>CM024562.1:74031-1274031 GCA_014182515.1 Eucalyptus microcorys
CCTGGGCCTGGGCCCTGGGCCTGGGCCTGGGCCTGGGCCTGGGCCTGGGCCTGGGCCTGGGCCTGGGCCTGGGCCTGGGCCTGGGCCTGGGCCTGGGCCTGGGCCTAGGCCTGGGCCTAGGCCTGGGCCTGGGCCTGGGCCTGGGCCTGGGCCCTGGGCCTGGGCCTAGGCCTGGGCCTGGGCCTGGGCCTGGGCCTGGGCCTGGGCCTGGGGGCCTGGGCCTGGGCCTGGGCCTGGGCCTGGGCCTGGGCCTGGGCCTGGGCCTGGGCCTGGGCCTGGGCCTGGGCCTGGGCCTGGGCCTGGGCCTGGGCCTGGGCCTGGGCCTGGGCCTGGGCCTGGGCCTGGGGGCCTGGGCCTAGGGGCCTGGGCCTGGGCCTAGGCCTGGGCCTGGGCCTAGGGGCCTGGGCCTGGGCCTGGGCCTGGGCCTGGGCCTGGGCCTGGGCCTGGGCCTGGGCCTGGGCCTGGGCCTGGGCCTGGGCCTAGGCCTGGGCCTGGGCCTGGGCCTGGGCCTGGGCCTGGGCCTGGGCCTGGGCCTGGGCCTGGGCCTGGGCCTGGGCCTGGGCCTGGGCCTGGGCCTGGGCCTGGGCCTGGGCCTGGGCCTGGGGCCTGGGCCTGGGCCTGGGCCTGGGCCTGGGCCTGGGCCTGGGCCTGGGCCTGGGCCTGGGCCTGGGCCTGGGCCTGGGCCTGGGCCTGGGCCTGGGCCTGGGCCTGGGCCTGGGCCTGGGCCTGGGCCTGGGCCCTGGGCCTGGGCCTGGGCCTGGGCCTGGGCCTGGGCCTGGGCCTGGGCCTGGGCCTGGGCCTGGGCCTGGGCCTGGGCCTGGGCCTGGGCCTGGGCCTGGGCCTGGGCCTGGGCCTGGGCCTGGGCCTGGGCCTGGGCCTGGGCCTGGGCCTGGGGGCCTGGGCCTGGGCCTGGGCCTGGGCCTGGGCCTGGGCCTGGGCCTGGGCCTGGGCCTGGGCCTGGGCCTAGGCCTAGGCCTAGGCCTAGGCCTAGGCCTGGGCCTGGGCCTGGGCCTGGGCCTGGGGGCCTGGGCCTGGGCCTGGGCCTGGGCCTGGGCCTAGGCCTGGGCCTGGGCCTGGGCCTGGGCCTGGGCCTGGGCCTGGGCCTGGGCCTGGGCCTGGGCCTGGGCCTGGGCCTGGGCCTGGGCCTGGGCCTGGGCCTGGGGGCCTGGGCCTGGGCCTAGGCCTAGGCCTGGGCCTGGGCCTGGGCCTGGGCCTGGGCCTGGGCCTGGGCCTGGGCCTGGGCCTGGGCCTGGGCCTGGGCCTGGGCCTGGGCCTGGGCCTGGGCCTGGGCCTGGGCCTGGGCCTGGGCCTGGGCCTGGGCCTGGGCCTGGGCCTGGGCCTGGGCCTGGGCCTGGGCCTGGGCCTAGGCCTGGGCCTGGGCCTAGGCCTGGGCCTGGGCCTGGGCCTGGGCCTGGGCCTGGGCCTGGGCCTGGGCCTGGGCCTGGGCCTGGGCCTGGGCCTGGGCCTGGGCCTGGGCCTGGGCCTGGGCCTGGGCCTGGGCCTGGGCCTGGGCCTGGGCCTAGGCCTGGGCCTGGGCCTGGGCCTGGGCCTGGGCCTGGGCCTGGGCCTGGGCCTGGGCCTGGGCCTGGGCCTGGGCCTGGGCCTGGGCCTGGGCCTGGGCCTGGGCCTGGGCCTGGGCCTGGGCCTGGGCCTGGGCCCTGGGCCTAGGCCTGGGCCTGGGCCTGGGCCTGGGCCTGGGCCTGGGCCTGGGCCTGGGCCTGGGCCTGGCCTAGGCCTGGGCCTGGGCCTGGGCCTGGGCCTGGGCCTGGGCCTGGGCCTGGGCCTGGGCCTGGGCCTGGGCCTGGGCCTGGGCCTGGGCCTGGGCCTGGGCCTGGGCCTGGGCCTGGGCCTGGGCCTGGGCCTGGGCCTGGGCCTGGGCCTGGGCCTGGGCCTGGGCCTGGGCCTGGGCCTGGGCCTGGGCCTGGGCCTGGGCCTGGGCCTGGGCCTGGGCCTGGGCCTGGGCCTGGGCCTGGGCCTGGGCCCTGGGCCTGGGCCTGGGCCTGGGCCTGGGCCTGGGCCTGGGCCTGGGCCTGGGCCCTGGGCCTGGGCCTGGGCCTGGGCCTGGGCCTGGGGGCCTGGGCCTGGGCCTGGGCCTGGGCCTGGGCCTGGGCCTGGGCCTGGGCCTGGGCCTGGGCCTGGGCCTGGGCCTGGGCCTGGGCCTGGGCCTGGGCCTGGGCCTGGGCCTGGGCCTGGGCCTGGGCCTGGGCCTGGGCCTGGGCCTGGGCCTGGGCCTGGGCCTGGGCCTGGGCCTGGGCCTGGGCCTGGGCCTGGGCCTGGGCCTGGGCCTGGGCCTGGGCCTGGGCCTGGGCCTGGGCCTGGGCCTGGGCCTGGGCCTGGGCCTGGGCCTGGGCCTGGGCCTGGGCCTGGGCCTGGGCCTGGGCCTGGGCCTGGGCCTGGGCCTGGGCCTGGGCCTGGGCCTGGGCCTGGGCCTGGGCCTGGGCCTGGGCCTGGGGGCCTGGGCCTGGGCCTGGGCCTGGGCCTGGGCCCTGGGCCTGGGCCTGGGCCTGGGCCTGGGCCTGGGCCTGGGCCTGCCTGGGCCTGGGCCTGGGCCTGGGCCTGGGCCTGGGCCTGGGCCTGGGCCTGGGCCTGGGCCCTGGGCCTGGGCCTGGGCCTGGGCCTGGGCCTGGGCCTGGGCCTGGGCCTGGGCCTGGGCCTGGGCCTGGGCCTGGGCCTGGGCCTGGGCCTGGGCCTGGGCCTGGGCCTGGGCCTGGGCCTGGGCCTGGGCCTGGGCCTGGGCCTGGGCCTGGGCCTGGGCCTGGGCCTGGGCCTGGGCCTGGGCCTGGGCCTGGGCCTGGGCCTGGGCCTGGGCCTGGGCCTGGGCCTGGGCCTGGGCCTGGGCCTGGGCCTGGGCCTGGGCCTGGGCCTGGGCCTGGGCCTGGGCCTGGGCCTGGGCCTGGGCCTGGGCCTGGGCCTGGGCCTGGGCCTGGGCCTGGGCCTGGGCCTGGGCCTGGGCCTGGGCCTGGGCCTGGGCCTGGGCCTGGGCCTGGGCCTGGGCCTGGGCCTGGGCCTGGGCCTGGGCCTGGGCCTAGGCCTGGGCCTAGGCCTGGGGGCCTGGGCCTGGGCCTGGGCCTGGGCCTGGGCCTGGGCCTGGGCCTGGGCCTGGGCCTGGGCCTGGGCCTGGGCCTGGGCCTGGGCCTGGGCCTGGGCCTGGGCCTGGGCCTGGGCCTGGGCCTGGGCCTGGGCCTGGGCCTGGGCCTGGGCCTGGGCCTGGGCCTGGGCCTGGGCCTGGGCCTGGGCCTGGGCCTGGGCCTGGGCCTGGGCCTGGGCCTGGGCCTGGGCCTGGGCCTGGGCCTGGGCCTGGGCCTGGGCCTGGGCCTGGGCCTGGGCCTGGGCCTGGGCCTGGGCCTGGCCTGGGCCTGGGCCCCTGGGCCTGGGCCTGGGCCTGGGCCTGGGCCTGGGGGCCTGGGCCCTGGGCCTGGGCCTGGGCCTGGGCCTGGGCCTGGGCCTGGGCCTGGGCCTGGGCCTGGGCCTGGGCCTGGGCCTGGGCCTGGGCCTGGGCCTGGGCCTGGGCCCTGGGCCTGGGCCTGGGCCTGGGCCTGGGCCTGGGCCCTGGGCCTGGGCCTGGGCCTGGGCCTGGGCCTAGGCCTGGGCCTGGGCCTGGGCCTGGGCCTGGGCCTGGGCCTGGGCCTGGGCCTGGGCCTGGGCCTGGGCCTGGGCCTGGGCCTGGGCCTGGGCCTGGGCCTGGGCCTGGGCCTGGGCCTGGGCCTGGGCCTGGGCCTGGGCCTGGGCCTGGGCCTGGGCCTGGGCCTGGGCCTGGGCCTGGGCCTGGGCCTGGGCCTGGGCCTGGGCCTGGGCCTGGGCCTGGGCCTGGGCCTGGGCCTGGGCCTGGGCCTGGGCCTGGGCCTGGGCCTGGGCCTGGGCCTGGGGGCCTGGGCCTGGGCCTGGGCCTGGGCCTGGGCCTGGGCCTGGGCCTGGGCCTGGGCCTGGGCCTGGGCCTAGGCCTGGGCCTGGGCCTGGGCCTGGGCCTGGGCCTGGGCCTGGGCCTGGGCCTGGGCCTGGGCCTGGGCCTGGGCCTGGGCCTGGGCCTGGGCCTGGGCCTGGGCCTGGGCCTGGGCCTGGGCCTGGGCCTGGGCCCTGGGCCTGGGCCTGGGCCTGGGCCTGGGCCTGGGCCTGGGCCTGGGCCTGGGCCTGGGCCTGGGCCTGGGCCTGGGGCCTGGGCCTGGGCCTGGGCCTGGGCCTGGGCCTGGGCCTGGGCCTGGGCCTGGGCCTGGGCCTGGGCCTGGGCCTGGGCCTGGGCCTGGGGGCCTGGGCCTGGGCCTGGGCCTGGGCCTGGGCCTGGGCCTGGGCCTGGGCCTGGGCCTGGGCCTGGGCCCTGGGCCTGGGCCTGGGCCTGGGCCTGGGCCTGGGCCTGGGCCTGGGCCTGGGCCTGGGCCTGGGCCTGGGCCTGGGCCTGGGCCTGGGCCTGGGCCTGGGCCTGGGCCCTGGGCCTGGCCTGGGCCTGGGCCTGGGCCTGGGCCTGGGCCTGGGCCTGGGCCTGGGCCTGGGCCTGGGCCTGGGCCTGGGCCTGGGCCTGGGCCTGGGCCTGGGCCTGGGCCTGGGCCTGGGCCTGGGCCTGGGCCTGGGCCTGGGCCTGGGCCTGGGCCTGGGCCTGGGCCTGGGCCTGGGCCTGGGCCTGGGCCTGGGCCTGGGCCTGGGCCTGGGCCTGGGCCTAGGCCTGGGCCTGGGCCTGGGCCTGGGCCTGGGCCTGGGCCTGGGCCTGGGCCTAGGCCTGGGCCTGGGCCTGGGCCTGGGCCTGGGCCTGGGCCTGGGCCTGGGCCTGGGCCTGGGCCTGGGCCTGGGCCTGGGCCTGGGCCTGGGCCTGGGCCTGGGCCTGGGCCTGGGCCCTGGGCCTGGGCCTGGGCCTAGGCCTGGGCCTGGGGCCTGGGCCTGGGCCTGGGCCTGGGCCTGGGCCTGGGCCTGGGCCTGGGCCTGGGCCTGGGCCTGGGCCTGGGCCTGGGCCTGGGCCTGGGCCCTGGGCCTGGGCCTGGGCCTGGGCCTGGGCCTGGGCCTGGGCCTGGGCCTGGGCCTGGGCCTGGGCCTGGGCCTGGGCCTGGGCCTGGGCCTGGGCCTGGGCCTGGGCCTGGGCCTGGGCCTGGGCCTGGGCCTGGGCCTGAGGCCTGGGCCTGGGCCTGGGCCTGGGCCTGGGCCTAGGCCTGGGCCTGGGCCTGGGCCTGGGCCTGGGCCTGGGGGCCCTGGGCCTGGGCCTGGGCCTGGGCCTGGGCCTGGGCCTGGGCCTGGGCCTGGGCCTGGGCCTGGGCCTGGGCCTGGGCCTGGGCCTGGGCCTGGGCCTGGGCCTGGGCCTGGGCCTGGGCCTGGGCCTGGGCCTGGGCCTGGGCCTGGGCCTGGGCCTGGGCCTGGGCCTGGGCCTGGGCCTGGGCCTGGGCCCTGGGCCTGGGCCTGGGCCTGGGCCTGGGCCTGGGCCTGGGCCTGGGCCTGGGCCTGGGCCTGGGCCTGGGCCTGGGCCTGGGCCTGGGCCTGGGCCTGGGCCTGGGCCTGGGCCTGGGCCTGGGCCTGGGCCTGGGCCTGGGCCTGGGCCTGGGCCTGGGCCTGGGCCTAGGCCTGGGCCTAGGCCTGGGCCTGGGCCTGGGCCTGGGCCTGGGCCTGGGCCTGGGCCTGGGCCTGGGCCTGGGCCTGGGCCTGGGCCTGGGGGCCTGGGCCTGGGCCTGGGCCTGGGCCTGGGCCTGGGCCTGGGCCTGGGCCTGGGCCTGGGCCTGGGCCTGGGCCTGGGCCTGGGCCTGGGCCTGGGCCTGGGCCTGGGCCTGGGCCTGGGCCTGGGCCTGGGCCTGGGCCTGGGCCTGGGCCTGGGCCTGGGCCTGGGCCTGGGCCTGGGCCTGGGCCTGGGCCTGGGCCTGGGCCTGGGCCTGGGCCTGGGCCTGGGCCTGGGCCTGGGCCTGGGCCTGGGCCTGGGCCTGGGCCTAGGCCTGGGCCTGGGCCTAGGCCTGGGCCTGGGCCTGGGGGCCTGGGCCTGGGCCTGGGCCTGGGCCTGGGCCTGGGCCTGGGCCTGGGCCTGGGCCTGGGCCTGGGCCTGGGCCTGGGCCTGGGCCTGGGCCTGGGCCTGGGCCTGGGCCTGGGCCTGGGCCTGGGCCTGGGCCTGGGCCTGGGCCTGGGCCTGGGCCTGGGCCTGGGCCTAGGCCTGGGCCTAGGCCTGGGCCTGGGCCTGGGCCTGGGCCTGGGCCTGGGCCTGGGCCTGGGCCTGGGCCTGGGCCTGGGCCTGGGCCTGGGCCTGGGCCTGGGCCTGGGCCTGGGCCTGGGCCTGGGCCTGGGCCTGGGCCTGGGCCTAGGCCTGGGCCTGGGCCTGGGCCTGGGCCTGGGCCTGGGCCTGGGCCTGGGCCTGGGCCTGGGCCTGGGCCTGGGCCTGGGCCTGGGCCTGGGCCTGGGCCTGGGCCTGGGCCTGGGCCTGGGCCCTGGGCCTGGGCCTGGGCCTGGGCCTGGGCCTGGGCCTGGGCCTGGGCCTGGGCCTGGGCCTGGCCCTGGGCCTGGGCCTGGGCCTGGGCCTGGGCCTGGGCCTGGGCCTGGGCCTGGGCCTGGGCCTGGGCCTGGGCCTGGGCCTGGGCCTGGGCCTGGGCCTGGGCCTGGGGGCCTGGGCCTGGGCCTGGGCCTGGGCCTGGGCCTGGGCCTGGGCCTGGGCCTGGGCCTGGGCCTGGGCCTGGGCCTGGGCCTGGGCCTGGGCCTGGGCCTGGGCCTGGGCCTGGGCCTGGGCCTGGGCCTAGGCCTGGGCCTGGGCCTGGGCCTGGGCCTGGGCCTGGGCCTGGGCCTGGGCCTGGGCCTGGGCCTGGGCCTGGGCCTGGGCCTGGGCCTGGGCCTGGGCCTGGGCCTGGGCCTGGGCCTGGGCCTGGGCCTGGGCCTGGGCCTGGGCCTGGGCCTGGGCCTGGGCCTAGGCCTGGGCCTGGGCCTGGGCCTGGGCCTAGGCCTAGGCCTGGGCCTAGGCCTAGGCCTGGGCCCTGGGCCTGGGCCTGGGCCTAGGGGCCTGGGCCTGGGCCTGGGCCTGGGCCTGGGCCTGGGCCTGGGCCTGGGCCTGGGCCTGGGCCTGGGCCTGGGCCTGGGCCTGGGCCTGGGCCTGGGCCTGGGCCTGGGCCTGGGCCTGGGCCTGGGCCTGGGCCTAGGCCTGGGCCTAGGCCTAGGCCTGGGCCTGGGCCTGGGCCTGGGCCTGGGCCTGGGCCTGGGCCTGGGCCTGGGCCTGGGCCTGGGCCTGGGCCTGGGCCTGGGCCTGGGCCTGGGCCTGGGCCTGGGCCTGGGCCTGGGCCTGGGCCTGGGCCTGGGCCTGGGCCTGGGCCTGGGCCTGGGCCTGGGCCTGGGCCTAGGCCTGGGCCTGGGCCTGGGCCTGGGCCTGGGCCTGGGCCTGGGCCTGGGCCTGGGCCTGGGCCTGGGCCTGGGCCTGGGCCTGGGCCTGGGCCTGGGCCTGGGCCTGGGCCTGGGCCTGGGCCTGGGCCTGGGCCTGGGCCTGGGCCTGGGCCTGGGCCTGGGCCTGGGCCTGGGCCTGGGCCTGGGCCTGGGCCTGGGCCTGGGCCTGGGCCTGGGCCTGGGCCTGGGCCTGGGCCTGGGCCTGGGCCTGGGCCTGGGCCTGGGCCTGGGCCTAGGCCTGGGCCTGGGCCTGGGCCTGGGCCTGGGCCTGGGCCTGGGCCTGGGCCTGGGCCTGGGCCTGGGCCTGGGCCTGGGCCTGGGCCTGGGCCTGGGCCTGGGCCTGGGCCTGGGCCTGGGCCTGGGCCTGGGCCTGGGCCTGGGCCTGGGCCTGGGCCTGGGCCTGGGCCTGGGCCTGGGCCTGGGCCTGGGCCTGGGCCTGGGCCTGGGCCTGGGCCCTGGGCCTGGGCCTGGGCCTGGGCCTGGGCCTGGGCCTGGGCCTGGGCCTGGGCCTGGGCCTGGGCCTGGGCCTGGGCCTGGGCCTGGGCCTGGGCCTGGGCCTGGGCCTGGGCCTGGGCCTGGGCCTGGGCCTGGGCCTGGGCCTGGGCCTGGGCCTGGGCCTGGGCCTGGGCCTGGGCCTGGGCCTGGGCCTGGGCCTGGGCCTGGGCCTGGGCCTGGGCCTGGGCCTGGGCCTGGGCCTGGGCCTGGGCCTGGGCCTGGGCCTGGGCCTGGGCCTGGGCCTGGGCCTGGGCCTGGGCCTGGGCCTGGGCCTGGGCCTGGGCCTGGGCCTGGGCCTGGGCCTGGGCCTGGGCCTGGGCCTAGGCCTGGGCCTGGGCCTGGGCCTGGGCCTGGGCCTGGGCCTGGGCCTGGGCCTAGGCCTAGGCCTGGGCCTAGGCCTGGGCCTAGGCCTGGGCCTGGGCCTGGGCCTGGGCCTGGGCCTGGGCCTGGGCCTGGGCCTGGGCCTGGGCCTGGGCCTGGGCCTGGGCCTGGGCCTGGGCCTGGGCCTGGGCCTGGGCCTGGGCCTGGGCCTGGGCCTGGGCCTGGGCCTGGGCCTGGGCCTGGGCCTGGGCCTGGGCCCTGGGCCTGGGCCTGGGCCTGGGCCTGGGCCTGGGCCTGGGCCTGGGCCTGGGCCTGGGCCTGGGCCTGGGCCTGGGCCTGGGCCTGGGCCTGGGCCTGGGCCTGGGCCTGGGCCTGGGCCTGGGCCTGGGCCTGGGCCTAGGCCTGGGCCTGGGCCTGGGCCCTGGGCCTGGGCCTGGGCCTGGGCCTGGGCCTGGGCCTGGGCCTGGGCCTGGGCCTGGGCCTGGGCCTGGGCCTGGGCCTGGGCCTGGGCCTGGGCCTGGGCCTGGGCCTGGGCCTGGGCCTGGGCCTGGGCCTGGGCCTGGGCCTGGGCCTGGGCCTGGGCCTGGGCCTGGGCCTGGGCCTGGGCCTGGGCCTGGGCCTGGGCCTGGGCCTGGGCCTGGGCCTGGGCCTGGGCCTGGGCCTGGGCCTGGGCCTGGGCCTGGGCCTGGGCCTGGGCCTGGGCCTGGGCCTGGGCCTGGGCCTGGGCCTGGGGGCCTGGGCCTGGGCCTGGGCCTAGGCCTGGGCCTGGGCCTAGGCCTGGGCCTGGGCCTGGGCCTGGGCCTGGGCCTGGGCCTGGGCCTGGGCCTGGGCCTGGGCCTGGGCCTGGGCCTGGGCCTGGGCCTGGGCCTGGGCCTGGGCCTGGGCCTGGGCCTGGGCCTGGGCCTGGGCCTGGGCCTGGGCCTGGGCCTAGGCCTGGGCCTAGGCCTAGGCCTGGGCCTGGGCCTGGGCCTGGGCCTAGGCCTGGGCCTGGGCCTGGGCCTGGGCCTGGGCCTGGGCCTGGGCCTGGGCCTGGGCCTAGGCCTGGGCCTGGGGGCCTGGGCCTGGGCCTGGGCCTGGGCCTGGGCCTGGGCCTGGGCCCTGGGCCTGGGCCTGGGCCTGGGCCTGGGCCTGGGCCTGGGCCTGGGCCTGGGCCTGGGCCTGGGCCTGGGCCTGGGCCTGGGCCTGGGCCTGGGCCTAGGCCTGGGCCTAGGCCTGGGCCTGGGCCTAGGGGCCTGGGCCTGGGCCTGGGCCTGGGCCTGGGCCTGGGCCTGGGCCTGGGCCTGGGCCTGGGCCTGGGCCTGGGCCTGGGCCTGGGCCTGGGCCTGGGCCTGGGCCTGGGCCTGGGCCTGGGCCTGGGCCTGGGCCTGGGCCTGGGCCTGGGCCTGGGCCTGGGCCTGGGGGCCTGGGCCTGGGCCTAGGCCTGGGCCTGGGCCTGGGCCTGGGCCTGGGCCTGGGCCTGGGCCTGGGCCCTGGGCCCTGGGCCCTGGGCCCTGGGCCTGGGCCTGGGCCTGGGCCTGGGCCTGGGCCTGGGCCTGGGCCTGGGCCTGGGCCTGGGCCTGGGCCTGGGCCTGGGCCTGGGCCTGGGCCTGGGCCTGGGCCTGGGCCTGGGCCCTGGGCCTGGGCCTGGGCCTGGGCCTGGGCCTGGGCCTGGGCCTGGGCCTAGGCCTGGGCCTGGGCCTGGGCCTGGGCCTGGGCCTGGGCCTGGGCCTGGGCCTGGGCCTGGGCCTGGGCCTGGGCCTGGGCCTGGGCCTGGGCCTGGGCCTGGGCCTGGGCCTGGGCCTAGGCCTAGGCCTGGGCCTGGGCCTGGGCCTGGGCCTGGGCCTGGGCCTGGGCCTGGGCCTGGGCCTGGGCCTGGGCCTGGGCCTGGGCCTGGGCCTGGGCCTGGGCCTGGGCCTGGGCCTGGGCCTGGGCCTGGGCCTGGGCCTGGGCCTGGGCCTGGGCCTGGGCCTGGGCCTGGGCCTGGGCCTGGGCCTGGGCCTGGGCCTAGGCCTGGGCCTGGGCCTAGGCCTAGGCCTAGGCCTAGGCCTGGGCCTAGGCCTGGGCCTGGGCCCTGGGCCTGGGCCTGGGCCTGGGCCTGGGCCTGGGCCCTGGGCCTGGGCCTGGGCCTGGGCCTGGGCCTGGGCCTGGGCCTGGGCCTGGGCCTGGGCCTGGGCCTGGGCCTGGGCCTGGGCCTGGGCCTGGGCCTGGGCCTGGGCCTGGGCCTGGGCCTGGGCCTGGGCCTGGGCCTGGGCCTGGGCCTGGGCCTGGGCCTGGGCCTGGGCCTGGGCCTGGGCCTAGGCCTGGGCCTGGGCCTGGGCCTGGGCCTGGGCCTGGGCCTGGGCCTGGGCCTGGGCCTAGGCCTGGGCCTGGGCCTGGGCCTGGGCCTGGGCCTGGGCCTGGGCCTGGGCCTGGGCCTGGGCCTGGGCCTAGGCCTGGGCCTGGGCCTGGGCCTGGGCCTGGGCCTGGGCCTGGGCCTGGGCCTGGGCCTGGGCCTGGGCCTGGGCCTGGGCCTGGGCCTGGGCCCTGGGCCTGGGCCTGGGCCTGGGCCTGGGCCTGGGCCTGGGCCTGGGCCTGGGCCTGGGCCTGGGCCTGGGCCTGGGCCTAGGCCTGGGCCTGGGCCTGGGCCTGGGCCTGGGCCTGGGCCTGGGCCTGGGCCTGGGCCTGGGCCTGGGCCCCTGGGCCTGGGCCTGGGCCTGGGCCTGGGCCTGGGCCTGGGCCTGGGCCTGGGCCTGGGCCTGGGCCTGGGCCTGGGCCTGGGCCTGGGCCTGGGCCTGGGCCTGGGCCTGGGCCTGGGCCTGGGCCTGGGCCTGGGCCTGGGCCTGGGCCTGGGCCTGGGCCTGGGCCTGGGCCTGGGCCTGGGCCTGGGCCTGGGCCTGGGCCTGGGCCTGGGCCTGGGCCTGGGCCTGGGCCTGGGCCTGGGCCTGGGCCTGGGCCTGGGCCTGGGCCTGGGCCTGGGCCTGGGCCTGGGCCTAGGCCTAGGCCTAGGCCTAGGCCTAGGCCTGGGCCTGGGCCTGGGCCTGGGCCTGGGCCTGGGCCTGGGCCTAGGCCTGGGCCTGGGCCTGGGCCTGGGCCTGGGCCTGGGCCTGGGCCTGGGCCTGGGCCTGGGCCTGGGCCTGGGCCTAGGCCTGGGCCTGGGCCTGGGCCTGGGCCTAGGCCTAGGGGCCTGGGCCTGGGCCTGGGCCTGGGCCTGGGCCTGGGCCTGGGCCTGGGCCTGGGCCTGGGCCTGGGCCTGGGCCTGGGCCTGGGCCTGGGCCTGGGCCTGGGCCTGGGCCTGGGCCTGGGCCTGGGCCTGGGCCTGGGCCTGGGCCTGGGCCTGGGCCTGGGCCTGGGCCTGGGCCTGGGCCTGGGCCTGGGCCTGGGCCTGGGCCTGGGCCTGGGCCTGGGCCTGGGCCTGGGCCTGGGCCTAGGCCTAGGCCTAGGCCTAGGCCTGGGCCTAGGCCTGGGCCTGGGCCTGGGCCTGGGCCTGGGCCTGGGCCTGGGCCTGGGCCTGGGCCTGGGCCTGGGCCTGGGCCTGGGCCTGGGCCTGGGCCTGGGTAGGCCTGGGCCTGGGCCTGGGCCTGGGCCTGGGCCCTGGGCCTGGGCCTGGGCCTGGGCCTGGGCCTGGGCCTGGGCCTGGGCCTGGGCCTGGGCCTGGGCCTGGGCCTGGGCCTGGGCCTGGGCCTGGGCCTGGGCCTGGGCCTGGGCCTGGGCCTGGGCCTGGGCCTGGGCCTGGGCCTGGGCCTGGGCCTGGGCCTGGGCCTGGGCCTAGGCCTGGGCCTGGGCCTGGGCCTGGGCCTGGGCCTGGGCCTGGGCCTGGGCCTGGGCCTGGGCCTGGGCCTGGGCCTGGGCCTGGGCCTGGGCCTGGGCCTGGGCCTGGGCCTGGGCCTGGGCCTGGGCCTGGGCCTGGGCCTGGGCCTGGGCCTGGGCCTGGGCCTGGGCCTGGGCCTGGGCCTGGGCCTGGGCCTGGGCCTGGGCCTGGGCCTGGGCCTGGGCCTGGGCCTGGGCCTGGGCCTGGGCCTGGGCCTGGGCCTGGGCCTGGGCCTGGGCCTGGGCCTGGGCCTGGGCCTGGGCCTGGGCCTGGGCCTGGGCCTGGGCCTGGGCCTGGGCCTGGGCCTGGGCCTGGGCCTGGGCCTAGGCCTAGGCCTGGGCCTGGGCCTGGGCCTGGGCCTGGGCCTGGGCCTGGGCCTGGGCCTGGGCCTGGGCCTGGGCCTGGGCCTGGGCCTAGGCCTGGGCCTGGGCCTGGGCCTGGGCCTGGGCCTGGGCCTGGGCCTGGGCCTGGGCCTGGGCCTGGGCCTGGGCCTGGGCCTGGGCCTGGGCCTGGGCCTGGGCCTGGGCCTGGGCCTGGGCCTGGGCCTGGGCCTGGGCCTGGGCCTGGGCCTGGGCCTGGGGGCCTGGGCCTGGGCCTGGGCCTGGGCCTGGGCCTGGGCCTGGGCCTGGGCCTGGGCCTGGGCCTGGGCCTGGGCCTGGGCCTGGGCCTGGGCCTGGGCCTGGGCCTGGGCCTGGGCCTGGGCCTGGGCCTGGGCCTGGGCCTGGGCCTGGGCCTGGGCCTGGGCCTGGGCCTGGGCCTGGGCCTGGGCCAGGCCTGGGCCTGGGCCTGGGCCCTGGGCCCTGGGCCCTGGCCCTGGGCCCTGGGGGCCTGGGCCTGGGCCTGGGCCTGGGCCTGGGCCTGGGCCTGGGCCTGGGCCTGGGCCTGGGCCTGGGCCTGGGCCTGGGCCTGGGCCCTGGGGCCTGGGCCTGGGCCTGGGCCTGGGCCTGGGCCTGGGCCCTGGGCCTGGGGCCTAGGCCTGGGCCTGGGCCTGGGCCTGGGCCTAGGCCTGGGCCTGGGCCTGGGCCTGGGCCTGGGCCTGGGCCTAGGCCTGGGCCTGGGCCTGGGCCTGGGCCTGGGCCTGGGCCTGGGCCTGGGCCTGGGCCTGGGCCTGGGCCTGGGCCTGGGCCTGGGCCTGGGCCTGGGCCTGGGCCTGGGCCTAGGCCTGGGCCTAGGCCTGGGCCTGGGCCTGGGCCTGGGCCTAGGCCCCCTGGGCCTGGGCCTGGGCCTGGGCCCTGGGCCTGGGCCTGGGCCTGGGCCTGGGCCTGGGCCTAGGCCTAGGCCTAGGCCTAGGCCCTAGGCCTGGGCCTGGGCCTGGGCCTGGGCCTGGGCCTGGGCCTGGGCCTGGGCCTGGGCCTGGGCCTAGGCCTGGGCCTGGGCCTGGGCCTGGGCCTGGGCCTAGGCCTGGGCCTGGGCCTGGGCCTGGGCCTAGGCCTGGGCCTGGGCCTGGGCCTGGGCCCTAGGCCTAGGCCTGGGCCTGGGCCTGGGCCTGGGCCTGGGCCTAGGCCTAAAGGCCTGGCCTAAGGCCTAAACCCTAAACCCTAAACCCTAAACCCTAAACCTAATTAGTAGCCAAATGGGTTGAACAATCAAATCTTCAATACGCCTAGCTCAACGCTTGTACCTATCTTTGTTTTTAGTTTTTTTCAATAATTCTTTATCGAGTCTTGTTGCCAAGCACCTCCACGGTTATAAGCTGGTGAACATAGAGTAAAGTGCTTCATGTAGAACCAGAGGATGGAGGTTATAATAATTGTAGGAATAAAGTCGGCGGAAGATGACTTTCCTCTTTCCGATGCACAGTCAACAATTTACCCCTTAACGAACGTTGAATTGCGAATGAATCACGAACAATATTACTTCACATTGGTCTGAATGTAGTCACGAAGAAAACATCCGATTTTCACGACGTAAATGTCAATTGTTCTCATAAAGGAGAAATGGAAATGAAGATGCGCTATTCATCTCTATGCAAAATGACCAAGCATCCTGCATTCATATCCCTAGACAAATCCTAAAAGAAAAGTTGGCCAAGCTCTTTAGGAAACTTGGATTACCAACTATGAGAAACTACATCAAAATAACAAGCCCTTCCGATCCCCAGACTCTAAATTTGTCCAAAAAAAAAAAAGGATGGCATTGTTTCCATCAAATTTGGCAAGGACAAGGAAGAGAGTCCTTCTATCTTCCAGACCCTCTTCATGATTGAACCATGTGTTCTGAGTTAATTTCGAGCTAGATCCCATAAGGCTTATTCGATATTTCTAGAGTAATGGAAACCCTGTCCATTACTACAAGGACCGGTATGCTCACTACTTCTGGGATCCTTTTTGTCAATGTTCCTATTGTACAAATTCTCTCAACAAAGTAGACCCAAATGCAAGACCCCAGATGGAAGCACGGAAAGTCAAAGGATACTATGTACCAAAGGTACTTGGATGGAGACTCCTCCATTGATACTCTTGGTGAGTGTGATAAATTCCAATTTATGGTTTCTTATGCTCCAACTGTACCATCAGAGTTCATTACTCCACCTTTTGTTTCACCGACTCCACCGCCATCACCTCCTCCTCAAAAAAAACCACCTATTTCCCCATTTTATAAGCCAATCTTAAAGTGGGCAAAAAAACACTCATACTCACTCGAGGCTCCGAAAGAAACACCATCTACTTCTTCCATTGCCATGTTCCAAGAAACATATTTTCCTTTGCTTGTTCGAGAAAGTTCGAAACTTTCGTTCCCTGCTCCAAAAGAATTCATTGACCCACAAGGCAGATATCGACATGTTCCCAAAATACCCGCCCCTACTAATGTGGACGAACATGGAAGCTAGAAAAGGACTCCTATTCTTTGAAGCCATCTGAATTGACAATCGAAGACTCTATTGGCACACAACAATGCATTAAAAGAATTGACTCCAAAATTGTAAATGTGCAACAAGATCTTCGAAGATATGATGAGATCACCAAGAAGATGCTTTCGGATCTCTAAAAAAGGCTTCATGCCTTGGAATCCGGACAACATTTGGGATATCATCATCTCGAAAGCCCCAAGGCGGAAATAGATAAGCTTAAAAGATAGATCCAACTTCTTGAAGAAGGAAGATCAATCCTTTTAACCCATTTCCGACTACATTGCAACTGAGCATTTGTCTCCTCTACTATCTCAGAATACATCTATCTTTGCTACTCTTACAAAAGCTCCTACCAAACAAGACAAGATAGATGTGGTAGAGATGCGAAATCGCCTAAAGGAATTGGATAGAATAAGGAAGGAAAAGGGAAAAGAAGATGCTGAAGAATCCTCACTTGTTATAAAGGAAAAGTCAAACCAAATGATGTTATCAAACCCGTTAGAATCTTTCTTGAGAGATGGGCAATCGGGAAGAACGGTCTAATCTGTCATTTTGAAATACCATACTTTACTTCCATCAAAACCAACTTTTCCAAATAACTTTGACACTAAATCAGATTCAGTATCTTTTTCATCATCTTCATCCTTCTTAATCCCTGCTATTGATTCCTTTCCTATTGCACTGGTAACTTCATCAATATTCATGGTGACCCTTTGGACCGGGATATGGAATCCACCACTACGAACCGGAGGTTATTCAACCAAACAATCCTTCTCGAATATGACTATCTCTTCCAAATAGTTTTTCTTGTTGATGACATTCCCTATTCCAAATGGACAAAAAAATTGAAGAATTCCATACTTGGTTAAATGCCCAAGCTCTTATCAATCACGATAAATATGATGTTCTTTTTTGTTTTGTCACAAGGTTTACAAGTAGCCTCAAACATTAGTGGCAATCGGTGACAGAACAAGACCAAGTTCAATTTCTGCTTTCACCAAATTTTAGCCATGCTATCACCCTCCTATACCATTTCTTCATTAGTAAACCTTTTGACCTTTAGGAGCTCAAAAAAGAGAATTTTGAAAAGAAAGGTTGCTCCCTCAGGAAAAAAAAAAACATCTCAATAAACATTATTGGGAAATGCTCAAGCTTTTCTATGGAATTAGAGCTGATTTTTCTAACTTCCATCCCCAAAGAGTTATCCCAGCAAGTTGAAAAATCTTTTCTCAACAAACAAAAGAGAATTATGGATATTTCTTTGGGAGAAATACAACAAGAGATCCATTTGTGCCTTGACGATTTGTGTTTAAAGCGCCAAATGGTTAAAACGTATCTCACGAACAACAGAGAACTTGATAGGGCCTGTTCTCATCAGGGGCTGAAGATCAAATGCTCCAAGAAAGACTGTGATGGTTATTGCAGAAAATTTTCCAGAAAAAGGCAGCACTTTAAGAAATTCTGGATAAAGGGATCCAGACATGGATCTAAGCACTTTCGAAAAAGCAAGAAATGATGGTTCCTATGCAAAAGGAAAGAATGTTCAGAACGTTCAAGACACAAGAAATTAACTCAATGTTTCATCTGCAACCAGAAAGGCCATTTCGCCAAAAACTGCCCCCGGGCAAGAAAATGTTAGAATCATCTAATATGTCACATAGAAAATCAGACAGGTATTTCACTTGATAATGATGATGTCAAAACTCTATTCTCCGTGGATGAAGAACCATCTAAACAAATTCTTTGTCCCCATTTTCCCATAAAACTCACTTCAAAGTTTGCCAAGCCTATCACTGTTATTGCTCTCATAGACACCTTTGGTGTCAATTCTTCAATCTTAGACACTAAAGTTCTTCTGAAGATATTGGTCTTCTGTGTTCGATATTTCAATTCTGCCTCAAGAGATACTTTTTCTACAAATGTAAGAACTACCCCAGTAACTATTCAGTTTTTTCCCCAGTGTTCTATAACTACAAAAATCTTCAGATCCAGTCTTCCCAACAAAGATTTGATCATTGGTTGGGACATCATGACCTAGATTTCTCAGCTTTGTATCATTCCTGGAAAATGTCTTAAGTATAAGGACCAGTTCTCTGAATTCATCAATATCCAAAGACTTTTTTCCATCCAAATGAATCTGTTAGATCCGATCATGCAGAAATTGTTAGAATCCTATTCAGAATCCCATTTTGAATTCTCTAAAAGATGTTCACATCCTTTATGGAAAAACCCAGAATTCTTTGTTCATCTTCCCTTCAAAAAAAATGAAGACATCAATCCAACCAAGGCGAGTCATATGGGAATGAAGCCAGAGCACCTGGTCTCGGCTCAGAAGGAATGCTCGGAACTATTGCAATAAGGCCTCATTGAAATTTCAAATTCTCAATGGGCTTATGAAGCATTTTATGGCAATAGGCGTGCCAAGCAAAATAGATGAAAGATGCGATGGTAATTAATTATCAGCCTCTTAACATTTTCCTCCAAGATGACAAATTCCCTTTACCTTCCGGAAATTCCCTCCTTACCGAATTAACAAAAGCCCATATCTATTCTAAATTCGATCTTAAAGCCGAATTTTGGCAATTGGGAATTTATCCTAAAGATAGACCCAAAACAGGGTTTTGTATTTTGAACCAACATTTTCAATGGAAAATTCTTCATTTTGGATTAAAGGTAGCTCCATCCTTGTTCCAAAATGCCATGTGTCAAATTTTCCAACCAATCCTGTCAAATGTAGTTGTATATATTGATGACATCCTACTCTACAGTCCTGATGAGGAATCTCACTGCCAACTTCTTGGGCAGTTTGCAGACATTGTAAAACAATATGGGATTATGTTTTCTCAAAAAAAGATGAATATCGCCCAGACGGAAATTGAATTTCTTGGTATGCACCTTCACAAGGTACATACTATCTAGGGCCACATATTGCTCGGGAATTGTTAAAGTTTCTGAGGAGAATTTCACGATAAAGCAAGTTCAGCAATTTCCTAGGATAACTAATTATCTCATAAACTTTGTTCCAAATATTGCAAAACTGCTGATTCCATTGCAATCAATGTTGAAGAAGAATCCCCCACCTTGGGGAAAACCTCGGACCAAAGCGGTCACTAAACTTAAAGAGATTATGCGAGACTCTTCCTCCATTACAAATACCATCAACGGGAAGAGAATTCTCCAAGCGCGCTAGTGATAAATATTAGGCAACCATCCTATTCGAAGAAATTGATGGTAAGAAACACCCATGTGCCTACAAAAGTGAAAAATTTTCTCAGGCTGAAATGCATTTTCACTCCACTTTCAAATAAATCTTAGTGGTGAAAACGGAATAAAAAGTTCGAATTCCATCTCATCGGTCATCACTTCTGGTAGAATTAGACATAACATCTTTTCCTCAGATGATCAAGTTCAAACAGAAGCAGATTCCACATTCTCAACTACTTCGATGGGCTGAATGATTTTCAAAATACTCCTTTGAAACCAAACACATTGCTGGGAAAAAGAACGTGCTTGTTAACTTCTTGTCAAGACCAAAGGCACCAGCAGAAATCAATATGTACATCATGAGGCATGCTTTCCATACTCTTCATCACAATGAAAAATATAAGATTGAAAGAATACGAGATTGGCCAAGCTGGCAATACCCCCAGGAGATTGTTGAACAAGTCCAGAATGACAGCCTCACTGAAAATCTGGAAAACGTCATATAGCAATGCCACACAGTTCTATTTAAACTCCATGTAGGTTCAATTCTTTATCCTTTTGGATTAAATTCCAATTATCCGTTCATACACCCCTTAATCTGGAAAGAAGAAGACTTCCCTTATCAGTTGTGATGGTTGTTATGATACTTAACCAATAAGTACTTAATAGCTATCGAAATTCCAACCAGAATATTCATTGCCAACCTCACCAGGATATACGGACTCAGTCGAAACATTGATAAGGAAAGTGATAAAAATCTCTTGGCCTTCCTCAATTGGTTTTATCCTCCTACTCACTGGAAGCAACTCTTATAACAAGAATTGAGAAGCATCCAACCAAACCTTGAAGTCCACACTATTCTATTCTTTCGATGTCCATGGGCTTTTGTAAAAAATAATGGCAGCATCACCAATGCTCCACAAATTATAGGCACCACATCCTACAAACCTCAATTGCACATTACAGAAGCTCGGATTTACAAATCTTTTCCAGGACCTGTTCGTTGCGGTGAACACCAGTACCGAGAACTCCAAAGAGTTTTGTGCTAGGAAAATAAAACCATTCCTAAAGATGTATGGAACTATAATGTACCTATTGCATGGGATCATTATAGCATTACACCAAAAGCCAATGAAGCACTTGAGGAATTTAGACAAGCTGCATCATCACAGGAGCAAGAAATGACAAACATAGATAACCCTGCACAGTCTTCTCAAGACTCGTATACACAATGAGGGGTCCTTTTTCTCAAGACCCCTATGATCAAGGACCTTTGTCCTTATCTCTAGGCATGGACACATCCTACTATATTCAACCATCCAATTGGCCTCAACCAAACATCCCTACCGACACTACAGGGTCTTTCAGGAATCATGAGGAAGCATCCTCGTCAAACAAGGCAAACATGAGGAACACCCGAACTCTCTCACCAGATTCACTTACAGGACTTAAGCAAAAATATGAAGAACATCTCTTGGCAGAAATGCATAGTTCTGATGACTCAGACTATGACTACAATGCTCATGACGGACGAGACCGCTGATTGTAGCAGATCACTATAGCAAGTCACTGTAGCATTACTGTAGCAGTAGGCTAAGGAAATCATTGTTCATTATCACTGTTCATATCACCAAAAATAATTTCCTACCGGATTTTCCAAAGCCTCTATGTGTTTTAGGACCCATGAGCTTGGTCCTTGTTTGTGTGTGACCTCCTAATGTCTATAAAAGACAAGGAGTTTGTAATGTGTTGGACAAAGTCCCTTGAAGTAAAGTGAGTGTTTTGTTATACTCTCAATATCTTTCTAAACACTTCTTCTTCTCTAGCCTGGTAGGATCCTCTGAGAAATGCAACTTGGGATAGTTAGAAATGTTATCATCCTGGCATCTCATCTTTGAGTGTCTCTAGGCTCGAACTAAAGATTAAAGTAGTTTTTTTAAGAGGCTGTCTTTGAAGAGCTTGAACAAGAGGTTCGACCATTATAGGAAGGCATACTGCGGGAAATTGACTCGTCTTCCCTAGTTTTAAGCCTAAGTCCATTCATGGAATAAATAATATGGAAATAAAGTTTCTTGAACACATTTGCCCCAATAGATTTGCTCTTTTGTAGGAGGTTTTTAGGCAAAATATCAAAGGGAATTTTCAAGGAGCAAAGGGAATTTTTCACGACAAATCTTCGTTTTCGACTTCACAAGACTTTAAAGGTGTTTTAATCTCAATACCTTAAATAATAATGAAATAAATCTTCTTAAACACATTTGCCACGATAGATTTGTTCTTGTAGGGGTTTTCAAGCAAAATATCGAAAGGGATATTTCCAAGAAGCAAAAAGAATTTTTCGACAAATCTTCATTTTCGATTTCACATAACTTTAAATGTATTGTAATCGTGATGCAATAAATAATATGGAAATAAAGTTTCTCGAACACATTTAGCCCGATAGATTTGCTATTACAAGAGATTTTTAGTCAAAATATCGAAGAGAATTTTCATGGAGCAAAATGAATTTTTCTAACAAATCTTTGTTTTCGATTTAACATGACTTTAAAGGTGTTCTAATCTCCAATAATTAAATAATAATGAAAGAAAGGTTCTTGATCACATTGGCCCTGATAGATTTGTTGCTGTAGGGGGTTTTCAAACGAAATATCAAAAGGGATTTTTTTCACGATGCAAAAAGAATGTTTTCTAACAAATCCTCATTTCGATTTCACATGACTTTAAAGGTGTTGTAATCTCAATACAATAAATAATATGGAAATAAATTTTCTTGAACACATTTGCCCCGATAGATTTGCTACTACATGAGGTTTTTAGGTAAAATATCAAAAGTGAATGTTTCATAAAGCAAAAGGAATTTTTTTCTAACAAATCTCCGTTTTCTAATTTCACATGACTTTAAAGGTGTTCTAATCTCAATAAATTAAATAATAATGAAATAAAGTTTCTTGATCACATTTGCCCCGATAGATTTGTTGCTATAGGGGATTTTCAGGCGAAATATCAAAGGGATTTTTCAAGATGCAAAGAGAATGTTTTCTAACAAATCCTCATTTTCGATTTCACATGACTTTAACGATATTGTAATCGTCAATACAATAAATAATATGAAAATAAAGTTTCTTAAACACATTTGCCCTGATAGATTTACTATTGTATGAGGTTTTTAGGCAAAATATCGAAAGGGAATTTTCATGGAGCAAAGGGAATTTTTCGACAAATCTTCATTTTCGACTTCACATCACTTTAAAGGTATTATAATCTCTAATACATTAAATAATATCGAAAGGTGTTTTAATCTTCAATACATTAAATAATAATGAAATAAAACTTCTTGAACATATTTGCCTCGATAGATTTGTTCTTGTACGGGTTTTTAGGCGAAATATCGAAAGGGATATTTCAAGAAGCAAAAAGAATTTTTCGACAAATCCTCATTTTATGATTTCACATCACTTTAAAGGTGTTATAATCTCTAATACATTAAATAATATGGAAATAAAATTTCTTGAACACATTTGCCCCAATAGATTTACTATTATATGAGATTTTTAGGCAAAATATCGAAAGGAAATTTTCATGGAGCAAAGAGAAGTTTTCGACAAATCTTTGTTTTTCGATTTCACATGACTTTAAATGTGTTATAATCTTCAATACATTAAATAATAATGAAATAAAGCTTCTTGAAAACATTTTCCCCAATAAATTTGTTACTATAAGGGGTTTTTAAGCAAAATATCGAAAGTGATTTTTCAAAGAACAAAAATAATTTCTTACGGCAAATCCACATTTTCTTATTTCACATCACTTTAATGGTGTTGTAATATCCAATATATTAAATAATATGGAATTGAAGCTTCTTCAACACCTTTTCCCTAATAAATTTGCTATTGCAGGAGATTTTTAGCAAAATATCGAAAGGGAATTTTCAAGGGCCAAAAGGAATTTCTTTTAACAAATCTTCGTTTTCGATTTCGCATGACTTTAAAAGGTGCTCCAATCTCATATATATTAAATAATTTTGTAATAAAATTTCTTAAACATATTTGTCTTAAAAGGTCTCCAACTACGGGAGGTTTTTATGCAAAATATTGAAAGAGAATTTTTCCTAGAGTAAAACCATTTTTTTCGACAAATCTTCATTTTCTGATTTCACATGATTTTAAAGGTAATATAATCTTCAATACAGTAAATAATATGGAAATAAAGTTTTTGAACATATTTGCCCCGATAGATTTGCTAATGCAAGAGGTTTTCAGGCAAAATATCAAAAGGAAATTTTTCATGGAATAAAAGTAATTTTTCTAACAAATCTTCATTTTCTAATTACACATGACTTTAAAGGGGTTCTAATCTCAATTCATTAAAAAATAACAAAATAAAACTTCTTGAACACATTTGCCCTGATAGATTTGTTCTTGTAGGGGTTTTCGGGCGAAATATCGAAAGGAATTTTTTAAGAAGCAAAAAGAATTTTTGTAACAAATCCTCATTCTTGATTTCACATCACTTTAAAGGTGTTGTAATCTCAATACATTAACTAATAAAGAAATATAACTTCTTGAAAACGTTTGCCCCAATACATTTGCTACTGCAGGGGATTTTTAAGCGAAATATCGAAAGGATTTTCCAAAGAGCAAAAGAATTTGTTCGAAAAATCCTCATTTTCTGATTTCACATCACTTTAATGGTATTGTGATCTCCAATACATTAAATAGTATTGAAATAAAACTTCCTTAACGCATTTGTTCCAATAGATTTGCTACTATAGGAGGTTTTTAGGCAGAATATTGAAAGGGAATATTTCATGGAGTAAAAGGAATTTTTTTTTCACAAATCTTCATTTTCTTATTTCATATGACTTTAAAGGTGTGTAAATCTCCAATGAATTAAATAATATGTAAATAAAGCTTGCTAAACACATTTGTCCCAATAGATTTGCTACAGTAGGAGGTTTTTTACAAAATATCAAAAGGGAATTTTCATGGAACAAAATGAATTTTTTTTTTTACATATTTTCAATTTCTGATTTTACATGACTTTAAAGGTGTTCTAATTGCAATACATTTAATAATATGGAAATAAAGCTTTTTGAACACATTTGCCCCAATAGATTTGCTGCTACAAGAGGATTTTTTTCTAAATATCGAAATGGAATTTTTCATGGAAAAAATTTAATTTTTTTTACAAATCCTCATTTTCTGATTTGACATGACTTTAATGATGTTGTAATCTCCAATACGTTAAAAAAATAAAGCTTCATGAACACATTTGCCCCAATAGATTTGCTATTGCATGAGGATTTTATGCAAAATATCAAAGGGAATTTTTTTGATAAATTTTCGTTTTCTTATTTCATATGACTTTAAAGGTGTGGTAATCTCCAAAAAATTAAATAAAATGGAAACAAAGCTTCTTGAAAACATTTATCCCGATAGATTTGCTACTGGGGGAGGTTTTTATGCAAAATATTAAAGGGTAATTTTTGATAGAGCAAAATGAATTTTTACTGACAAATTTTTGTTTTATAATTTCAAATGACTTTAAAGGTGTTGTAATGTCCAACACATTAAATAATATGGAATAAAGCTTCTTGAACACATTTGCTCGGATAGATTTGCTAATGTAGGAGGTTTTTAAGCAAAATATCGAAGGGTAATTTTTGATAGAGCAAAATGAAATTTTTCAGACAAATTTTGGTTTTCTAATTTCACATGACTTTAAAGGTGTGGTAATGTCCACTATATTAGATAATATGGAAATAAAGTTTCATGAAAATATTTGCTCGAATAGATTTGCTACTATAGGAGATTTTTAAGCAAAATATCGAAGGGTAATTTTTGATAGTGCAAAATGAATTTTTTCTAAAAAAATTTTGTTTTCTGATTTCACATTACTTTAAAGGTGTGGTAATGTCCAATACTGGAAATAAAGCTTCTTGAACACATTTTCCCTGATAGATTTGCTACTGTATGAGGTTTTTATTGAAAATATCGAAAGGAAATTTTTCATGGAGTAAAAGGAATTTTTCGACAAATTTTCATTTTCTTACTTCACATGACTTTAAAGCTGTCGTAAAGTGCAATACATTAAATAATATGAAAATAAAGCTTCTCGAACACATTTGCCCTGATAGATTTTCTACAGTTTGAGGTTTTTATGCAAAATATCGAAGGGTAAATTTTCATGGAGCAAAATGAATTTGTTTTGACAAATTTTCGATTTACGATTACACATGACTTTAAAGGTGTCGTATTGTGCAATACATTAAATAATATTAAAATAAATATTCTTGAACACATTTGCCGGATAGATTTGCTACAGTTGGAGGTTTTTATGAAAAATATCGAAGAGTAAATTTTCATGGAGCAAAATGAATTTTTTTCGACAAATTTTTGTTTTCTAATTTCACATGACTTTAAAGGTGTGGTAATGTCCAATACATTAAATAATATGGAAATAAAGCTTCTTGAACACATTTGCGCTGATAGATTTGCTATTGTAGGGGGCATTTATTCAAAATATCGAAAGGGAATTTTTCATGGAGCTAAAGAAATTATATTGACAAATGTTCGTTTTCTTCTTTCATATGACTTTAAAGGTATTGTAATCTCCAACACATTAAATAATATGGAAATAAAGCTTGTTGAAAACATTTACCCCGATAGATTTGCTATTGCGGGAGATTTTTATGCAAATTATCAAAGGGAATTTTTCATCGAGGAAAATGAATTTTTTTCATAAATCTTCATTTTCTTATTTCATATGACTTTAAAGGTGCGGCAATCTCCAATGAATTGAATAATATGGAAGTAAAGCTTCTTGAACACATTTGCCCCAATAGATTTGCTACTGTAGGAGGTTTCTTTGCAAAATATCAAAAGTGAATTTTTCATGGAACAAAATAAATTTTTGAAAAATCTTCATTTTCCGATTTCACATTATTTGGAATTTTTCATGGAACAAAATAAATTTTTTTGATAAATCTTCATTTTCCAATTTCACATTATTTTAAATGTGTTATAATTGCAATACATTTAATAATATGAAAATAAAGCTTCTTGAACACATTTGCCCTAATAGATTTGCTATTGAATAAGGTTTTTTTCCAAAATATCGAAAAGGAATTTTCATGGAAAAAAATGAATTTTTTTGACAAATCATTATTTTCTGATTTGACATGACTTTAATGGTGTCGTAATATCCAATACATTAAATAATATGAAAATAAAGCTTCTTTAACACATTTACCCAAATAGATTTGCTACTGTAGGAGGGTTTTAAGCAAAATATCGAAAAGGATTTTTCATAGAGCAAAAGGAATTATTTCGACAAATTTTCGTTTTTTGATTTCACATTACTTTAAAGGAGTCGTAATCTCAAATACATTAAAAAAAAAACTTCTTGAACACATTTGCCCCAATAGATATGCTACTGCATGAGGATTTTATGCAAAATATCGAAGGGGAATTTTTCATGAAGCAAATTGAATTTTTTTTATAACTTTTCTTCCTATTTGATATGACTTTAAAGGTGTTGTAATCTCAAACACATTAAATAATATGGAAATAAAACTTCTTGAAAACGTTTTCCCCGATAGATTTGCGATTGTAGGAGGTTTTTGTGCAAAATATCGAAGGGTAATTTTCATAGAGCAAAATGAATTTTTCGACAAATTTTCGTTTTCTTATTTTATATGACTTTAAAGGTGTTGTAATCTCGAACACATTAAATAATATGGAAATAAAACTTCTTGAACACATTTTCCCGGATAGATTTGTTACGGTTGGAGGTTTTTATGCAAAATATCGAAGGGTAAATTTTCATGGAGCAAAATGAATTTGTTCTGACAAATTTTCGTTTTCTAATTTCACATGACTTTTAAGGTGTTGTAATGTCCAATACATTAAATAATATGGCAAAAAAGCCCCTTGAACACATTTGCCCCGATAGATTTGCTATTATATGAGGTTTTTATGCAAAATATCGAAAGAGAATTTTCATAGAGCAAAAGGAATTATATTGACAAATCTTCGTTTTCTTATTTCATATAACTTTAAAGGTGTTGTATTCTCCAACACATTAAATAATATGGAAATAAAACTTGTTGAAAACATTTGCCCCGATAGATTTTGTCACGCCCGAACCTCGGGCGGGCAACAATCCATTCCCTTGGTCGATAGAAAGCGACGTCCTAGGACTCGTCGACGAGCATTCATTTTAATCTTTCATTATGCACAAGCGGAAAACGAATCATCCCCCCGGACAAGCGGACAATCAAGCAATCAACAGGGATAAAGGGATGAATAACAAGAACAACAGCAACCACACTTATATACACTTTCATTGGATTAACCAATGGAGGATCGTTTCCAATTTGCAAACCCACCAGAGGGGCCGATCCATCCTCTAAGCCAAACCAAAAAGAAACTAGGCTAGGCTAATCCAACTACACAAAACGAACCCTCGGGTTTGGTACCCCTATCACTCGGACCCATCGAACTCAGGCTCCGTCGAGTCGTAGTCGAAGGCGTTCAAGTCGATCTCTAGTGAAGAGGAGGCAGGATTCTCCACTACACCGTGAGGAGGGTCCAGTTCCATAGGATCCCAGTCAGTGTCCTCAGGGCCCCTATCGGACGGCCCGTCAAAACCTCACAGAGGACCAATCAGCATATCGTCCTCCCAGATGAACCACGCTAGAAAACGATAGGGTATCCATTGTCCCAGTCCCTCATCCACCCAAATGGTGGAGAGATACTTCTCGTACAGATGCACCCGACCCGGGAAGCGGTGGCGTGTCACGACGGTATCCCAATCCTTAGGGATCCTGAATCGCACCAGCGGGTGCGCCATTCTAAGGGCCTGAAAGTGGTTATACAATAACCAGTGAGATAAAATCTCAACGAGTGCTCCCCCTAAGCTCTGGTTAGAACACCAACTCAACTTGGGGTATCTCTCCAGACTCACCCACAAACAACTCAACAATCAATAGCCAACAATCAACAAATAACAACAGCCAGGGCCAACCAACAATCAAATAGTCGGTTCGCATGCCTCCTTACCCGGTATGCCATACCCTGCACGTTATATCTCAGCACAATACACGCAATGCATATAGCCGTTAGATGATGCAATGCATCAATCGCATATGAGTCGCATCACAAGCGATCTCACACAGCTTGCCACACGCCGCATGTTATCGATTCGTGCGTGCGTGCCATAAGCAATGTCATCGGCTCATGCATAATCGGAACAAATGATACCATGTTTCTCACATTCTCTTGCATCCACACATGTTCCGATTATTACTATCACCCCCGAACTCCTGTCGGGGCGGCGGGTTCAACTTAGTGATCATGCAAGCACACCACCACAATGCCAGACTCGGCTTAACTAGCATTGTCGGCTGTCGAAGTAGTATCTTTCAAAAGTCCATCCCGAACGTTCTCGAAAATTCGAAGTCCAATCTTGGATTCTCATGCCATGTCAATTTTGCCCTAATGCCATTTTGGTACAACTCAGACTAACGGCGGCTTTAAGGATTCACGCATAACTGACTCGTTCAAAACCACATTCAAGACATCTCGACACATGAACGTCCTTAACTGCATGAAATTACGGATGATAGATTCTTATTTCAAAGTACACAATTACCGAGAATCGACATAGGGTCGTTCGCTGGCTCAATAACGGTAAACGAAATCACCCGTCGTTCCATTATGTTTTGTCCGCGAGTCGACTTCTAGTCGTCCCTGAAATCGGCCTGCTTATCTACAGGATCGTCCTCACGTAAGTCTCACGGTCAAGTCGTTTTCCCAGGTGAAGTTCTTTAGTTGCACGAGTTCTGTCCTCATTAGCCTTTCCCCTCAAAGTCGGTATCTCGAGGGTGATCAATTCCGAGTGAGATCAACTAACAATGCATTGACGAAATTCACATTCATTCATCCCTCAAAGGGCTCGAATTTCAGGACATCACGGATTTGCCACTACGGGAGGTTTTACTTAAAATATTGAAGGGGAATTTCTCATGGAGCAAAAGGAATTTTTTTTGATAAATTTTCGTTTTCCTATTTCATATAACTTTAAAGGTATTGTAATCTCAAACACATTAAATAATATGGAAATAAAGCTTCTTGAAAACATTTGCCCCAATAGATTTGCGATTGCACGAGGATTTTTATGCAAATTATCAAAGGGTAATTATTCAAAGAGCAAAATGAATTTTTTCGATAAATTTTCGTTTTCTGATTTCACATGACTTTAAAGATGTTGTAATGTCCAACACATTAAATAATATGGAAATAAAGCTTCTTGAACAGATTTGCTCGGATAGATGTTTCTACTGTAGGAGGTTTTGAAGCAAAATATCGAAGGGTAGTTTTAATAGAGCCAAATGAATTTTTTCATACAAATTTTGATTTTCTGATTTCACATGACTTTAAATGAGTGGTAATATTCAATATATTAAATAATATGGAAATAAAGCTTCTTGAACACATTTGCCTGAATAGATTTGCTACCTTAGGAGATTTTTAAGCAAAATATCAAAGGGTAATTTTTTATAGTGCAAAATGAATTTTTTCTAACAATTTTTTGTTTTTCTGGTTTCACATGACTTTAAAAGTGTGGTAATGTCCAATATATTAAATAACATGGAAAAAAAGTTTCTTGAACACATTTTCTCCAATAGATTTGCTATTGTAGGACGTTTTTATTCAAAATATCGAAGGGGAATTTTTCATTGAGCAAAATGAATTATATTGACAAATCTTCGTTTTCTTCTTTCATATGACTTTAAAGGTGTTGTAATCTCCAACACATTAAATAATATGGAAATAAAGCTTCTTGAACACATTTCCCGCTAGATTTGCTACTGCATGAGGATTTTATGGAAAATATCGAAGGGAATTTTTCATGAAGCAAAAGGAATTTTTTTGGACAAATTTTCGTTTCCTGATTTCACATGACTTTACAGGTGTTGTAATCTCCAATACAATAAATAATATGAAAATAAAGTTTCTTGAACACATTTGGTCCGATAGATTTGCTACTGTATGAGATTTTTAGGCAAAATATCGAAAGGTAATTTTCATGGAGCAAAATGAATTTTTTCGACAAATCTTCGTTTTATGATTTTACATGACTTTAAAGGTGTCGTAATGTGCAATACATTAAATAATATGAAAATAAAGCTTCTTGAACACATTTGCCTTGATAGATTTGCTACAGTTGGAGGTTTTTATGCAAATTATCAAAGGGGAATTTTCATGAAGCAAAATGAATTTGTTGAGACAAATTTTCATTTTCTTATTACACATGACTTTAAAGGTTTCGTAATGTGCAATACATTAAATAATATGGAAATAAAGTTTATTGAACACATTTGCCCGGATAGATTTGCTACAGTAGGAGGTTTTTATACAAAATATCGAAGAGTAAATTTTCATGGAGCAAAATGAATTTTTCTGACAAATTTTTGTTTTCTAATTTCACATGACTTTAAAGGCGTGGTAATGTCCAATACATTAAATAATATGGAAATATAGCTTCTTGAACACATTTTCCGGATATATTTGCTACTGTATGAGGCTTTAATTCAAAATATCGAAAGGGAATTTTTCATGGAGCAAAAGAAATTATATTGACAAATCTTCGTTTTCTTCTTTCATATGACTTTAAAGTAGTTGTAATCTCCAACACATTAAATAATATGGAAATAAAGCTTGTTGAAAATATTCACCCCAATAGATTTGCTATTGTAAGAAGTTTTTTTGCAAAATATCGAAAGGAAATTTTTCATGGAACAAAATAAAAAATTTTAACAAATCTTCGTTTTCTGATTTCACATGACTTTAAAGGTGTTGTAATTGGAATACATTTAATAATATGAAAATAAAGCTTCCTGAACACATTTGCCCTAAAAGAATTGCTACTAAATGAGGTTTTTTCCAAAATATGGAAAGAGAATTTTTCATGGAAAAAAAATGAATTTTTTTGACAAATCATCATCTTCAGATTTAACATGACTTTAATGGTGTCGTAATCTCCAATACATTAAATAATATAAAAATAAAGCTTCTTTAACACATTTACCCCGATAGATTTGCTAATGTAGGAGGTTTTTGGCAAAATATCGAAAGGGATTTTTCATGGAGCAAAAGGAATTTTTTCTAACAAATTTTCGTTTCTTGATTTCACATTACTTTAAAAGTCGTAATCTCAATACATTAAAAAAAAAAAAAAAAAAAAGATAAAACTTCTTGAACACATTTGCCCCAATTTTTTAAATAAAACTTCTTGAACACATTTGCCCCAATAGATTTGCTACTACATGAGGACTTTATGCAAAATATTGAAGTGGAATTTTCATGAAGCAAAAGGAATTTTTTTTATAACTTTTCGTTTTCTTATTTGATATGACTTTAAAGGTGTTGAAATCTCGAACACATTAAATAATATGGAAATAAAGCTTCTTGAAAACATTTTCCCTGATAGATTTGCGACTGTAGGAGGTTTTTGTGCAAAATACCGAAGGGTAATTTTTCATAGAGAAAAATGAATTTTTTCTGACAAATTTTCGTTTTCTAATTACACATGACTTTAAAGGTGTCGTAATGTGCAATACATTAAATAATATGAAAATAAAGTTTCTTGAACACATTTGCCAGATAGATTTGCTATAGTTGGAGGTTTTTATGCAAAATAACAAAGAGTAAATTTTCATGGAGCAAAATGAATTTTTCGACAAATTTTTGTTTTCTAATTTCACATGACTTTTAAGATGTTGTAATGTCCAATACATTAAATAATATGGAAAGAAAGCTTCTTGAACACATTTTCCCTGATAGATTTGCTACTATATAGGAAGCTTTTATTCAAAATATCGAAACGGAAATTTTCATGGAGCAAAAGAAATTATATTGACAAATGTTCATTTTCTTCTTTCATATGACTTTAAAGGTATTGTAATCTCCAGCACATTAAATAATATGAAAATAAATCTTGTTGAAAACATTTGCCTTGATAGATTTGCTATTGCGGGAGGTTTTTATGTAGATTATCGAAAGGGAATTTTCATGGAGGAAAATGAATTTTTTTCACAAATCTTCATTTTCTTATTTCACATGACTTTAAAGGTGCGGCAATCTCCAATGAATTAAATAATATGGAAGTAAAGCTTCTTGAACACATTTGCCCCAATAGATTTGCTAGTGTAGGAGGTTTTTTGCAAAATATTGAAAGGGAATTTTCATGGAACAAAATAAATTTTTTTGACAAATCTTTGTTTTTCGATTTCACATGATTTTAAAGGTGTTGTAATTGCAATACATTTAATAATATGAAAATAAAGCTTCTTGAACAGATTTGCCCTAATAGATTTGCTACTGAATGAGGTTTTTTTCCAAAATATCAAAGGGAATTTTCATAGAAAAAAATGAATTTTTTTGACAAATCATCATTTTCTTAGTTGACATGACTCCATTGGTGTTGTAATCTCCAATACATTAAATAATATGAAAATAAAGCTTCTTTAACACATTTACCTAGATAGATTTGCTACTGCATGAGGTTTTTAGGCAAAATATCGAAAAGGATTTTTTCATAGAGCAAAAGGAACTTTTTCGACAAATTTTCGTTTTTTGATTTCACATTACTTTAAAGGAGTCGTAATCTCAAATATATTAAAAAATAAAACTTCTTGAACACATCTGCCCTAATAGATTTGCTACTGCATGAGGATTTTATGCAAAATATCGAAGGGAATTTTCAATAAGCAAAATGAATTTTTTTTTTTTATAACTTTTCGTTTTCTTATTTGATATGACTTTAAAGGTGTTGTAATCTCGAACACATTAAATAATATGGAAATAAAACTTCTTGAACACATTTTCCCGGATAGATTTGTTACAGTTCAAGGTTTTTATGCAAAATATCAAAGGGTAAATTTTCATGGAGCAAAATGAATTTGTTCGACAAATTTTCGTTTTACGATTTCACATGACTTTAAAGGTGTCGTAATGTGCAATACATTAAATAATATGGAAATAAAACTTCTTGAACACATTTTCCCAGATAGATTTGTTACAATTGGAGGTTTTTATGCAAAATATCAAAGGGTAAATTTTCATGGAGCAAAATGAATTTGTTCTGACAAATTTTCGTTTTCTAATTTCACATGACTTTTAAGGTGTTGTAATGTCCAATACATTAAATAATATGGAAAGAAAGCTTCTTCAACACATTTGCCCTAATAGATTTGCTACTATATGAGGTTTTTATGCAAAATAGCGAAAGGGAATTTTCATGGAGCAAAGAAATTATATTGACAAATCTTCGTTTTCTTATTTCATATAACTTTAAAGGTGTTGTATTCTCCAACACATTAAATAATATGGAAATAAAACTTATTGAAAACAATTGCCCTGATAGATTTGCCACTGCGAGAGGTTTTTATGCAAAATATCAAAGGGAATTTCTCATGGAGCAAAAGGAATTTTTTTGATAAATTTTCATTTTCCTATTTCATATAACTTTAAAGGTATTGTAATCTCGAACACAATAAATATTATGGAAATAAAGCTTCTTGAAAACATTTGCCCCAATAGATTTGTGACTACAGGAGGTTTTTATGCAAATTATCAAAGGGTAATTTTTCAAAGAGCAAAATGAATTTTTTTCTAACAAATTTTCGTTTTTCTGATTTCACATGACTTTAAAGGTATTGTAATGTCCAACACATTAAATAATATGGAAATAAAGCTTCTTGAACACATTTTCTTGAATAGATTTGCTACTGTAGGTGGTTTTTAAGCAAAATATCATGGGTATTTTTGATAGAGCAAAATGAATCTTTTCATACAAATTTTGATTTTCTGATTTCACATGACTTTAAAGGTGTGGTAATATTCAATATATTAAATAATATGAAAATAAAGCTTCTTGAACACATTTGCTTGAATAGATTTGCTACTATAGGAGATTTTTAAGCAAAAATATCAAAAGGAATTTTTATAGTACAAAATGAATTTTTTCTGATAAATTTTTGTTTTCTAGTTTCACATGACTTTAAAAGTGTGGTAATGTCCAATATATTAAATAATATGGAAATAAAATTTATTGAACACATTTTCCTTGATAGATTTGCTATTGTAGGACGTTTTTATTCAAAATATCAAAAGGGAATTTTTCATGGAGCAAAATGAATTATATTGACAAATCTTCGTTTTCTTCTTTCATATGACTTTAAAGATGTTGTAATCTACCCAACCACGGGTAGCGCAGTTAGTGTGAGTTCTCTCCCTCATCGCAGAGGTCAAGGGTTCGAACCATTTTGTTGCTAAAGTGTCTGAAGTGGGGGGCCCTGGTGTTGAGATCCTACGCTAGCCTCCCCCGAGGTTTACGTCTAAATAGCGGCTTGTGGTGAGGCCCGACGGTGCCACCGGGTACTGGAGGGTCATGTGATCCTCGAAGGGTGATCTCCAGTGGTTCATCTATCAATAATAAAAAATAAAAATAAAAAGATGTTGTAATCTCCAACACATTAAATAATATGGAAATAAAGCTTCTTGAACACATTTCCTCGATAGATTTGCTACTGCATGAGGATTTTATGGAAAATATCGAAGGGGAATTTTTCATGGAGCAAAAGGAATTTTTTTGACAAATTTCTGTTTTCTGATTTCGCATCACTTTAAAGGTGTTGTAATCTCAATACAATAAATAATATGAAAATAAAGTTTCTTGAACACATTTGGTCCATTAGATTTGCTACTGTATGAGATTTTTAGGCAAAATATCGAAGGTAATTTTCATGGAGCAAAATGAATTTTTTCTACCAAATCTTCATTTTCTGACTTTACATGACTTTAAAGGTGTCGTAATGTGCAATACATTAAATAATATGGAAATAAGCTTCTTGAACACATTTGCCCAGATAGATTTGCTATGGTTGGAGGTTTTTATGCAAATTATCGAAGGGTAAATTTTCATGAAGCAAAATGAATTTGTTCGACAAATTTTTGTTTTACGATTACTCATGACTTTAAAGGTTTCGTAATGTGCAATACATTAAATAATATGGAAATAAAGTTTCTTGAACACATTTGCCCAGATAGTTTTGCTACAATTGGAGGTTTTTATGCAAAATATCGAAGAGCAAATTTTCATGGAGCAAAATGAATTTTTCGACAAATTTTTGTTTTCTAATTTCACATGACTTTAAAGGTGTGGTAATATCCAATACCAATACATTAAATAATATGGAAATAAAGCTTCTTGAACACATTTGCCCGGATATATTTGCTACTGTATGAGGCTTTAATTCAAAATATCGAAAGGGAATTTTTCATGGAGCAAAAGAAATTATATTGACAAATCTTCGTTTTCTTCTTTCATATGACTTTAAAGTGGTTGTAATCTCCAACACATTAAATAATATGGAAATAAAGCTTGTTGAAAACATTCGCCCGATAGATTTGCTATCGTAAGAAGTTTTTTTTTGCAAAATAACGAAAGGGAAATTTTCATGTAACAAAATAATTTTTTTAACAAATCTTCATTTTCTGATTTCACATGACCTTAAAGGTGTTGTAATTGGAATACATTTAATAACATGAAAGCTTCTTGAACACATTTGCCCTAAAAGAATTGCTACTCAATGAGGTTTTTCCAAAATATCGAAAGAGAATTTTTCATGGAAAAAAATGAATTTTTTTGACAAATCATCATTTTCAAATTTGACATGACTTTAATGGTGTCGTAATCTCCAATACATTAAATAATATAGAAATAAAGCTTCTTTAACACATTTACCCCGATAGATTTGCTACTGCATGAGGTTTTTGGCAAAATATCGAAAGGGATTTTCATGGAGCAAAAGGAATTTTTTTTCTGACAAATTTTCATTTTCTGATTTCACATTACTTTAAAGGAGTTGTAATCTCCAATACATTAAAAAAAAAAAAAAAACTTCTTGAACACATTTTCCCTAATAGATTTGCTAATGCATGAGGATTTTATGCAAAATATCGAAGTGGAATTTTCATGAAGCAAAAGGAATTTTTTATAACTTTTTGTTTTCTTATTTGATATGACTTTAAAGGTGTTGAAATCTTGAACACATTAAATAATATGGAAATTGTCACGCCCCGATCCTTGAGCACGCACCCATCCCTCACCTAGTCGATTAAACAGCAATGTCCCAGAACGCATCGCCGACCCATTCATTTAATATACGCATGCGGAAGCATATAAATAATCCTTAGATAATAAAACATTGGGATAGGAAAATAGATCCATTTTTTTCACAAAATACATTTTTATAAACACACGGGTCTATACACAAAGGTTTACAAAAGGGATCGACTCCCAACAAAAGAGAATTGTCCTACAACCAACTAGCCGGACAAGATCGCCGATTCTTCGAGCTTCGCCTCTTAAACTCTGGGGCTTCCGGTCCTTCACCAACACCACCTAAAGACCTGAAAATGGTTATACAATAACAAGTGAGACAATGTCTCAGCAAGTTCTACTCTTAAAACTCGATTATGAAGAAAATACACCCTACGGGCTGCCTAAGCACAATCAGGCATCAAAGGACTTACCTTGGCCTTAGTTCCTCCCTGTAATTCAACACAATTCATAATCTCATCGAGTCACATCAACACATCAAATCATTCACTCAGATCGACTTATCGATCAATTGGCCTAGTCGATTACATGTCAATCAGACCATTCCCCGGTCATTCTAATCAATACTATGCATTCTCCAAGATGACATATCTAATCATCGAGCCCACGTGCATTCTCCAAGATGACATACCTAGTCACCGAGCTCACGTGCATTCTCAAGATGACATATCTAGTCACCGAGCCCACGTGCATTCTCCAAGATGACATATCTAATCACCGAGCTAACGTGAATTCTCCAAGATGACATATCGAGTCACTAAGCCCATGTTCATTATCCAAGATGACGTGCCTAGTCACCGAGCCGATATAATATAACGTCTTTCTCCGAGATGACATACTTAGTCATCGAGCCGATGTAACACTGGTGTCTTTCTCCAAAATGACATACTTAGTCATCAAGCCGACGTAACATAACGTTCTTTCTCACCATTTATCATACTCGATAAAATAGCCGTGTGTGAGTACACAGTTGATCTTAACCAAAATATATAATTTTCTTTTGATCCTCCCACTTCTTTCAACAGTCCAAAAATAGATTTTTGGCGTTGTATATCGACTCTCGATTATTTTCCAATCAATTACTGAAATTAAATAAATTTAGGAATATATCTTAAAATCACAATTCACACCAAATCAGTAGAAATTTGAGCTCAATTAAATAAAGAGATCACATTATCACAATCAGCATAAAATTCCGGTCACCGACTATCCTGGTTTAATTTCCAGAAAATAAATAATTAATTAAATAATTACGGAAAATAATTATTAAATGCAATAAATGCATACTTAGGCCCGTCTTGCCTAATTATATGCCGAACGGGCCCGGAAAATTTTCGAGACTCGTTAAATAAATACTAGAGTCTATTTACTCACTAATTGCACTAACTATCCACCTAACATGCATCGGCAATTAATTAAATTTCACTAATCTAATCTAACTAACCACATAATCATACTTAACTTAATATAATCAACTCTTAAGCGTCATTAACCTACTAAGCGAGAATTAATAAGTTAAAATCACTTGTTCGCGATCCGGTCCGTGCAAATCGACGGGGACGCAAGGGGCTCATTTCTTTCCAAAGCGGGCCTAACTTTCAAGGTCCAAAACGACCTCAAAACGGGCCAAGACACTTGCTGGAAACCCACCGACTTGTCCTCTGTTCTTGCCTAAAAAAGAAAAAAAAAGCTGGTTCGGTGAGATAAGGCGGCGGTGGACCGGCGGGCGGCGGGGGTACTTGGCGGCTACCGGCGGTGCTTCACGGCGGGCGAGGTGGCTCACGACGGCTTTGGTGATCAAGACAGCTCTGGGACGTCCGGGGATGACAAGAGACGGCGGACGGCAAGCCGAGGCGCACGGCACACGGACAAGGGCGAAAACAACGACGGCGGCAAGCGGTGGCGTCGTGGGCGGTCCAACGCGACTAGCTGGCTTAAATGGGCTTCCTTGCTGCTTTGGGACTGTTCGAACAACAAGGAGGAGGCTGAAGGGGTTGCTTGGCCAGTCTTAAGGGAGAGAGGAAGGGATAAGGGGTCAAAGGGAGGCCACCAAGCCTTATTTTCTCTCAAATGGTCCCCTTGACCAATCTCTACCACTAGCTACCTTCCATGGACCAAATTCAACTACCCAAGCTCCCTTTACAACCCTTGAAATGGTCCAAAAGCCTTAGGTGGTGGGGGGTTACGAATTTCACATATTTCTTCCTCAATTGGACACCAAATCTCTCTTGATTCAATCCAATTTGGCCCTCCTAAATTCAATTAGCACCTCAATGATAAAATTGGTATTTTTCCTCACCAATTGATTCCACTTGCTTCCCAATTGCACGATCAAAAATAGTTCACGACGATTTTTAACAAAAATAGCCCTAGGACGACTTTCCCAAAAAGTCTCGGTTTGTAGAAAAATCTTATGAGACTAATTTGACGTTCCTAAAATGACTTGTGATATGATAGAACTTTCAATTTCTGAAATCGAATTCAATTTTGCGGTTAATTTCACTCGGCGCATTTTTATCAAGACTTAGCTCTTGGGTAGTTTTTATAAATTTTTAGTACAAATAACCCATGGTCGATTTTCTTCGAGCTACAATGAACCCACTCAACACATTAGCGACTCTCGATTATCGTGAAAATCTCAAGGACTCAAATACGGACACAAGGTACCAAAACGATAGAAAATCGGTATAGTGTCGGTCAACGAGAATTTTCCGATTTAGTGGAGTCACCACGTTTAGCCACACATCTCCGTTGAACCGATATATCTCGATCCCCGATCGACTTATATACGTGTCGTAATGACCTCTAAAGGTGAGTATGGTCGAGTAGCCGATTCCTAGTCGAATTCTCAAGTCTATTGCATTAAAATTCATTAATGACTTTCTCGATTAGTCTAATTATCTCGAGTGATCGGCTCTGAGAACAGCCCTATAGGCGCGTCGATCAAATGCCTAATTTATTTAATGGAAAACAGGATTGAAAATCTGGGATGTCACAGAAATAAAGTTTCTTGAAAACATTTGCCCCGATAGATTTGCAACTGCGGGAGGTTTTTGTTCAAAATATCGAAGGGTAATTTTTCATAGAGCAAAATGAAATTTTTCGACAAATTTTCGTTTTCTCGATTTCACATGTCTTTAAAGGTGTTGTAATGTCTAATACATTAACTAATATAGAAATAAAGTTTCTTGAACACATTCGTCCGGATAGATTTGCTACGAGTTTGAGGTTTTTATGCAAAATATCGAAGGGTAAATTTTCATGGAGCAAAATGAATTTGTTTTGACAAATTTTCGTTTTATGATTTCCCATGGCTTTAAATGTGTCGTAATGTGCAATACATTAAATAATATGGAAATAAAGCTTCTTGAACACATTTGCCCAAATAGATATTTTACAGTTGGAGGTTCTTATGCAAAATATCGAAGGGTAAATTTTCATGGAGCAAAATGAATTTGTTCGACAAATTTTCGTTTTTCGATTTCACATGACTTTAAAGATGTTGTAATCTCCAACACATTAAATAATATGGAAATCAAGCTTCTTGAACACATTTGCCCTGATAGATTTGCTATTGCATGAGGATTTTATGGAAAATATCGAAGGGGAATTTTTCATGGAGCAAAAGGAACTTTTTGACAAATTTTTGTTTTTCTTATTTCATATGACTTTAAAGGTGTTGTAATCTCCAACACCTTAAATATTATGGAAATAAAGTTTCTTGAAAACATTTGGCCGGATAGATTTGCTATTACGGGAGGTTTTTATGCAAAATATCGAAAGGGAATTTTTCATGGATCGAAAGGAATTTTTTTGATAAATTTTCGTTTTCTTATTTCATATGACTTTAAAGGTGTTGTAATCTCAAACACATTAAATAATATGGAAATAAAGCTTCTTTGAAACATTTGCCCCGATAGATTTGCAACTACAATAGGTTTTTATGCAAATTATCAAAGGGTAATTTTTCATAGAGCAAAATGAATTTTTTCTAACATTTTCGTTTTTTGATTTCACATTATTTTAAAGGTGTTGTATGTCCAACACATTAAATAATATGGAAATAAAGCTTCTTGAACACATTTACTCAGATAGATTTGCTACTATAGGAGGTTTATAAGCAAAATATCAAAGGGAAATTTTTGACAGAGCAAAATGAATTTTTTTCTGACAAATTTTGGTTTTCTGATTTCACATGACTTTAAATGTGTGGTAATGTCCAATATATTAAATAATATGGAAATAAAGCTTCTTGAACACATTTGCCCGAATAGATTTGCTACTATAAGAGATTTTTAAGCAAAATATCGAAGGGTAATTAATCACTAATGTTCTCTCGGTATCTAATCTTGTTTAAACTCTAAGGCTTTTTGGATTTTCATGGGATTTTCCATGTATTTTTGGAGGAAAACACATTTTGGTCTTTTTTTTTCTTTCTTTTTTTTTTGTTCTTTTTTAATGCATAAAAGGCATTTTTTGGATTTTCGATCTTTTTTGAAAATATTTATATTTTTTTTTTTGGCTTTTCTGATTTTCAGGAAAACATAGAATATTTTTGGGTTTTTCTGGTTTTTTTGAAAAATAAATTATTTATTTATTAAATACTATTTTTTATAATAATATATTATTAAAAACGGTCCGGGTCGGATCCCCGGGTTGGGTCCAACTCGGTTCACTAACCTCAGGCGTAGAGCGCGGGCTCGGCCCAGAACCTCTTCTTCTTTTTTTTTTTTTTAATTGAAGCCCACAATTTAAAAGAAAGACTAAATGGGCCCGCGTCCTCCAGGCCCGCGCCAGATCAGCCCCACACGTAAACGGGCCCAGTTGGCCCTAGCCAATGGAGCCCTAGCCCGAGCGGCGACCCACGCCCGACCCGGTTGGTGACCCAGCTCGAACCAAACCCTACCCGTCCGTAACCCGCGTCTGACCCAAATCTCGACCCGGTGTCGCGTGACGGGGGCCTCGATTCGCGCCGGGCTCCGCGTTCCAGAACAACGGTGGACTTGGTTTTGGGTTGGGGTTGATGGACGACGCTGGCAAAGACGACGGCGGACGATGGCAGACGGCGACGGGAGTGACACGGACAGGCAGCGGCGTCAACTCCGGCGTCTTCTGACCGCCCGAGCTCTGGCGACGGCGAGGATCGAAAACCCAGAACAGAGGAACGCCGAACAAGGTGTAGGGGGAGGGAGGAGTGACCGGAGGTGCTCCCACCTGGCACGGCAGCGATGGAGGCAAGCAGCGGTAGGGGACGACGGCATTTGACGGCGCGAGGCTCGGCCGAGGCTGGGGAACGGCTGGCTACGTCGTCGTGGGACAGAGCGGCAGCTGCAACCGACGTCGGGCCAGAGAGCTTCAGGGCGGCCGAGCTTGTGGCTGGTCGTCGAGGCGGCAGGCGGCACCGCGGTTGGTCGTCGGGGCGACGCGCAGTGGCGGCGGGGGCCGGGATGAGTCCCGAATCTCTCAGATCTCCCTCTCTCAGCCCTAATTTCTCCTTCCCAAAACCTCGCTCCTTCCCGATCTCTCTCGCTCATCCCCTCTCCCTCGGCTCCGATACCTTCCTCTCCCTCAGATCTGGGCTTGCGAGCGTTTGGGCCTCCCCTGAAGTCTCTCGGGGGAAGCTTGCGGTGCTCGCCCGCTTTCGATCTCTCTCCACTCGTGCCTTTTGGCCTTCCCCCGACGCTCTATTTATAGGCGAGGGGGGTCGGCCGACGGAGGCTGGGCTGGCGGTCCTTGGTGCGCCGACCGGCCTCCCTTCGTCGGCCGAACCGGCGTCAGTTCCTACCTCTTCCACGGAGGCCTGCTCGGCATTGATGGCGCGTTCCGAACATGGAGGACGACCTTCCCGTGCTCCTCGGATGGCTCAATTGCCCGATCAGAGTCAACAAATTATCTCTCCGCGCCGGCCACTCCCCACGACTGGCCCAAGTTCGTGGCGATTTTGCATTGGCTGGTTCAGATCGCATCATACGGCGAGCACTGACTTCTAAGTCTGGCTCATTTGGGGATAACAACGCCATGGATAAGTATGCACTTCAGACCTATCTGGATTTCATCTGTGGTGATGATGATGCTGTCGATGCGTTGGATAGGGAGTTCATGGAGAGGTTGGAGCAGGAGAGGAATGATCTTGCCAAGAATGTGAAGAGCCTGGAGAAGAATGCCGCGGAAGTCGAGGCGAGAGTGGAGAAGGAAAAGAGCGTGCTAGAGGAAGACATGAAGAAGTTAAATACGATATAGGGGAGATCACGGGGTGGATCCTGACATTGGAGAAGGAATTAGAAAAGAAGGAGGAGGAGTTGAGGGCCAAGGAGGAGAAGGAGGGGAGGCTTCGCGAGGAGAACCGGGAATTGAAGAAGACGTTCCTGCTGCAGTCGAGGGACACAAAGAGAATGAAGGAGTTGCAGTCGGTGGAGGCGGAGATCGCTGATGCTGAAATCGAGAGGAACAAGTACGAGGACAAGTGTTGGGATCTCGACAGGGCCCTCGCGGTCAAGTTCAAAGAGCTGGAGGAAGTTGCCAAGGAATGCAACTAGGCTGTCCGGAAGTAAGTTTCTAATTCTTGCAGTTGCTGCAATCTTGTTAATTGTTCTTCTTCGTTGGTTTCACCGTTTTCTATGTCATGTGCCTTTGGTGTTCGGATGCCATCTTGGAAATCGTCTAGTACTTACAGGGTTCAATCTGGGTATCTTGCTGCTTTGGTTATATACTAGACACTGGTTGATACATATCTCATGGAATTCTTCAACATCAGCAGACTAACATTCTCATGTATATGTGTGTTTATATCTCTTCAGTGCTAGTTCTCGTGCCCGTTCTGATTCGGCACGTGATGAGTTTAATTGTTTTGATCTGAGGTTGATAGCCATAAATTATGCGTTGAGTTAATCTAAGTGCGGTGCTTGAGGAATGGTCGAATTGCCATGTTATCATCCCATCGATTAATTTCTTTCTTTTGAGTGATTTTCTGTAGTCCTTCTCCTTCAACTACTCTTTTTGGTTTTGTGATTCTAGGTTGAAGCTTGGTTCACATTACCAGTATGTGCTGAATGCAAAAGGATCTACACCTGCTGAGGTGATGGGCATTGACTACAAAGCAACACTAAAGCCGGCACTCGACTCACATGCCGATGACATTAACAAAAAGTCGGTGGAGAAGCTTGAAGAGTTAATCATCCTTCAGCAACAGTCCAAAGAAACTGCTGCTAGGATTGAGGAGAAGAACGTCTTGTGCAACTCTATTCGCATGTTGATCAGGTAAGTACTTAGATTAAGTACCAACGCACAATTTGTTTAGACTGTCTTTTCTCATAGAACTAAAAGCTTTTGCCTTTCGGATGAAAACTATGATACCAATGAAATTACTGATCTGTTGGCGAAGTTGGAAAGAGAAACTGGTGATGACTTCCAGCTTACTTAGTGTGGGGTGTATCGATAGACTCAGCAAAAGGTTGGCAATGTAGGCTTTTGGCCAGGGGGGATTGAGTAGCAATAGCTTGTTCTGGGTAGTCAACAGCAGTTGAAACAATTGTTCGATTTCAGTATCGAAGAGTTATGATACGATGCTTGATATACTTTTAGAACAAAACAGTTCATTCAATTCATCATTGTAGACACGAGTTAGGAATTCTATTAATGTTTTCAATTTTTCTTTTCTCTGTCAATGCCAAACATAATTTAGAGCTGTGGAAGCATATGTCTTTTGTGAACAAAACTAGCTACAAATTATTACTAATGTCAAGAAAAATACCATAGGCTAATGCATGCTTTATTTTGTTTCTGTAGAAGTACACGTAGTAGTGCTTCATCTATAACATTTGAAGGACAATAGCGGTATATTGCATCATGAGAGTTAGCATAACACAAGAACTTGTGGTCTACTTTTTCTGTTCTTTCCTCATATTGGCAAAAGCTCTAATACAAGAATTTTGCTCAGCTTGAGGGTCAAACAAATCTATTGAAGCAAGAAACGCAAGACTATATTGATAGATGTGCAGTGGAGGCGCAAAGGATTGGGGAGGACGTCAAGTAAGCAGCTCATAAGTTGAACATTCGGGGAAAGAGAAAGCTGCAGAGGCCCCGAAGGTGTGTTATGGTCTAATCATTTGAATTTTAGCACTTTGAAATAGATGGCTAGAAATCTCTTATGCTTTGTAAGATAAAACAGAATTTAAGTCATGTCATGCAATCGGTAGGATCCCTCCTTTAGGAATGTCGTCGATTGATGTTCGATCGAAATCGAACAATTGTTTCAAATGCCGTTGACTACCTGAACAAGCTATTGCTACTCAATCCCCCCCGGCCAAAAGCCTACATTGCCAACCTCTTGCCGAGTCTGTCGATACACCCCACACTAAGTGAGCAACACGAGATTTCGAAAAAACAACCGAGAATATGAGGATTTATGATGATATTGTATAGCTTTCTGCTTTTGACAATTCACATGCTTCAAATCACCGAGCTCAATTGTGAAGGCAAGGAGGCTCTGTAGTCTGGTGAGATAGCATTGGCAATCTCTGAGAGACTGGTCTTCATCTCCGAGATTTTGCATTCCATACTCTTTATGCTTTGACACCATATCAACAAGTGAATAGTGCTTGAAGGCACACTTCTGGATTTCTTCTTCGCCTTCCGCTTTATTTCAGATGTCTGCAAAACAAGTTTTCTTCTTCGCCACGTGAAACTATATATGCTTACTCAGCAAGAATAATCTTCTACCCGTAGATCAATCGACGACATTCCTAAAGGAGGGATCCTACTGATTGCATGACATGACTTAAATTCTATTTATCTATAACATGAGATTTCTAGCCATCCATTTCGGTGCTAAAATTCAAATGATTAGACCATAATACATAGCTTCTCTTTCCCGAATGTTCAACTTATGAGCTGCTACTTTGACGTCCTCCCCAATCCTTTGCACCTCCACTGCACATCTATCAATATAATCTTGTGTTTCTTGTTTCAGTAGATTTGTTTGACCCTCAAGCTGAGCAAAATTCTTGTATTAGAGCTTTTGCCAGTACGAGGAAAGAACATAAAAGTAGACAACAAGTTCTTGTGTTATGCTAACTAATGCAATATACCGCTATTGTCCTTCAGATGTTACAAATGAAGCACTTCTACAGAAACAAAATAAAGCATGCATTAGCCTATGGTATTTTTCTGGACATTAGTAATAACTTTTAGCTAGTTTTGTTCACAAAAGACACCTATGACGTGATAACTTTTAGCTAGCTTCCACAGCTCCTAAATTATGTTTGGCATTGACAAAGGAAAAAAAAAATTGAAAACATTAATAGAATTTCTAACTCGTGTCTCGCAATGATGAATTATTTTGTTTTAAAAGTATATCAAGCACCGTATTATAACTCTTCGATACTGAAATCGAATAATTGTTTCAACTACTATTAACTACCCAGAACTAGGGGTGTGCAAAAGAACTAGAATCCGCCCGAAACCGGTGATTCTTGAGGGAACCAATCCGGTTCCCGGTTCCAATTTATGGGTACCGGTCCGATTCCCAGTTCCATGGGTGGATTCGTCCACCCGCCCACCCGGACTGGACCGATTAATTTTTAATATTAAAAAAATTAAAATTACTAATTAACAAACCCAGTCGAATTTGCTCTTTCTCTCTCTCTCTCCATCACCACCATTTTCCAGCTTCAGCTTTATGCTCGTTAGTCGACCCACCGCCAAAAACCTTACCAAGTCCTGAGAGCTTGTGGCTCTCCACGCTCCCTTCCTTCCCCAAAAACTCGAAAGATCTCAACTTTGAGGTTCCCCAGCTTGCCATACTTCATCGACGCTACAGAGCTCCGTCGCTTCCCGGTGAAATGGCACGAAAGGGAGCTGCAAAATAGTAGCGAAGAAACCCTAAAATACCGCCTCCGCCTCTCCAAATCCAAGTACTGAGAACCCTCCCATGTACCCATCTTTCTTCCATCCGCACGCACGCGAAGAAGCAGGGTACCAGAATAGGTCTAGGGTTCGTGAGGATAGCAGCAAGTGCATCCATCCCTTTTTTTATTCGGCCCTCTGAAAAATCGCCATCACCCTTGACAGCAACCAACTGTCTATCCGTTCCTTTCTCTATTTGGCACTCCGGAAAATCGCCGTCGCCCTCGACAACAGCAAGTCCGTCCCTTTCTCTATTGGTGAGACTGGTTTTATGGATCCACGCGGGAACCGAACTGCACCAGCGGTTCGGTTCCCGGGTGGATCATGCAACAAACGAGTAGATCCCAATTCCAATTTTTCGAAACCGGTCCTTAGCGGGCGGTTCTCGGTTCTAGGTCAGGAACCGCCCGTCCGGACCATGCACACCCCTACCCAGAACAAGCTATTGCTTCTCAATCCTCCCTGGCCAAAAGCCTACATTGCCAACCTCTTATTCTTGCAAAGTAAACATGTATAGTTTCACACGGCATGGTATGTTTATACAACTTATTTTGCAAACATCTAAAATAAAGCTGCAGGAAGCCATTAGAGAAGGCGAAGAAGAAATCCAGAAGTGTGCCTTCGAGCTCTATTCACTCATTGATATGGTGTCAAAGCATAAAGAGTATATGGAATGCAAAATCTCGGAGATGAAAACCAATTTCTTAGAGATTGCCAATGCTATCTCACCAGACTACAGAGCCTCCTTGCCTACACAATTGAGCTCAGTGATTTGAAGCATGTGAATTGTCAAAAGCAGAAAGCTATACAATATCATCATAAATCCTCATATTCTCGGTCATTTTTTTTGATCAAGCAAACTGCTGTTCCATTGCTTGCTTCTAAACTCCCTGGTCTCTCTACGATTTGGGTTCACAATTGCGTCATTATGTACATGGCATATTGTTCTTAAGCAAGCCAAAGTGTCTTCTAGTCTTTTCATTTGCCATTGTCCTCTTGCACTCGCTTGAAAATGAATTTGTCAATCCAGTCAAACTTTGCAGGGTTCTTTTTATTGCAATATTTGAGGTATTACAATGAAATACTTGAGCCAACAATTCCCTAAGGTTTAGGCGAGTCGGATGTAATCACGAAAGGATATTTCTTCAAGTTGAAATGTTCACAACCCACTCGATGGACATGCCTTTTATGTACAATAGAAGCTCCGGTAGCATATTTTGCACTCTTGGCAATTACTTTTAGACATGAATTGAGGAGAGTTCACGTTTGATTATCTCATGGTGGGGAATTCCCAGCAGATTGAAGAAAATGAAGAGTTGATCTCATATGCTAAGAGCAATGGAAGCCTCAAAAGTCAGTATCCCAATTGCCAACTTAGTTATAAATTTTGTTATGTCAGCATGAATATTTGATCATTTACAAGCATTAATGGAATGAAAATGGATCGCCACTTTAAAGTCCAATTGATGTTTATGTAGTTGAAAATTTTGCCATTGGAAACAAACATTGAGAAAGGAAAGGAAAGGAAAAGCATGCCACTTGTTTGTGCATTTTTATGTAAAAAACATGCTAAATTTGATATGCTGCTATCATAGTGGATGCTTGAAATGATGAATCGTAGGGTGAATCACATTTCCCTACAATGCGTTTGAGAGAGAAACTCTCAAGAATATTTCTATTGCTCAATTCCTAAATTATTGGGGTGGGCAACCTATTTATATTTGAGCCGTTAATTCCCTTTTGACATACCACGTGTTGTTATCTGATGTGTTTATAGGATGCATGAACCCCAAGTTGAACCCAAATGCTTCAAAAACTTGACATATGTAATAATCCAAGTGTAGGCTAAACCAACCAAATAATAGGCTTTGCAGAAGCGCAAGTAGAGCAATTAAACAATTGTGCAGTCTAAATGTCAATGGTGCGTACTAAAACAATTATTCATGGGACATTATAATTATTCAAACAGGCCTATAGTCGTGATGCGAATATGTGAAATTACGTCCTAATATGCAAAGCATATGATTGAAAATTAGGCTGGGTGTGTTTGTTTCATCGAAAATAAGTTATTTGAAAAATATTTTCCGAAAAATAAATACTTATATCATTTAAAAAAATTAGTTAGCGGAAATTGTTGTCATCATTGATGACAATCTATGCCTAATTATTTTGTGAGTGATGAAAAATTTTCTATTCATTTATTTTTGTAAGCGAGGTAAGCGATTATTTTTGGAAAATATTTTTCAAATTACTCGTTCTTTGTGAAACGAATGAAAAGTAAACCCATCTTATAAACATGACGCCCAATGATTTTTTTACTCAATAACAATCATCAAGAAAATTGCAAGCTATCAAGAAGCAATAGAGAAGAAAACCTGGTGTTCTGGAGTCCCCATATGGTCATGATCCCCTGTCAATTAGATAATGTCAATCCTCAATTGATGTGTCTATCCTTCGATTTAATTCAATCATGTAGGAGTTGGTTTGGAATTCAATCTGAATTTAGGCGGCCCTTTCATAATCGGCGAACCTATATGAGGCAAGTCTATGAATATTAAGACCATCAAAGGCTGTGTTGAAAGTTTGACTAGATTGATGGTAAAACCGTTACGAAATCGCATGTTGATTCTAGAAAAATAATGCTCACAAACAATTCACCAAGCAAAATATAATAATAAAATAATAGAATTAGAAGAATACGTTAGAAAAATTGTTAACGAAGTTCACTCAAACATGGGCTATGTCTCCGCGCGGAGGCACTCTACGAATCGCCGAATCCACTAGATTTCGAAAAAAAATGAAATACATGATCTTCTCTCAACATCAGGACACAAAAAGATTAAGAACCCTTATATAAAAAAAAATTCACTTTTCTTTTTTTAATATTTTTCTTGCCTCTCTATTTTCTTTTTCAGCATCTTGACAACTAGCGTCTTGTCATCATTAATATAAAGGTGTAGCTTTTAAACTAAAAGCAAATCTAATAAAAAAGACAACAAAAAAAAAGAAACTCCTAAAAATATTTGGCTTCATATATAACAATCTCCCACTTGAAGATAAATATATCCGAACACCAAGCAACTTTGCATTTATCTTCTTCAAAAACTAGTACTTGAAAAACTTGTGCCTCTGCGATACTCCTCATCAATCAATATGAAGTAGTACCAAAAATATGCTTCTCTCTGTCAACATATTAGCTAGATTCTTTGAACCATCAATTTTCTATAACTTTAACTCATTATCTTTTAATACGACATGATAAAGTGATAATGCTTCTTGATATGTCTAGTCCTTGAGTGATAAGCTTCATTCTTTGTTAAGTGCATTACACTTTGACTATCACTCCATAGTGTATTAACTGGTTGTTTTTTATGTAGCCATTCCATGTAATCTTGTAACCACATGATTTCCTTGGAGACTTATGTGATCGCTATGTATGCTGCCTCGTTGTCGATATAGCCACTACTTTTTGTAGTTGAGATACTCAACTTACAACTGTACTTACAACTGTAAAGACATATCCAATGGTAATCTTACCATAATCTTGATCACCCGAATGATCTGCATCTACATAACCCTACAATTCTAGAGATGTATCATCATAACAAAGTGAGTAGTTTGAAGTATCTGCTACATATCTCAATATTCATTTCACTGCATTCCAATGCTCTTTGCCTAGGTTCTGCATATATCGACTCACAACTCTTCTTTGCTTGTGCAATGTCTAATCCCGTGCTCATCATGGCATACATCAAACTCCCCACTGTTAATGCATATGAAACTATCGCAATCTCATCTTTCAAAACCTGAGTGCTCGGACACATACTTTTGGAAAGTTTGAAGTGACTCGCTAGAGGAATTGCAACCGATTTTGCCTTCTCCATATTAAATCTCTTTAAGACCTTGTTCACATAGTGTTCTTGCGACAGCCATAATTTCTTATTTTTCCTATCCCTAGTGATTTTCATGAATAAAATATTATTGGCTTCTCCCAAGTCTTTCGTAGCAAACTATGATAATAACATCTTCATTTCTACTATTCTCTTCATATTGGAACTAGCTACCAGCATGTCATCCACATATAAAGAGAGATACACAATGTCACCATCACCATACTTGTGAAAATAAACACATTGATCAGACTTATAATGTGCAAATCCTTTTTACTTTCATGAAATCAACAAATTTTAGGTATCATTGCCACAGAGCTTGTTTCAAGTCATATAAACTTTTCTTCAAGTGACATACCATATGCTCCTTATGTGACATCCTGATTTTTGAGTTTGATTTTGATGAGATGAAATGGGTTTTTCATCGACATGCCTATAGCATTTTTTCTCGAGTTGGCCACTCACGAGTTAACTAGCCTATCAAAGGTTAAGCCGTTAAGGAATCTAAATGCAATAACCCCGAGAATTCAACCAACTTCTCGACCATGCTAATCTACAAGGGTCATTACGGTACCGTCAAAATCGATCAGAGACCGGAGATAAGTCGATTTGATAGAGGTGTGTGATTAGTGCGTGGATGATTCCACCTAATTGCAAAATTTCTGTTGAACCGCACTAGATCAATTTTTCTGTCATTTTCGTACCTTGTGTCCATATTTGAAATCTTGAGATTTTCACGACAATCGAGAGTCACCAATGTGTTGAAAACGTATAATGTGGCTTGAAAATAATTGACCACGGGCCAATTGCATTAAAAATTCATAAAAGCTACCTGGTAGATTAGGACGCGCTAAAATTACATCAGATTGAAATTAACCGCGAAAATGAACTCAATTTCAGAAATTGGAAATTATGTCGTGTCATGATTCATTTTAGGAACGTCGACTCATCTTTCGAAAAAATTTCGGGGATTCCGGAATTTTTATGGAAAATCGATTCGGAAAACGAACAGAAATTCGGTTTAGCTCATTTGAAAGGAATTTTGACTTCTAAGCTGAGCTATTGGACGTTGGGAACTTATAGAAATGTGTGGGATTTTTCTTCGACGAAATTGGACGTTGATTTGGAAAATTTCATGAAGAAATTAAAGCTAAATTAAGTGAAATTCGGATCAAAAGAGAAGGGCTGCATTTTTTACATTTAAATTGGATTTTTATGGATTTCTAAGCAATAAAGTAATAAGGGACAATGTGATAAACTTGAAGACCAATAGGGGGACCAAACATTTAAGTTTTTGGCTAAGATTGTGGACTTTTTGGCCTCACTCTCTCTCATCCAGCTTGTTGAACAAACTTCTGCCGCTCTCTCTCTCTCTCGGGGTCACGACTCGTCTTCATCTTCTTCGAGCAACTCATCCCTGCGTTCCTTTCATTTCTGATTTTTGCTTTCATTCTCCTTCATTTTGCTGCCATCCCACCGAAAACTCTCCCCCACTCACTGATTTCCCTTTTGCAAGCCACGCATCAACTTCGGTCAACTAAAGGAATTCTTTTCCCCATAGTTGACTCCACCTGCCAGCAATAAACCGAGCCAATTTCCGTCTTCTTCGTATCGTCAGCTTGCTGCCGTGCCCGCACCTTCTCCTCTCCACGCGGCCACGTCCAGCAATGATCGAAGACCCCCCTGCTGCAACTTCTTCACGTGCCAGCTCGCCGTCTCCACGAAGCCGAGCTTCGTTGCCGCGTCCACCGCCAGTTCAACCGAGGAAAGTCCAGCCCCTTCGGTCTTGAACCGTGGGCTGCCTTGGCTGTTTTCAGCCGACCCAAGCTTCCCTCGACCTCGCCATGAGTTCAAATCTCGGCCGCCGTTGCGCTGCCATTGCCGTGAGCCGATTTTCGTGCTAACCAGTGAGTTGTGTTCTAATCTTTAATTAGTGGGCTAATGACACTTAGAGGTGTGTTACTTAGCTAATTAGTGGATTAATTAGGTTAATTAGGCTTAGGATAGCTTAGTTAGATTAAGTATTTAGTTAGTTTAATCAATTTAGTTAGGTGGATTAGTTAGGAATTAGTTAGTTTATTTAGTTAGTGTCCTTAGATTAAATTAAATAGGATGGTTAGATTTAATTATTAGTTAGATTATTTAGTTTAGTTAGTTTAGGTTACTTTAATTAAATGCTTTGAATTTATTTATTTTGTAATTTATTTAATTTCAGGTAATTTATTTAATTATTAATTATTTTCTGGAAATTGGACCGGGATAGCCGGTGACCGGAATTGCGTGCTGATTGCAATGGTGTGTTCAATTTCTGCAATTTAATGTAAATTTGTACAAATTGAGTGCTGATTGGAAATTTGAGTATTTAATTCCAAAATTTATGAATTTTGATATTTATTCAGAAAATCCCGAGAGTCGGATTTTAACACCGAAAATGGTTTTATATACAATATAAAACAGTGGGATTTTAAATTGGAGATTATAAATTTTCTGGGTCCAATTTGACCGTGTACCTACACACGACTATTTTACCGTGTATTTTTAATATGAAGAAAATAGGTCAAGATCACTATTTTAATTGAGGCATCTCGAGTATAATGCATGGTGTCTTAGGCTGAAATTGATTGATCATGTGTTGGTTAAGAGAACACGTCTCGAGCAATTACGCCGGACGTTACTAAATCCCTTTTGGGGTTACCTATGTATTAGGTAGCGGGTCGCAGTAGATTATGAACCTATACTCATTCGAGAAAGCCGTCAATGAGACGTATTCGTGCTCAATGGGAAAGAGACGATGCCTGGCTACGCCAGTAGATAGCTGAACATGGGATTCGGTTGTGCATTGAGTGGCTTAATTAACAATTGGAATACATGATTGTTTGAGATTGATGCGCCTGATTATGAGAAAAAACTGTGTGGCATGGTATATGATGTGTCATAACGGTTTGACATTATAATTGAGACCCTTGTGATTAATTGAGTTGATGAGGTGTTCTATTTGTTATGTGCATTGATTATGTGCATTGCGATATGAACTGTATAGACGTACGGGAAGGAAACGGGATAAGGTAAGTCCTCGTATCAATTGTGTGGTTGTATGGTTAGGACACTTCTAGGTGTATTTCTCTCCTAATCAGGGCTTAGAGCGTGAACTCGCTGAGATTTATATCTCACCCCGTCATGGGCTTAAAATTTTCAGGGCTGTAGAGGGAGGACACGGAGTTGAGCCGAGGTGACTGAAGTGTAGGTCGATAATACCGCTTCTTTTTGGAGAGTCAATCTTTTGAAATCTTTTGGGTATAGACATTTGTAAATGACTCGGTATGTTTATAAAAGTGTGGTTTGTTTGTGAATGTGATGTCCTACTTTTCTATCCTGAAATGATTACTGTCAGGGAATTAATTTTCGCTTCCGCATGTGCTATAAAATGAAAAGGTCGGCGACTTGTCCTGGAAGGTTACAAATTTTTATCGACCACAGAGGAATGGGCACGCGCTCGAGGATCGGGGCGTGACACCTTACCTTTAACTTCAAAACCCTTAGGTTGTGCCATATATAGTTCTTCATCTAAGTCACCGTGTAAAAACATTGTTTTTATGTCTAACGCTCAAGATGAAGATCCTCTACCGCAACTATACTATAACTCTAATTAATGTCATTTTCACTACAGGTGAAAATATCTCGAAGTAGTTAATCCATTATTTTTAGAAAAGCCATTGACTACAAGTCTCACCTTGTATCTAATACTATCATCTGCTTCATTATTAATTTGGTACACCCATTTGTTTAACAAAGCTTTTTCACCCGTGGGCAATTTGGTCAACTCTCAAGTTTTGTTATGAAATAACGAACCCATCTCGTCTTTCATAGCACACTTTCATTGCAAGTTAGACGTGTTTATCTTTATCTCATCGTAAGTCTCCGGTTTCCTTAAATTAGTATATAAGACATGGCTCGAACAATATTAACGATGGATCAAAAATTACCTTTGGCTTTCTCACAAATGTAGACCTCTTCAAGACAGGTACTTCAGGGTTATTAGTTTGCTCCAAATCACTGCGTTCCTCTTAAACTACCTCCTCACCGATAATAGGCTCATCTTGAACCTCTCTTTCAAGTGCAATTTGATCTACTTTTGGAAACATTTTCACGGGCATTATATTTAATTCAACATATTCTAGTTCTACTACATTCTCATGCTCTATCTAACGATCCTTGTACATCTTTTCTTCATGGAATACCACATTTCGACTACGAATGACTTTATTATTCTCATAATCATAAAACCTATAGCTATACTCGTCGCCACCATATCGATAAAGACGCACTTTTGGGACTTAGCATCAAGATTTTTCCTATCCACCATGTTAATCAAAGCATATGCAATACAACCAAACACCTTTAGATGTGAATAATTAATCTTTTTACTTGACCACCGCTCTTGTGATATTTCTCCATCCAACGCACTAGATGGACTTCTATTGATAAGATAAACAGCTACATCAACTGTGGCAGCCCATAAGTGTAGCGGGAGATCCGCGTGTAGCCTCATCCATCTCGCAAGTTCTAGAATAATTTTGTTTATCCTTTCAGCTACATCGTTCTCTTGAAGAGTTCTAAGAAAAATCTTTACCCCGTGCATGCCTTCCCGACTCAAAAATTCTGTAAATTTCTTACTTATGTATTCACCACCATTATCAGACTTTAGAACTTTAATATGATAACATGCCTCTTTTTTTTACCATGGTCTTTCACATTCTGAACATCCCCAATACTTCTTATTTTTCTCTAAGAGCATAAACCCAAGTCTTCCTTGTCACGTGACAAAATATCTCTTATCGCCATAAGAGAGTTCCCGAGCAGTCCCCATACATCGTATGAACCAACTCTAACTTTTGGCCTATATTTTGTCGTCCATTCAATTCAAAACTAACAACCTTCTGTTTTTCATAAAATGCAACTATCACAAAAATCTAACTCAACTTTTTGCAAACCCGAAAGTAATTTATTCGAGTGTAACTGCTTTACATCTTTTTTCATCAAGATGTCTCAAACGATAATGGCAAAGAGTAGACAAATTGCCTCGTAGCCATTGTAGTTGCAATCATATCAACGATATTGTCTCATTCGAGAAGGTAAAGTGCACCCATACATTTTCCCTTTGCTTCTTACTCCAAAAGTTATCTTCCACTATCCGCATCCAAACGTTGTTACCAAACCTTCTTGGTCAAGTTTATTGGTCGAAATGAAATTTTTCTTTAATTCTAGAATATGCATAGTTTTACGCAAAACTAGACGTTCTCCACATGAGATGTTCACAGTCACAGTTCATTTTCCAACAATGGGACACATGTGACCATTTCCCACAACCATTTGGCCGAAATCTCCACTAGCATAATCATCGAATATGTCTCTTTGCAAGGTGCAATAAAAAGAAGCACCAGAATCAATAAACCATTTATATGTCGTCAAGTCAAACCCTACAGAAAAACATAAGTTATTTAGCAAAGATTCATCGATAATCACATTAACTCCTTGATTCTCATGATACTGCTTTTTTTTTGTAGGCTTCACACCGAAACCTCCGGTATTCGATTTGGTGACAAAACCAACACTCATATTTTGCAAGCTGTCTCTTACCCCTTAATCGTGATCTGCCACACTCGCTAAATTTTTCTCTACTTTTACTTCTTTCACGGTTTTCCACTGCGAGTACCGTTGAAGATGTAGATGTCGAAAAATTATCTCCACCCGGATTTTCTTTCGCATCTCTTCATCCATGATACTACTCACAGCATCATCAAGAGTTAAATCATCTTTCATGGTGCTCAAAATTCCATGCACTGCAGTATTGTAGCTTTCTAAAAGAGAACATAAAAATAATAAAGCTTGAAACTTCATATCTAAATTCATGTCTATGGATTCCGATTGACCCGTGATCTACGTGAAACTATTAATATGCTCTACCAAAGAACCTCAATCAAATAACTTCATATTAACTAGTTTCTTCAGCAAATATACCTGATTTGATATGGACGGCTTCTCATAAATATTCATTAGAATATCCATGGCTTCTTTTGTAGTTTTTGCTTTCACGATGTGGTACCTTGTCTTTTCGTCAACCCTAGACGAATTGCACCTAATGCCTTTCGATCAAGAATTTTCCATCCAGCTTCTGCTATCATATCCACTTCCGCCATCTCGGGTTTCCAAACCCATAGAGATCTTTTTGATAAAAATAATCCTCGATTTGTAGTTTCCACCATTCGAAATCCTGCCCATCAAACTTATCAATTCTAATTTTATCTTCTGTTATATTATTTGCTTTCAATCGAACGTCATTGAAAAACCTTCGATATTCTCGATTAGCCAACCCAAGCTCCGATACCAATTATTGCGAAATTGCATGTCGATTTCAAAAAAATAACGCTTGCAAATGATTCACCAAATAGAATATAATAATAAAAGAACATAATCAGAAGAACATGCTTGGAAAATTTATTAACGAAGTTCACTTAAAACTGGGCTATGCCTCCGCGTAGAGGCACCTGTGCAAATCCACTAGATTTCGGAAAAGTTGGAATACAATGATAATCTTTTCTCGAGATTATGGCACAAAGAGATTGAGAACCTTCATAAAGAAAAAAAAAAAAAAAAAAAAACTCACTTTTTTTCTTCTCTCTTTTTCTTGCCTCTCTATTTTCTTTTTCAGTGTCTTGACAGCTAGCGTCTTGCCATCGTTAATATAAAGGTATAGCTTTTAACCTAAAAGAAAATCTAATTGAAAAGACAAAAAAAAGCCCCTAAAAATATTTGATTTCATTTATAACAACAACTAACTGGAATTATCTGACCAAAAAAAAGTAATTGGGATTAGACTTTCAACAATTACTAAAATCATGAAATTGAACGAAGGTTCTATTCATTCACTCGGTACAAAGCAAAACAAAAGCATAAAGGAAAAAGAAGAAGAAGAAGAAGAAATTAATGCAAAAAAGAGTCGGTACCGCATGATTTTGATGGACCATATGAAAAAAAAACAGCAAGTTATAGTCGGATGTATCTCATTGCATCGTGCACGGTAGTCGGGAAGCACGCGTAGTGATGAGGGGAAAAAAGCAATTTGTCATAATATCTGGGTTTGCTAAAAAGCTTTGAATTTCATGTCCCCTTTATGTTCTCTAACCTCTTAACACAGTGATGAAGAGATATTGTTCCCTATTATTTATCGCACACCCCTACTCTTAACACAGTGATGAAAAAAAATCGCAAAAAAAAAATAAAAAATTGTCTATGCCATTTATTTAGTCTTCAATTCTGCACATTCTTATTACCTTAAGCCACGTATATGGGTGGGACTAGGGCTAGAAGTCATGAATTGGTAAGTATTGATTAGCTCTCGCCTAGTTTACTGATGATCGAGCCAAAAATGCATATGGTTTTGAGATCTCTTGACGTAAGTCCAAATTCACGTTCTCTAATTTCATGTCAAATTAACTTAATGTGCTGTGCACCTATTATACTTTTCTTGCAGTCTATGGCGTCTTTAACGCATTATATGTACAAACTAACAATATAATAAGTTTTGGACACACCCCAAACCCTCATCATACCAATCATACTATTTGCATGCGATCTTGATAATGCAAAGATTTGATGCCATCATACTATTTCACCGATCAATGCATAGAGTATTTCTAAAAAGAATTATTTGCATTTTAAAATTTAAATGTAAATCACTCCTTTTATGTATAAGTAGTCACTTATTGCCACGTCATAGGCTAATGCGGTATGTATTTTCCACTAAAGCCCAATCACAACTAGACACATATGGATGACCTGGACAAACATAAATGGAGATTGGTGTATTAAGGTTTTCAATGTATTAAAACATGAATGCGCTTAATTTACAAGCTGAAGAAGACACCGAGTGGAGAGAAAAGGAAAAGAATATAATAAAATAATAATTAAAAGAAGATCGATAAGAACAAAAAGTGAAATAAAGTAGGAATAGCAATAATGAGCAATATACTAAAGAGAGAGAAAAGAGAGGATAATAGTAAATGGGTTCAACGTAGTAATAATTGAAAATGGGTTTATTGCGGACTTACGGTGTGGCCTCGTTATAATGGGGAGTGGGCAACGTAGTTGTATTTGAAATTGGGCTCGTGAAGCTTTTAATAGAAAGAGGCTTGATTAATAAGCCCATTATCGGCGCTGTGAAGTCCAAATCTGATCGATACGCGGACGGTGCCCATGAACTTGGCCCGTGCCCTCTTTTGTAAATAACAAAATAAAAATAACAAAAATTAATAAAAACAAAAGCAAAAAGTGATAACCTGATCATATAGGCAACTTCTAGGCGTAGAAGAAAGGCATAATAAAAAATAATCAGAAAACGAAAAATAAAAATAAAACTTGGAAAATGGTTAAAGGTAGGCCTTGATTAGATAGTTATATCTTAGTATTAGATTTAACTTAGTTTCATCTAGTTACCATACATATGGTTTAAGGAATTTCATTTCTTGGTTTAAGATAAAAAGTGATATAAACAAACTATAAAAAATGAAATAAACATAAAAAAATATAAAATTGACATTTAAATAATTACATCTTAAGGATAGTTACTTAGAATAGTGACTTTAATGGTGATACTTAAATTATTACATAGGTGGAAGTGATGTGCCCGGTAGCAGAAACCCGCAAGAAATAACTAAATCACAAGGAGGCTGGACAGCATGGCAAGGATGGGAAGGACACCAGAATTCGTTTTAAGCTTGCCCAGATTACTATAGGGACATTTGAAGTTGGGGAAAATGATATAAATGATTTATGAACTTTGGCCTTCGTGGAATGTGATCCTCAAACTTTTGATTTGTTCAATGTGGTCCTTAAACTTTAGATCAATGTGTAATGTCATCCATAAACATTTAATTTATTCAATTTAATTCCTGAACTTTTGATATATGTTTAATATAATCCATACAATATAAGAAAATATTTAATGTTATACCTATATTGAATATGTATCAAAATTTCATAAATTACAATGAACAAATTAAAAATTTAGGGTTGACATTGCACATTATATTAAAATTTGGGGAACATTTGTGTTGTTATCTCTCGAAAGTTGAAGTAGTGTGAGTTGAACATCAGGATTAAGACTGAGAACGGCATGACTGATGGCAAGGGTGGGGTGTGAGCATGGTAGAATGCGGTGGATCTGGTCTAGACGTGCTGGAGTTGTTGTGCGCAGTGGGGAGCCGCGTAGTAGGACGCGGTTGCGATGCATGGCACCTCATGAGAATAAAGCAAAAGGCGTGGTTGTGGCATGATGTACAGATCTTTGCTCTTCTTTTTAAGGAATAAGTGCATTGGAATGTACAAAACTTGTCACAAAAGTATAATTGAGACATAAAATTGGCAAAAAGTGCAATTAAGTCAAAAAATTTATCAATTTAGTATAATCGAGTCTTTCCATGAACTCTATCTAACGTGATGGATGGAAAATATTGAATGGGCTTCTTTTTAAAATATTACATGGAGTCCTATGTAGTGTTAAGGTCAACCAAAATACTAAAACCACTCGTTTCGATCAAAATCTCAATTTTTATCATAAGTTTTATTTAAATTAAATTGCAAATGAGAAAGCTAAAAAATTTTAAAGAACAAAAAGAAGAACTAAAAAAAAAAAAATACAGGCGGGCGAGCTAGCTATCCCATCCTTAATGGGGTGTAGACAACGACCAACGAGGTCGTTAACAACACTCGCCAGTTGTGGCGAGGGCAGTAGGCCCTCTCTAGATTCTGGCAAGGATTGCTAGCCATCATTGACCCACTAGCAATGTGGTGGTGCCCACGGACGGAGGGCCTAAGGTTTTTATTTTTTATTTTTTTAACTTTTAACATTTTATTATTTTTTGTCTATTTTTTTTGGAAAAAACACTTGGATTTTTTTCACTTAATTTAATTAAGATTGGCGTAAGACTTAGGATTCATATCCAAATGACATCATTTTATGCTTTAGCTAACTATAACACCACATAGAACAACACATAGGAGAGAGAAAATATTAAAAAAAACCATGTCAAAAATTTTCTATTTGTCAAGTTGGACGGGAAAAATATCAAAAAAGTCCTAAATTTATTATATTGGTACATTTTATTGATGTCAATTTAGTTTTAAACCTTTTAACCTAGTGCTAATTCAGTCTTTGCTGACGTGGATGCTAATCGGTCTATATGACTCAGCCGCTTACGTAAACAATTTTTCATGATATTTTAATAATTTATTTTCACTTCGGCGATCGATCATCATTCAATGACCGACAACGAATTTGTTTCATCCGATGGCTAACAACACACCAACAACCTTATCTTGCATAAGAGCACGATGGGATATACAAGCCCATCAACATGTACATACACATTCAAAACCGTTTTCACTATAAATTATGTCATTCTTTTAAATATTTCTCTGCTTGCAATCTTTTCTACGGATTAACAGGAGGGACAAGGATTGGGACGGGATACTAAAAATAATTTTCAACATACTCCATTTGGGTAATGGACGAGCACAACAATGAGAGATTATAGGATCAAGAATAAGATCGACACTATTTTTTGTGACATTATGTCCCTTCTGATCTTAAAATTCATGGATTTCAAAACTCATGTCAAAGCTTAGATGCAGCTTATTTACAATCTCCCAAAACAGGACAAGATTGAGAGACAACATATGAGATGATTCAAGCACCAATGTTCAACAACGAGTTGTTGCCAGTCTTCCTGATCACCCAAACACAATTCTTGTGAGTCTAACAAACATGTTATGAACCTTAGAAAAATCCCAATTAACAAAAATTTGTAATTCCCATCGTAATTTTTCGTATACACATTGCATTGTTTGTGCATTTTTATGTAAAAAAACATGCTAAATTTGATATGCTAGTATCATGGGTGGATACTTGAGATGACGAATCATAGGGCACTTAGACCTTTAAATCGCATTTTTCTACGATGTGTTTGGAGAAAGAAACTCTCGAGAATATTTCTATTGCTCAATTCCTGGATTATCAAGGATGGGCAACCTATTTATAGTTGAGCCCCTCACTTTATAACCGTTGATGCCCTTTTGACATACCACATCATGTTATCTGATGTGTTTACGCATGAACCCTAAGTTGAACCCAGATGCTTCGAAAACTTGACATGTAATAATCCAAATGTAGGCTAAACCAACCAAAACATAGGCTTTGCAGAAGCGCAAGTAGAGCAATTAAACAAATCCGTAGTCTAAATGTCAATGGTGTGTACTAAGACAATTATTCATGGGAAATTATAATTATTTGAACATGCCTATAGTCATGATGCGAATATGTGGAATCACGTCCTAATATGCAAAGCATATGATTGAATTAAGCAAAGAAATTAGGTTGGGTGGATCCGTGTCACACCGAAAATGAGTGATTTGGAAAACATTTTCTGAAAAATAATTACTTATATCATTTAGAAAAATTAGTTAGCAAAAAATGTTTTCATTATCGATAACAATCTATACCTAATTAATTTCATGGGTGATGAATTTTTTTTCATTTATTTATTTTTATAAGCAATATAAACGATTCTTTTTAGGAAAATCTTTTTCAGATAACTCATTTTCCGCGAAACGAATGGAAAGTAAACCCATGTTATAAACATGGTGCCCAATGATCTTTTGCTAAATAACCATCATCAAGAAAATTGCGAGCTATCAGGAAGCAGTAGAGCAAAAACCTTTACATGCATGTGTTCTAGAGTCCCCGGATGGTCATGATCCTCTTTCGATTAGATAATGCCAATCCTCAATTGCCGTGTCTTTCAATTTAATTCAATCACGTACAGTTGGTTCGGAATTCAATCTGAATTTAGGCAGCTCTTTCAAGCTCAGCGAACCTATATTAGGCAAGTCTATGAATATTAAGACCATCGAAGTATGTGTTGAAAGTTTCATTAGATTGATGGGCAAACTAACTGGAATTATCTGACCCCCAAAAAAAAAAAAAAAAAACCAACCGGTAATTAGCGATTCCTCGAACCATAACTCAAATTCATTTACCGCATACTTCTCCATCTCATTTGCAGGGAGGTTTGGTAATTAGCGATTCCATGAACCATAACTCAACTGGGAGTGGTGCTAGAGGCTCTAGAGCTCCAGTAAAGGTTTTCCAACTAAACGGTAAGTTTCTTGATGGATTTAACTGTTTCGGGGGTGTAATCTATTTCTCCTATTTTGTCATTTTCTTGTGGGATAAATGCATTGAAAATCCTAAAATTTGTAGTGAAAATCCAATTGAATCATAAAACTTTCAAAAAAATATAATCAAATTCTAAAATTTGTTCTAAAAGTGCAATCGAATGCTAAAGTTTTCAAAAAGTGCAATTTTGTGATAAGTTTTATAATTTAATTGGATTTTTAGTTATCAAGCAAATCTCATAAATCATAGAAGATCGCCTCGGCCTTTGGCCTCATATCTATCCTCCCAGAAAGGCCTATCATTGCAACAAATGTCTACTCGTGAAATGCTCCGAATTTGTAATCTCATGAAAGTTAGTTGATTCCTTTTGCCGCTGAGGTGCCACGATCGATGGTATTGAAATTATTTAGGAAAGAAAAACCGAACTCAGAGTCATGTTATGAGTAAATCTGATCATGGGCGGATTGCCACCGAGACCGTTGAGGCGCCAAACAAAATCGGCGCGAAGGGCATGGTCGGACAAGCTTAGAAAAGGCCGTTTACTAAGAAAAACGTGGCCTGACCCGAGTCTTGCCCGGCCTGAATATTTATTCATCGTTCATTTTTAAGATGGGCAGATATGGAGGACAAATGAAACCCGACCCCGGGGCCCGGTCCGGGCGAGAAGTCGAAAGAAAGAATGCAGGGAGGAGACCTAAGGACACGTTGTCGTTGAATGAATCGTGAACACCAAACTGACATAAGCCGATTCTCGAGGGGGTGGATAGCCCCAAGTTCGAGTTCTACAAAGACATGTCGACTTCTCTCTCCGAAACTGTTTACTAATGGATGATAGAATCTGTGAGATGGGGCATTCCTCTTGAGGAAAGAAGTTTCGATATGCTTTTGCGATGAGGTCCAGGTTAATGGTTTTGGAGGTGGCAGCAGGGAGGGTCCTTGATTGGTGGGTAGTTCGTCGAACCAGCGAAGGTTCAGGCAACTAGTACAAGACTCGCGAAAGTAAGAGGCTGTATGGATTCTCTTCCGTGAATGAAGGGATGGTGTGTCTATTAATGTTTTTGGTAATAATCGATACAATACGGTTTCTTCATATGTCACTTTAGCTGGGAAGAGTCGTGTGGAATGGATTTCTTTTTCACACAAATTACTCAACATGCTCTCTTCTAGGCTAAACCAGGCCACTCCCTACGACGGTCGAGCTTTAGACACTGCGACTCCCGCGCGCATGTGGGTTTGGAGCGGAGGAATTGTGATCTGCTATCAACCTCATCAAACAGTAACATCGACCCCACATGAAATCGGCCTTCTCTACTCTAAAGCGCTAATGGACAAAGACCTTGCATCATCACCATCCCTTGATCACTTACTCCGCATTGCACGTGGATAAATATTTAAATAGATTCATTAATTAAATTGAACTGTAGAGAAAGATATTGTCCTTTGTTCGTCCGTGGATGAGATGGCTGGTGGCCCTGTGCGCTTTTGAATGACATGAACCAGTGACCATGTCGATCTTCTATCATAGTAAACCATTAGTTCGAAAATTCAAACTTCGCTAAACTATCATTGTGAAATTAACAATAAAGCTGCATAATTGATGATGCTCATTACAAACTCGAAAATGGGAAAAAGCAAGATGAAAAAGGGTATTATAATGGATAACTTTTGGACCGTTGAATTGAAAGATACATGTTGAGATTGAAATTGGCGTGGCACACTAAGAAAAATGTATAACGCCACAAAAGATCAACAGTTTCGGAATACATGTTGAATTGAAAGATACATGTTCCTGGTAACTTTTCATCATTGCTCCGCAAAGGAGTTAAAACGACTTGAAGAAAACACAGAAAAGCAAGCGAAGACTTACTTCTGCAGCAGTCATATCTGGAATATCCGAAAGGCAAGTGTTCTCTTCACCTTGATTTTCCTCTATAAATGTGAGTGGTGTTACTTTGTCAGACCTAAAAGGACCACTGGACATGGTAGCATCAGGTGTTGGCAGAACTCCAGTTCCTACAGTACTTCCCTGTGAGCTCCGGTGCTGATCCCAAACTCCCTGATACAGGGGCAAAGGTATCTCTTCCAGGAGAAGAGTCGATGCCTCTTGGTGGAAGTGAAACAAAATCCAGGAAGTTGCTGCCAGTCTGGTCTCACGCTGAAAATGTTCAATTTCTATGTCTAAAGCAGTAGCATCGTCGGGAGATGGAGAAAACCCAAGACCAAGCAAAGCTTCAGTTGTTGGACCTGGAGTCTCTGAATCCACAGGCTCTGGAACAACATCATCTTGGCCAATAAGATGAGGGTTTATTGATACGTAATCCTCCCTGAATACATTCTGAAGATCGATGCACATGCCTGCAGCAACGCATACACGTAAAACTCCCGTTGCCCCAAAAAGCTTCGGATCACTTTGATCATTCCTACTTGATCTGTCATGGGAGAGTTTCGATCATTTACATGATCTGCTGAGATCCTGCATTCTATCCCTACGTAATTCTGGGTGACTACGATTAGGACCTTAGAATGCCAACTACTGTCAAGACACGCACAGCAATCACATTATCGTTAAATGATAATAAAACTACAATATCTTTCCGTAAACTGCATAACATGGAGGGAAAAAAATATCTTGTAAGTAGAAAATTTATTCACATATAATTTTCAATCAAAGAAATAACGGATCCATATATGATTGTAAAACACCAATATCAATAAATACAGCGGAATTAATGCGTACCGTTTGAGCCATTGCTTCACTTGCAGAAAAGTAGATCACTCTGATAATTAGGGATCTATTGGAATGTCAGATCTTCCTCTCTATGACCTATTTCGATATAGCAGCTTTCAATGGGATTAAAGCAACCGATAGGTATAACCTACCCTTTTATAGGTTAGAGAGGGGACCTAGCAAATCCTAATCAACAGCGCGTCAACTGGGCCCTTCCCATTACGAGCTTCAGTTAAACACAATTGCCTACACTTTATTGCTCAACTAGGCCCGTTATCAATAGATGCTAATACCCAATTCAATCAGATCACTTTAGGGTTCAACAAATATTGGAATATCCATTAACCCGATTATTTAAAATATAAAATCAATTAATTAATGTAAGCCCATATTATAGGAAATTTTCAACATTCTCCCACTTGGGCTACATTAATTAACTTATTTTATTTTGAAAAGGATTTTATATTTGAAAAAGACACTATCGGGTTAATAATTGAAAATTTTGTTTTATGTGGCCACAACTTCAAAAAAAAAAAAAAAAATCCAATAATGGCATCTCAATACCAATCCAATCCTATATAACTTCAGTATAGGACTATGGAGATCAATGTGTTAGGAAAATACCATTACACAAGACCTTCCATAATCACATATAATATGGGCCTAGTAGTGTAGTAAGAAATAGTGCCAACATGTGATCAAAATATATACTATTTCTTATCGGTCCTCAATGCAATTTCTCAACGACATGAAACTGCATTAGCACAATTTCTAAACAACATGAAATTGCCTCGGTGCGATTTCTAAACAACATGAAATTGCACAATTATGTCACAATCCAACATGAGATCTCATAATCAGTGACATCCAGTCATCTTTAAACTAAAATTTGTTTATGGATACTATTTTATACTTCCATTTCTCAGTCAATAAGAGAAAGGATAACAATAGAATCAATAACAATAATCATTGAAAATAAATGCTTTAATAGACATTATAAAAGCATTATCAGTCTGCATATAACTATAATATCCAGAAATACAAACTATATAACTCCCACTAACAAAAGAAATCAAAAGATTTTAAAACACCCATATTCTTTACATGTTTTTAAACAAAATGGGTCGTAAGCCTTTTGCTAGAATATCAGTCAATATGGATTCAGTTCTAATATTCTCAATTACAATGTCTCCCTTTTTGACCAAGTCCTTTACAGTTTAATATTTGATCCAATTAACATTTCAACCGTGACATTGTTGTTATTTATAGCAAAAGTAACTGTTTGTCACACATAATGCAATAAAATCAATTATGGGCAATAAGTATTTCAACAAAAATAATTAGTACATTATAAACTCCTCTTTGGGCAGAGTGTATAATGCACAATTATTTTTCACAGCATGAAGTTTATAAAGCAATAATAAGGAGAATTACATATAATTGTCAATAATTCATCCCCTTTGGGCAGACAAATCATTTAAATTATATATCTCCATGATATCAATATATAAAGACGATAAAAGAGAATTACATATAATCTTCAAGGATCAATCCCCTTTGGGCAGACAAATCCTTTAAATTATATATATCTCCATTATCTCAACATAGAGGGGAATTACACATAACTCTAAAAAATTTATCCCCTTTAGGCAGATAAACCTTTTGAGTCACACATCCCCATCATTCATCTCTAATATATCAATATATAGGGGAATTACATATAACTTTAAAAAATTTATCCCCTTTGGGCAAATAAATCTTTTTGAGTCATACATCCCCATCTTTTAATTTTGGATTTATCTTCATGCAATTTTCAAATTAATATACACAATAACTCCCTTTGGGTGAGTAATTGTATATACTAATTTTTATCAATAGGAAACTCCAAAAAATATATGCTCAAAATTCATCTAACAATATGAAGCACTTACAACATGTGCTTCCCAAGATCATATTGCATTTATCAAGCAACAATTTTTGCCACAATTTTTTTTTTAAATGGGGGGTCAGAAAAATGGTTTTAATCCAAATCACCAGATTAACACAATAAAAGAAAAGATAGGTGCATCTAGCACTTCAGTCAACATGTTTCGTATTTAAGTTTAAATTACTTGTGCACCAAATACCAAACAAAGACACCTAGGTAGGAACTACAATCTTTACAAGAAAAAGAATGGCACCCAAGCTGCATACTCGACCTCAACTAAAACAGAATGAAGAACACTCTAAGCAAGCATTGTAACCAATTACTTCAGACCGGGAAAACAACCTACCATTCTGTCACCTTTAGTTAATAGGTTCTCATGTTTAAATTAATAAATAAATAAACCCCACCAGCGAATCTTAAGCACTCACGTCAAGTCCCGAGTACATATAGGCAAGAGACCAAGACAAAACAGCAAATAGAAAGGTGAACGTTGATTCTGCTGCAAGAATTGCAATATGTTATGAAAGAAAGCATCACTTCCACAATTTTTATTTTATGTTATTTTATTTTATTAACATGTTTCTTACTTCAATCTATGATAATGAGTTACAATATCTGCTGTCACAATATCAATTTATGCTTGAAAAGTGAATAAAGTAAGATCCGGCGCATTGCACAAGCAATACTACTTGCTACTAGCCAAAATCAATATTGATATAGAAGAAGATCTCTAAACCAATTACCCTCTTAAGCTTACTTTCCCTTTTCTTCTACGCAATGGTCGTTCACATAAAACACTATCACAGACCATTGCTTATCGAGACATAATCAAATGAGAAGTTCACCAACCATCAAAGAAAGCCAAGTTCATCAATCCATATGCAGTACCCACGATTACCATCAATGGGATTAGTCTAAATTTCATTGAAAAAACTGATCTTGAATCCGCCACAAACAAGGATATGGAAGCACACATAAATCAGTACACTAGCCGCCAGATTCCAACATATGTGAATCATTAAATGCGAACCTACACGAGAAGTTGAAGACGTTCAAGCCGCTCAGCCCTCGAACTCGAATTGTTCACAGGCCCTCCAATCAAAAGCAAAAGCTACTGCACAATGAGGATCAATCCCATGAATCTAGCCCAAAACACACCAAGACCATCTATGTTTCGCAGATCTAGTCCAGCAGAAGCAAAATAAAGGGCCACGATTCGCCAACGGAAACCCATGATGGGTCCCTCATCAAGCACTCTTTCGTCCGTCAGATCCAAATGTAAACTTTCCAAAAATATTTAAGGTCCAAATGATTGTTTCCTCAAGCTGGACCACTTTTACTAGGTTAATAGCACCAGCCCCATGATGGGAGAAAACTTCTCCCACAAGCTAAAACATAAGCACTTAACTAAGTACCTCCACATGTTAATTGGAACGGCAGCACTCTTTGTTTTATTGTATCTCATCAATTAGTCCTCCACCAGTCAGTCTAGTCCATTAACCCTTTCTCGAATTTGTGCAGGAAAGATGAAGAATCCATGTACACAAAAAACATTATCTGTCCTAGCAAACAAAATCGGCTAAATTTAACTAGGAGTAGACGTCCTAGACTAGCCATGGTGGAGCACTCATGTCTGCTAGGACATTTGCATGCTCGAGTTCACAATTTTCCATGCTAATTAGTGGAATAACAAACCTTTCATGTACGAGGATTCCTAGAAAACAATGGGAACTCTCTTCCTTTACCAGTTAGTTTACAAGTAATGGTTCTCCAAGAAAAATGATTTGAGCCAAGTCGAGAGAAGTTAAATGTTTGAGTAAAACTGCCCGAGATCCAAACTACCCGTATGCTAAGCTCTCCGACAATGGGCGACGGGAAGCAAGAACAGTGCCATATTTCTCAAATTAGTAACATATAAATAATCAAAACAAAGGCATGTCACTCAGCACTAAGGACAGAAGAGAGACATCAACAACCAACCAATGATACAAAAATCACTCCCACAGCTGGTGATCCCACACAACACGTACGCGATGCAAATTCAAGATAATTCTCTAACTTTCAGATACCCCAGCTGTACCTCACCAAGTTCAACTCTTGATATGGGGTATAGCTAACTTGATCTATATTCTGTGAAAACCTTGTCAAAAATTGCATTTATTATAATCATATTTTTAAACTACCAGGACGAGGGCAATAAATTCCCAATATTGTTCAAGTTGTGTTGCATAGACATCAGCGAAACTCTTTAACAACCAAAGTTTTATTCTTTCCTTTAGCTAATTGCTTCCCCTAGAGAGTAGAAAAAAAACTTATGTAATAGACGAAAAACAGATCAACTAAGACCATTTATAGATAAAAGCATCTCCCAACATGACGTTTTCCTATTTTCCCTTACTAGTATAATACAGACAAAGAGGCAAGCAAGAAGCATGGTTTCATGAAGAAAACGCTCACGCTAGACTCCTGACACTACAATCCAATAGCCTTTCATCTTACGGTATATTGTAGCATGATCTTCTATCGTGAACAAAGAACGAAATAACCAAACATGATCAGTATAAACACTCAAAACAACAGGAACAATATTAAAAAGGTTATCAGGTCACCAACGCAACATCAACACATTACCCTGGTAAATCATAAAGAAGGAATTAAAGGGCAACCCAAAAATCGGTCTTGCTCATGCTACAAAAATAATAAAAATAATAATAATAATAATAATAATAATAATAATAATAATAATAATAATAAATAAATAAATAAATAAATAAATAAATAAATATTTTCTTACGAAAAAACTATTAACCATCATCCAACACAGCAACGCCCATCAACACCGCACCTCCCAACCAGACGCACTCAAACGGCGAACGTGAACTGATCCTTCACCGACCTATCCCCGCAACATGATCGCGGCAAACGAATTTCGCAGCCACCTACCACCACAAAAATACAAATCTTCACAAACCCCCATCCTCCTCATCGCGAACGAATTCAGCGTTGACTAGCGACTGCGGGCGAACTCGCCACGGCAACAGAACAAAACCCCCAAGAGGAGCAAGTCGATTGCGAAATCAGAGACGGACGAGCGAAAGAGCATGCGTTGATCGACAGTTCATAATTCAAACGACAACGAAGGTAATGCTAGAATGTAACTTAAAATTTTAGAACTTTTTTGATGTATAAACCCTAGAATTTCAAATTTAAAATTCTCACTCAATTCTCAACAAAATCATACAAATTATATATGGTTGGAAAGATCTCGACATAAAGAACAAAAACCTAAGGTTTCAAGATCAATCGAGCAAAATATCCACACGAAAATATAATGTCCATATTCGGCTCAAAGAGGAGGATTTCGAATTTGTCCATAAAAAAAATATTTGGGTTCTACAATCATATATGACTAGCTCTGATACCACATGTAGAAAATTTATTCACATATAATTTCAATCAAAGAAATAACGGATCCATATATGATTGTAAAACACCAATATCAATAAATACAGCGGAATTAATGCGTACCTGTTTGAGCCATTGCTTCACTTGCAGAAAAGTAGATCACTCTGATAATTATAGATCTATTGGAATGCTAGATCTTCCTCTCTATGACCTATTTCGATATAGCACCTTTCAATGGGATTAAAGCAACTTATAGGTATAACATACCCTTTTATAGACTAGAGAGGGGACCTAGCAAACCATAATCAACAGCGCGTCAACTGGGCCATTCCCATTACGGGCTTCAGTTAAACACAATTGCTTATACTTTACTGCTCAACTAGGCCCGTTATCAATAGATGCCAATACCCAATTCAATCAGATCACTTTAGAGTTCAACAAATATTGGAATATTCATTAACCCGATTATTTAAAATATAAAATCAATTAATTAATGTAAGCCCATATTATAGAAAATTTCCAACAGTAAGGACACTTACTGCTCCTCCATTAAACTAACCACAGAAATAGGTACCAGCTTGTGTTGTGATCAATGCAGTATGACGCAAGCCATCCTTGTTAGGTATCAGAAGAACTGCTAGATATTAAAGGACAAGCAACCACAAGTCACCCGAACAAAAAGATGATCAAGTGAGAGATTATAACCTCATGAAAAGATATAGCAATATAAGGATCTTCTCCAGTTGGGATCTGATCTAAGAACCAAAGCAGAAAGTACACAAACTCATGTGTTAAGCATGTGAGCTTCAAGCCTAATGAGTTGTAAACATTGTGTTTGTTAAATTAAAAATCAGTCACCTATCAAAGTAATCTCCTTGCTACTTCGTAGATGATCATCCTGGATCCTGAAATAAAATCCACTATATATGACATTTCCAAAGGTGGAAACCATAGGAAGGCAGGAGACGAATCATAGTCATACCCCTCTTCATATGAGTTGTTCAAATCCATGGCATCAAGTTCAAAAGTGTTGGGCAAAGAGATAGATTGTACCGGTGCCTGTCTTGCATGCTCTGGCAAATTAAGCTCCAGTGGATAGAGACTTTGCTCGGTCTAGTGAGGATAATATTACACTCGTCGAAAAGATAATTTACTTTCTTCGAATATATCCAAACAACGTCCAAACGAAGATGGCCGGACTTCCTCAAAGCAATTGGCACTTTGGGATACATGATATATTCTATAGAATACCAAAAAGAACTGTTCAGATTTGACGATGTTGGCGAGCTAGAGATCCAAATAATTACACAAAACCAGCACAAAAAATGAAGATGAGCGGATAAAAAGACCAGTCTTCCTGCGCTAAAGCACAGGGAGGAAAAATCTTCCGCACTGATTCGCATGCCCCACTTGTGGTTCAGAGATAAACTAAATTCTGACTGCATCAAGCCTCGCCCTGTTGACTGATGAACCGAAATAATTACTTTGCCTTAGCTCTGGAGAATGGCAAAAGGGAAATCTTGAGAAACAAGCACCAGCAAGGAATGGGGATTACTAACCGACGGTTTTGAGGATATCGGTGGAGGTGTAATGGGATTTCTTGAGGCGCTGTTGCAAATGGGCGGTGCACCAGACTGTGCCGAGCGGACCTTTCCGACCCAGAAACGTCTGCGAGTAAAACATGTCCGCAGAGATTAAAAAAAAAAAAAGTGGAAGAAACGAAAGAATAAAAGAGAGAAAATCCCTGCGATTACCGTAAGAGGAAAGGGTGATGATGACTATGAACATGAGCATGGCGGAATTCGTGGAGGCCGCGCGGGAAACCTGGGAGAGGCACCCCCCTCGCCCCCTCTTTTTCCCCACGCTTAAAAGAAAATGGGAGCGTAGATGGGAACCTAATTAACTTCGTATTAATGCTATTTTAGGAAACTTTGGAAAAAAAAAAAAAAAAAAAAAAAAAATATATATATATATATATATATATATATTATCAATCCTACTTTATTCATGCTTTAACTTTCACTCTTAAACTTTTGTCCGTCTTCTTGCGAAGCATGAGAATCGAAATCTATACTTGAAGTTAAATCATCATCACCCTAATCTCCAAAACTCGTGGGGATTCAAACCCCTACCTCCCCATTCCATGTCGGAAGGGTGTCAAACCCTAATAGTTGGAAACAGATAATTTTGATGGAGTTTTTTTTCTTTTAATTTTGTTAATATTGTGAGATTAGGGAAAATCTTCTATTAAATATATAAAGTCAGTTTTTTGTACATATCCAATGTACCATTAATATAAAAATGTTCCCCTAATGAGTAAGGATTAGGTAATATGGTGATTTAAAATATCAAATAGAGGGAGTAATTTTTTATTTTTTTTGCTACGTAAATAGGAATTTGCAATATGTTCAACATGTTTTGATAATCTTTTAAGACGGACGTTGTTTGAAAAAACTTTGTATTCAAAAATAGGATTTAATAAATCGGGCCATATATGTATGTTTTTATTGAAGAAACTAGGCCAATGCAGAGGTCCAGATGGTCAAACAACAAACAATCGCGGTTTTATATGGGGACTTTTTTAAATTAAAAAAAAAACTAAAATCTTGTCTTTTAACATTTAAGATTTGAATTTTACCTAGTATTGAATAACCCAAATATATAATAGTGCACTGTGAGAAATCACAACGATGAATTATATATATCTTTCATCTTATATTTTAAATATTATATGATGACAAATTTATCCATCTACGTCTTGCTCTCCATATCAAGTTCTTTAAAATTTAAAAGTCGTTAGCATGAAACTTTGTAGAATTATCACAACGTCACCTTCAATGATTTAGAAGCAGATCAAGACATGCGCAAAATTAGTCAAGTGAAATGAAATTTTCTTTAGTAGATGTAGGGTAGAATAATAAAAACCAGTGATTTCTACTTTATTCATCGAATGTAAATTAAAATCAAGATAATTTGTCAAAACAAGACTCTGATAATAGTTCTAATAATGCTAACTTCAAATGATAAGAGAATTGCCATATAAAGTGATTGAAGCAATAGCCCTTTTTACTAATAAAAAGGAACGGATTCTTCCCCAAGATCAAGTGCCAAATTGATCGAATGCTATTTATTCTAACAAGAGTTGTTATGAATTAGGAAAATAATATACGATATCATCGAGGCTTTTCTATGGAAACGCTGGAATCCCATTCGTCAGACTCCATGAGACTTGCAAAATTTGAATAAAAGAAGTGGAGATTTTAGTATCGATCAAATCAAAAGTCGCTTTAAAGGAAAAATGAAATTAGAGAAAATCACGAATGGCTACTTGACTTTACTTGATCCAAGCCGAGCAAAGTTGACCGTAGGAATTTCGTATGTAAATGATTAAATGAGTTCAAAAAAGACCAGTTTTACTGGGTGGGCCCCCGCTCACCGTTATTCTCTACGCCAGCCTTACAGGCAGGCAGACAGAGAAAGGCTCTGGATCCATCATCGTCTCGCCATCCAACTTTCCTTCTCCGTTGCTCCTTCGATCGATCCATTCTGGAGGAAGCAACGTTGCCGATCGAAGCTGCTGGAGGAGGAGGAGGAGGAGGAGGAGGAGGAGGAGGAGCAATGGGGTGGGGCGTGAAGAGCCTGAGGTACTCGACGATAGTGCTGGGCGTGTCCAACACGGCGGTGGTGATCCTGGGCGGGTGCTTCCTGCTCCTGTCTTTCCCCCCCTGCGGCCCTCGCCGGACGCTTCCTTTCGCGGTGGTCACCTTGGCCGCCGCCGTCAGGATCGTCGCCATGGTTCATACGGGGATCGCCCAGCAAGCCACGGCCACGACCGTTGTTGAGTCTTCCGAGAGCGCCGTCGTCGACGCCGTTGTTCGCCATCAGAGACGGGTACTCCTTCGTTTCTTTCTCTCTCGTGTCTTTAACCTCAGCCCGCAATTTTATCGTTATCGGGTGCTCGAATACAGGTTCATTTGCTCGGAATTCTTTCAATTTGTTTACCTCGTAGGCTTCTTTCTCTCTTTCCTTTTCTTTTTTTTTTTTTTTCTTTTTTTTCTTTTGAAAATAGAAGAGCATTATGGAAGATTGTTGGACGAATTGCGTTTTGGGTTGACGTTCTTCTTCAGTGGAGAGATATCTAGGCTGACATGTGCTGACTTGTTTTTGGAGGTCTTCCCTGGTCTCGATTTAATTACGTAGATAGAATTTCAAGGAATGCTGTCAAATTCCGTTAAGCATGCTCGAATCTCGTGGACTTGCTTCCGGGAGCCTGTTGTAAAGCAAGGGAAATTAAACTTGATTTACAGGAGTGTGCCAGACCCCGTTATAAGCAAGGACCACTGTACTTTAATCTTCAGTAGAGACACGAAATAAATTTTGGTCTCTAAAGAACTTCTTTCTTTTGGAATGGCTTGTGACATGCAATATGAGTATGCGGAAACTTGTTGAAATGAGTTCTTTAAGACTATAGGTCCAGATGTTCTTGCAGATTTCTTCCAACTGTCCTGGTTGCGTGTATTCAGAACTCCATTATGAAGATGATTTATTTGAAGATATCCAGTATCCCATTCCATGAGTGTCTGACTTTGTGTCTTTCCCAATTCAAGTTAGAACCCACCTGTGTTGCCTTCATGTTTGGGCATGCCAATCTTGATAAGAAACTAAAGTATGCTATATTTTTCTTTTTCTTTTTCTTTTTTTTCACATTATCCAGCCAGCGTGACAAAGATTTTAAGCAGCCTGCAATTTGAAGAGATCAACTTCACCCGATTGTGGGCACATTCCATGCAATTCTAAATCTTTCCTTTCTCTTCTGCATGGACAGATGAGGTATAAAAAATGGATTTGGTGGACCCGGTTCGCAACAGTTGTCATGGTGGTGCAATTTGTGGGTGCAACTTATCTTGTGCTCAAGATAATTAAGTCTAGTTCCCACGACGAAACTACGGGTGACTGTGTCTTAGGTGAGGGAATATCTTGCTTAAATCTTCGTCGATTGAGTTTTCTTTTTCCACAATTCGATTTTTTAAAGTGTCTTTGAGTGCTGTTGCTGGCTAGACTGACTAAATATTGTTTGGTTGAAGATAAAATGCTTATTTCCTTTGTTTGACCTCTTGGTATTAGTTTTTATCTATGAATCAGCTTGTGCAGTATAATCGCATATTGCTTTTTGCCATTATGATCATGAGAAAAAAGAAGTAAAATCTAGATGGAACCTTTCTGTGTTTGATTCTTGATTGAAGTACGACTTAGAAAGGGTATCTAGGGCATCCTTTTGTTTGTGTTCATCTGACTATTTTCTACTAAAAGTTATTTAAAGATTTCTGCTTTGCATATCCACGAATCTACACTCAATTTTTAAGGCTATTAAAATGTAGGGATTGTCTCCAAAGCAAGCACGTGGAAGCGGAATATGCTGGTTTTATTCATTGTCATGGTGTGTTTTGTTGCACTACTTCAGTGTTTTACGGGCTCCGATGTTCTAAGATGGAGATCATTTTATGCAACTGAGGACAATGCATGGAAGGCCCATTATAGGGAGGTATTTGATCATGGCATGCGCGAGGCTTTATGCTGTCTTGGACGTGTAAAATACTTGTAGGCTTTTCTCCAATTTATTTGCCATTCCCCTAGTTCATGCATGATTGGTTTCTTATTTCACAATGCTTCTCTCTCCAGGAGTGTTATGGAGGAGGATGAAGTTTATTCGGTAGCACGACTACTCGGGGATCTTGTTGCCTATCGTGCATCAGGCACTGGCCACCTGGAACTTTTGGCAGGTTTGCAGATTAGTTTATTCAAATTTCTTGGTCAATGGAACAAATGAGCGAACCCTGATGTTCATGAAAAAGTTGACTTGCTTTGGGCAATCCTTTTTCATATGATGTCAAAATTTGTTTGTTTTCTGGAGCTCTAATACTTCACAATTTAAAGTATGTGCTTTGGTGCTGATTCTGGAACATATATGACACTGTGCTTCTAGAATACTTAGGTTAGGAAATTTGCTCCTGCAATCCTCGACCATTGCCAACAGAGCTGAAAGCTTAAACTGTGATGCCCACAGTTTCATTTACTTATGATAGAAGTCCTGGCAACAAAGCAAAGGGCGGAAGTAGCATATTAGGAAACTGGCACAATCAGATGGAGACTGAAGATGACCTGAATTTTGAGATTAGCTCTTCCAAAATTGTAAAAATAACTCTTTTTAATGGTTTAGCTCTTGTCTAGGATTACTTCAAATATGTTGAGGACTTCAAAGGGTTTATATGTAAAGAATTTAAGATTATAGGCAACGCCTACAGTTGCTTTGGGGTATGCAATTGTGAACTTGCATACTTCTACTCTTTGATGATTATATGAGGGTTCATCCACTGTCCCAACTCGTATTTTATCAATTCTGATTCTTAAGTAATTTAAGAAGTCTTTGTGCATTTCAAATTGTAGCTCTTGTCAGTAACATTTTGTGCATATACTTATATGCTTATTCCACTGGTGGGAAATTTTCTCATTTTAGTTATGAACTTGCATACTTCTACTCTTTGATGATTATATGTGGGTTCATCCACTGTCCCAACACGTCTTTCGTCAATTCTGGTTTTTTAGTAATTTAGGAGGTCTTTGGGCATTGCATATTGTAGCTCTTGTCAATACCTTTTTTGTGCATATACTTATATGCTTATTCCACTAGTGGGAAACTTTCTCGTTTTAGTTATGCTGTATTTTCTATTGTCTTGTATGAAGAATAAAAGATGCTTGATATACTTCATCCCCACTCTGCATTTCTGATGGTCATTTCTTTCACGCGTATTTTTCTGATTGTCATTTTTTTTTTTACAATTTTTCTGATCGTCAGTTTTTTTTGCATATACTTTTGTGATTGTCTTTGCGTTTCTTTTTTAGTTTAGTTTGCATTGTATGAATGATATCATTTTGCATGACAATATTCAGGCCTAGCTTTGTTTCAGAGGAACAGTCTTCCATCAAAACATCATGAAGAGCTAACGGATGCACCTAGAGGACAAATCAAGGAGGCTGCCATTCTTCATAAGTTTGCTGAAGCTGCCTACACAGTATTTGATCTTCTGGTTTATTGAATCATCTCTCTATCAACATTACTATGTCCACTTCAATTCTAATCACCATACTATGCAGGGTCCTTTGCTTGATTTTGGAAGAAATCCCTTCATCTTTCCATGTGCATGGCTCTACAGGCAGGGGATCTTGACTCCCTGGTCCTGCAACAGGTTCTTATTTCATTTGTCTTTTAATGCCTAAGGATATAGTGCCTCTTACCTCCAAGGCTAATGTTGTCTTGTTTCATCCGTTCTTCTCTTTAACTTAATTCTTGCCAGGAGGCCAAAACTTCATGGCGACAATTGGTGGCGTGGTCATGCAGCTGCCTTCTTGAAGTATGTTGGTCTACCTTCTGATGCACTTCGCCAAGGCCGTGTCTGTCAGGTATGTGTAATTTGTCTGAATGATGTAGTATACCTCTCCATGGGTTCTATTTGGTCTAAAAGAAGATCAACATGGTATGGGCACAAGTCACAACCTTGACTAAACACAAAATCTTGGCTGCTTCCACACGTTTCCAGTTAAAGGTGGCTACATTAAGTATGGACATGAAAGCAAGAACAATGGAAACACCAAAAAGTGAAGTTAGTTTGACAGGCATCTGATTTTTTTGCACCAATATGTTCTTAAAAACTTTCTTTTGTTATCTACTACCTTTTATGGACGTACATTGTCATGTATTTTGACATCCAGAGATTACAAGACATGGTCAAATTATTTGGGCCAAAGATTACAAGATCCCACCTGGTGTCTTCACCAAGATAGCCAGGAACTATGAAGCAATCTAACCCAAGACACTTACCAGCCTTTACCTTTTGCTTTGATGAAACCTGAAACACAAGATTTAGTGCCTAATGCCGAGTGAATTCTATCTATCAATTGTTTCCTACACTTTAAAATTCAGTGAACCAAGTAGTGATCTAGATAACTTTGGCAAGATGCTAGTGAAAAGAAAACAGCATGTATCCTCATTATTGGAAATTGTACATTTGTGATTGCCCAATTACTAGGAGTGATCAGTTCCCGGTCTGGTCCGGTCCACCTCAGAATTGGGAACCAAACTGGGAGGACTGGTTCCCGAATTCTGGGACCGGGAACTGGACTGTCCGGTCTTGGAACCGAGAACCGGACCGACCGACCGGTCCGGTATGGTTTAGTGGAACCGGTAAATTTACTGTTTTGGGCCAAAAATAAAACAAAAAATGGGATAAATTTGGAGGAATTAGGGTTTTTTCTTAAGAAATAAATAAATATAAAAATATATATATATATATATATATATATATAAAATTAACCGGTCCAGTCCGGTCAGTCCGGTTTCCACCTTGGAACTAGGAACCGGACCGACTGGCCACCGGTTCCAAAAGCGGGAACTGGGAACTGGACCGCCCTCTTTGGGAACTACCCAAAACTGGCCAGACCGGTCCGATCTGGGCGGTTCCCAGTGCACACCCCTACCAATTACCATTGAATGTCTAGATATATGTGACCATATTTTGGTGGCAAATTCACTTGATAGGTGACTCTGGGTTATAGGCGAGTTGAAGTTTGGATTTTCTCTAGACACTTGTCGATATGCAACACAGCATTTTGCTTCAGTTATGGCAGATTTGGATGGCAACTGATCCTTGCCTGCTGCCATTTATAGTAGGATAATGCTTTATTTCACCAACTTCAATTTATTGGGCTTGGCAAAATTGAGCTGGGTTGCCAAGGTAAAAGAATTGGTTTAAACTGCTTAGCTACTTTGGAATTGTCAGGTCTGCAGCAACAAGGAAGATGTATTTCAATTTGAAGTCTGTACTTAATGAGGTTAATAATTTGTGGACAATTAGCAACTGCATGGTATGTCTTAGAGGGAGCAGGGTTTTTATTGCGGCATGCATGTTATTGGAAAATCGCTCGGGTAATATGGTGATCATGTGGATCTGCCAGTATTCCCAGGGTATTGCTTATTGAACAGAGGATGGAACGTTCTCTTGGAAGGAGGAAAGAATCCTGTAATTCGTAAGTCAAATAACTGTAATTGAGCAGTCTAATCTCATTATTACCAGAAACAAAGTTTAGCTACTATTCATGTTAAAGTGGAATCTTCAAATACTATGGTAAGTTTAACTGATAAACATTTAGCAACTGGGAAGTTTGAGTTTTCTGAAAGGAATTCCCTAATATGTATTTGTGATGAGTTCAAAAGTTATTTCTTGTCCTTGAAAATAAATTACAACTACACCGTTTCACTCATGCAAATGTATTGCATCTTTGATACCTCATTTGCTTAAAATAAATCTCTCAAGTTTGTAACTAAGGGAAGAAGACCACACAGTTCCCTGTGTTATTTTTACGTCTACTGTTGCAGTGATTGATCGAGTTCTGTCGCCATTTGATAATGAGGAAGTACAAGAAGCACAAACTCAAGTCTTATTTGTCAACACCAAGTCTAATATACTTAGTGAGACAGTTACATTCTGAGGATTTGCACCAATTACAAATTAAAATGCTTGAATAAGGAACTTGGATAAGTTGCATGATGTCGCCACATAGCTGAATTATTCTCTGCAGTATTACATTTTCTTGCTTCTACGCCCGGGTCTGCCTTTTCTTTTAAGATTTTGGTTTCCACCACCAGCTAAAGTCCATATAGAGGCTCATTACCATGCTTATGAAGTAATACAAGTGACAATTTCCTCCATAACTTGACAGTGAGGGATGGGCATGGGCCAGGCTGGGACTGCAACTGGGGTCCTCGCCTTATGGAGAAAATCATGCCACATCACTGTCCCATAGGGCAGGGAACCACTCTTTATCTCCGTGGGCATTGCTTCCCAAACTTAAAGTTGAGTTTCCAAATCAAAGGTAGAGGGAGAGCTCAATACCAATTCGAGGCACTATGGGGATAGTGGCACGGTGTTGATAAGTGGCCTTAGAGAGAGAGAGAGAGAGAGAGAGAGAGAGAGAGAGAGAGAGCTTAATACCAATTCTCTGCCCCATGGGGATGGTAGTGATGAGTGGACTTACACAACTGGTGGTGATGGAGATAATTGCAATATTAAAAAAGTTACAAGCAATTCTGAGGATGTAATCCAGTTGCAAATTAAAATGCGTGAGAAAGGAACTTGGATAACAGCAAAGGAGAGAGAATGAGGGGGCAGCACATGCAGATTTAATTTTAGGCATTCTTATAGAAGCGAGGGTGAGGGAGCTACTAGCATAGAATTTGCCTAAACCCAACATAGGGTGTAGAGAGAGAGAGAGAGAGAGAGAGAGAGAGTGGAGACGAGTCAAAGAGATGGCTTTGAGCAGAGCTGGGCGCAGCTTGCCCATGGATTTTACTTTCTTGTCCCACAGGGCACAGAGTGGGTTTGGGCATTCCCTGTGCTTATACCTAGACAGTATTTCCCTTGATGGACAGGAAGGGGAGTGGTTGGCCAGCCAACGATTTTGGTGGACACAATTGTTCTTTTGCTATGTGTGGTAGTGGCCAAAATTGTCGGGATTGGTTGGTTGACCTCAGTGGGAAGGGGGACCTGACTGACTGGTTAAGTGCTCACTGGTGCCAATGGTTATAATATCCACTCTTGGAATAACAGAGGTGATGGTGGCCAGTGGGAGCACTTGGATAAATGATTAAGGTTTTGGTAACCTACGATGAGGGGAAACACAGGTTGATAAATAATAAAGCTGGTGTGACAATCTTGGCTGGACCTAATTCTGGCAGCATTTGGTCAATTGTTCGTGTGAAAGCTGTTTAAGCTGGTTGTGGTGGTGATAGTGATTAGTTGATAGTTGAGAGTACCAAATGCCAGCAGCCAGACCACATTGTGTGGAGACAATGACATGGAGGTGAAAGTCGTGGTGGCAGTCACCTACCAATCGTGGGAGCAACAAGTGTCATCTGGTGTTGGACTGACATCAGGCTATTTAACAGCTGAGTTGCTTCCATCCGTTATATTCCCAATTCATTCTCACCCACAGCAAAGTATTTTATTTCCACGATAACATTAAAATGAACACTGTCTGCTCCATATATGGGAAGCAGCATATGTTTTTCATGTCTCGTAGTAAAATTAACAGAATGGGGTCTGGTTATGCTAATGCTAGTGCAACAAGAACATCTAAGCCTGTGGTCAATAAGTGGGGCTTGTTTGATGGATTCTTATATTCTGTTCTAGCTGTCTGATTTGATATTCTCTGAAAGACGAACATCGTCAACTTCTAGTGCATAGTGTGTTTATGCTAGACAAGATAAATGTGCTTAGTCCATTGGTTATATGACTTCACCTAGCCTCCCTCTAGTCCTATTGGCTTATTACCATCTTAAAGCAACTTTGGCTGCTTGCTCTGCAGGCAATGCACAAATGAACAATTCATGAGCACGAAAAAGGGTATGAGTTGCCTTGCATTAATCCCCTTCACATATGGTGTGCTGTGCTCTTGACTTCTGGCACTTTTAGTACTTGGATACTCAAAGTCTAACCAAGGAAATCACATTATTGTGGTATTTTAACATAACTAGGTGCCTTTGATTTATTTGGTATGTTATGTTAGTGTTGGCATTTTGATTGCATGTTTAAAGAAAAAATTCCAGTCTTTGGAGAAAAGTGGTGTTCCTCTTTTTTCTTATGCTTGGTGTCTAGCTCAATTGTTTTGCCTAACTGTTGTCTATCATGTTCACAGTGTCCTACCATCAAGTGATTTATTCTTCTTTTCTAAAATCTTCCAGGCAAAATGTGAGGCTGCATATTTCATTGTTGTTCTCCATCATGCAAGGACGGTTGTAATTGCTGTTCGTGGAACCGAGACACCTGAAGACCTCATAACAGATGGTTTATGCAGAGAATGCACTCTCTCTGCAGAAGATTTGGATGGATTGATGAGGCAAGCACAACCACCCCCACCCCTCCTCCCAATGCATGTGACTGAATAACTTGCGTTTCTCATGTGAGGGGTGTAATTACCATTTGTAAAAGAATGGAAAAGATTGGGGGTGATGAAAAAGATTAGGGTCACAATAGGAGGCGAGGAAAATACCCAAAACGACTATGTTACTACTCAAATGGCTTGCATTGTGATGCAGCAAATTGCTTACTTCAGAATTGCATGAGAGCTCTAATTATGGAGAATACAGAGACACCCACAAAACCTCAATTACTTTAACCAATAACCACTTGACAGCTAATTCCTAAATTGCTAAGGTCTGTTTATCTGATGAAGATTCTCTAAAATTCTGTTTTCCTTTTCTTTTGGACTAAACACGAGGGATATACTTTTGAGATCCAAAAATTGAAAACACGGGTTTTGGAATTTAGGCTTGCAGACTGATCACCTATCTTGGTTTCTTTCTCTCATTCTTGTGAAACAAGCTGACACTGAACTGAAACTGCAGTCATCCTTGCTCTGACATAAGGCAAAACATCGAGACCTCTTTTCCCCATTATGGGCACTCTGGGATCGCCGTGGCTGCACGAGAACTTTTTCTGCAAATTGAAGGAAATCCTGGAAACAATGGTTAGTTTACTTTCTTTTTCTGCTACTATTCTGCACTGGATGGTTAGCTGTGTTACTACTATCAAGAGCTATTTGTGGGCAGGCATCTGCATGTATGTCTGTGTAGATGTATACCGGAGGGGGGGGAAGTTGTGGCTATCTGATATGCAGCAACAGAACAATATTAGTTTCATAACTGTACCGTATCATCCACAGTGACAAACTGTTGTGTTTCATGAGCTATGTCCTGACATAGACTCAATGAGGAGTTTCTTTAAAATCTGAACAAATGCTCTGAAAGTAAGCCAAGTCTTTTTCCTTGTTTTATGTATTAAAATTCTAATCTACTTGGTCATCTGCAACTCCTACCACGAGAAAGCACCTTTGCCTATAATTCTGTGACAGATTTCCAAAGTTTCCTACAAAGGATTAGATTGAGTTTGTCAGTCAACTTTATTATTCGAGACAGGAAAAAAAAAATTAATGTTTTCTGAGTACTCATTATGTATAAAGGTCATTGAAGATGGATGGATTTCATGGGAAACAAGATGTTGGCCATAGATTAGCCAAGGGGTTTTCCTGCATTTCATTTCTCATAAAGAAGTGTGACGGTATTTCATGCTTGTATGTACTAAATTATAATTTATTCTTTCCTAAAGATGACTCGAAATTTTGTCTGGTTCTTTCACTCCAAGAGCTGCTTTTTCCATTGAAGAATCATATGAAAATAAATTTAACTTGTCCTTTCTTTCATGCATTATTTGTGAACCAGGAGACGAGGAGCCCACAATGAGGAGCTATCTGTCCTCATTGATGGGTCCAGGATGCGAGTGTGATGGTTACAAATTACGGATAGTGGGGCACTCACTTGGAGGTGCCATCGCTGCAATGCTAGGCCTTCGAGTAAGACATTCCACTAAGTTATTTGTTTGGCTCTCATACTACTTTACCCATTCTGTTTCTAATCATGCTGAAGAGATTGCATACGAAAGTAGATGGCTCATATATGTTATATCGATAGAGTATAGAATTAGGAAAGATTAACCATGTGTACTATGTTAAAATATTTAAATGATAAACCACGCATTTATCTAAAAGCTTAAGCTTTTAGAATAGTTGACAATGGTCTCACAAAATCTCACATAGTATCAAAGTTAGAGATCTTGAGTTCAAATCTTTTTAGGCCCCATTTTGTCTCCCCGATTAAATTTCCATGCTTAGTGCTAGGTAGAAGACCAGATTAAGTGCGAGGGGGAGTGCTAGAATATTTAAATAATAAACCATGCTTTCATCTAACAACTTAAGCTTTTATACATTGCAATTATAGAATATTACATAATCTGAATATATCATATTCATGAGTTACCTTCAAGCTATGTCCTATTTCTAATACTTTCCCTTGAGCTATAGGGCACAGATTTCATTTATGCCAGCTTGTTAAATACTTGCTCTACTCAGGGACCAATAACAACATTAGTGAACATATCTGCTAATTGACCACCAGACCTAACTAATGTTATTATAACTTCCCAAGATTGTAACTTTTCAAACAAAGTGGTTACCTCTTTTTCTTGGTCCTCCTATGTAAAACAGGATTTGAAGCAATGTACATAGCTGCCTAAGTAGTAATTATCACAGAATAGCTTCATCGGTTGAGGTTGTGTCATGCCCAACTCCTTCGAAAAATCTTTGACCAATTTAATTCACCAAGTGGTTATAGCCATAGCTCTATACTCAACATCTTCATTGAAATGAGTTACAACATTCTGTTTCTTGCTCTTCCAAGAGATCAAATTTCCTCCAGATAACACATAATAACCGATAGTAGATCTCTGATCGGACATTGAACCAACCCTGTCCGCATCCATGTGACCAATCACTTGAGCATGGCCTATATATTAATATAACACTTTTCTGGCAGCCTCTCTCAATTGCACACTTAACATACAACAATTCAGCTCTCTACATTCCAAAGAGTTTTACTTGGTGAATTCAAGACTTGACTCAAAACTAACAACAAAAGATATGTCCGATCTTGTAACTCTGATATATTTCAGCTAATCAACCAGCCTGTGGTACTACCCAGATCAGAGAAAGGCTTCCCCTCTCCTGGTAATAACCTAACATTTGGAGCCATTGGAGTAGCAACAGGCTTCAAATTAAGTAGTCCAGTCTCCCGTAAAATATCTAGCACATGTATTTTCTGAGATATATAGATACCACATTCAGATTCATCGATCTCAACATATACTTTAGAGGCACCAAATCTTTGGTTTGGAATTTTGAATCTAGATGGCTTTAAGCTGAGTGATTTCAACTATATCATGTGATGGAAATTTCACTAAAACATGCCACTAGAGGCATGTGTTGCATGTCATAATGTTAGCAGAATAGAGAATGGTTAGAATGACTGCATTTAGACGAAATCCCAAACAACTTCCCATAACCCACAGGTTGTGGGATCAGAACCTCATTTTGATACCATGTGACAATAGAGAGTAGAATTTAGACAGAAAATTATGTGTGTCGACGTGAGTGCACATATCATATATATGACAAACAAGGAAACACACATTTATAGAAGTTACATGATCGATATATACCATATTGACAAATGTACCCTTATGCTATGTCTTATTGCTAAAACGCATGACTCGACTTATGTAAAGAGGGGTAAATTAAATGACTGACCTATATACTTTCCTCTAGATAGATCAGATCAACATACATGGGCCATGTTTTATAAATGCATGGCCTACATCACTTTTGCCTTTAATGGTACTTGAAAATGAAAGTTTGTGTCAGTTAGTGTATCATTTTGGAGTGATGTGATGCCTCTTGACAAAGTATAGACTATTTATTGAATAGGGTTAATACCTTGAAAAACCAAAAATCGGTACATATATGACAAATTTACCTTAAACTAAAACTTCAAACTAGTACACTTTTGACAAATTTACCCTAAACCGGTACACTGTAACAAATTTTCCCTATGTTAGTTTCCGTTAAATTTTACTGTTAAATTACTAAGTGGAATGACATGTGACAATTGATTGGTGTACCAATTTGCGATTTTACTTTATGTTTATCACAATTATACAATTTTTATGATTGTTTGTGGTATTAATTCAATTTAGTGAAGGATATATTTGACACAAATGTACCAGTTTAGGATTTTTGACGATTGAATAAATTAGCTTTGGGTAAATTTGTCACAAGTATACCAGTTTGAGGTTTTTTATGGTCAGTTGAGGTAAATTTGTCACAGGTATACCAGTTTGGGGTTTTTCATAGTTAAAAAATTAGTTTGGGGTAAATTTGTCACATGTGTATCAATTTGGAGTTTTTCAGGGTATTAACCCTATTGAATAATGAGGTGCCTGGCTCAGTTTTGTGGAATTTAACACGTGCAGATGTTTTGATATAGTTGATTACTTATACGAGGCACTGATGAAATGAAATTAAAAATTAGGAAATCCTAGGACTTAAAAAAGCATTCATAGTATTTGGTGATTTGTTTGGTGCATTTTCCTTGACTAATGAGTGGGGAGGACATACTGTTTTATGTGGCAAAGTGCAAGTATCTAATGTGTTATGGGGGTGTCTTTCCCATGAGAAGTTGATACTTGTTTTTTTTACATATTTGTGATGGGTCCTCACTATCACCTAATTTGTCTCCCCTTTTATTTAGGTTTGGAGCCAAAGAAAATATAATTTGGGTTGGTTAGAATACATATTGTGTAGTGTTTTAAAAAGAGACGAGATTCATCAGATTTAACTGATAACTCCCGTTCATACTGCAGCTGTATCATCGCTATCCAAATCTCCATGTGTATGCATATGGAAGCCTTCCATGTGTTGATTCAGTGGTGGCAGAAGCCTGTTCGGATTTTGTGACAAGGTAATCTCATAATCTGCAAAACATGTTTCTTTGTTTTCCTTTGACTTTCTGTTTTGAGGGTTTGAGCTTTTTACAGCATTGTATACGACAATGAATTTTCTGCGCGCCTTTCAGTGGGATCAATCCTCCGACTTCGTGCAGCTGCCATTATGGCACTTTCTCAAGATTCAAAAACTGATACAGCATTGATCTATAGACTTGCCCGTCGATTTTTATATCTTGGCCAGTATCAATCATGGGGAATTAAAAAACTGGCTCCTGGCTCAGTATTTAACTCTGATCCAGTCTCATCTGGAGAATATGGTCAAAACGTTGGTGGGGACCAATATTCTAATAAGGATAAAGGTATAGTTCTTTAATCCTTCAAAACTATGTGGTGTCAACATGAATAGGACATGGCACTGTTGCCGTATCTCTCCCATCTTATTACCCTTAATTTGGTTTTAAAATCCATGAATTTATAGTTCTGGGAGGGACCCTTAAGGTAAATGGTTTATTTCTTTGAGAAGGAGTGAGAACTATGTGTTGAGAGGCTCTTAGGGGAGACTGTTCTATAGAGGATTGTCTTAGGACTCTGCTAAATTCAACATGAGGAGCATGAAGATTTGGTGCTATGGTGCAAAAAAGAAGATGAACTGTAATTGTCTCTTAACACTGTCTTTACTTCCCCTTTCTCGAACTCCTGAAGTTCCTACTAGTAAGAAATTGTTGGAGGATAGGAATAAAGCAAAAGCTGTTCTTTTGTTTCTGTGAACTCTAATAGTAGCCTAGCTGAACTATTCGTCCTTAACCCGGACGCTTGTATAATGCCATATGCATTCAAGAAATGCCGATTCAAAGGAAACAAATGAGCAGCAAACAGGAATACTCAAGATTAGCATATGTTGTTGGCCAAAAAATATGTGATAATTGACAGAAAAATAATTGGAACTGACTGCATTTAGTTTTGTTAAAGTTTTACTACATTGAAGAGTCACATGTGTGAACTCCAATCTAAATTAGATGTTCTTAGTTCATGGTATGTCCTTTGGGCATTCCTTGTTGAGCTTGAAGTGGAGCACTGATTACTTATTTTAGACATAAATCCAAAAACTGAGGTGGTTCCTGTTAACAATAGCATAACTGATCAGTGCAGTTTGAATTCAGTATAAATATCAATTCTTTTTGTTTTTTTTTTCAATCATTCATGATCAGTTTGTTGCAGGAAAGGAGGAACGTTTCAGTGATTTGTTCCTCTTAGGCAGGCCAGTTGTGGAGGAAATGGTTGTTGATGTTGAGCATGAAAATCTCGCCAGCCCTTTTAAAGATGAGATTTCAATTGCAAATTCATTGGATGATCCTGTGACTGAATTCATGGAGACCGTCCCAAATTCTAACCATGTTTCAGCTGATGATCCAAAAGAGATGTTTCTACCAGGTCTCATTGTCCATATAGTGCCTAACAAGAGGAGCTTGCTCGCTCCCATTTGGAAAGCTTTGACAATCAACGACATGCCACAGAAATTTAAAGCATATATAGCGGACAGAGAGACTTTCAAAGATTTTGCGGTCTCCCCTTCAATGTTTCTTGACCATCTTCCTTGGAGGTACTTGCATGTGTTTTTTCCTTCTTAATGGGATTGTGGTATGTTGCTATCATTTTGACTGAGTATATGTATACCAGATGCCACAATGCTCTGCAAAACATATTGGCTGCTCAAGACTAATTTATGAATCGACATGTCTTGTGGGGAACATTTGTCAGACCAACGAAGACATGGGTTATTATGTCCATAGGCTGCAGTGTTTGCTTTCAAGACCTCTGGACGAAGCCATGTCATTACTCCTGGTAAGTACACAAGTTGACCTGGAGGATTTCTGGAAGTAAGCTTCACACACTTCAAAAGAATTATCCGTGTAGATTCCAGTCATTTGATTTCTTGTATAGAGAACTAAGAAAATTGCCTCTCCTCGATGAATTACTTGAATTGAAAACTTGCTATCTGGTGTATGTGCTAGTGAAGTGTCAGTTGCCAGTTGCTTTCATAGAAGAAAAACAATGACCTGACGTATGATGTATGCTGCTAAAATTCCTTTGCTCTCAACTTCCATTGCTAACGGCAGTTTACGAGTTATGGATATCACCAATATGTAAACTTGACAAAATATAAATATGGTTGACGTCAATATTTATGATATGCTTATAAAAAGATTAGTTGGAGGAAGTTTCCACAAGGATAGTGTCACGACTAAATTTTTCGGGTGAACCACCTAGGGTTTGGCTAATGAATTGTTAAGCCTAAACTTAACTCGGGCTCTCCCAAGCTCGTATCAATTCGCGACTTAAGTTCAAATTCTTAACATGCAAATGATTTTTTAATTAGGAGTCGCCATTAATCTATTTTTGGTGGGTCGATTAGAAACCCAAGTAAAATAATGGGAGATTTACTTTACTCTTACGAACCAGAGATTATGAGTTCGGGGATTTGGTTACGCTAGATTTCTCTAACGCCCTTTCGGTACCTCTATCTTTTATTTCCAAAAAATGTTTTGCAGGCAGCTTGAATTAATTTTAATTTCCTAATATGTGAGATGATCATGCGGGTGCGCAAACCACCAATTAAACACCCAAGTAAAGCAATAAATAAATTGCAACACTTACCTCAAAGAACGAAAGCATCTGTAATGTTAAATCAGAATTCACATCGACAATCTTATATATGATTTCTAATTAACAAGCAATTACCGAATTTTTATTTTCGCTTTTCTTAATGAGAATCTAATCTACATGCAATGCAATGTTACTAACTTAACATGTAATGATATGGCATGACAATATAACTTAAACTATATGACATAAATAAAATGCAGTCTATCCTAAAGAATGAAATTGATTAATTCTAAGGCAATTTTTTGTATTTTCCATGAAATTCGAAATTAGAAAGTTACGAAAATTATCTAATCGGATCGAGATATCATCTAGCTTATTTCAAGAATTAGGTTGAGCCAAATCTTAATTTAAACTAGAATGTTATCCCTAACCTAAAATGCAATCTATCTAGGAAAAATCTAAACTTAATAAAAATTAAACATGCGATCTTATCCTAATATGCAATGGCGTGCAAAGAATGTCCTAAGTCTAATTTTTTATTTTTCTTTTATGAAATTCGAAATTAAAATTGTCAAATAATTAAACATGCAATTCAAATTTAAAAATATAAAATAAAATAAAATTCCTATTCTAGATATGCAAGATAACAAGAAATATTATTAAACAAACCTAATCCTAATTCAAATATTTTTGGATTTTTTCCTTTTACGAAAATAAAATTGATTCAACCAACACAACGGCAAATCAGACAAGATAAGATTGATATCCCTAAATTAACGAACCGTATCTCGCGCATGAGATCGGGTTGGCCAATTTTAAAAATAAATCACGAATCGAATCTCGGGCTTGAGATTGGATTGTCGATTTTTGCAAGAGATTGTGAGTCGGATTTCAAGCATGAAAATCAGACTATCAATCCCTAATTTGAGAGGCAACTCGAATTGCAAATATGACTATATATCATGAACCTCGATCATGCGCATCGAGATATTTTAAATAAAGAAACGGAATATTCGGAAATCAAATTAGACAAAATTTTTACCTAATCCGAATATTGACTTCCAAATTTGGACTTTGCGCAATCGGATAGGGATCGCAATCGGGGCAACAGGGCGGTGGATGGCGGTCGTCCACGGAGGGGCTTGCGGTGAGAATTCAGTGAGATAAGGCAGGATTTTTGTTGGTGTGCCCGAAGTCCTCACGATCGTCCGCGAGCCTTTTTCCGTGTAATCCTCTTCACGGCCGTCTCTTGTCCACTAAGACCCTCTGCTACGTCCGCGTATATGTGTCCGTGTGTTGCAGAATGCAAAAATGGTGAAGACGTCAATATGGTGATGATCAAAATATGGGATCATTCATGAGACTATGCTTAAATACATAAATAAATAAAAGACACATGGCAAGATTTTAATCAAAGAAGAAGCCAAGGCATGAATCACATATCCCGTCCTACATGTGTCGTGTTCCCTTCACGTCTCTGTGCTGAGCGGGGGTTCATCAGGAAGCTGCAAGCGTCTCGGGGGAAGATTGCTGGCGCCAATGTGCTTGGTTTGTCTCAAGGAAATCCAGGCTTCGTCAATGGGGCTTAGATCTGATCGGACTTCGCCGAGGAGGGACACGGCAGCTCTTTGCGTTGTTGATGTTGTGGGATAGCGAGCGTGGGCAGCAACAACTCGTCGGGACGGTGTTGAGTGGTAACAGGTTCTTCGGGACGGCGAGCAGCGGTTAGTGGACTTGCGGGTTAACCCTGCGATGGCGAGCTGTGATAGTTCACGAGGTGGCTCCGGATCTCGTCAACACCGGACTGGATTCTCAATGTGGGATATGATTGGCGGGGCTTTTCTTCTCCCTCTCCACGTGATCAGAAAGTGGCCATCTTCTTTGTGGCAGAACACGTGTTCTCCCTGTTTTGGCCGTGAGTATTATTCAAGTTCTGCACTTACGATTTCTCTTGATCCATGTGCAGGACTTCTCCTCTTTGTTTCTTGACTCACGTGTATCTCTATGTGCTCTTGAGAATAAAGTCTGCCGACCTCTCTCTGTGTGCCGTATGTATCGATGTGTGGTCCCCTAGATACTCTACGCGAAAAACCTTTTTATAGGTTGAAGATTAGGGTTTTAATTTCCTTTTCAAATCAACATCCGCGAAGATTTCTTTTTCGCATACAATATCACTTTTTTTATTTTCCACATCTCCTGATTTTATCGCCTAAAAATAAGATTGCAACCCGATTTTCTTAAATTCCAAAATCCACCGTAATATTATTTCAAATCTCCATTTAGGTAATTTTTGTTATTAAAAGAAAACGGGCTCGGGCCAATTTACTTGCTTCGTGGACTTAGTCCGACCTGCCAAATTAAAACTTAGAACTACTAAATCAAACCCATTTGTCACCGACCCAATATAAATACAAATTAAAAAATAAATGCACCTAAAAATATATATACTATGCAATTAACTATTTTTTCAGGAATAAAATTAACCCCTAATTTTTTGAATGCAATAAATGACTAAACGGGTTGTCAAAATTTAGGTGTCAATAGGTAGTTACTTGTCCCTCAACAAAATAGGTTGTAGGCTAATGCCTCACTTTTCCGTTAAAGTGCAATGATAAAGCATACTTTTATTTTTTTGTTTAGATATTAAAAACAATAAAGATTGTTTTTTGAAATAACTTTTTATGAGTAAAGCATTTTGAATTTAATGTGTGAAGTTTCATCTTTTTTAAAGACAACAAAAGTAAAGTATTTCATTACTGTTTCACTTAAGTTGAACTTAGGCAGTGAGTTATTACTTGTGTAAATCAGAATTGATCATGTTATAAAAGTGACAGTTCCCATTTATCATAAAATGACAAAAAAGTGAATAAATTGACGTTGGATTGACATATGCATAATAAAAGGAATATATAACAAAAATAGTTGAAGAAGGTAAAAAGAATGGCCTCGCCTTAACATGTAATTTTGGGGGGTTTGGTCGTATTTCCAACCCTAAAGAAATTAAAATAAGTGGTCTTTTCGGCCTCTATAATAAGTTTTAGGGGCTCCACGAGTGGTGACAATCTGTGCTTGTCAATTGTTTGGGGCCTTTCCTTTTTATAAGCAATCGTTAGAAGTTCAAACTCAAGTTTAACAATCGAAGTTTCTTTTTTTGGACGGGATTTTGCCATTTAGAAAGCTATTGAAGGTCCAAGTGTATCAACAAGAAGTATCTTGTAAGCGATCACGATAGGAAGCATGAAGTGGATGGTGAACATTGCGGATCCCATGACCAGAAGATCACCGGCTATGAATATTAGGGTCATGTGGAGCATATGGAAATTGTTAGATCATTCTGTTATTGTCTTTCTTTTTGTCATCGTATAAACGTTATTTTCATGTTCATCCAATAATAAAGCATGTTCCCTTCAAGTTCATTATGCTAAATTCTTAATATAATGGACAAAATTTTGAAATGAGTACTGTTACAAACTAATAAAAGATAGAACATTGGTGGTATAAATAAAAGCCGTCCTATAAAGATTCCCATCTCTCTCTTCCCGCCTCTTCCTCTTCTTGTCTACCTCTTTTACTGTTTTTTTCCCCTCTTCATTGCTCACTCGAGCTGAAAAATATGAACAAAAACCATGGTATTAAGTTCTTTTAAGTCAACCTATTCACTCTCCCTAAATTGCATAGTGAGCCACGACAGTCATTTGGTGGGTTCGGCCAACCAACCAGGCCCATTTTCATAACCAGGTGAATTGGATTGTGCTTACTCATATCATCCAAGAGATTTCTTTGACTTTTGAGGGCACAAGGCCAAACCGTTTTGCCTTTTTGGGGTGGGGTTTTTTATCTTCCAGGGTTTCTCATGAGGTTGAGACAGTCTCAAACTTTTGTGAACAATCCCTTAGAATAAAAATTAACAACTTTATTTTTATCTTTGTTTCTAACGATGTTTTCCTCCTTCATAATATGTACTGTTGCTAAGATAAACCATTCAAATCTTTACGGATGTTTGCCTGAGGCAGCATTGACAATGAGGACCCCGGTGCAACTATATCTCCTCATTCTTTTCGACTATCGGTTGGCATTTCTTTCACTTATTGTCTTCAGCCCCTTCGAGTTTTGTGCACAACCATCCACAGGCTAAACTTATCTTGGGGCTCCTTTTGAACTTCTTGTTGTTTTTGGGGTAAGTACACTATCAGTGCCAAAACTTATGTACGGTGCTCACTTTGGTGCCAAAACTTTTTTTTGGATCACTTAAGTGCCAACAAATATGAAAAATGATCATTTCAGTGTCAATGACAATCAATTTGGCTGGAAATCTGACGTGGCACTTTTTTATTAATTTTTGAAGCTGACCTAAATCTCCAAATTGAGAGAGAGAGAGAGAGAGAAGGCATGTTGTCTTCTTCACTGAAGAACAACACTAGTAGCGGCACCAGCAACGACTCTAGCAGCAGCAGCAGCGCACCAACAACGGCACCTTCGACCCCTCTTCTTCCTCCTCCTCTTCCGCTCTCGCCTCCTATTCTTCCTACCACTTCTTGCTTAAGCAACAATCTCAGTCTCTCCTCACTCACCTGGTCGAGCAACTACGATGGTGGCCGAGCGACGGTGGCCGAGTGATGGCAGGCAAACGACGGTGGCCGAGCAGCAAAGACAAAAAAAACCCTAATTTCAATCAACATATGAGCTATACGGCGTTGTTTTTGCAAGGATGTCCACATATAATGGCAAAATGACGTCGTTTCTTGAGGAGGATGGAAAACGACGTCGTTTAAAAGCCACCGCAACTTCTTCTTTTTTTAAATATAAAAGTCACGTAATTAATCTGGCCGGAATCTCTCGCCGGTGGCACCAAAGTAATTGTTTTTTCTTCGATTTGGCACTTAAATGATCAAAAATAAAGTTTTGGCACCAAAGTGAGCGCCGTACACAAATTTTTGCATTGATAGTGTACTTACCGATTTCTTCTACAATTTTACCCCTTTTAGATCGATAGTCGTCCGATCTATGGCCACAATGACCACATTTGAAACAAATCAGATGTATACCTTTATATTTCATACGTGTCAAGTTTCTTTCGAGAGAAATCATAGGCATTAAAGGAGTGTTAGAGATAACTGTAACTGAAAGACGAGCATACTTCTCTCTAGCAGTAGCATTGTAGTAGAATCTACTCTTAATCGTCTTCCAATCAACAAACTAATTTGCAATAGAAAGTCCTCATCAAGTAAGATGCTTTTTTTTTTTTTCTTGTATTTGTATCTTCTTCAGCATACATTGATCTTCTTATGTAGTATTTAAAGCTGTTGGATAATCTCCAAGATGATCAATTTTGCCCTTAAAGATAATCAACATAATCACTAGAAATGTGGCTGCTTATACAATTAAATCTTCCTAATAATGGTATAGTTTCCATGAATAGGATTGGCTATACTTGGAAATAATCCATTTCACTAAAGTGATTGAAATCGATTTGATTCTCCTTCAAATATTATTTCGGAGCTTCAATCCTGAGGTTTGACAATTTCCTTTAGACTTAGAAATAATAGTCAAAATAAACGTGTGAGTCTTCTTATCTAGATTGTGTAGACACGTGAAATGCACGTTCTTCTCAAATGAAATGCACGTTCTTCTGTTTGATCTTTCAGGTATATTAGTAGTCAAGGTTTGATTGTGTCCTTCAAGCCCTTGATATCCTCCTTCAGTTCGGCAATTTCATACATCTTTCCTCTACATCGATTCTTCTCGAAGGCTCCCCTTGAACCATTGCAGCCTCAGCTCTTTTCTTCCTCCTCCTTTTTCTTCTTATCAGCAGTTGATATAGGCACAGGTGCCTTCCTTTTCGTGCCTATACTCATCTCTTGCAACTTTTCTCTCAAAATTAATTTAAATTTTCATTGTCTGCGTCTGCAATCTTTACGACCTAATATATGCATTTTGTGCGCAGTATCTCTTTAATTTTTAGGCTGATCATCTTTTCCTCGATGTCATCAGGAATATGAATGCCTTTGTTCTTGAAGATTTGTGTGATCAGTGCACCATAAGACAATTTCCGAAAGCATCTATTAGAAGTGCAATTCATGTGTAGGACAATCTAATTTTCTAAAAAAGTTAGTATAAGACATTAATAAGTACCATAAGTAAACATTAGTGAATTATTAAAATAGTGGATAATTTCAAACAATTTAGTAATCCTTTGTATTTACCAACATATTAAGAACTAAACAAGTTATAAAACCTTAATAAAATTATCTAATCTTAGGGTCCGTTTAATAATGCTTCTATTCCGGAGAACAATTTCTTTTCAGAAATAATATTTTTCCATTCTATTTCCCAGAACAATTTATTAGTAAAAGAACATGTTTAGTAACTACACAAAATTTCTATTCTCGGAATGAAAAAAGATACAAATGTGGTTGATACGATTAACAAGATTTTCTGTAATGTAGAATTTTTTTTTTTTATTCTTCCTTATCACTGCCGTTGACTATCGCCGTCAACCACCACCGACCGCCATAGCATGTCGCTGCTCGCCACCAATGACCGCCAACGCCGCCACCCCCTGCCGCCATTGGCAATGGCGATAGGCGATGGCAGTCGACAGTGGGTGACAGTTATTGGTCGGCGTCAATGAGCGGCGGGCGATGACAACGGTGGTGTTAGTTGGCAGCGGAGGACAGTCAACTAGTAGTCGGCAAATGGCTAGCGATAGCAACAACCAGCGTTCGTCGATGGTTGTCGGTCGGTCGACGGCGGTGTTCAGCTGGTAGTAGCGATTGGCCAGTTGGCGAGCGGTAGTGGGGAGTGGCGGTCAACAAAAAAGAATAAAAGAAGAAAAGAAGAAATAACTTATTTATAGAAATTGTTCTCGAGAACAAGAAACTACTTTTTTTTACTTCTTATTTCTATTTTAAATCTATTCATCGACCACTTTTCTATTCTAGAAATAGAAAAATTAATTGACTTTACCAAACAAATTTCTATTCTTTTTTTATTCGGAATAACAAAGAACAGAAATTATGAGAAACGGAAATGTTACCAAACAATGCCTTAGCGTCATTCTCTCCTCACTCACTTCTTTGCGGTTCCCCTTTTCCCTTTCACTCTTAGCGCCCTTGACTAAAAAATAACTCTTAGTCGAGGGACGTTCTATCTTCTCAACTTGAGTTGAGATTTTCTCCCTTAATTTGATCTAGGAGCATTTTGTTGTTTTTGTCTTCTTCTTTTCTTCTTTTCTTTTTGGGTTTTCTTTGCTCATTGGTAATGCTCTTCTTTGCATGCTGGGAGTATTTTCTACTCCTATCATTAGGAATCAACCTGCTACTTCATATCCTCCAAACCAAAAAGTTCAATAGAATCGAGGAGAAATACAGTGAGTTCATGCTGCACTAGAAGTGTAACATCCTCAACTTCAATCTTTTTACACAATAAATGAGGAGTCCAAATTCGGTTTCACTGGTTATTTCTGGTTGCGTCCAACTTCGTCTGATCATGGCTTAAGCACGAACTTCAGGCCAAATAAGGTAGTCAATTGTGATCAAACTTGATTAATTCTTGTCCAATGAAATGGCCTTCAAACTTATATATTTCCCTTAGTGCATTTAATGCTCTTGGAAGGTAGTTAATTAAGGCTTGATGACTAAGTAGGACACTTGGCACAATTAGTCTTGCCATTGGAGAGGTAATCATGAAATTTTGGATTATTGTACATTAAGAGAGGGTGAGCGTATTAAGAAGACCTAGATGCCAAGTTAGATAGACTAATCTTCTTGAAAAACAAGAGTCAAATGCATTAAATGAGGGTAATGAGTATGGAGGTTTAGGTGTCCCAAATAATTAATGAACTCATGGCCTAAGGGAATGATAGCAAGTGATCTTGCAAGCCAAGTAGAGCACCACGTCTCCTCTATAGACTTACCACCTTGAGTTTCATAGGTTTTGACTTATCAGTTTTTCGAAACTACTGGACCTTTCCTGCTTTCCAATTTTATGGAGCTCTTTTTGCTTCAAATTTGGAGAAACTTCCTTATGAAAGTTGTTTAAAATATCTTAATCTATAACATACTTAAATTTCAAATTTTTCTAAGGTGAAATGATTAAGACGAAGGCCCAATCAATTACCGTATAGAACCTGTCTAGTATAGTAAAAATGATAACCAAGTTGCTTTCTCAAATTCTTATAAAATCTTCCCTTTCAAATTTGGACATGCTTCATTCACAAAAGTTTTAAATGACATCCCTATTTACAACATTAAAATTTCAAAGAGTTTTGTGAAGATTTGGATTTCGAAATAAGTCTCTCTTTTTTACCTTGAATCTGCTCGACGGACGAATTTTCAGGTTGTGTTTAGTGAAATTTCTGCTCTTTTTATAGCACGAATTTGGCTAAGTTTCCTTCATGAAAAATATTTTTTAAGATCTTCTCGATAACATATTAAAATTTTATAATTTTTTGAATCCGTTTGATAAGGTAATAACACCGATTTCAAAAGTTGTTTGAAACTGTTCTTCAACTTAGAATGGGAGGTTACACGCCAAACTTGGAGAGAAAGTGACTGCATGCCCAACTTGAGGAGCAAGCCATCTTGTGTCTTCTTGGCTTTGAGATAAGAATGCATTAAATACTTTTGGACCTTACTGTGTTAAAGAGAAGAAACTTGGAGAGCAAGTTGGCTAATGTGAATACATCTAAGCCTAATGATTGTATGAAATATTGGCAATTAATGAGAGAGGTGAGTCACCTACTTAGGTGTCCCCTACTTAGGTTATGATGGCCCTAGATTGTAGCCTTAGTGAACAAGGTAAAGACCAACCAATTAGAAGAAAATATTAAGCATTAAAGGAGTTTATGTGTCACTTAGGCATCATAAGCAATAATGAGTCTAGATTGAGCTTTAGAGAGCAAGCAAATAGGTTGACCAATCACAAACCAACACCAAATGACCTGTCGCGACCTAAATTTTTGGGTGCACCACCTAAAACTAGGTTAATGGAGTACTAAGTCTTTAACTTAGCTCGGGCTCTCCCAAGCCCATACCAATTCGCGACTTAAGGTTCAAGTTTTTTAACATGCAAAAGATTATTATCTAAGAGTCGCCACTAATCGGTTTATGATAGGTCGATTAGACACCTAAGTAAAATAATGGGAGGATTATTTTACTCCTACGAACCAGAGACTAAGGGTACGGGGACTTAGTTACACTAGATTTTCTCTAATGCCTTTTCGGTATCATTTCTTTTTAATTTTCAAAAACATTTTTGCAGGCAGCTTGAATTTATTTTAAGCTAAATCATTATCATGCAAATGTGGTGACCACACGGGTGCTCATTCATTATTAAAACATTCAAATAAATAAATTGCATCACACAAAACAAGCAATTATTTTTTTGGATTCTCTTAAAAATTAGAATTCTTATATAAAATGCATTTTAAAACTAAATGACTTAATCTTATTAATGTGCAAATTCTAATTAAATTGGCCTATTATGCAAACTAATTATTATGCACCTCATGACCTAACTTCACTAATGAACAAATTCTGATTAAATGATCCTATTATGTGAACTAATTAACATGCACCTAGTATTTTTTATTTTTTTATTTGAAATTCGGGATTATAAAAACCCTAATTAAACTATCTAAAAAGGGATAATTTTCTAATTTATTCTAGGGATTAATTTTGACTTAAACCCTTTCCTATCTTAGAAAACTACTTTTTAGAAAAATGAGATTTAAGATGTGCGAACATTATCTAAAACCCTATTTTTTTTTAAAAAAAAAGTTATTTAGGTTCAACCCTAACTTATTTTTAAAAATGAAATCCTAAGAAAATTCTAATTTTTTAAACCTATATGTCTAATTTACTAAACCTATATGCTCATGCAGAATTTTGATTTTTTTTTTGATTTTTTGATTTTTTTTATGAAAGATAAGTAATTATTATTAAATCTAAGCTATCAGCAAAATAAAGAATTAAAATAATCGAAAAAATAACTTGTTGCCTCACAGGTCAAATTAACGATTATTCTAACCCTAATCATCACGACAAAGAGATCAAAATAATTAAAAATCTGATCCGAAGTCTTACGGATCAAATTAATGATTATAATGATTTAACAATTAAAATTCTACCAAAAAGCCCAAAAATTAATATAATTAAAAAAATAATCCGATGTCTCTCGAATTAAATTAATAATTACAATAATTCGGACGAAATCCCTATGGATAATGCCTACAAAATTCACAAAGACTAACATTCGATATTATAACTTAAAATAACTAGCTAAACTAAAAAAATGCTATCAAACAAAATAAATAGAAAAATAACATGAAAAATCAAAAAAAGTAAAAATAAGCCACCTAAAACAGGGAAGAGGCAGCGTGATTGGTGAGTAGACCAGCAGCGTCGATGGGCGAGTGGGCGCGGTGGTGGCGTCGGTGCTGCTGGGCAGAGGCTGGCAAAGACCGGCGGAGGTGGGTTGCGTACCGGCGTGGGTGAGCAGCGGGCAAGGCAGCGTCGGGTCGCTGAGTCGCGAGTCGTTGAGGCGCGGTGTTGGGCTCTGGTGGTGTTGCTCGGTTGTAGCGGTGTCACAGACAATGGCTAGTGTGAGGGGGACGAGTAGCAGCTGGGGTCACGGGTTGCAGCAGCGGTGGTGAACGGTGAGAGCTCGGTTGCTGCAGAACAACGGTGGAGCGGAGCAGGCCTCAGGCTTCGGAAGCGCAGTGTCAAATGCGCAGGCGCGGCGTCCGGTGAGCGGAGACGGGCGGTGAAGGCACCAGGTGCTGGGCTGAGGCGAGCGGCGCGGTGGCGTGGCGAGGTCAGAAGCGGTAGGCTTCGAAGCTCCGGCGTCGGGCTGGGCAGCAGTAGGTCGCGGGTGCAGAGGCGCGGCGGTGGGCATCGATCCGAGTAGCAAGGATCACCGGCAGGGGAGAGGCGTGGTGGCAGAGATGTGGCGGAGGCCGGGGGTGCAGTTCGGAGACCGGTGGTGCAGGGGTCGGTCACGCGGCAAAGGGAGGCCACGGAGAAGATGAACAATGGCATTTTACTCTCTCTCTCTCTCTTGCCTATTCGCACGTCCACTCTCTGCGCTCACGTCTCTTCCACTCTCTCTTTTTGACTTTTCCTTCTTCCCCAACGAAAGAAATGAGGAAGAAAACAAGCTCTCCTTTTTGTGTTTAAATTTTCGACCGAGCAAGAATTTCTCTCAAATTTTTTCAATTCCCCCCAATTACGAAAAATGAAGCTCTCTTTTATACTAATTCCGAATGGCCGCTTTGAATGGTATTTTCCGAGTTTCCATCTTCTATCGCATTAAATCAAAGCTGCAAATCAGAGCGTGATTTCGCAATCAGCTCGATTTTGCTCCGATTTATTCCGTTTTATAAAAATTCTTGCCCTTTGTTCACCTAATCTTTAATTGCTTCTGCATTTATCAAAATCTGAATATCCATTAGAATTTCAATTTCCATTCATAATTAATCAAATCGATCTTCCCCATTTTTTATTTTTTTTCCTTTTATTTGTTACAATGCAATTTTTATTTTCTTTATTTTCCTAGATTTGCTAAAAACAGGTGTCAACATGACCTAAGCGCCAACTCGGGAAGATAGGTAAGCCAACTTGTCATTTAGGCGTAATCATGAGTTTACATAAAAATCTAAAAGGGAGAGGCCTATAAATAGGAGAATGCATCCTCACATTTTAAGGATGAGTCATTCTCTCATTTCCTCTCCCTTTCTCTCCTCTCTTTCACAGCCTTCTCTTCCAAGTCGCCCTAGACGCCGACCGACCACCAAAGAAGCATCTTAGAGCTAGGTCCAAAAAGTAGTAAGTAGATTTTCCTAATTCTTTGATAGGACGATGTGCTACGCTTATCGATTTCAGGATCACGTCATCGTTTGTTTGTGTTGGCTTTGTATTATTATGCTTGTTGTGTTTCTATTGCTTGTTGTTGTATCGAGTAAGTTCATGATCTCACGTGAATGTCGAGCACACCTAGATGTCGAGGAATGGTCTCGGCGACTTTAGACGTGTGCCGAGGTGGGAACATGACTCACACTTGATCCCGAGACAATATTGAGGCGTGTTGTTACTCAAGACAAGTCACAAGTCGATGCCGAAGCCGGAGCGAACAATTCCAAGTCCAGACCACGAACCCAAGTCGCATTTGGCATGAGTTTAGTTTAGCAAGACATAAGAGTCATTCATTAATTCACTTTACATGGCACGCCTTCGGCCTTTCATCCAACTAAAAGTTCAAAGATAAAATGAACTGATCGATGCTTGAAACGCTCACACAATGGACTTATATGCCGACGCTGGGGGATGACGGGTCATTACCTGAGGTAAAAGCCCGGATGCTGTCCCCATATTGAGATCATAGACGATGCCGGCCCAGGTGAGGCCAATGCCTAGGAGTCACCCGGATGCCGTCTTAATAATGAGATCAGGACGATGTCAGTTGTCAGGGGGGATCAATGCCAGGTTTTTACCGGAAGGGTCAATTGATTTCAACTAATATGATACTAAAAAAGAAAAATGAAAGTCCACGTGTGGTTCATGACTAATACATGTGTGATACTTGCAAAAGCTAAGTTTGTTTTGATATGTATTGGTAAGTCCTTGCATCAATTGAGAATATGTTTGAATTGGGTCACTTAGTACTTGAACAAGTTTTATGAAATGCATGCATCCCTTTTTGTGACTGAAATGATCATAAGCCATGGATCTTTGGAAAACTTGTTCATATGCACTAACTCCTTGTCTTTGATTCTTGAAAGCACATAGACGATTGAGAGCCTTTCATATGCATAAGCAAGGCAAGGCACAAACCTTGCTATTGATTTGCCATCGAGAAGTAGGTGTTGACCTTGTATCCGATGATCGAAGGCAAGATGTCCTCCTATAGGAGAATTATGAATTTCTACTTATTGAGTTATCGACTCATTCTTGTTATTCTCACAATTTCAGGTGTGCAAGATGGGTCAACTTGGGTCCAAGAAGGGAATGAACCTAGCATGATGGCCGCTTTTGGGAATAGCTTGGTAGAGGAGCTAAGTTACCCCAGCCTTTTGATTGACTATATATGGAAACGAAAATAAGTAGCTCAGGAATTGGACGGGCTTATAATCAAAATAGCTTTTGATATATGAATATGTATATAAATATGTTGCTTTTATTTGCTTGACTTGCATATGTCTTGCCCAACTTCCATGTTTGTTTGTAGGGGGATTGTTTATAATTGCTTCCACATGTGCTTAACTAAAGAGAAAAAGACTTTTGGGACGTTTGACGTTGCCTGGGGCATCGATACTAACCTACCGGGTCATGCTCTCATGCCAAAGCCAACCCAACTTGAGGAGCAAACCATCTAGAGTCTTCTTGGATTGGGATAGAGATGTATTAAATGCTTTTAGACCACAGTGCAACAATGCTAGGTTAAGTCATAAGGTTTAGGTGTTCCCTAATTAATATAGTCATCATTACAAAGATGACTCAATCCCCCAAAAGGCCCAATAAAGAAAGGAACAAGTGTGACCCTAGGAATTAGGCTGGCCACATCTTCATCCTTAGCCTTGCCACCTTACCAACCTAGGCTTGCCACCAAAAGAAATCCTATTGGTCCATTTGGAAGGGTAATGATGAGAGATTTACCTATAAATAGAGGCGTCTCCCCTAATACCACACATGCCACCCCATCTCTTCTCTCTCTCTCTCTCTCTCTCTCTCTCTCTCTCTCATTGTCGCCCTCTCTCTGCCTTGCTTGTCTCTCTCTCATCATCGCCCTCTCTCTGCCTTGCTTGCCTAGTGCCTCATCGAACGGCCCTCTATAGGTAAGATTACCTATAGTTCATCGAGGTTCATCGAAGGTAAGTAGAATCTCTAACTCTTGGCTAGGGCGATAGCCTACGTTGTCGAGTTTAGTAGTGTGCTCACCCATGTAATCTACGTGTATGTTGTAATGTTCTTTTGTATAGTTTTCTCATGTTCGCATGATTGAATGCGTTCACACCATTGGGCCTTGTATGCATCAGCTAAGATGAAAGATGAAAAATTGGCTTGTGTGATGCACTTATATGATGCACCTAACGATGGAAAAATGCCCATCAGCACATAGCGTTGGCAACGATGCCTGGATTTGAGCTCAGATGTCTCAAGTAAGCTAGCCCTGGGATGCCTGATTGAGCCAGGATGCCCGAGTTGAGCCCAGATGCCTTGTTGAACTAGCATCAGGATGCCTCGGTTGAGCCGGGATGCCCCGATTAAGTCAGGATGCCTAGTTTGAAGCTAGATGCCTCAGTTGAACCGGGAGGACCTAATTGAGTCAGGACGACGTTAAATGAATTTGCATGAGTGTTGGTTTATGCATAAGCATGATATGTTGATATGTTCATTAACAAGCAGAAGGTAAGCATGCATTGATATATGCACTAATGGACATTTGCATGTAATCGAGGTGTAGCAATAAGTTTGCTAATGATCTGCCATCGATATTGCATTGTGAGTGTTATACCTATTAGATTTTGATGATGGGATGTCTTCCTAATAGAGAATTAGGGATTTTACTTGCTGAGTCCAAGACTCACCCCATTGTTTTTAGATTGCAGGTATGGAGGGGTTGCAGTCTCGATAGAGGAGTTAAGATTTATCTCAGCCTTTTTGAGCATAGAGCATGTAATGGTTGTAAATATAACAGCCCATGGAAAAAAGGAATTGTAAATATAATTGATGAAATTGTATATTTTTAAATGGTTGCTTTCCTGGCTACTTATTGTTGTCCGGGTGTTTTATGTACGCTTCCGCATGTGCTTAATGAAAAGATAAAAAAAATGGGACAGTAATGCACCTAGGACATCGCAAAAATGACCTTTACTACTCGAGACCCTAGGGATGGAGTTGGGGTCATGATAGATAGGAAGCGTTTCTATGATTTCTCCAAGTTTGGAAACTCTTATCTCTCGATCTAGATCTAGATCTGAAAGCTCTTTTCTTCTAATCTAGGTTTAGATTTGGAAGTTACTTAGAGATGTTTCTATACTCATCCGGCCTCGCCCGATCTAGATCTAGATCCGTAACCCTATTCAACCTGTTTTTTGGTGTTTTTGTGCAGTGATGGTATTGAGGATACTGAATGTAGGCATACATGGCCCATTGGGTAAGTTGTAGCTATTGGAGAATGAGACGGCGGTGTATGCTTATCATTGATAATGGTGCAAAATTCGGTGATTAGCTGTCGTTCGTTCTCTTTTGATACTTGAACAAATCTATTCTTATAGGATGAAATAATCCTTATCATAGCAATTTGTGCTTTGTTGTTCAGGGTATAATTTATTTTGACTTCTCCTGCATAATAAGATAAAAATGAGATATTTATTTTCAAAAAAAAAAAAAAAAAAAAAAAAGGATACAAGCATACGGAATTTTAAAACTTGTCAAAAAAGTGCAATTGAGTCTTAAAAAAAAAAAAGTACAATCAAATTCTAAAACTTGTTAAATTAGTGTGATTAAATCCTTCTTTTGACTTTATCCAATTTAGCTAATGGAAACATTACCTTTTTTATTATTTTATCTTTTCTACATGACATTGATGTGGTTGAGTTATGAAAGATAAGTTTAAAATGATGTCGTTTTGATCCAAATATAATTTTTTTACTCTAAAAATTATTTAAACTAGACTAATAAAATAAACTAAAAAAAAAAAAAAGCAAGAAAGGAAAACGAGAAAGGCTAGCTAGGCTCTTGCCATAACTACCCTACCTCTAGAAAGGGCTGGCATAGTAGGAGATGGCCAACTAGTGATCGACGAGGCCGACAACTCTCAACAATCGCAGGCAAGCCCTCCCTAAATCGGGCAAGGGCCACCAGCCATCCCCCACCCTGCCGGCCCTTCCCAACAATGGTGGGGCATAGCCCTTGTTGCCTAGTTATCACCTCTCTCCTTTATTTTATATTTTAAATTTAACTTATTTTTTTAATTATTTTAATTAAAATCTGTATTAAAAATCAGATTCAAACAAAAAACGACACAGTTTTAGATACATCATCATTATATAGGAGAGAGAAAATATTTTAAAATATCTACATTAGTATTTTCCGTTAATCAAGTTAAATAGAGTTTACGGGAAACTCTATTGCATGAATTTGATAGGTTTTAGAACTTAATTACATTTTTTTATAAATTTTATAATTCAGTTGCACTTTCATAGTAAATTTTAGGAATTTAATGGACTTATCCTAACAAAAATAACTAAATAAGTTGTTAATCAAAAAGTTGGTAACAATAGGTTTTGACAATTATCGTCGATTTACATATATATTTATATATATATATATATATATATATATATTTTTTTTTTTTTAAAGATTAGTGATTTTTGCCTTGCGAAGTAGCAAAATCGTCCATCCTAGACAATAAATCTTTTTTCCTAGAAACTTGACTTGGAACTCTTTGACATAAAAGTGGGTCGATCTTGTCAACTCTCAAAAGAGGGTACCCTTAATATTTATTATTGTAGTGCCTACTAGATCTATCTAAAACAATTTCGAGAAAATGACATATGGAGTGCCAAAACTTGATACAAAGAGACATTTAAGTGCCAAAAGTTAGAAAAAAATTTGAGCAAAATGGATTAATTAAATGCCAACGGAGAGAAAATCCGGCCAAACACTAATATGGCGATTTTTCGATAAGTCAAGTGCAAAATGACGTCATTTTGCACACCGACGTGGCTAGACAAGTGCCAAAACGACGTCGTTTTACTTCGACGTGAGTAAATAATTACTATGAAAATTAATTAAATTAAATTAAAAACCAAATTTATTTATTTTTTTAAAAGAAGGAGGAAGATGAACAACAGTCGGTGGCTAAGAGCTTTAGTCACCACCGCTGCCCCGCCGTCGTTGGGAAGGTGGGGGGAGGGTCGACCGAGCCCCAGCCGACGATGGCCCTTGGCCCGACCGAGCAAGGGCCGGCAACCCTCACCCCAAATCTAGGTGAGGGCTTGCAGGCCCTCGCCAGCGATCGGTGGGGTCGTCGACCCCTAGCTAGGGTTCAACTACCTCGGTGACCCTCCCCTCACCTTCCCAATGACGGCGGGGCAATGATGGCGGTAAGGGCTAAGCCTTTAGCCGCTGGCTACTCTTGTTCATTTTTCTCCTCTTTTTTTAAAAAAAAAAAAAGGTTTTAAATTTAAATTAATTAATTTTTATATTAAAATTCGAATTATGCCAAAACGATGTCATTTTTGTATTTCTTTATTGAGTCAACCTCCCGACTAGTGATGTAAGCGAACAAAATTAATAAAAAATTGACGCATAAGATTTCCAGCGGGATTCGCCTGATATGGTACTCAAGTGTCCCATTTGTCAAAAAAAGTTATACTTAAGTGTCACGTTCCTAACTTTTAAGCCTTAAGTATTCACTTATACCAAGTTTTGGCATTTGGATTTTACCAGAAAAAAAAAAAAAAAAAAAGTTTTGGCACTTAGAGTGTTCTTTCATAAGCTTGTGGCATATGCCGTGGACGGAGGAGGAAAATGAAATGGATTTCTTTATGTACATGAGGGACATGTATGCAATAATCAAAGCACAACATTAGCAACATGTGTGCAAAATCACTACTTTATCAATGAGAAATCTCCTCCGGCCTAGGGCTAAGACTCTAGGCTCCCCCTCCCCCACAATCGACTATATATAATTTCTCTGTTTTGGATAAAACGAGATGCTGAGCCGGATATTAATGAATTTGGGTTAAAAAAATATTGTATTTTCACGCCTTAAAAGTTTATCTAATATTTATCTTCATTGCATAGCAAGTGAAATGATAAAATATATTCTTATGTTTTATCTAGATAAAAAAAAAAAGAAAAAAAAAAGAAGAGTTATTGAAATAAACTTCTTTAAGTGGAGCATATAAATTTAATTGTGGAGTTTCATCTTTTCAAAGACATCAAAGCTTAATTACATCATTACTATTTCACATAAGACAAGAACTTAATTTAACAAGAGGTGGTGAGTTTTTACTTTGTGGAAATCAGAATCGGTCATGTTAAGAACCAAATAGTTCCTATTTATTATTAAAATCACAAAAGAGCGAGCAAAATGATGTTTGATTTAGATGTATATCATAAAAGGAATAAATAATAAAAATGATTAAAGTATAGAAAGGTAGGCACGCTAGAAGCCTACATTGGAACTGAAGCTAGCTAGCATGTATGATGATGCACAAAAACATATTGAGACAAAGAGCCATCCAAATTGAATGTGTTTGGAATGTCCAACTGCCTTGAATGTTTGGCAAACATGCAAGATTCCACTCAGCTACTTTTCTTAGGAAAAAACCCTAAGTGCGTTCACAACGTTAAGCACACAAACATATCGCGACAAAGAGCCATCCAAATTGAATGTGTTTAGAATGTCCAACTGCCTTAATGAGCGGAGAAAGTAACAATACTCTAAAAAGACCATTCTATAGGTCAAGTGGTATGAATATAAAAGATAATAAGGAACTGAAAACTACGTACCCTTTTTTTAGTTACAAATTCTCCACCACGAACAAGAATGCTTTTGTTAGTTCCCTCCGCTACGTCTGCATCCTCATGTGCATAAAGACTCTAGATTGCACAACCAAAGAGAATGCCTATACTGTCCACTGCATGGGAGGCAACAGACATTTCAAAAGTATCCTCGTGGCGTTCTTTTCAGCATCATGTCTTCGTCTAAACACTCAGAAGGGGCCCGCAAGAATTGTCCTTACCCAACCGACCACATAAAATAACCCCTTCCAACTTTGAAAGCTCCGTCAATTCCTCGCCGAACTTGTCCACCATAAGATTTTTCTGGAGGGTGCATGTAATATTAGTATCGTACTTGTCCCTCATACTTCTAGATTGTAATGCAGTTTTCTTTCTCTCTTCTTGATCAGTTCTTCAAAGATCCAAGAAGACATTGATAAAGTAACACAATTGCTTGGTCTCATGAAAGAACACAGAGTCCACACTCTGATTCAATCATCTGGTGCTGATCCCGTAAGTTTGCTCCCGGCTTTGATACCTTCTTCAATCGTGGGGTCACTTTGCTAACATTCTTTTTTTTTTATGACTCAGGGAAGCCCTGTACACCGCGGGCGCCTGGAGTAAACCCTGGGACCCCATGGGAGGACCCACCACCCCCATGGAACGGGTAAGACGCCAAGCGTCTCCGCGGTGAGTCGAACCCTCACCCTCCGAGAAGGGGTCAGTGGGTCCCCCCACGATGGGGAAGACTTGCCAGCGGTCACTTTGCTAACATTTTGTGCCTCAAATAATTAACTAATTCAGTCCATTTCCAGCTCCAGTGAAGGGCCGTAGTCTCAGAACACAATATATTTTATTCTCTTCTTTTTGACAAGGCTTCGATTGATTTTCATAATCAAGAAACTTCCACCAAGAGGTAGCGTTACCTTTGCCTCGAGTCCATTTGCTATTGGTCGAACCAAAATCCTCAACTTCTTATTTAAAGTGGCTTCATATATAAAAGCATGCATGCATGATCTGGATCTATTCATTGGATCTCTCTCTCTCTGTCTCTCAAGTCTCAACCCAGGTATGAATCTTGGTGCATTCTCATGGGACATTATAATGGCCAGATGTCATTCATTGGGCAATAAATCTCCAATCATGAAACTTTCTCGGGCTCCTCCTACGCGATATTGTCCTATAGCTTCAGCTTTTTCACCTAAATCGAATGCAGTTGCAGACCCCTTGATCTTATCCCAACATGCATGCACCTGGAGAGATTTGCAAGGCTCCACCCACTGGGAGAACCTCCTGAATCCCTTACATCCTCTTCTCCGTCACGAGATCCTCCGCTACGCCGAGTTTGTCAACGCCTGTTACAAGGCTTTTGATCTCGACCCCACCTCCAAACGCCACTTGAACTGCAAATATGGGAGGAGGAACATGCTTGGAGAGGTTGGCTTGGAGGATTCTGGCTACCAAGTCACCAAGTACATCTACGCCACCCCAGACATAAACTTCCCCATCCAAAATGGGGTTGCTCGTGGCCGTTGGGTTGGATACGTCGCAATATCATCCGACGATGAAGTGGTCAAGAAGCTTGGAAGGAGAGATTTGCTGATAGCCTTTCGAGGAACCGTGACGAACTACGAGTGGATTGCAAACTTGATGAGCCCGCTTACACCAGCACGATTCGACCCTCGTAACTTTCGGCCAGAAGTGAAGGTGGAGTCCGGGTTCCTCAGTATGTACACATCTAAAGAGAGAAGTGACAAGTTCGGATTGGGGAGTTGTCGTGAACAGCTCCTATCCGAGGTATCCCGACTTGTTAACAAGCACAAAGAGGAGGAGATAAGCATAACATTGGCCGGTCACAGCTTGGGGAGTGCACTTGCTCTTCTTCTCGCATACGATATCGCCGAGCTTGGAATTGTGGGTACACGGGATCATCGAGATATACCACTGACGGTCTTCTCGTTTGGAGGCCCAAGAGTTGGCAACTTGGGCTTCAAGAAACGTTGTGAAGAGTTGGGGCTCAAAGTGCTGAGGATTGCGAATGGTAATGACCCGGTGACAAAACTACCTGGCGTATTGTTGAATGAGAATTTCAGGGTTTTGGGCAAGACATGTGCGGAATCTCCATGGAGCTGCTCATTTTATGCTCATGTGGGTGTTGAGTTAGCTCTTGAACACAGGCAGCGCTCGTTCTTGGACATGCGAAACCCTTCCTGGGTTCATGACATGGAGACCTACATCAGCTTGCTCGCGTATCCTGACGCAACACAACATGAAGAGGATATCGAATTAGCTGCCCTCATTAATAGATTCAGAAACTTTGCAAGTAACTTGATGAAGGGACTAAGATTGGGGCGGAGTCCCAAACAACATGACTCTTGAATCCTAGACCTTGAACTGTACTGTCATATGGAAATCCTAAGTTAAAAATTTGGTACTCGAAGGTGCGTATTCAAGTCACTTACGCGTCTCTGTATTACGTGCAAGGACCTAACAAGACTATGTGGTGGCATGCCAAAAGGTCCTGCTGTTACAGTAGTGTTCTCTTAGAGCTGTTCTATATCTTCCAACGTAATACATATGTTGGATTTTAGGTCCATTCCACATAAATGTGGTGTAGAAATTTCCCTTTCTTTTTTATTATTTTTCTTTCTTTGTTGATCATCTGTTTGCGTCATCAAAAGAAGGATTTTGCGTCACCGTGCATCCTTGCTTGTGGAGGTCTGAGCTTTCTCCCTCGAGTGAAATTCTTCACATTTGTGAGCTCACGCTCGATCCTTTTTGGGTTTTGAATGTGGCCGGGCCAGCTGTTTGGGCCAAGAGACCTCCCGTGATTACCGGACCGGGCCTTTTTTCAAAAAGGCCAGTCTCTCGGCCCAAATTTTCTAAGGCTGTCTTTGATTGCGATCTCCAAATGTGGTGAATAGACCCGATTGTGAGGCCTACTCCTGGTCCAAGGACTGGAGTTGTTGCCGGCAATGCGTTGTCGCTTTCCGAACAGCAATCTCAGATGTCCTAATCCTACCCATGAGTGATAAGGATTCAGTTCATTAGTTCCTTGCAGATATTACTTAATTGACTCTTTTTCTATGCCAAATGATATAACAGTTGAAAATCACAGTGGACGTAGGATCAAATGGTTCAACCTAATATCAAGTCGAAAAAGAAAATGAAATGCCAAGTGATATTTAACCATTCTTTCCCGATGAATAGATTAGTTTGGATAAACACCCTTCTAAAAGGGATCTTTCGATGTAAAGCAGTAATTGGTACATGGTCGCGCAAGTGCATGTACTTACACATATTCATGGACGAAACCCTTTGGCACTTCAATTGACTTCAATTTTATCAAGTTCAGGAAAAAAGCATGCACACAGACCTTTAATTAATTAATATTACACAATTCCTTAGGATAGTAGTAATTTCAATACTAAAGTGATGGGCGATGTCTTTTTACCTAAAGTGACTTATTGCATATTTCTGATTAACTCGATTCATGTTTGAGAGGAAACTTTCCATGAAATGTTGTCCTTGTCATTGCAAATATGGAATGAAGATATATCAATCAAAGCAATTAGCCAATGAACGGTAAAACAAGAAATGGATAGAGAAACGACCCACTAAATGCATCTCAACTTTTTTATTTGTTTTTTTAATTTTGATAGATTTTACGCAAGATACGTATGATCAACGCAAGAGACGTAAGATGGATGAGCTCAAGAAGAATACAAAGCAGATATAGTAATTAAAGAAACTAGTAATGGAGACAGAGAGAGTCTCATGGGTGTGGGTGGGTCACTCTTCCCGGTGGGTCAATGACATTATTAAAGCAGATCACATCCCACAATGTTCCCAACCCAATACATTGAACCTCTTGCGACAAACCTTTTGGCCAAGGCAAAATTCAGCTAACCTCGAACCCTACAATATATAATATACATATAACAAATATTATAATGCTAACCCATCACTCTTATTGGTTGGGGACAGTGACGGATCAGAAAGATTCACGGGAATGACTATTATATTACTTTTCTTTTTGGGCATACATTTGAATGATTGGTGTGTCACCGGTTGGGAAGCTGACAGACCAATCAGATCTCTTCATCCTTTGTCCCTCACTGTCCAATCAGAACCGAGGGACATGTCCACGAGACGAGCGAGGTCATTGGCTGGGTTCTAGTAAACAGTGGGTCCTCCGGTAATCCATCGCTTGATTTTAGATGGTGGCCGTGGATATCGATGGGGAGCAAGAGTGCTGCGCTGCGCTTCTGAATTTGAGTTGAGGTGGAGTCACTTGGAGTTGCTGACCAATCAAGGAGGGGGAAGGCATATTTGCTCCTCCTCTCTCTCCTCTCCAATGACGACAGCAGATCACACTGTGGAGCCACATGTCTGAGTGTTGTTCTCGGATTCGTGGGTTACACATTCCCCTAAGAGTACTATTCTCTAACTAAAACCCTCTCGAGGGACGAGACCAATCCCCCATATAGTTCACTTTTACGTACATAGCTGAACGGCCAAGGAGAGGAGGGCTTAAGGAAGAGGCATGCGAGACTTGATTCCCCTCTATCGTCCCAACTAAAATGCCACGAAAAACGAATTTGGGCACCATGTGCGGTCCCAATTTGTGAATTTAATTTAGTTTTCGATTTGTTTATACCTATTTCTACTACATTATGCTGAACAACATGTAATATCTTAAGGTCTCCACTACTCAATAGTTGCCAACTTGTGAGGTTATTTAGGGTTGTCCTTTGGGAGGTTCGGCTTGTGTGGAACTAGCTGTCTCATTATAGAATGATATCAGAGTAAGACTGCTCTAGTATATGCTTGGTTTGTGGATGGACAAGGCCTACACTTGAAAGGATGATGGCGAGAAATGATCATTGAGATGAGAAAATTCAAAAACTATATGGCTCCTAACAAACTTCCAAGAGTGGTAGAGGAGGAGATGGAAATACTTTAGATCACGCATCAAATAGATAGAGAGTATTGTTGACAGCAAGATGAAAAGCAATGAGAATGTTAAATCTCACCTTATGAACACTAAGGTCTCGAATCGAATGAGAGAGGTCCCATAATTGAATCATAATGGAACATCCACTCCAAAATGGTAATCATATTGTGTAGTTTGTCAATATTAATCTAGATTCACAACATATAGATAATAAATACTTAAATCTCAAACATGATTACCCATGATACAATATCCCACGTATATTTTTAAGCCATGACCCGAGTATACTAGGATAAAAGGAAAATTTTTGAAGTTTTATTGTAAAATAAAAAATAAGTTTAAAACAATAATGCTAAACCTCCTTATTGTTGATTGATTAATTTCTTACTATCTCAACAACAGAAGGCTTTAAACCGCATATTTTTGCATCTTTGTATCATTGCGGAATAAAGTGAATAGGAATAGCTACATTCATTTCAAGCCACGGAGAGAGAGGTAACCGATAAAAGTCAAAATTATCATGCTTTGCCCACTAAAACATGGAATATTGTATTCAACACAAAATTATTTCAAAGAGAATCTCAGAGCACGATTAATAAACTATTTCACCGACTAGTGGTTGGCTTGGCTTGTCATGTCCCTTTCTTGAGCACACGACCCCCACAAGCTGAAATTAAAAAGATGATTTTCTGACAAGCACATCCCAAACCCTAATTTTTCATTCTCACTGGCGCCAAAAAGACTAGCGAGGGCCGCCTGGGCCGGGTAAGGGTTGACGAGGCTAGCCTAGATTTGGGTGACACTATACCCTCACTCGGGCCTAGCGAGGGTCGTCGGCCCTTGCCTAGTGCTAGGGAGGCTTGTCGACCACACGCGAGAATCAATGTCACACAAATCTAGGCGATGCCTTGGCTCCAAGACGAGCATGGCCTAGCAACCTCGACTAGGCCAACAAGGGCCGCAGCTGCCACCTAGAGCCAATGACCTTGCTAGCCCCTTCCGATGGTGGTAATGGTAGCGGCAACAACAACAGCAGCGTGCTAAGCCACCACCACAACCCAACCTTTATTTTTTTTTTTTTTCCTAGTTTTTTATAGAATTATTTTAGCTTTTTCTAGTTTTGTTTTTTAAAATCTTATTTAAAGAAAAAAGTAACAAATATTCCACATAGGATAAATAAATAAATTTAAAAATGCCACAATATTTGTGGTGCACATATCCCTAAGTTTAATAGCGAAATGTGGATTTTTTTTGCCTCAAAGTTTTAAGGATTATTACAAATGAATGTAGTTGAATTCGTCAAATTAATATCAGATTAATATTTTTAGTGTAAATTAATTTCAGGCTCTTTTGTACTTTTGCATAAAAATATATCAATATATAACATGTCGGAACATGTCTCGACTTTTTATTTTTTGAAAAATGATATGTCGATATGTTATGTCGAGTCATGTCACGTGTCCGTGTCAGTGCCACGTAGATTATTGGCAGCACCTATACCAATTTTGTAGGGTTTACGAGATTCAAACGATGAATTGGGCTCCCGAGTCTATACACCCAAATAAAAATTGGACAGTTGATTATATGGCTTCTTTATAAAAGGTCCACATGATCGACGGTCGCAAATGAATTCAGATCCTTTTGCGCTTGAGTCCATGCCAAGTACAGGAGGAGGGGGGGGGGGTGACGTAAAAAAGTCACCAACGGGTGAGGCTATAACCACTCCTAAGACTTTTTCCGCATTCAAGCATCTGTGTATCTCTATCTTCACGACAAAACAACAAAAGAAAGGAAAGAGAGAGGCCAAGGACAGTGAACTTCCCCTGTTATCCTCTCTCTCTCTCTCTCTCTCTCTCTCTCTCTCTAACATCAGCCACCACAAGAACGACAACGTCCGTTTTCAGAGATCTTGCTCTTAGCAAGTAGCTGCTGCTGCTTCCTGCTTCAGCTGCAGCCGCCGGTATCCTTTTCTTCTTTATTGATTGGAGCAGAGAGAGACAGAGAAAGAGAGAGAGAGAGAGAAGGGAGAAGCAACAGAGATTGGTTGGTTGGTTGGTTGGTTCAAGTATGTATCATCATCACCCATCGACCTCGTCTTCCTCCTCCCACTCCCAGAAATCTATGGGCTCGAGCGGCGGCGGCGGCGGCGGCGGCGGTAGTAGTGGTGGGGGCGGTGGTCTAACCCGCTACAGCTCAGCTCCAGGGTCTCTCTTGGCCAACGCCGTCGATTCCGTCATTGGCAACCCCAACGGCGGCCACGGCGACTTCTCCGCCCTCGGATCCTCCTCCTCCTCCGTCCAGCCGCCGCGCCGCCACCACCCACATCCACCTCCCCCGCCTTCCTTCTTGGGCCAATACTTCTCCGCGGACTCTTCTTCCCTGACCTCCGAGTCAACCTGCAAAGTCAACCCCTCCAACGGCGACCACCAGCACCCTCCAAAGGACAACAAAACCACAGGGTTGCAGAGGGCCTTCGGGTTGAACGACTTTGGGGTTGGGGTTGGGTCTTCCTCCGCGTCTCCTCGTCCTTCCTCTTCCTCTCTGCTGAGGCAGAGAAGCTCCCCTGCTGGCTTCCTGTCCCACCACACTCCTGATACAGGTCCCTACTCTTTCTTGTTTCTCAATCTCTTACTTTCAAGGGGTCCGATGTGTGGTACTTTTAGCAGGCTGCTCCTACTTTTTTGAGGTTTACTTTCTGTTTTCCTGATACCGGTAATTTGTTCTGTCAGATGTTGCTGCGTGGGTTTCTTTAGTAACATGACACTTGTTATGCTTCTTGTTTTGCTATTTATGGTTTCTACCGTTGACCCATTTCATTATGGCGTCGATGGAACGTGGTCAGGTTTTCTTATAGCATTTGGATTTGATAGGGACAACACCCGTTACGTGTTAAATAGACTATCTCCTGCCATCCAGCGAATCTCTTGTAAAGACAAGAGATGGTAAGAGATGGTAAATTGGCTCCTTCCATTCCCCTGTTCTCTCAACTTGTTCGCATCTTCTCAACCCACGGGTTTCTTCTACTTCTCGGCAAAACCACTGTGGAAGCTTTCAGTTTTCAACGTTAACAAGGAAAAGTTTCATCTTTGGGCTAGCTGGAATCTCTGCAACTTGTGGCTGAGTCACATGTACAAATATGGAGGCATAGCTAATCTATTCTATGAACAACATGGGATGGATCGTCTTTTAATTAATTTATAATTCCTTTTGTTTTTCTCTTTTATTAGTAAAGTAGTGTTTAATAAATGATGCAACCAGTGGTGGCCAGAACAAGTCCTGAGCTTGCTGTCCTGTTCTATGAATGCTGGATGGATCGTGTTCTGGGGAGTTAAATGTCGTTCCTTCTTTTGCTACTTGGTTGCCTACCCAGTCTTTTTTATTTTCCCTCCTTTCTCTGCAATCCTGGGGAGAGAGCTTATGGAATAGAGTCCAGTTTATAGTGAAATGAAAAATCAAAGGACTCATAAGGGTAAACTTGCAGCTGGATATTGTTGAAGTTGATCATTGCATTTACTTATGTGATAAAGGCCGATATGACTGAACAGTCGACCAACGTGTATCTTCATTGTCTCATCAATAAACCTTAGTTTTCTCCATGTTCTGGTCCTGGATTACCTTACACTGATTTATCCGTTCAGTTTTCTAGAGCATCACCTCATTTCTCGAGCTTACATATTTCTTAATATGCTTCCAAGGGATTATATTTAATTTTAGGGCAGTCCAAGATACTTATCTGTGATTTGGTACTAGATGACTTTCACGATTACCCCGGTCCTCTAGGACCAGAATAATTTGGTGTGCTTCTTGTGTGTCTTCATGCTCTTTTCGATTTTTTATCCTTACTTTGCTGTGTTAAGAGTATATTTCGCTCTTGTAAAAGTTGGGCTGAATCATGTGTTCATCCGAGAACTTCTCTTCCCACTATTCTGATGATAGGTATTTATGACTTGGCTATGCTATTGCTGATTTTGATATTATACTAAATAACTCTATGATATTGAACAGCAGGATTTTCACTTACCCAAGGGGCCGGAAGCTCTAATGGTGGTCATGGATTTTCCAGGTTGAAGCCTCAATTGAGCTTCACTAGACAAGAGTCGCTTTCTCATATTTCTGAAGTAAGTGAAAATGCCGTCGAAGGTGTAAGCCCAGACAATGGCCACCAAGGCACTACACATTCCTATGCCACTACAAGCTTTGGCATAGACTGGGAGAACAGTAACTCCATCGTTTTTTCTCCGCCCTCAGGAAAACGTGCCAAGAATGTCGATGGAGATATGTACAGCTTTAACCCCTTAGAAACTCAGGTACTCATTTTTCATTACTTTCTGTTTCTTCGTTTACATCCTATTCCACCTTTACATATGCATCCATATCCAGCGATTCACTGAATGAGAATGAAGTCTTAAGCAAAAATTTTCTCATTAAAAAAAAAAAAAAAAAAAAAAAAAGATGTCTCAATACAAGTCTTCACACTTTCTTGTGGCAACATTTATCATTTTGGTTTGCATTTTGATTCCTTTATCTCTCTCCCTAACTCGTTTTGTTCATGACCTAGTATATCTTTTGGGGGGCTTAAAGCCTTATGAGGATTTGGCAAACACTTCCAGATGCAGCACCTTAGAGCAACCCAACTGCTTCACCCAGTTTCAGAGGCTTTTAGCTTCAGAAAATGAGTTTTCAAACACACGTTTAGTTGCTTTAATCATGACATACATGCAAATCTGCATCAGAAATATTGACCTATTAGCTCATCTGATCTTCTTTCCCTGATTTGATGTTTATTCAGTTTAGCTTGCCCCAGACAACTCTTGAGATGGCCACTGTAGAGAATCTCCTCCATATTCCTGAAGACTCAGTTCCCTGCAAAATTCGTGCAAAGCGTGGCTGTGCAACTCACCCCCGAAGTATCGCTGAACGGGTTAGTAGCCTTACTAAATTAGCCAGGCCTTTTATCACCACATCATTGTAAGGACTGCATTAGGCATTCTTTGCATTCTAAGGTCTTCCATTAATCTGAAATAGCATCTGAGATGTGGCTTGGAATAATGGTAGTTAATTCTCCAATAATATGAGATATTATCCTCTCCTAAGTAGACTGTAAGAGACATCCTTCCCTTTGGCAAATATGTAATATACTAAGTACTTAGTATGTACTAAAATTCAGCTTTGTTTATGGTATATCTGTAGGCCTTTCTCTATTATTGAAAGATCTACTTTATTTGATCACGCCACAAAACTTGTTGAAATTACTCCCAAGGTTGGACATATTGTTGCAACCACTTAGTATAATTTTCATTTAAGCTATGAAGGAGGAGTTTTTCCCCCCCTATTTGATGATTAGTAGCATGGTGATTTAGGGCTTATTTGGTAATTGACCAATTCTTTGCTATTTCTGTCCTTTTGTTCCCAGAACAAAAAAAGAACAAAAATCCATTTGGTAACATTAGCTAATTTTCTATTCCTAAGAATAGATTTGGAACATAATCAAGCAATAGAGAAAAGTTACTTCTTTGTTCCTAGGAACAATCTAGAATCAAGTTTTTTTCTTTTTCCTTTTTTTTTTTTCCTTTCGTTTTCTTCTTCTTCCTCCTCTAGTCAGTTGCCATGCTCGGCAATGGTTGGCGACCTCGCCGGAGCCTCACCAACCCTCGGTGAGGCTCGACCTCGCTTAGATTTGGCGATTTCAAGCCTCGCCTAGCCACAACAAGGTCGCCAGCATTCATCTCTAGCTAGTCGCCTGCCATTGCCAAGGCTCAAGAGGAAGAAGAAAAGAAAAGAAAAAATCTTAGAAAATTTTTAAAAATTAAAATATTTTCTTCATCACAAAAAAATTTTAAGAATCGTGCCAAATGCATCCCTATTCTTTTTTTATTTCAGAAATAGAACTTTTATACAGTTACCAAACGCATACAGATGCTCAGAAACTCATCCAAGGAATAGAATCGGAAAAAATTGTTTCTAAGCAAAAATTGTTCCCGAGAACAGAATGATTACCAAACATGCCTTTAAAAACTAACACCGAAGAACATACAAACCACATATGCAACCAACAGTAGCTTTTCACTTGAAGTGGAGTCAGCTAACCCCAATACTGCAAAATTATATCATCTCTGGTCTTCCTGAATCAGTATTGGTAGCAGCCTGGAAGTGGTTATTTGGATTAGTCACCCTAAATCCCTATGAAACTGATTTTGGTTTGAGATGAATGAGTGAAACCATCTTTATTTCTTCAAATCTTCAATCGTTTTAGGTAAAGTTCCACATTCATGGATGGCAAGACTGTGCTATCGAGATTTGGCATTATGTTGTAGCCCCTATTAACCAGACAAAGTAGCATAAAATGGATTATAGTCCAGCTGTTAGGATCTCAATCGTTTTGTAACATAGGCCTAGTTAGTGGGCAAAACCGAGCACTTTGCTCTAGTGTCTTTATATTTCCAATCTTCTGCATCTTTTAGGAAGTGTATGCTAGTGTGAGTTAACCTGGCCAGAATTGTTGGCCTACAAGAATCAAGAGGAAGAACCTGACATGCACCCATAGAACAAGTTTGGTAGAAGTAGGGGAACAGGTTGCAACGGATTGGGAGAAGAAATGGAATACAAAGAGGAATATTGGTTGTTGAGATCATTGTGACTTTTGACATCTCTTCTTTCTAACTCGTTTATCATCTACATATTAGCCTACTTTTGCAACTAGAATATTTAATTGTTTTTAGATTTGCAATATATCTATTTATTTTATAGCTAGATTTAGTCTCCACTACAAGGCACCAAGCTCACGTCATTCCATATTATTTGTGTCAGAATTAAGGGTTAATACTTGATGGATTTGCATTTTGAGGATGAAAAGATGAGGCTTTAGTTGTTAGAATAAAAAGTCAGTTTTAAGATAATGACTGTCATTGAAATGATTCCTTACACACAATGGAGAAAACTGATGTTACGGTGTTATAATCTTCTCACACATCTACGATTTCAATGGAGTGCCATCAATTAGAGTAGTTTGACAACATGCAAACCAATAGTTTTGCCATATTGCTGCAGATGTAGTGAATATTATCTTTGCTACATCATTTCTTTGTGCTGATTGTATTTCTTATGCTAATTTATGGCTCTGCATGTGACAGGAAAGAAGAACAAGAATAAGTGGGAGGCTGAAGAAACTGCAGGACCTTGTCCCAAACATGGATAAGGTGATCATCAGTTTATTTCTGATGCAGTCATGCATTAAATTTAAGCACCCATGTACTTCAGTGTGGTACGCATGAATTGCTGAAAGAGTTGCTTGGCATAACTACATTAGGCAAATGCATGCAATCTGGATTCCTGCCCGGAATATGTCAGCTAATGTCTTGATGTTTGAGTTGTACTTGATTCATCATCTCTTTTAGTCCTAATACCGCATGATGCTGCTATTTGTTATTTGGCTCATCAAAGTTCACAAAGCATAATTGTGTTTGCATTTGAACCCCTCTGCAGCAAACGAGCTATTCAGACATGCTTGATTTGGCTGTTCAGCATATCAAAACCCTTCAGAATCAGGTTCAGGTGTGTGAACCTCATCCATTCTTTGTTGACTGGTGAATATGCCCAGGAATGACCGTTAAAGGTCATTCAAAGTTTAAGTGAAAGTGGATGCATCATATCTGCCTGCTTACATGGAAAATCTCCACCAGATGAAATAAATATCCACTCCTCATAAATATGACTTAACAGTCCAGATGAAATGAGTTTTTTTTATCATAAAGATAAAATGAATTAAGGATACATGTTTCTTGTCAAGAAATTTGCCCCCATGTAATCTAAGTCAAGTTACTGTCATACTACAAAGTTAAATGTCTTCTTTATTGTTAGAGCGAGAGGAACTGTTTACTTCTAACTATGATCAGACAAGGATTGTTTGATGGTCTTCATAATCAACAAAGCCCAGCAGTCTGCCTGCCGGTTTACTACTTAGACCAAAAAGGCTACCTTTTACTTTTGCATCACCAGTTATTAAATTGCACATAGTGAACTCTATTGTAATGGATTTCTCCTATGTTGTGCAAATAAATTGCGTAGAATTTAGATTTAAGTGACGTACTAGGACAGGCTTGCATAAGAGACAAGGAAGAGGATAATAATTAGAAAAAGGTTAAGTTGGTCTCCAATTACAAGTTGTAACTCGTGAGTAAATCAGAAGTGTTACATTCAGTTTCACATGCCTACTAGAAGTTATGAGGTAGGTGGCTGTAGCCTACTCTTACCCAGTGGTAATCAACCATAAACCTCGTCTTATGGTTATTCCAAGTCTTCTGTGTTTCTGATATTCCTCTAATTCGGCGTGGTGTTTGCATCTTCAGAAGCTTCACCATGATCTTGATAACTGCACATGCGGGTGCAAGCCAAGCTCATAGCATTTGCAGATGGAAGATGATGATGCGAGGTTTCAAAGCAAAAGGCGGCGGTGTTGCTGGAACCTAGCAGAATTAATTTTTGTCATGCTGTCGAGTTAGGCAGAATAATGCAGATTTTAGTGAGCTCAGACATGTACATAAATTACAGCTCGAGTGTTTGAAGGTAGTCGATTGGGAAACTAAGTTGATCTATTTTAATTTCCTTCTCCTAGCGGATCGTGTAAAATAGAGTTTATTTCATCTTCGGCCTTCCGTGAAAGCATCCTTTTCCTTAAATAAAATTCGGTGAAGTTTTGTCGCAGGGTATATATAGATGTCACGATGTATTTCTGTGTTGAAATCACATAAACTTTCCTTGCCTGATTGTTAGAATTTGACGTAGGATGACGATGTTACAGGGATGTATGGGAGAAGCAATGAGCTGAGAAGCGCAGAATTCTTATTGCTTTACAAGACCAAGCTAGAAGTAAACAAGAAATCGAATGCATTTCAGTGTAATGTGAGTCATAAATCTACAAGGAATAACCCAGGAGGTTGCTCTAGTGATGAAGGGGTCTTCTCGCAAGTCTGGGTTGGAATCATTGCACTAACCCTTCCCAGCTGAATGCTAATTCCACACGCATGAATCCATGTGCTTCAGTTCATGCCTGCTTGAGATTGGCTAGACGCTTGAAGATTTCATATTATTCTATTGTGAACAAAAAACCGAGGAGTAGAAGTAGAAGTTAAGCACTAATCTGGATTTTCATCCTCCAGCAAAAATCGAAAGGAGCTGAAGAAACTCTTAGCCTCAATGCAAGCAAAAATTCGTCCGCTCTGAACTGCAAGCATGTCCATTGATCTGGCACACCAAATTTTGAATACAAACACCTAAAGAGTTTTAAACCATCCTCTCCCTTTCCAGTCTATAGGAAGATTTCGGTTTTGAGAAGGCATATATGATGATTAGAAAGCAAGTCGCAATTTGCATTTAGCTGCAAAATGAAAGATTCTGATTACTTGACGTTCAATAACAGTTTAGGGTAGAATGTGCATGATCTGAGACACATTAAAGTGCCCCATTCACACTCTCAATGATGGTCAAAGAGACTAGTGAAGTACGACAATTGTTTTTGAAGGCAATATGCTAAAACAAGTTTGTCATTATATTAAGCAGGCGCAACACACAGCGAAAATTGGTCAAGGACAGGACGAACATATCCCGAAGCGCAGCATAGCACCATCGAAAAATAAGGATCGGTCTTGACCGATGGTAAACTTGCTGTGATTGGAAGGATTCTCAGTTTGACTGTCAACTTTATTAACGTAGAAGATATCATATATCTAAAATAGATGGTGCTGCTGTGCAACATAAATTACCAGTCAAAACAATAGAAGGCAAGAATACACTAGTATTTTTATTATAAATAAGGAGAAAACCAAACCAGTTTACAATTAAAAGAAAGGTGCAAAAATCCGGTTGTATAGCACATGTGAATTGGCCATCCCAATGCCTGACCTAGGTAAATACTCTTCTCTCCCTTGACGCCATCCTCCACAAATATAATGAAGTCAGCTCAGCTCTTTTCAGGGGAAAAAGAAAATCCAACCAAGCAAAGTGCTGGATAAAATAGCGGACTCCACGGACCATCAAGTTCAACTATTCACTCCATAGTAGCCCGTGATGATTTCCATGCGCTCTAAAGATGTTAAAAGACTTAGCTCATGCTTCACACATCTTTGGTCATTGCCCAGGTATCCTTTCCAGAAGCAGCACGTAGGGGCTACAACCACAAATGTGCTCTTCAAAGGTACAAAGAATACTATCTTATAACATTCAGGGTGCTGGGTTCCTCTGCTACCTCCGCTTGTACCTGGAGAAGGGGCGGAGTGAGAATTCTACTAAAAGAAATTATCAACTTTTCATCCATTGAAAACTCAAGATTGAATCTTAAACATGGTTCTAATTTACTGTTAAACCCACAAAACGGGAATCATTCTAAAATATCATGTGCTCTCAAGCTCCACAGATAGCAATTATTCACACAACAGTTCCTCTCTATCTTATTAAACGTGACAGTCCATACACTCCACCAATACTAGCATATAGTTTTCCTCCTCTTAAATCTGAACTCCAATAATTCCCAAGCAGTAGAACACCAGAGAGTTTGTAAAGGTCATAAGTGACAGTATACAAGCACATGTAAGGAATTAAGCATATAAATGAAATATGGCAAACAAATCATCCACACATCAGCAGTTTTAGGAAAGTCAAAAGACATGGAAGTACTAGGATATGAGGTGATAACACAAATTTTAAGCATTCAAGCCCACTCTAACCACCAAAAGGCAAAAGAAGATTCTTGGTTTGTCAACAAATTTAAACAGTTGCACTACCAAACCAGGTCCAGATAAAACAATATAAAGCATAATCATTATTGCAAAAAAAAAAAAAAAAGCAGGAGGAGAATTGTCATGCCATTTAACAAGTAAAACAGAAACATAGGGAATGAACTACCGGATATCTACAAAATCAAATGGGACCTGTGCATATGTTGCTACATCACCTACACCATAAGTAGCTAAACCAACATTTGTTAGAGATTCAGTCTTATGCCACACAGGAAACATTTGCGATTGCATAAAGGAAAGTAATAAAGGATATCGAGTACAATGAGCGATGAAAAGGAATACACTCATCCTGGGGAAAAATAAGATTAAATTATTTCAGTGCTTTACTGGACCAGCTAAGACCATATCCTCAACATCCACTAACATAGCTTGAAAATAACAGAAGGGACAGGCATTCCAATTTGGTGACTACATAGATGTGCAGCAAACTTCAAGGACATGTGAGCCAGCCATGTTGAAGCTGAGAAAAATCACGTATCCCAACATTAACTTGTCACAGGCTGTCCAAGGAGACAGCTCCCAAAATAAGATTGCCAATGAAAATGAATATGTAGGAGAAAGACCGTAAAAAAATAACAAGGCCAGCCTATCATGAATTTAGTTATGCTAGTATTCTTTTATACTGAATCTCAACTCATAGGTAAAAAATAAATGACTATAGGGCACTGAGGTGGTGCAAAGCTTCCAAAAAGAGCTCAAAACCAAGTGAAAGCATACACAACATCAACCAAAGCATTAACATCTACAAGAAAGTTTCCACTAAACTAGACTTATCAAAAACTTTATCACAATGTCCTTCCAAAGTCCTACAAAAAATCTTAGCTTCCTATTCAATTAGATTATACATCAAGGTGGGTAAGCTCTGGAGTTATCATACCTTGACTTGCTTTTAAATTTGGACTTCTTCTTTCCAGCTACAGCACCTCTCTTTTTGAGTTTTCGCTCACTCATATCACTCTGAAAAAGTTCCTTCATCTCTTCTGCTCTTGATGGAGTTCTTTCAGAAATTCGTTTTGCCTTTTTGCTGGGTTCTCTGACAATCTTACCAGCATCCAGAGCCTTCTTCACTGACTTTGCTGCTTTTGCCCGACGGTATGCCACTTCGACAAGCGATAATCCAGATTTCTCCTTTTTACTACTTCCATCACCCTATAGAGAAGTCAGTGTTTTAAAGAACACTTGCATTTATGGTAGCGCATAAGAATATAAAATTGATATAAATGAACAACATTGCAGTGTGGGTCCCCATATGCAAACATCTTTCTCAAGCATGTGACAGTTACAACAGATATTCATACAGGACTACCCAAACAGGAGGCTCATACTCAATGAAAAACATAAACAGAGGCTATTCATTCTGGTTCTCTTCTGCATGTTTAGACTGTATTGACCGGCAGAATACAACATTGCACCAAATGAAATTTCATGTCATGATCATTTGATAAATTCAAGCACAAGCTGGTCGGGAGCCCAAACAACTGAGCCTTTGTGAGCTCTATTAAATTCCAATTGGAACCTAAACTTTGCAAGCAGGGAAGAGATAACAAGAGATGTACCTCCACCTTGTAAGTCTGATTCTCGTCCTCCAACATCTCTCTAGCTGCCTCCAATCTTCGACGCTTTTTACGAGGTAGATTTTTCTGTTCGAAGATTAGAAAAAAGGCTCACACAAAGCACAAATCAGGAAACTTATCCTAACGTGAAATGAGGAAAAAATTAGCGCGTACCTCGCGTTCTCGCTTTCTTTTCTCTTTCATTTTAAGGTCTTCAGCTTGTTGGGCACTGATTACCACATCTGCAGAACTCTTTCCTTTCTCCGAAGAGGCCTACCATATCAGTTTCAACATGCCAGAAGATCAACTTTAAGGTGAATTAAAACTATAAAATCCATTACAAGAATGTCAACACTGTAAATCGATGATAGACCAAAAGAAATTCAAGTATCGGAAACTTAACATGAATCAAATAGAAGAATACGAGCGTTGATAATAAATAGCGCCAGTATTCAATCTGACAGAAAACCTTCTAACATTTGGGTAAAAGAATAATTGCTCCCTGGTTAGTACAGCTGGCTGGATACCAATCAACAGAAATAATACTTCTGACATGAGATGTCAGTAAAGGCGATCTGTGAGGAAAACTGTATATAGCTACCCCAGATGGACTTGAATATTTAAATAGTCTAAGGAGAAGTGGCATATAATTGTCGGAGAGCAGGTAATGAAGATAGTTCTCAGTCACTTCTGTGAGGCATCAGAGGGATGTGATACCTGTCTAAAGTAATACAGATTGTCCAAAAAAAGTCATGCTGATACTTGCTCACTATGCAAGAGATGGGAGGAAATGAACCAATCTAAAATACAGAAATTGTTTAATACAGACAAAACACTTCATAGACAAAGGAGCAAGTGGCTAAATCACTTACTCACATCTCACCAAGAAACATATAGGTTATCTTTCTTCATTAAATAGTATCATTGCTGCCAAAAGGACAAACAATAGCAGCGACTTTTAAAATGACCATTACACTGCCTCCTCTGCCACTCTTAATCAATACATCCTATATGCCATGAAGTTGACCAGTCAATCACCATCAAGAGAAGCATTATAACATGCTTCACTAAATTCCGAGAAGGTTGACCAAGAGGTGAGAATTCAGTTAAAAATAAAAGAACAAAGTGATGAACTTTTAACTTCAGATCAATCTGGGAAACTATTTTGACCTTTCCAAGTTAATTTTGTCAAATACCACAAGAAACTTGTCTATGTGCACAACAGCATCGAGTTTGTTCATACGGCAATAGATTAGGTCAGCAATTTCTCTCATCCCATCTCCTCAAGTAATCAGCTCATCAATTTCGCAGTACAATTGCATCCAGTCGTTTAAAAGTAATTAAGTGAAAAAATGAATTCACTTATTGGATGCTATCATGTTCATGGACAACATGTACAAATGAGAAAAACTTAACAAGCAGGTCAGATAAATAGATAACCTTAGCTGCCTTTGCTGCAAGTTTCTTCTCCTTTTCCGTCACAAACCATGTTCTTTTAGGACGTGAGAATATATCATCTTTATGAGCAATCAAATTCTCCGCCTGCATGGAATAATAAAAAGCTATATAACATTTACCAACCAGATGTGTAGCCCCAGCAATATGTGATTCCATTTTAAGTTCACATGAAAACATGGTTCAGCAACAACACAGAACCCCCCATTAAACTGATTCGTTCATGGAAGATCCAACATATAGAAGTTCAAAATGATCCACAAACAGAAGGTATAGTTGCTAGGATATCCCAACATCCCTTGATCCATTTTTTTTGGGCAATCACAGTTGAATAATTCAGAAAAAAGAGGTACCAGACACATGCGGAGAGTGATTATTTACCTTGGTGGCCACCATTTCAGCTTTTCTCAAGGCCCTTTCTTCCCTGCACATACGTTATATCAGCAATTCCACTAGAGACACTAATATGTCAGAGTTGACATACAGTTCATACCTCTCTTCTCTTAAAATGGCAGCTACCTGACGTTCCATCCCCTCAATGAGCTTAGACCATTTAATTATTGATTGCTCTGCAACTATTCGGCTCTTCAGCTTGGAGCCAGCTCTCTTAGCCTATTAAAATAGAAAGATGAACTTGAGATTAGTCAATTCTCCAAACGACCAGTATGTTTTCACAGTTTTGCAGTTCTGCACTTGACAAATTCACATGCGATAAATCATAACCGGAAAATACAAGCTTGCAGACAAACAAGAGGAAAAAAATCACAATAAAAACAAAACAAAATGAGACCACTACCCATTGAGCAACAGATCAGCAGATAAACTCATTTTTCTTTCATAAAAGGGCAAAAATATGTCATCAAAGACTATATTCAGCAAATGAGAAATTGCATTTGTTACGATGACATCACTGCTCTTTTAACAACTCTAATCCAATTTTCCAAGTACTATTAGGGCAGAAGACTCATTAAAAAGGCTGAAATCAAATCTTGTTAAATCCTATAATAAGTCAAAGTACTAGAATTGATGACTCTAATGTGGGCCATGGGCTTTGAGCACAAAAAAAGGGCATGGGCAAATCTTTTCACCCATCTTGATAATAATATAATACCTTGGGCATTTCCAGCTTATTTGATTAGTAGACTACATCAGTAACATCCCATGCAATTAATGGACCAGAGTGTAAAAGTTTCTTTGCTCTGTCAAGGTCAAAATTCATACTTACAGAACAAAGAATATTTATCAAGTACTAAAAATATTTGCAGTCAATGCAATCTGAATGGACCATTCATTAGTTCTTTAGAAATTTTTATTTCTTTCTTTGCCCCGTTCAAGATCATTGATAAATCTCAAGCAATTAATCACCAACTCTACAGGTGACAAAATGGCTGATTACCAATGACAACCAATCTGTAAAGCTCATGAAACCACCATCAAGAAGGAAGTATGATGCTCACAATTGTTTTCAGTAAGGACCGGTCATTGTCAGTAACAAAAGTGACAGCACATCCTTCCCTACCCGCTCTGGCTGTTCGACCAACCCGATGAACATAACTGAGAATATAAAGGATATAGTCTTAAGAGCAGTTTCATCAAGGAAGAATGCAGCAGAGATAGAAGAGAGAGATATTTGTACATATGCAAATTTACAGACTTGGTCATTACCTGGTAAGATCACGGGGACAAGCATAGTTTATAACTGTCTGGACACCAATTATATCAAGTCCCTGCATGATTGCCCAGTACATAACATCATACCAAATAATTACTCCTAGTATAGGAGAACATGTTGTAGAGGTCAGATGAAGGGACCTCAAAACTAAAACCACATTAAAATATATAATTGATGAATCCTAAGCATAAATTTATTCTAATTATTAGGCTAGAGAGGAATGATTTACATGAATGCATGCGCATGACTTTTTTAAGGAGACCCTCATAAGGCAACCCTGTAGGAATACTTACACGGGCAGCTACATCCGTTGCAATCAGAAAATCAACTTCTTGCCTCCTGAATAGCTCTAATGCCTACATATGTGAGAGAGAGAGAGAGAGAGAGCAAGTCAGTTGAGACATCCTGATAATGAACGGACAAAATTCAGTACAACAATCTATATGCAATACTTTGCTCTAACAAATGAGGTTCATGGAAATGTAAGGATTGATGACATTAAAGGAAAACTTTTCTGACTAAACCATATCAAAGAGCTTTCCACAGAATGTGAATGAAATTTTTAGGGTAATAACTGACTCACATCAAGGCGTTGCACTTGAGTCAGATTTCCATGAAGTTCCGCAGCTTTATAACCAGCTAAACCAAATATGATCTTCAACCTATGTGCAGCGTCCTTTGTTCCACTGAAATTGAAATACAATAATTATATTGAAATAGTGACTGTGACCTATAGAAAAATGCGGAAACACACCCAAGAAAATCAATAACAAAGTGCAGAGAAGCTACCTTACAAGTTCAGTAATAGACTGCGTAACAAATTTTGTACACAGAATTAGACACTGATCAAACGTTCAATCACCTCTAACAGTATCAAGACTGAATTTGCCAACTCAATCTCCTTGTACATCCTTAACCCCATTCAACGCGTGTGCCCGCGCAATAGAGAGAGAATCATTTTTCGAGTTCCAGGTTAATAGAACATATCCTAAACTCCTATGAATGATACTAGAACATATCTCTATACCAATCCTCTATCAAAGATATTGTGATGTGACTATCACAAACCGTTATGATCTGCAGCCTTAAATACATACAAGCATCAACATAAAACCACTGAAATGTAGGAAAAGTACAGAACAGAAAAGGCCATTGTTATCTAAGTACAATCTCAGAGTGTAACCTGAAGATTATGACTTTGGAGGTGAAAGTTTTCGAACACAAGGCCAGCAGAACCGCGTCCTGATTCGACTCACGCATCCGGCGTATCCTGACCACCCTATATAAGATAAAAGTACCAATACTAAGTACAAAACACAAAATCAAGCTATAACCATGGAGAGCAAAGGATTGATGGGGATGATCAGAATGTCCCTTGCTTTATAATCAAGGATAACGTTTATATTTCCACGTAATGAAACCCTGCTGTCCATATAATCTTAGGCACACTTAGAGAAGCATCAAAGGTTATGGGGAGAGAAACACATATCATGGTTTACAGGCCAATTCAACAAGAACTGGAGAGCTGCAAATATGAAAAAAGTCGAGAAAGAGCGGATTAAAGCTCATTCAATTAAGGGGGGCATTCAGAACAGTACCATCAACTGAAGATCATGTGTCACAAAATGGAAGGGTAGGAAGACCAATTGAGCATTGGCCAAAAAATTGCTATAGGTCCCCCAGTTCAAGAGCCTAGTGAATAATTTTAACATATCCAATCATTCGAGTTCCATGGCTATCCAGACCTTCCTTCATGAAGAGACCAAGATTCTTTGAGAAGCAATTTGATTTTATGCATGGTCTACTAGTTAGCACAAGGACAAATATAAGAAAGGACTTCCAGACTTCCATGTGATTTCATCGATATGGAGAAAGCTTACAACAGTTACCTAGAGAAGTGCTTTGGAGGTTTTTAGAGAAGAAAGGAGTTTGTATTACATATAAGCAAGTAAAAACAACGTGTTTGATGGGGGTGGTGACTTTTTTAAGGACCCGTGGAGGCATAACAAAGCATCTTTCAACAGCAACAGAGATGTGTCAAGGTTGGGCTTTATGCCCTTGTCTTTTTTTGCCCTAGATATGCGCGAGGTTACCAGAAAATCCATTTTGCTCACAACATTGTGCCAGAAACTCAAACTGACACAAAAGTAAAATAAGGGGAAATATTGTGACATATAAGCTTATAACAGCGAATGAGTATATTCAGCAAAAAAATGGCATGGTGCCAATTTAAGATCGACAAAAATTGTACTAAGGTGGTCTGAAAACATGAAAAGGCAAACTTCAGATGCTCCTGTAAGAGTTCTCACCTAAAACGAAAATAAAGGGGAAAAAGAAGGGAAAGACCGCCAGCAAATAACAATAATGGACAGCTAAAAAACCTTGGATACTTGGATATCATCGGATCTAGTGTAGTCAACATTGCTTGCAGGAGAAACTGTTTGGTTGGGGCTTTTCAATAAAATCTTAGTGTAATATGACTGATAAATTGCAATCACTATTGGCAAGTTTCCATTCATGAGTCTCTATTCACTTTGTCAACATCAGCCCATGAATGGCAATAAACCTAGTAACAAAATAAGTTAAAAACTAGTCCTCTTACGGGATAGACCATAACATGCAGCACAGTTTCAAAATTCTTGAAGCCATCACTGTAAGTGATGATTAAGATTCTAAATAAAGTACTTAGGAAGAAGCTAAACAAAGTAAGCAAGTCAATGCATTTAAAGAAGCTTAAGCCCTGTGCCCCAATCCATCAGTAATCCAGCAAAGATCGAGAAAACTGGAAGAAAAAGAAACATAATATAGCACAATTCATGTGTGGTCCAAATAATTTTTTTCAGAACAAGAAGCTGCTGTCGTGCAAGGGAAATACAATGGTACTAGCTAATCTATATTAGCCAAACTAACCAACAGATAACTGAAATACCACTTACTCCTCAGTTAATGTGGCAGGACGTTTTGCTGATGGGTCAGCTGAAAGGCGCAAAGGTTTGACCAGAGAAAGCTGGATAAGCTCATCCACTTCTTCAGTCATTGTAGCTGAAAATAACATAGTCTGCCTCCTTTTAGGACATAGACGGACCTGAAAAATCAACAGACATGAGTCGGTCTAAAGTTGTCGAATGGATGGCCATAATAACATAAAAAGTGAGCCGATACAATAATCATATGCATTTATATGTTCCGTTTCCTGCAGCAAAAGCTAACCATTCCAATGAGATCTCATGGGAAAGAGTAATTGTAAAAGATTATACCAGCTCATGAATTTCAGCACTAAAGCCAAGCTCCAACAGACGATCTGCCTCATCAAGAATAAGAACTGCAAGATCTTCAAAGTCCACGGACATAGAATTGCGCAAGTGATCTATCATGCGCCCTGGAGTTGCTACAACAATATCTGGCATTGATCTCAAGGCCACTTCTTGAACCTATATGGAAGAAGCATTACTGTTAAAAGTTTTCCCAGACAGAAATTCCATACTACGACCACAATTCCATCAGCATTTTTACAAGCAATAGCAGAAGAACAACTACTTTCAACTGAAAAAAAATGTGGATGCACTACACACGTCAATCTATACATGCTGTCTACCTATGAGGAGTTTTACTCCATTCTTGGTTTTAATTAACATTTCAACTTCCAGATTGAGAATCACAGTCCCAAGACATGATATGACTCCAAGTGCCATGAAACTCACAACGTCATATCCATTCTATGCATGAAAAGATGCTACTATTTAACCCAAAATCTTCTTTGACATGTCAGAGCTTGCATGTGAAGATGTGCTTCAATGTTTTGCAGAAAAGGAAAAACAAAAACTTCAAAGCATAAATAGTAAGGACAGAAAATGAAATCAACCTTTGTAGATAGCCCACCAACAATAAGGCAACATCTGATATCGGTAAATTGAGCAATTTTTTCTATCATGCTATGGACCCTGCAAAAATGTAAGTAAACGAATTGAACCAGACACATCAGATGTTAGCGGCCTAGCATCACTGGAATAAAATTTTAGGTAATAGAGAAACAAGGACAAGTAATCAGTTTTAACATCAATCACCAAACAAAAGAACCATTCAGGAGAAATTAACAGCTTCATTTTGAGACCGACTTCTTGGACCAAAAGAATTTAAAATTAAAATGCTTCTTACCGATTCTCTTATCCAAAATTCTACTAAGAAGCATAGATAAAAAATTCTCGATGCTTCTCTTACAAAAGATTAAAAAAATAAAAATGACACTACTAGGTTAGGCCCATGAACAAACTCCGTCAGTAAGACATGCCAACAGACTTTCCTGTAAGTTTTCCAGTGGAACGTGTAATCATGCACAATGGGAATTCCTGCTTTGTAAAATCTCTCTCAACAGGAGGTAATGGCTCCAATATAAATATAACTTATATAGACTATAAATCACTTAAAATTCCCCTGTTCAATTCCGGAACTAGCTCTGAAGATTGTAGGAGGGAAGTTTGCTAGGGCAGCTTCAGGAGTATTTGACAGGAACGAGATGCATGGCAACTTCTCTGTGTTTAGTGGTAATATCAGCATTCCATATGATATTAACCTTTCGTTATTCAGTTTAACTCACTTTCCTTTCTGAAAAGAGGAACTACAGAGGTCAACCATTGAAATACAAAGTGAGCAGAAGAAATTGATTTCCCAAGCCGTGATAAGATGAAGTTCCGATAAGTTTTCTATGAACCGTTACGGGCACATAAGTTATAGGTGGACATGAGAAAAAGGTATCAGTAACTTACTGAACTGCCAACTCCCTGGTAGGAGTAAGTATAAGAACCCTTACGGCTTTCACTCTCTTGGGTCGGAACAGCAACCTCTCCAAAGCAGGCAAAGCGAATGCAGCCGTCTGCACAAACCAACATTGAAATCGAAATATTAACCCCCACTGCACAAACGTAGTCGTGTTCCAAGTATTAAAAACTCATGTACGCAAACACTAAAGAGGCTTGTCAATACCTTCCCAGAACCAGTGATGGCGCTCGCACAAATATCACGACCAGTCAATGCTAAGGGAATGCATGCAGCCTGCAAATTGAAGGGGCCCCAACATACAGACGTGAAATTTGCGAACTAGTGCAATCTAAACATGGCGACAATCACGGGCGCAAACGATGAGCATGTTTTTGGAAGGGACCTGAATAGGAGTGGGCTTGGTGTACCCTAAAGCCTCGCAAGCCCTGAGAAGGGGGCGAGAGAGGTTGAGCTCCATGAAGGAATTGGCGTGAAAGGAGGTTCCTTCAGCCTTGTCGAAGAAGGGTTTGGTTTCGACAGCGTTGCTGCCGCCGTCGCCGTCATCGTCCGGCCTGTAATCTTCCTACCGACGGATGACGGAACAGGGCCATAAGTGATGGGGAGAGAGAGAGAGTGTTGAAGGTATAAAAAGGGAGGATGAATAGAAAAGTTGGCCAACCTGGATGTCAGGTTCGGAATCGGAGCTGAGGTCGTCGGGGAGGGCCGGGAGGGAGCGAGTGGCGAGGACCTTGGCGATCTTGTGGTCGACGGAGGTGGTGCTGTGACGAGCGTGCTCCTCGGCGACGGACTCCGAGTAGGCGGCGAAGTCCCAGGGGGACTGCCTCTTCTCACCTCCACCTCCGCCGCCGCCCTCCTCCTCCTGCTCCTCTTCCTCTTCCTCCTCCTCCTCCTCCGGGTCCTCCGGACGATCTTCGTCGCTGGGGACTTCGAACAAGAAGCTCGGCGACATGGGTGGCCGGCCGGGGACGATCGCACGAGGGCGGCGACGAGAGATGGGAGGTTGGGGTGGAGGTTGGGAAGTTACTAGGGTTTTAGGCGTCGTCTCGGCTGGGTTTTTGGGGATTTGCTGACCGAGAGAGAAGAGAAGTGGCGCTAACCGTAACTAAACGGGGACGGTGGCCCGATTAGCCCGTCCGACCCGACCCCGGTCCTTACTTGGTGGGCCGGACCTAACTTCCACTTGCGAAGTACATAAAAATAGGAACAAATCTTTTTCTTTTTCTTTTTCTTTTTATAACATGATATTTGAAGTAGCTTTAATTAGATGAATAAAGGAACATGATTATTGAAATCCTAATCCTAATAAACAAGAGGGATGCGGGGAAGCAAAATTCTTTCAATATCTTACTTTTTACGATCTCAGTACCTTTTCAGTATCTTGCGCCGGCACAATAAATGTAGTCAATAATTTCTTCCTAACACCCATTGATGTATTTTTCTAGTTATGAACACTAATTCTAACACATCGAAGGCAATACCCATGTGTCCACATTGAATGGACAGGTTAGGGTTATTCGAGTAATGCACATATAGTTAGATTTTGGGGATTGATCATTGTTTCTTTTATTTCTTTTTCGCTCATCGCTAACAACATGTTTTGTGGTTTACCTTAGCAAAAAGAAAAGATTACTATTACACTAATTTTTTAACCATAAAAAAACTTATAATTGATACACTGGTGATAAGTTTACATCAAATTAATTTTTAAACAAAAAAAAAATCCTAAACTAATACATGAGTGAAAAATTTTGTTTGTTGATTTCCGTTAAATTAGATTATTATCTTGAAAAACCAAAAAATTGGTCAATGAGGGTAAATCTCCAAATTAGTCGATCTATTAACTGTTCCGTGTTATAAATGGTGAAATTCACGATAGATTTAACTTTCGGGGGTTCGGCTTTTCTGGTTACTAATTCAAACAGAAAGGGGAAAAGAGACAAATGATGGGAGGAAGAGGAGAGACCGCGGTCAATTAGGCAAAAGGAAAAGATGCTTCTGTCCATATGTAACGAGTCGTGCGTCATGGCAGCCCTGTCTTTTGACCGGACCATAAAAAAAGTAAACGTGCATTTCGTTTCATCCAAGGAATGGGCACGGGCATCGGGGACCGCCCTAAAAGTGGGGGCCCAAGTTTTCTCCATGAAAATTGCTCCGCAGGTCATTCGACAAAGACACGGGGCAGGACGGGTTGGTATTATCCTCGATCCTATATATGATCAACTCATATGCATCATTAATCACGTAACATCCATTTTAGGTAGTGTCTGTCTACTTTGGTGGGCAAGAGAGAGAGAGTAATTTTGGCAATGTACAATAGTACTTGGTAAAGTGAGATTCTATTACAGTATAAAAGTACTTTTTTTTTTTGGGGGGGGGAGAGCAAATTTCGCAAAATTTCATGGATCTCGGGGGGGGTATTTCGTATTTATGGGATCCAAGGGGTAGGAGTAGTGGACGTGGACGGGGATGGGGAAGGCATGATTTGCCAGCTAAGGTCTGTACCATCCCCATCCCCATCCCCATCCCCATCCCCATCCCCATCCCCATGCCCATGCCATGCCATCCCAGCAAACTAGTAGTAGTAGTAGCCGCACACCATCTCTCTCTTTCTCGCTTTTCTTTCTCGCACGAGCACAGTCGGTGGTCAGACCACTTTCCCACGTCTTTTCTCTTTCCTCCTCCTCCTCTTCTCCTCCAATCTCCTCCGCATTCCAAGCGTCCGCTGCATTGGATCGACCTCTGAAGGAGAGAAAGCAGAGGAAGAAAGAAGAGAGAGAGGGAGAAAGATGTCGTCGTCGGACGAGGAGGGAGGGGAGGAGTACCTGTTCAAGATCGTGATCATCGGCGACTCGGCGGTGGGGAAGTCGAACCTGCTGTCCCGGTACGCCCGGAACGAGTTCAACCCCCACTCCAAGGCCACCATCGGGGTGGAGTTCCAGACCCAGTCCATGGACATCGACGGCAAGGAGGTCAAGGCCCAGATTTGGGACACCGCCGGCCAGGAACGCTTCCGCGCCGTCACCTCCGCCTACTACCGCGGCGCCGTCGGCGCCCTCGTCGTCTACGACATCACCCGCCGCTCCACCTTCGACAGCGTCTCCCGCTGGCTCGACGAGCTCAAGAGTCAGTACTCTTCTTCTTCTTCTTTTCTTTGCTTCCCCCGTTCCCCCAATGCCGTCCTCGCTTCGTAATTTGCGCTTTACAGTTTGCGGCGGTGGATATTTAGTGTAGATCTGTGGGTTTTCGCCTTGAGAGACCGCGCAAATCTAATTTTGCCTGCCTTGAGATCACTCTTTTGGCACCCGAATGAGAATTGACTATATGCTTTTGGGAAATTAGCACGCCCGCCGCTTAAGTACATGCCCCTCACACCAATCCAACATTGCCTATGAGCAAACGAGAAGCTAATTGAGTCCCTGAATCACCCCTATTTTCGCAAATTTCCCCTGCTCTCTGTGTTTTTATATGGACACTTTAGCTAATGGTGTCCTAGGAAGCCAAAGAAATCTGCCCGAACGGATTGTCAAGTTACCAATTCGAGAAGCACATAGTATGTGTTCAGCTACGGCAGAAGGAAAATGCCATTTAGCGGCTGTTATGGGTCACATTAATTAGAATCGGAGAAAAGTCCAGAGAAGTCAATGATTGAACTAAATGAAGGGTGATTGCTGTTGATGTCGAGGCAGGTAGGGCAGCATCATCATTGTGAAAGAAACTGCGAAGCAGTTGAACAGAGAGAGATGGATAGGAAGAGAGCTGTTTTGATCTGCCAGGCAGTTTCATGCTAAAGCGTAGTGCATGCAATGTAGAAAGTAGTTAACAAGCCCAAAGGAGTGATTCGAAGTTCCCATACACGAATGTCGCAGTTGTCTTTTTTTCCATGATGTTTGTCGACCGCTTTAGGCCTCCCTTGTTGCTAAACCACTTGAATTCTAGGACAGCAAAACCTACACATCACTTCAAATTTGCATCGGCCAGAACTGTGTTGTTTCTGCTTCTCCCTTATTATGGCAATTGGCAATGAATGATAGAATAGATATACCAGTCACCCCCCTTTCAAAGTTAGTGAATAAAGTCTACTTTGAGTTGGTTATTTACTAATCTTCTTAATGCATCTTTTGAATAAAAGTAAACCAAAAAATTGGGCAAGTGGGGTTCAGGCCACCCCGGGGGGACAGGGGTGTGGTTTGCGAAATGCTTTGGGTAAGCAAAAATTTGATTAGCAGATTAATGACAACTTCGGTAGTCCTATGATCATCTTTGTTCGAAATGGTAGCTAGAACTTTTTCTTTTTTTTTTGGGCCTGAATTCTTGGTTTTATCTGTTGCCATATCTTGAAATTCTTGTATTTGCTTTCTAGTCTCCCCTGGGTATTAACTGGAGTGAAACCATTTGCAGCTCACTCAGACACAACAGTTGCAAGGATGCTTGTTGGGAACAAATGTGACCTGGAGAGTATTAGGGATGTGACAGTCGAGGAGGGGAAGAGTTTAGCGGAATCAGAAGGGTTGTTCTTTATGGAGACTTCCGCTTTGGATGCCACAAATGTGAAGACAGCCTTCGAGATCGTGATAAAAGAAATATATAACAATGTGAGCAGGAAGGTTCTAAATTCAGATGCATATAAAGCAGAGCTCTCTGTTAACAGGGTAACCTTGGCTGGTAATGGGGCCGATGGATCAAAGCGGAGTCAGAGCTTTTCTTGCTGTTCCAGGTGATTCTGTAGAGGTGTAATTCTTTCAAGTCCGATGATGAAAACTTCATTGTCGATTCTATTGGTTGAGCTGTCTGTTTGTTTGGTTTTCGCTTGTTTTTTCTCATCAGGGGTTTTTAAAATGCTGTTATAGCAAATTTCATTCAAGAATATTAACCTGTCGATTTCTTTTAGTTCTAGATATATGTAATTGCAAAGAATTATGTGGACCTGGGTTCTGTTTGTGTGATTGGGAATTATGTCTACATATTTTGGCTGAGAGGTTTGCATATTTTGTTCATGGCAGAGGCAAGATAAATGTAAGTTATATTTTTATGTCCGATTCCTTCTTTCCTTTTTCGTTTGCGCAAATATTGGAATCACAGGACTAGTAATTTGCCGATGGCACGAATCGGCACATGATTTGTTACGGGAAACTACCGCATGGCATTTTTATGGGGGTATAGTTTGTGTTTGGTGGATTGTTGGGAAACTTGTCGAAAGGAGAAAGTACACCCGACGCGATCCATTGGCTGTCCGTATTGAATTTCCTCTCAAAATGACAGACCCCACTATACATCAACATTAACCAGAATTATGAGCGTAAATTTGTTGATACCCGAGCCGATGTTAACATCAGTTCTTGCCAAGTCATTCGAACAACTTTTTTTCCTTATTTATAGTGGTTCGAGCAATTTAGTTTTTGGTGGAGGGTCAACTGTGGTTGTGGGATTGATATGAGTATTGATGATTACTAACCCAATCTCACTAGAAGAGGAAAACCAACCCTACCAACAACAATTTTCTCAACCATCAACACGAAAGAGGGGGGAAAAAGCAAAGAAAAGTAGTATATGCGTAGCCGCAAGGGGAGGCAAAAAGAAAACATTGTCAAGCACTAGTCACTGCAAATTGACCACCAAAAGGATAAGGTGTCGTGCAGAGAGAGAGAGAGAGAGAGAGAGAGAGAGAAATATCTTGGTGGTAGGAAGCAATAGAAGTAATTTAACCAAAATGAGCTTTGATCATCATGACTCAAATGATCACTAGATTTGCTGTATCACCTGCACTTTAAATCTTCTAGAAGCCTTTTGCTTCAATCAGCAACACATCTTTCTTTTCAACTCCCGCTCTTTGTGGGCACAGACAGTGACACTTTCAGAGAAGAAGGGGAGAGAGAGAGTGCTGTTTTTATTTCCTCCTTATTTTTTTTCGCCTAGCGTGATTTTGGGACTTTTTCAACCCACGGATCGAGACCTCCAGTACCTGGCCATTTCAAACCCGTTCTTGCCATATTGATAGTCTTCAATGGCTTGATCAATTTGAGCGGGCGTGTTCATCACAAAAGGCCCGTGTTGCGCCACCGGCTCATTCAGCGGCTGCCCGCCTATCAGCACGAACCTCAACGGCTTCGAAGACTCGTTCCACACGCTCACCCCATCCCCTGGACCTAGAACCAGTAAGTTGTGCGCTGGCACAGGAGACGAATCGACGGAGCCAAAAACACCTTCTCCTTCTATGACGTACACAAAAGCGGTCCATGACTCGTGAATGCTTTGGTTCAATCTTGCTCCTGGCTTGAGAGTAAAATCAAGGTACATAGTTGGAGTTCTTGTGTAGACCGGAGACCTCACTCCCATCGCTTCTCCTGCGATCACCCGGACTTCGATCCCATCATCCTCTGCTGTGCCTATGTCCTCACTAAGCAATTCCTGATACCGTGGCTCAATCCTGCAGTTGAACAAAAATATAGAAAACGAGAAAAAGGTTTAATGCCAAAGTCATCATCTTACTTGTATATTTTCACTGACCAGCCAACAAAAGACAAAAGAGAAGTCGCTGTTTTTCCAGTGTAGCAGAGACTAAACGTGAACATCTACAGGAGCGGGCAACAGCAGCTACCATAGGATATACTGGAATCCAACCTACCCAACACATGAACTAGTCACTCCTTCCCACTGTCATCATATATTCAAGAACTAAACCCCAAATTCCAAATTAAAAGAGGGGATAATTTCACTCTTTTTCTTTTCTTCTTTCTTCTCTTTTTCAGAGCAAGAAATAAGGTTTTCTAAAGTTGTTCGTCCGAAGATATATGCCCCAACTTTACAGCATCACCATGTAAATTTGGGCTATAAGTCGTTAGGAAAATTCAATGAGCGATCTATATGGTGAGTCCATCGTCAAAGTTTTAAGGACAATATAGGCACACATAAACACACGTTTTGGTAGTTGTCATTGGGAGTGAGGAGAAGTCGGAGAAGAGTGATGAATGCTCATACATTTTGTCTCTGGAGGAGAGATTTATCCAGAGCTGGAGCCCCTTGTTCACTCCTTCTCCCGCCGGCATCTCCGAGTGGATGATTCCTCTTCCTGCCGTCATCCACTGCAGAAAGGTGGAAAAAAAATCAGATTCTCAATCCCCTTCATTTCATGGGACCAGCTTGGTGGGATTAACAAAGGAAACGATGACAAAAGCAAAAGAACAACAGAGAGAGACAGAGAGAGACAGAGAGAAGTTCGTTGACCTGCACATCGCCGGTTCGTATGGTTCCCCTGTTCCCAGCGAAATCTTGATGGGTGAAGGCACCCTGAACACCCAAAAGAGAGAGAAAAAAAGATTCAGCACTCTTTGGGTCGCGAAATTCAACCCATCTTGCTAGAGAATCTGGACTCAATTAGACGGACTCACCTGGAGCATGTAAGTGACAGTTTCAAACCCTGTAGAGATGGGATCACAGCAAGAACCGGGTCAACAACATTGAACATTCTCGTATCAATCCAAGAGAGTAGTAACAAAACGAACGAAAGAGGTGCGAACCTCTGTGAGGATGGTCAGGAAATCCAGCTGGAGGAGACACTGCAAAATTCGACAAGCCAACCGGAATTAATTGGAGAACACTAGTCATCACCAGCACCGCACTAGACCACCCAATAAAGAAAAACGAGAAAAAAAGGGCGTCTTTGGGTAACAAACCTGAGAACTCATCGAGCATGAGAAAGGGGTCCAAGCTCCTCAATTCATTCCTGAAAATCCAAACCACCCAACAGAGATTACAACAGTTCGGATCTGGCGAACGAAAGAGAAGGACAAGGGAAGAAAAGAAAACCGCCCCATGAACCCCACCAAGAACCGGATCAAATGCGGGAAGGAGGAAGGAGGAGGAGAGGAAAAGTCAAAGAGACCTGCCAATGCTTCTGCGGACGACGGCGCCCTGGCCCTCGTGCTGCTGCTTGGCCAGGACCCGCTTGACCACGGTGCGGGGGGTGCCGAAATCGGGCTGGGACATGGCGCTCCTGAGGAGGGAAGGGCCGGGGTTAGGGAGGCGACGATGGAACAGTAGAAGAAGCCTGTGGGTGACCCCGAGAAACAGGACCATCAGCAGTAGCCGCCCATCACACCTTGCTCTCATAAAATAAAAGAAAAGAAATCCCACTTTTGCCAAATTCGTCTGTGTCGGGTGGGCGTGACTCGTGAGAAGCTTTGAAACTTCGAAAGCCTGTATTTATAAGGGGGCCATCTGGAAGGAAAGCGAAAGGGGAAGAAGAAGAAGAAGAAGAAGAAGAATGCGGTGGGCGGATGGAGAAAAGAATGGAGAGCGGGGGCAAGTAATGGGAAAACGGCCGAAGATGAGATTGGAAAAGAAAGCAGAAAGCAGAGAGAGAGAGAGAGAGAGAGATGCTTTGGCTGAAGCGGGTCGGTTGGTCCGACGCACAAGGAAGTTCGTGGGTGGGGCCCGGTGCATTCTCGTCCGTGACGTCACCCGCTCGTCACCCTGACGTCACGCTCCCGTTGCCCTTGGCGGGCCTTTTATTTGCCATCTGCCCCATGATGGGCGATCGAATCCCATTTGGTTTTTTTTTTTTGGCTCGGTGGGTATTAATAATAAGTGCCCCTTTTCAGAAAGTCAATATATGCATGTGGTGGAATTTGGGTGTTCTTCATTCGTGGATTATATATCTTTGTATCCGATCTCAAATGTGGAGATTTGATTTTGTACACATGGATTAAAAATCGTATGGGCTACCAATTAGCTCAGCTTAGTTTTAGTTTGAGTGAACAGACGATGATTAAGTTTCGATTGAGCCTTTAGAAGTGCTTGTTGAGTGCTAGGAAAGCTAGAGAGAGAGAGAGAGAGGTCTCAAGAATGACAGTGTGAGATTTGGCGATGGGTTGCTAATTTTGATTCGAAGTAGTCACGGATATGCTCCCATGAATGTGTGTCACCCACCCGATCAAGCTCCAATGATTTTTCTTCATCCCTAGAACTCGTTTTGTTTTGTTGCTTGCTAGGTTTTGTGATGATTTGCAATTTTTCAAAAGAAAAACAAAAGCCTGAAGTGCCCTCATTTTTTTTAAATAAGGGTTCGAAATGGACATTATTTTAAAAAATATATATGAAGTATCCAAATCGTTTTAAATGAGGAATTGAAAAAACCAATTCATCTCAAATAAAGGTCTTTGGACGGGAAGTGACTATTTTGACCATCGAAAAGGGATATTTTAGTCAAAAAAATTTGTAACCACATTTTTAAAAAAATATTTGCTTTTCCTTTTCTTTTCTTTTTTCCTTTTCCCTCTCCTAACCATTGCCACTTCTTGTCAATGGTTGACGAAGGTTGCCAACCTTGGGCAAGGCCACCCTCGCCAAATTGAGAAAATCACTTCAAGTTCTTATTTGAAATAAATTTTACTTGAGATCTTTATTTGAGATAATTTGACCACTTCATATCCATATTTGAAACAATATTTATTATGGTCATTTATTTGAGAAAATGAATATACTTTAAGTTCTTATTCCTAATAATAATACATTTGTATCTCTTCGGGCATCATTTTGGAAAAGGAGTGAAATCTTCTCTTTCCCGAATTGGATGTTAAGTGAGGATGGAGGATGAGGAGTTGATGACAAGTAGGTGATGCTCTCCCATGGTCATGAATGACTCCTCCTGCGTTCACATCCATTGGGTTTTATCATTAAGACAAGAAGAGAAGAAGAGGAGAATGAATGGATCCTTTTTTTGGCGTCGAATCCAAAACGATGTGGAGACGTTGACCCCCTTCTGGAGATGCACGGCGTTGCGTGTCGAATCTTTACTATTCCGATCGTAGCTGTCCCCCGAATCTGACGGTTGCCTTTGCTCTGTAACTCGTTAGTGCATCATCGTTGACCATTTACAGGGTCTTCTCAACAATACTCCCAAAAAAATGGGGCAGAAGATTATATCCGCTACATATGAATTTGTATGCGTGTGTATGTATGTATGACGCGTTATATAAGTAAAATATTATAAGAAAATGACTGTTTTTTGCACCATGGGCCGCCTTTCTTTTTCCTCTTTCGATAGCAGAAAATGGGGATAGCCATCGCGAAATATATTTCTTTGGCCGGTTCCGCTTCCTTAATTATCTTTTCCTTGACCAAGTTATGACAGTAAACGCCACAAAACAATCCATTTTTAAGGGGCTCCATTCATTCATATTCTCCTCCTTTTAAAAAAAAAAAAAAAAGAGCAGCATTGACCCTGGCGATCCACGTGTTTACAGATGCGTTCCATGTTTCTATAATAGTCAAATTCTAAACACGAATTGCAGACGCCCAAAAAAAAAACAAAAAAACAAAAAAACAAAAAAACAAAAAAACAAAAAAACAAAAAAATTGAAAATAAATTTTATCAATCAATGTATAAAGGAGACGACTGGGCCGCAAATAAATGTCGTGGTCCAGCTGAGGCGTGCATGCTTGCCAATTGCCAACTGTCTCTTTTTCCAAGCGATTTCCATAAGAATTTCCAGAAAAAAAGATGACATCAAGTCTTATCTAAGCGTGGCGTTCGGGCCTTTTAATTCCCCCCACAAGACTTTTTGGTAAAACCCCCTCCCTCGCATTTCACACCAGTTTTATTAAAAACAAAAAACTCGTTTTTGAAATAGTCAATAACTTTGGGAAGATCAAGATGTTGATTCTTAGTACAAGGATAAGGATAAAGATGAATTGAAAAGAAGAAGAAGAAGAAGGTAATGATGAGGTATGAAATCTCATCTTAGAATGCAATCATCAATTCTTGTGCTCACTTATCAACTTTTATCAATTTAACTCGGTAACCCAAATTAGAACGACTCACCAACTTTTGTGGAATTAGGTTACAAAATAGTTATGGGATACTAATTCTCGACTTTGATTACTTACCGATTTTTTAAAAAATTATCTTTTATCAAATTTATATTTTCATCGAGCTACCAACTTTTATTATCTTGATGTGCAACCTTTTCTGGAACCCCTGACGTCCACAACTCTCGAGTGAACTCGGAAGCTCTATTAAACCGCTTAAACTGCAAAAGTTGAATATGCGATCCCTTAAACCTCACGCGATAATTCTTCTTTCGCACCCAAAGTCTACAAATATCAACTCCTTCGAAATTCCATTCGCTGAAATTATAATCACGAAATGACAATGCATGCCCGTGAGAATTAGCAAAAAAAATTAAAAAAAAAATCCGTGCTTCCATTGCGTAATTAGCATGCATCAAACTATCGTATCCAATCTCGATGCTCGTAGATCAACCCTTTGCAAGGTGACGGGCCCAAAAACTACATCGGCCTTGGTTAAGCCCCAAAAATAAGTCAAATAAAATTTAGTCCGTGTACCCTTTTCAATTTCAATTTTTGTTTTGGATAACTTGTGATCATCTCCCCATAATCCAAAAAAGATGATGGTTCTAATAATATTCTTCTCAATAATAATCCATATACTATGTTGAGTTCCCCTCGTTCGACAATGAAACCTTTTCTCCTCTCTTCTTTTATTTTTTCCCCCTCCCTTGAACGGAGAACAAATAGCCTTGAATTATATATACAAGCACCTTCAAGATGACTCAAAGTCTGGCAATGGTACGATACCAAAATCAGAGAAACCCCGGACTCCATCTGTGCAATAAAAAACGACAGTAATCAACCATTAATATCCTTTTATCCACTGACAAAGTCGCCGTCATAAGAAGCTAAATTCTTATCACTTGAAATTGCTGATGCGGTGGTTCAATCATCTCTTTAAGTCATGTGACCCACACCGCACACATTGTTGGTACGTCCTAGGACCCATGCCACCTCCTGCTCTCTTTTTATTTGTTTCATCAAAAATAAATGTTTTGCAAAACATTTATCCAAAAAATAATCTGTTGTATCACTTAAAATAATTAGTCAAATGAAATTACTTTCATCATCAACAAAAATTTATGTCTACACATTTTTGTAAATGATGTAAATTTTTTTCATTCATTCATTTTTACATGTGATACAAATCATCATTTTTAATTTTTGGTCTTACTGACAAAGCCAATCACGTTGCGAGAAATGGCGAGACTCCCACCCAATAATGTGAATTCCTACGTAGTTTCCGAATCTAGATGGACCATCTTAGCACTTCGTGCCGGCCCGGACCCACCTGATATTTTCTCTGCTCAGCCGCAACAGCGGTAATAGCACAACAAAAGTATGGCCGCGCGTATGTTCATGTCTTCCCGTTCTAGGCATGTCCAAGAGTGACCTCCCTTTCGCCCGCGTCCATTAGCAAAATTCAGTTCGACATCTGCATTAAAAACCGACACTTGAGGGTCCTTTTCCAGGTTGTTTTTGTAGTACTGAGATCTAACATATATTAGCTGAGTTAGCCGGCCAGATTTTACGTGCTCTTGCGTATTCATGCATGCACAATTACATCCACATCTAATATATACTCATGAATAACGTTCAATTATCGGAAAAAAAAAAAAGAAGAAGATAAAACTCGAATTCAAATAATACAAAGAGAGGTAAACATGCGATGAGTCGAGCCTAGATTTGAAGTGAGAAAAACCAATGTACTGCTTGATTGTTTCCACTTGGTTTTCCTTTGTTTGGTTCTTCTTGTCTATTTTTTGGGGTCCTTTGTACGAAAAGGCAAATAAAACTAGTGGACTGGAAAGTTATCCTAACCTCCATGGGGTTAAAACTTCTCAAAGGATTGTACTCATCTTCATCACTGAACGATGAGGATTTTAGGTTTCCTAAAGGGCAAATCAAAACGCACGAATTCTTTCATGGAGGGAGGGAAAAGAAGTTCACCTACCTGCACATCATCTTCGTGCAACCTCCACGGCGCTCCACATAAATCTTTCAGTTCGCAGACCGCTTCCACCGCTGCCTCTCCGCGAGACGTTTCAGCAGACGATTATTATCGTCCTGGAAATAGCCACTTCGATTGCAACAGCCCCCTCCACACTCGTTGATAATCATCTCCCTGCAGCCCAAGTTCGGACAGTAACCCTTCGCGAACCCTAGAACGGCCGATTAGCACAGAAGGTCCCACCATCGGGTGGACCGTACACTCGGGACAAGTGGTTTGCAGGTAAGAGGATCTAGCATCACCTCGAAATTCAACCCGGGACATTGCACGTTCACCACTCCATTGTCGATTTTCTCCACAATGTACGAGGACATGCAATGACTGCAGAAGGAGTGATCGCACCGCTCCGAGGTCATGAAGATTGAGATCGATAGAACATCTTCCATGCATATTCCGCAACGTACGGTTGTCCTCAGAGGCGGTGCTTTCAAAGTGAAACTCAACCGTAGATCGCTCATGGTGGTGACTTTCAACTTCTTAATGCTGTGCATAGTATAAGTTGAGTGCGTGCGTGCGTTTGTGTGTACTGCAAATTTACATCCGACTTCTACAAGGATTCTGTTACTAATAGTATTCAACGAAGATGAAGCCCTTCGGCGCAGCAAATCCATACCCTGTTTATTACATGAGTGTGCTTACTACTAATAACCTTTTGGAAGACACAAAATATCATTCCAAGTCTTCTTAATAAGGGTGTGCAAAAGAACCGGAACCTGCCCGGACCGCCCGGAACCGCCCGGAATCGATGGTTCTTGAGGGAACCAGTCCGGTTCCTGATTCCAATTTATGGGCACTAGTAGGTACCGGTCCGGTTCCCAGTTCCATGGATGGATCCATCCATCCATTCACTCGGACCAGACCGATTATATTAAAATAATATATTAAATTTTCAAATTAAAAAAATGAAATTACAAATTAACAAACCCAAATCAAATAATTAAAAAAATTAATTAAAGTGGGAAAAAAAGTCCAAAGCGCACCAAATGGAGAGGCACTAAAGTTAAAAAGTCCAAAGTGCACTTTGACAAAACGTCGAGCAATTGATGGGCAAAAAGCAAGCACGTGAAGAAGCAGGGCTGCAGGAGGAGGAGAAGAAGGATAGATTAGGCGGCAAAGAACTAACAATTTTGGTCAAAAACCAAAGTTGTTTCCCGTCAAGATCGAAGCTTTTAAGAAAATGATATTATGTGAGACCGGTTCCATGGATCACCAGGAACCGGAACCGGACCAAACCAGCAGTCCGGTTCCCGAGTGGATCCCGATTCCAATTTTTTGGAACCAGTCCTTAACGGGCGGTTCCTGGTTCTAGGTCAGGAACCGCCCGCCCGGACCATGCACACCCTTACTTCTTAATGAGTTCCGTAACTATAATAGCTAAAGAAAAGTTACGAAAAGATATTTTGCAGGCAAATTACTATTAATGAGGTCAATTACGTAGGCCAAAGAAAAGTTGCGACCGATTTGGTAATCTGCTAAAAATAGGACAGCAGAAACTTACTATTAACCTAAGCGAATTACTTATTTTTATGAACAGAATGAAGTTACAACGACAAAAGGGAACTTACATCCTGTATAGAATAGTTACAGAGAGGCATGTTACAGTTAAATTACTACCGATGAGGAAAATTACAAGGGTCAAAGGAAAGTTACAATTGATTCTGTTATTTACTAATAGCATGAGAAAGAAATTTACTATTAACTGAAGTAGATTACTGGTTTTTATGGCGTATTATGAACCCAAAGAAATTGTGACGATAAAAGGGGAAATTACGTGCCACAAAAAAAAGAAAAAAAAATCAAAGATGTGCGAACATTAATATTAGTGAGGACAACCGTGTAAAGAAAAGGAAAGTCGCTTTCAATTAGGTAGTTTACTCACAATAAAAGAAAAGAAATTTACTATTAACTTAGGTAGACTACTATTTTTTGTGGAATATAACGAACCACGGGACGGATCAATTTATGAAAACAATAGAGGAACTCACCGTCTTAAAATTTAAAAGAGTTACGAAAGGACATGTATAATAGGTAAATTACTACTACTGAAGACAACTATGTGAGCAAAAGGAAAGTCGCGATCATTTAGGTAATTACTAACAATGGAAGAAAAGAAGCTTACTGTTAACTTAGATAGACTAACAGTTTTAAAGAAAATTTATGAACCAAAGAACCACAAACACGTCCACTTAGGAAAAGTTACGAAAAGATATGTAACAGGATAGAGGTACAAACATTGCAGATTAAAAAAACAAAAGTTGTACAATAAAACTTGAAAAAGTTCATGAGCTTTGTCTTTATCCATAATTTTGAAATAGTAAATCAAATCCATATATTCAGTTCCTTTGAACAGAAAAATCAAACAATTCAAACCTTTCATGCAATTACCTGTTTCATGGCATGAACTACCACATCGGTTCCAGGATTTTTCTCCTGAAATCTTTCAGCAACAACATGAAAGGGAAGGTCTAGAACCTACCTCCCAAGTCCCAACATGTGGATAAATGTGGAAAATATTATTATTCCAGTCCTAGACTTATAAAGTTATTATTTAGATTCAAAATCTATTGTGCAGATTTCAATGTAATGCTAATACTCTCAATGGTTTCAATGTAATTTTTAACATTTGCATTATATTTCAATTTAGTTTTTTCAACTAATTATTACTTGGAATTATTAACATGATGTTTCAATTATCGTTTGCTGTCCTATATAAAGGCAATTTGACATGGAAATTTATTCAAAACTTATCTTTTTAAGTAATTTTATGAATTCTATGAATTTTCTTATCTTTTCTCCTTTTTCGTTTCTTTTCTTTTGTTTTTCCCTTTTCTTTCCCTCTTTTCTGCGCAACTGATGAATTTGACTGAAATCCCCAAAAATTTAAAGGATAACTTTGATGATAGATGTTATACTCCCCATTTACAAGTCTGGTAAATTATCCTCATTGCTATAATACAAAGGAAAGCTGAAAAAGAAACTCGACGACACTTTTTATGAAGAAGTAGGGTAAATAGAAGGTTGCAACGTACACTTTGTTTTGATTGCCTAAAAAGAGCCTAGAGGCACTCACGAATAAAAATTTTCTTTCTTTATAGAAAAGAACTCTTAAAATCCCTTGAAAGGGAGTAGATGATAATGGCAGCCAGCCACCACTAGCAAAGGGTGGCCGGTGTTGGCAAACGCTGCCACGATTGGCCGAGTCGAGACCTGAGGTCCCATCACGACGCTCATTCTAGTGCTTGAGCGGTGAGTGCTTGAGCTCACCACTCAAGCAAAAGGGTTCAACTACGTAATCTAGCAGCACGAAATAGGCAAGGACTGAGTTTTGACTTGGGGGCTCTACCCGGCCTCTTCGCGAGCTCCGCGACAACTCAGGCTGGGGGTCCTTCCATTTATAGCACCCAAGATTTCATAGAGCAAAGCTGTTTATGGCTACCAGAGATTGGACTTCAACCCCCCCTCGTATCTGCTGACAAGGTTTCATGCCACTAGGATCTCATGCAAGGTAGACCCAAATGTTATCGTATTCAGGGGAAAGAGGACCATACCAGAAGAGAGCATTCACAAACTGAACTTAAAAAAATTTAGATAGCAAAGAAATGGCATACAATGTTTACACTTTGCTGCTTTACAAGTAGCTGCCTATTCATCATGGACTCTACTTTTACCCTTTATTTCATTCTTGATATTTATCGGACCAAAGAGGCAGATTCGCAGATTTCCTTCAACTACCCGTTCATGGAAGTAGTTCTTATACAAATCCCAGAATTCATCTCTGCAACACAAAATCCATATGAATGAGAACTACACTCAAGAATGCATGAGAATGGAGGTTCAAGGGCACGCAATCAAGCAAAACATGTACCTGATTTGTGGAAGTGTTAAAAGGGAATAGCCCTTCACATCAGTGTGCATGTCAAGCAATATTACTGATAAGCGAGAAAGCCCCAATGCTTCAATGTCAATTAGTTTCTTTATTCTGCAATCAAGATCAGTGTCATCATCAAGAAAGCAGGAAGTGAATCATAAATAAGGAAGAATAATGCTTTGTCAGACGATCCCAGAAACTTTGAACTAATGTGTCTATCTGAGGTAACAAATTATTTACTCAAGAACATCAACTGGAGAACTATATTTTGATGGGCTTCAGACTGATTGAGGTTATTGGTTACATAAATGAGCTAGATTTGACATTCCGTTTCATAACCTAACTCAAGTCTTGGCATTGTTGGGGGTTGACTGTACAACTTCAGCCAAACCCAAATCTGCCTCACTGACGTTAATTAGCATTTCTTTCAACCTAATACTAAAAGAGAGAAATTATCGGCCTTGCCACTCCATCATTCAGATTAGTCAATTAGGAGCCAAAAGCAGACAGAGCCACCGATCATCTTCAAAAGTACCTGAACAATTACTATAAACAGACTAGTGTTGGAACCTTCGTATTTGGTTAAACTTCAATCTACTATAATCAATATCTAATAGTATCAACCAGTGCCTTCAAAGATGAGGAAAAAACTCAGCTGTTCAGGGTGGGGCACGCTCCTTTCAGCATGAGGCATGCTTGTTGGCATCACAGGCATGTGCTCTTCAGGGCCATGGGTGACCCCCTTATGGACATGCCCCTCAAGATCACGGGCATGCTCCCTAAGGTCATAAGCATGCTCTTCACGATGAGAGGCAAGCTCCCTAAGGTCATGAGCATGCTCTTCACAATGAGAGGCATGCTCCTAATGTTCAGGGGTGCACTCTTCACAACAGGCCTGATTTCAGGACTCATGTGGGTCCAGTGGCAATCAATGACCAGATTTGAGGCATGGACAATACTAATGCCAGAGGTGCACCATCAAGCCTTATCGAACTAAAGGCATTGAACTAATTTTGACTTCGCAATGGGAGTTCAACTGTATTCAATGTAATTTCATGCATGTCCCAATGCATTCAGAGAAGGACCTAGATTGCTAAATTGAGCAAGTGATTCTTCATGGAATCAATGGACAAACCTGTGCTCCCACTTGTAGCCTCTGTCAAAATCTTTTAGACTTTTTGATTACTCATTGACAAGGAATAGGACCAACTTTGCTTTAAAGATGAGAACTTTTCCAGTATTTTCACACTCCCATTGGAATTTCCAGTTATACAAATATTCAATTTAAAGAAACACAAACCTGTTTGGAGTACCACATGCAATATTGACACGGTTCTTTAACATGGCGACCTGCAGGGACCAAATATCCAAAATATGCTTAGATAATCCCAGAGTTAAAGCTAAACGGGTAGAATTTACAGATACAATTCCACTCTAGAAGCAATGAGATAGGATAAAGAAAGACAACTCGATAGTTCTCACTAATAAAGAACCACCCAAATGAAATAAATATATTTATGTATGTACGTATGCAAGAAGAAACTGCTCCTCATATTAAAGGAACTAGGGAAGACATGTGGAGGAAATAAATCATCCCGTTCTCCCTGACTAGGAGTCAATATAACAGAACCAACTGAGCATCCCATGTTGTGCTAATGATCAAGATGTGCAGAGTGACATCCCAAAAGTATCGAAGTATAAAAGCACATACAATTTGCGCTCAGTGCATCTAAAACTAATAAGCATCTGATTGAAGAAACGATGATGATAAGCAAAAAGAGAAGAATGAATATTTTATCCCAAGTACAACTTATCCAACTCTGATTGAGAGCAAACAAGAACAATTACAATACTTAACAAAAAAACAAATCGTGTGCGCATGTTGTGTCTATTGCAGTTGCTTTTCAGTAGCAAGGAGTTATAGCCATTACATTAGTACATATAGGAATAATATATATATATATATATATATATATATAGAGAGAGAGAGAGAGAGAGAGAGAGAGAGATGAATTTTGAGGTCTAGTTTGAGGTTTAAAATTTGCTCTAGGCAAGCAGAGGGACAAATCTAATTATAGCCAAAGCAATAACCTGCCGCTAATGTCAGCAACTAGGCTGATGATGATTAGGCATGGTTCACCATTTAGAACTGTATATAGGTCATATGAGCATAATAAAGCAAATCTGTCCTCACGGTTATTGCCAGCATCTAAATGATGGGTTTATCATGGAAGTATTTTGATATATCCCGACTTTAATAGAGCTATGACGTGCAACTATTGGACTTCTATTCACGCACTTATTCCATCTTTGGAATTCAAAACAATGAAGCCCAACTCAAATAGAATCTCATACAATAAGTAAACCCATAGCATCGACAAGCCAGTGATGATGAGGAATTATTGATCCCAAGAATGGATGGGCATGAGGAACATAAATAGACAACAAAGAAGCATCAGGAAGTTGGGATCAGACTGACGTGCAAAAAATTTACTCAGCAATGCTGCTGCCTTAGATAATTACATTGTGATGGCATCATATCCCAGACTTTAAACTGGCACCAAACAAGAAAACCAGAAAAAACCAGAGGGATGATAATGTGGGTGATCAAAAAAATATTTCGGAATAACGGAAACAACTTAAGATCAGGTAGATCAAAAGAAGTTCACAAGCATATCCCAAGAACAGGGAGAAAGAAGAAAAATAGATGGGCATGAGGAGAATAAATGGTAAACAAAGAAGCACCAGGAAGTTGCGATCAGACTGACGTGCAAAAAATTTACTCAGCAATGCTGCTGCCTTAGATAATTACATTATGGTGGCATCATATCCCAAAGTTTGAACTGGCACAAAATAAGAAAACCACAAAAGCCAGAGGGAAGATAATGCGGGTGCTCGAAAAAATATTTCGGAATAAAAGAAACAACTTAAGATCAGGTAGATCAAAAGAAGTTCACAAGCATATCCCAAGAATGGGGAGAAAGAAGAAAAATGAATGGGCATGAGGAGCGTAAATAGAAAACTAAAAAGTAACAGGAAGTAGCGATCAGACTGACGTGCAAAAAATGTACTCAGCAACGCTGCTGCCTTAGATAATTACATTGTGGTGGCATCATGTCCCAGACTTTGAACTGGTACAAACCAAGAAAGCCAGAAAAATCCAGAGGGAAGATAATGTGGGTGCTCCAAAAGATATTTTGGAATAACAGAAACAACTTAAGATCAGGTAGATCAAAAGAAGTTCACAAGTATATCCCAAGAATGGGGAGAAAGAAGAAAAATGAATGGACATGAGGAGCGTAAATAGAAAACTAAAAAGTACCAGGAAGTTGCGATCAGACTGACGTGCAAAAAATGTACTCAGCAACGCTGCTGCCTTAGATAATTACATTGTGGTGGCATCATATCCCAGACTTTGAACTGGTACAAAACAAGAAAGCCAGAAAAATCCAGAGGGAAGATAATGTGGGTGCTCAAAAAGATATTTTGGAATAAAAGAAACAACTTAAGATCAGGTAGATCAAAAGAAGTTCACAAGCATATCCCAAGAATGGGGAGAAAGAAGAAAAATGAATGGGCATGAGGAGCATAAATAGAAAACTAAAAAGTACCAGGAAGTTGCGATCAGACTGACGTGCAAAAAATGTACTCAGCAACGCTGCTGCCTTAGATAATTACATTGTGGTGGCATCATATCCCAGACTTTGAACTGGTACAAACCAAGAAAGCCAGAAAAATCCAGAGGGAAGATAATGTGGGTGCTCCAAAAGATATTTCGGAATAAAAGAAACAACTTAAGATCAGGTAGATCAAAAGAAGTTCACAAGCATATCCCAAGAATGGGGAGAAAGAAGAAAAATGAATGGGCATGAGGAGCGTAAATAGAAAACTAAAAAGTACCAGGAAGTTGCGATCAGACTGACGTGCAAAAAATGTACTCAGCAACGCTGCTGCCTTAGATAATTACATTGTGGTGGCATCATATCCCAGACTTTGAACTGGTACAAAACAAGAAAGCCAGAAAAATCCAGAGGGAAGATAATGTGGGTGCTCAAAACGATATTTTGGAATAACAGAAACAACTTAAGATCAGGTAGATCAAAAGAAGTTCACAAGCATATCCCAAGAATGTTGAGAAAGAAGAAAAATGGATGGGCATGAGGAACATAAATAGAAAAAAGAAGCACCAGGAAGTTGGGATCAGACTGACGTGCAAAAAATTTACTCAGCAATGCTGCTGCCTTAGATGTGGTGACATCATATCCCAAACTTTAAACTGGCACAAAACAAGAAAACCAGAAAAAACCCAGAGGGATAATAATGTGGGTGCTCAAAAAAATATTTCCGAATAACGGAAACAACCTAAGATCAGGTAGATCAAAAGAAGTTCACAAGCATATCCCAAGAATGGGGAGAAAGAAGAAAAACAGATGGGCATGAGGAACATAAATAGAAAACAAAGCACTGGGAAGTTGGGATCAGACTGACGTGCAAAAAATGTACTCAGCAATGCTGCTGCCTTAGATTATAATATTGTGGTGGCATCATATCCCAAACTTTGAACTGGCACAAAACAAGAAAACCAAGAAAAACCAGAGGAAAGATAATGTGGGTGCCCAAAAAGATATTTTGGAATAACAGAAACAATTTAAGATCAGGTAGATCAAAAGAAGTTCACATGCATATCCAAGTACTTCGGATATGTCCAGATTTAGAAAATGACGAAATTTTATAGGTATTTTACCTCAACTTCAAAGCATGTTGTACAATTGTAACATGTCCCACAACAATAGCATTGCGAAGTACGATGATAAAACTCCATCAAATTTCATAAGTATGAAGAATCTTGCATGCGTTCATCCATTCTAGCAATTCTAATTAGTAGGAGGGGAGCCACCTAATCTAGATATTTAGTACAAGAACTAACTCAAAGAATAGAAGAGTTAGATTGTAAAGGGCAGAACATATTCTAATAAGCACTATTAAGAGCTTCCTGAGCTACATAAAGCAAGAGAATGGGCACATCCCATGAGGACTCTGCATTGAAGTCCTCAACATATAAAGGTACATCTCCCTCAATGTACTAAACCTATCTGGAAAAGAAGAAAGAAAATTCAGAGAACAGGGCTAGTTTTTTACGATCATTAAGGTGCATTACTTGGGGCAAATGGCTGAACTTGGAAGTACAAAATACGAGAATAGATCACATCAAAATCATAATTGCACCAATGACCCCCAATGTATCCACACCATGGAAAGAATTGAAACAGAGCACTCAAATCAAATGCAGAAACAATTACTTTCCCATATGCTTTCTTAGGAAATCTGCAGGATTTTCCACTCACAAACATGAAGGCAATAATCATGAACACTCAAAAACCCACATGATACTATCAATAACCAAGTAATGCATGAACACTCACATGCATTCAGGGCAGCTGAACAGACCTAACTATGGATAACATACCTGTTCCTCTATTTTTATATGCTTTGAGAACAATTTGGCTGCATGGCATTCCCTAGTTAGTGACCTAAAGCCCCTAAAGAAACAAAATGAAAGTGTTAGCGTCCAATAAAAGCATTAAATAGTCATGCTATATTATTGATAGTCGTATATTCAACAGGATTAACCACTTGGATAAATGGTTCATGTTGCAAATCGAAGAACCTAATACTGCTCCAATTCCATCTCAGTTTAGAAGCCATGAAGTTCTCAGGTCTTGGAGAAGGTATTAGTTCCTTGTAAGAAGGGGAAAGGAGAGAAGTAACCAGACCTTAGAATCTCTATCGTTCTGATGGCGGATGCCGTGATGGCAATGACAGCTGGGCTTCCCGGATCGATTTTCCCATGATCAAGAGTTCCCTCATAGAGCACTCCCTTCCATGATGGGCCAAAAGCCGCCTTTATCTGTTTCCCCAAAGCATTAACATCTGGTTCGGGGCCCTGAGATAACTCCAGAATGCACGTGTCTGCGTGAAGCACGTCATCGTTAGATAAATCTTGAAGAGTCTAAAGAAAAATGAGTATTTAGCACGATTCAATCATTAGTTTGGGATGCGCGACCCGAATAAAACCCTCCGACACGACAGAACCGGCAACGAATTCCCTCTTTCCTAAAATCTAAAATGTTATCTGATTCGGTCTCCATCTCATTGCAGTCTTGACATTCAGCAAAGCAACATGAGAAACGAACGGCATCATAAATCTTCCCAAATGCGCGGAAGGGAAATGTACTCGCAGACCGCGATCGATTCACGAAGCTGCCAAGGCCGCGAGCGTGAGAGACCGGTAGAAACGACGACGAGACGACGCGGGAGCGAAAGGCACGGACCTCTGATGGAATCGAGCTCGAGAGATGAGAGGTGGATGCCGTTGGCCGACTGGTACTGAGCGAGGAAGAAGCCGAGCTGCTCCGAAGCCGACGCCGGCGGCCCCCCCACCGTGTCCTCGCTGCCCGGCGTCGGTTCTTCGCGGCCGGCGTCGACGTTCCGGTCGGCCTTCTTCTTCTTCTTCGGCTGCTTCTGCTTCTTGAAGGGAGGGTTTTTGGGAGAGAGTCTCGAGGATTTGCGACCTCCTCCTCCCATGGCCGCTAGGGTTTTAGGACCATCCCTTCGCTCGCTTCGCTTTTAAAACTCTGGCGCCAACTCCCATGGCCAGTTAGGACCGGGCATCGGGCCGGGTCAGGACCCGGTTGGCCCGGGTTTTCTTCCTCTCTTTTTCTTTTTTCCACTTTTTTAACTAATCAAGAAAATTATCTGGCACAAAAAAAAAACAAATCAATTTTTTTTTTATGAAAGATATTCAAAAGTAATTTAAAAAAATAACAGAACTAATTCATTGAGGAAAATTAAGTGGCCTCGATTAATTGACCTCGGGTTTTCTTTTTAGGCTTTTTTATTTCACGAATAATAAATGATTTGGAAAATATTTTCTTAAAATAATCGTTTGTTTCGTTTTGAAATAATCAATCAATAAAAGAATGTTCATTTTTTACACTGATTTATATCTAAATAAGTTGGTTAAAGGGTGAAAATATTTTTTTAATTATTTTTGTAAATAAAGAAAAATATTTTCTGAATCACTTATTTTTGCAAAACAAACACACTCTTAAATTAGGGTTCAAAAGGCGGCCATTGCTATAGTATAGTACTCACAATTGTGCACGAATGCTATTAGCGACATAAACAACTTAAGAGCCCCATAGTATAGCTCAAAAAGGCCCTTAGAAAATTAGACAAAGGTATAACTCAATTAACAACCACATGTAAAAATCCTAACCACCATCATCGACAAACACACACGCAGAGATAGAGATAATGACATTGCATAATCACAACACGATCTAGAAGAACCTAGATTGAAAACCTGACCTTGGAGGTCGACCACATCTGTACATATCACTAGGTTTTGTCAAAGGGCTAGAATTTGAATTGAGACGACAAAGGTAGAGATTGGGTGTTGAACGTCAAAAGGCTAGAATTTGAATTGGATCTGGTTTCAACACAAATTTAATCAAATGTAGGGAAAATATCAAACGAACTTGGAATTGCATGAAATCTTACAGACAGATAGATCAACAAATCCTTAATAACTTTCGTGCAACATTTTGCTAAAAAACCCTTGATTTCAACCCGTAAATAGATTTAGCCCTAGGAGTCAGTGAAAAACAATTTTGAAGGCCAAAATGACGCACATAAAGGCCAGTCTTGCTATTTAACCCTCAAATTATGTGGTTTTCCAAATAAGACTTCAATGAACAATTTTGTAGCTTTGAATTTTGGCAAAAGAACAAGCCCAGTCCAAGTCTAACCATGCTAAGTCAAGCCCAAAAAGCCTCACTAGAGTTAAGCCCAAACTCATATATACTAAGTCATAATCCAAACTTTCAGAAAGAAATGAGCCACAAACTAGAACCTAATATTAAATAAAACAATTCAAGCCCAATAGTCTAAATAGACCCTAATCCAACAAACTTAATCTAAGCTCCCACTTGCCATCTCATCTTCCACGCACTGCCCACCATCGTCTTTTCACAATGCGAATCGAGGGCACACAGAGCTGAGACACCAGGGCATGAACCCCTTATATCACCATAAATCTACATATGTCTGTCACCGGACCTTCAGTGCCGACTACTTTTGATAATCGGACCACCATCCACCGACCTCCATTGTTGACCACCCCCACCCCCGCATTAATGGCTGCCACCGGCCACACATCCCAACGCCGATCACTCAACATTCAAGACCGTGATATTACAAGAACACATAGGAACTAGGCAAGAGAGCTTGCGAGATTGAGGGAGCTATTCACGAACATAAACTTCTAGAAACTAAGCATGGCATTCCACACAAATAAACGCCGAAGAGCCAATATCACAGCCAGCACATCAACAAACGAGATGCATGTTCGATTTCACTAACCCATTGATTCTAGAGGGAGACATGTTTTACTAATCAGCTGAAGGTCTCTTTTCATGAAAAGATAAAAAGTTTTACGAGATTTCAGAGTAGCTCAGAGTCGGAAGGCTACACTAGCTTGGTTTAGACATTTTGACGAACATGTAGTGTGTAGCAGGTTGAAGAATAAACATTAAATGCGTGCATAATAACCATTCTACCCGTGCTCCTCATTGACTCTCACTTCACATAGCCCTCATCGACCCTCCTCCTCCTCGTACTGTCCTCTTCAGCCTTTGAGAGACAAAGCCTACCTCATCTCCTCTTGGTTGACGACGATGAGTTTCTTCAATTGCTCTCTCTTTCTCATCATTGTTTCGCAATTGTCCAAAGGCCCTGAAGTTCGATTTTGCGTTTGTGTTGTAGGTTCTGCGTCGGAATCTCCTTGACACTTCCATCCTCGCCTCAAGCACTTTGTGTTTCTTTGCGGCGATCCTCTGTCGTTGACTCCTCCAGGTAACTGATTGTTACAAATGCGAGAGTCGCTTATGGTTCAGTGGTTGATTGCAGTCTATGCCAATTTAATCTGGTTTTTTTAACCATCTATGTGAAGGAGTTCTTTACCAAAGTAGGTTTAATTTGGTTTATAGATTGTGCCCTTTTCTCTGTCTTTTCCTTTTTCCAATCTTCTTCTATGCTATTTCTTTTGAATTGTCCAACGCCCTAGTTACAATCACCAAAACATCTTAAAAACAATCGTGGAAAGGGAAATCAGAGATGGCTTTTATGTGCTTTAATAAAAACCAGAGAAACATCTGTTGGTTCCAGAAGTTCCAAGATAACCGGAATTAATATGGCAGTGCAACTCATATGTGTACTTCATAGTTCTACCACAACATTGCTTTTTTCATTCCATTCCTCGTGAATTCTCAACATGCTAATTCTTAAGCTCTCTCCAAATGTATTGTTGAAGAGAAGTGCTCTGGAGGCACATTTGCCTATGAGCCATCTTCTTCAAAGTAAAAACAATTGGATTTCAAAAAAAAAAAAAAACAATTGGATTTCTTTTTGTTCCAAGAGAGCGAGATGGAGTAGCACATTTGCTTTTGTTGGGCCTTTAGGGGTTTTTGTTTGAAAGAAGTACATCCCAAGTGTCAAAACTTGACACGAAAGAACACTTAAGTGCTAAAAGTTAGGAAAATGACACTTGAGTGTCACTTTTTTTGAAAAGTGGGACGCTTAAGTGCCACATTCGGCGAATTCCGCCGGAAATTTTGTGTTAATTTTTTATTATTTTTCTTACTTATGTAGCTTGCCGGAGAGCTAATTCAGCAAAGAAACGCAAAAACGACGTCGTTTTTGCGTTGATTTGAATTTTAATATAAAAATCAATTAAATTAAATTATTAAAAAACAATAATTTAAATAAAAAAGGAGGAGGGAGGAAGAAAGCGGTTGAGGGCCGAGCCCTCATCGTTGCCACCTCCTTGCCATTGCCGGGCCCCGGCCAACCCTCCTCCCACCGTCGCCGGCCCTTCCCGCAACGGCGGGGGCGGTGGCGGCGTGGCTTAGCCCTCGGCCCGCTTTTTTTTTTTTTTAAATAAAATTTTTAAATGTTTTGAATAAATTTAGTTTTAAATTTAATTTAATTAATTTTATATTAATTATTTACCACGTCAACATCAAAACGACGTCGTTTTTGCATTTGTCTAGTCACGTTAGCGTGCAAAATGACGTTATTTTGCATTTACCTTGCTAGAAAATCACCACATCAGCATTTTGGCAGAATTTTCTCGCCATTGGTACTTAAGGGTGCGTTTGCTAATGTTTTTGTTAAAAAATTGTTCCAGAAAACAGAAATAAAAAAAACTATTTCTGTTCCGGGAAACAATTTTTGAACAGAAGAACGCGTTTGGTAATTGCATAAAATTTCTGCTCCTATAATAGAAAAAGAACAGTAAAACACGTTTGGTAAACTTGTATAATTTTTTTGTTTCTTTTAATTTTTTAATATTTTTATTTTATCTTTCTTTTTTTTTTTTTTTTTCTTTTTTTCTTCCTTTTGGCCAGTCGTCGGCCTCGGCCATGGCCGGTTGCGGCGACTAGCCGACAAGGGCTGGCGGCCTCGCCGGTCGGCGCAAGGTCGGCCTCACCGAGGGTCGGCGACGCTCCGACGAGGTCACTGGCCAAAGAAAAAAGAAGCAGAAAAGAAGAAGAAAAGAAAAATAAGGAAAAAATAGGAGAGAGAAAATTTGTTTCTCGGAAGTGTTCCCGGAAACAAAAGTGTAAACAAACGCATTTCTATTCTTTTTTTGTTCCTTGGAACAAAAGAACAGAAATTGTGTTATGAGGAACAAAAAAAAACACAAACAAATAGGCCATAAGTGATCCATTTTGTTCCGATTTTGACACTTAAGTGTCACTTTCCTAATTTTTGACATTTAAGTATTCATTTGTACCAAGTTTTGGTACTCTAGTTATCCGGCACTCATTTTTGTTCTATTGATATTTATGTCTAGAAAACCTCCTTGTGCTGTTGAGGACGAGTTGTCCTTATGATTTATGCTTGTTAAGCTTTAGCTTCAATGGGATGCAAACGCGTAACTTCATTACATTTTAGTTGATTAGATGAGTCTCTTTTTACGGCCTTGATTAGCAATCAATCAATCAATTAATTAGTGAGCCACATTAGATCACTTATTCAATTATTGTTAGTTCTGGGCAATTATGTCATTAATCAATTAACATATCAAATGAATTCCATTTCAGATTATTGAACCGTCACTAGAAAGCTTGAGATGTGAACTTTAAACATCATGAAGACCATTTTGAGTGATTCGGACCCTGTTGACCCGAAATTGAGTGAAATAACCTGACTGTCCAGAATAGGACCCGGTTTGGACCCAAGTTAAATAAAATGTGAGCAAAATATCAAACGAACTCGGAATTGCATGAAATTTTACAGAAAGATCAGCAAATCCTTAACAACTTTCGTGTTTTAACAATTTGCCAGAAAGCCATTGATTTGGACCAGTAAATCGACTTAGCACCCGGAGTTAGTGAAAAACAGTTTAGAAGGCCAAAATGACCTTGTCTGGTTTGTTGAACATAAAGGTCTTTAAATCTCGCTATTTAATCCTTAAACTTTGTGGCTTCCACAATGAGGTCTCAATGAACAATTTCGTAGTTTTGAATTTTTGCAAAAGAAGATTTCAAGTTCATTGGAATTACAGAATACGCCTGGGTGCTCAGAGAAGCAATTTCCCAGATCTGAGTGCGGAAATCAACCGGCATATCGATCATCATTGTGGGTTTTCTCTTAGTGGAAAGTAACGATTTTTCATCTACATGTGTCACGGTCATATGCAGATACATACAATATAGTACTCAAAATTGTGCAAGTATGCTATTAGTGGCATAAACAACTTAGAGCCCTATAGTATAGCTCAAAAAGGCCCTTACAAAATTAGAAAAAAGTACAACTCAATTAGCAACCACATGTAAAAATCCTAATCCACTATTGTGAACAGACGCGCACGTAGAGATAGAGATAACCACATCGCATAACCACAACACAAAATCTAGACGAACCTAAATTGGAAAACTGACCTCGGAGCTCAACCACACCCGTATAGATCGCTCGAATCCGTCTTGCAGATGGGCTAGGGAGTGAGGGTCAAACCATATACGACCTGGAAAACCAAGATGGCAGAGTTGTGAGGGTGCGCGGCACTGACACTTGCTTGAGGCAAAGACTAGGCGTCGAACGTCGAAGTGTTGAGAAGTGAAACCTGAAAGTATGTGTTTGAACTGAGACGACGAGTTAAAGTGATGTGTTTGGGGTCGAACAATATCAAGATCATAATCCAACTGCACTTTTTAAAAGTTTAAAGATTTAATTATATTTTTTCGACAAGTTTTATGACTTCTACTCCACATATCCCTTCTCAATATTAGATTTAGATTTCATTAGTAATTAAAAGTTCAAATTTTATGAACCTATTTTATTGCTGCCTCAACTTTATCGTGTCGTCCGTCAGTCAAGGTTAGCGGCATTTTCCACCGTTACTTTTCTTTAAGTTGACCTCCTTTTCATTCTAACGCCGTTCTTTCTTTCCTTTGCCAAAGTTTCAAAATAAATTATGTTCCGGGCTAATAAAATGTTCTGGGTAAGCATAACATATAAGAGAAACAAATGACATTGAATATGTACAAGATGGAGTGGAATGATGGAAAAGAATACAGATCTTGGTCATTCTTATTTTCTTCTTTTCGATATTAAATATGATTTTATTTCCAAGCAGCGAGAGATCGCGTACAAATGACAGCAAAAGAATGAGACTTGCCCACAAAAGGCAGTCAATATAGACCGTGAACATCACCTCATCCATTGGGATTTTGCTCAGTGGCCTATTTTGCCGGCAGGCTCTTCCGATCAGCAGGATGATCAAGCAGGGATCGCATGCGACTAGGCTCAAGACTTCACTTGTGGTAGTGATGGTTATTCTCGCAGCTGCCTTGCACGAGAAGCCTTAATACCAAATTTGTTCCTGTTTTCTTTCTGTTTTGTTCTCAGTTTTATTTTACACAAAGTTGGCCACTACAATATATAGAAACTCCTCCGTTTGGCTAAATAAGCACAAAATATTAACCTACAAATTATCTGTATCGCTCATGATTTATCCATTTAAGATATATAGATATACATATATTTTGTTATTTATATTGTGAGTAGTTGATGTTAAATCTAAACAATTGCAAGTTTTTTTTTTTTTATCACGCTGAGGTTGGTGGTGGTGGGGCGTTTGTGGGGCAAATTTCCATTCAAAAGGGATTTTTTTTTTATCACACTGAAGTCGCATGTTGAGGTAACAAAGCCCAAAGCCCAAAGACTTTTTTTGGGGGGGACAAGGTCCCTTAAAAAAGAATTAATTGGCAAATAATGGAGAACAATGTCAACTTTGGATCCATTGGTATTTCCCGAATGAAATGACATCGAAAGAGAACTGATTCTTTTTTGGGTCTCAATTCAATCCTTTGATTTAATCGCATATTCAGAAAAAAGAAAAAAGAAAATAGCCAATGAAGGAGTATGGTATTGTGTTGGTTATGGTGGACACATCAAAAGGTTCCTCATGTTTTTCTTGTCAAATTATAGTTTTCACATCATGGATGCAAAGTAAGTAATCTAGGCCAGTTGTGGGTTATGTGCAGGCAAAACGTCGACCGGTACCTAGCGCACATTTGGATGGGGGATATTGGATATATATATATAGAGCACGTTATGTTTGACTTTACATGGTGGTGGCAAAAGATAATTACATCAATCGAATAAAAAATGCCTAGACCACTTTCACGACAACAGCATTACATTCCTGGGAGAATATAAATTCGATGTTTCAATAATGTGCCTTGAAAATGTCTAAATAACCCCCATTTTCCAAGAATAGCCGGATCTTGATTTGGCTATATAATTGCAATCTTAGGAGACTTAATAATAATAAAAAATTTAAACCTGATTTTGATCCGTGTGATGCGGTGCGCTGATGACGGATGACGGGACATTGCAACAGACATATGAGTATGATCCCATAAAGAGGAGGAAAGATCAGCTCCTTGCCACTGCATTTCTAAGTCCTCTTAGAAATGTTTAAATAATCACCAATAAGGCTTACTTGCAGCCTATTTGATTTATTAATTCATGTCATAAATTCTTATTTGGTAGTGAATATGATCTACTTATTTATAAATTCACTTGTTATTTGAAATATCATTACGCTTATCTATTTGGGATAATATCTTGAAAAGTATCAAACTAGTACGTCTGTGATATTTTTTAACTACCAAAAACCTCAAATCGATATATTAATAACAAATTTACCTTCAATTAAGTTCCGAATTAATCCATAAAAAAGTATACATGTGAAACAGAAGGCAAAATCCTAAACTGGTACACTCGCCAATTGTCATGTGTGATCCAACTTAGCAATTTGATGATAAAATTTAACGTAAACTAATAGTAGGTAAATTTGTCACAGGTATACTAGTTTGAAATTTTTGGTAGTAGAAAATTAGTTTGGAGTAAATTTGTCATAGGTATATTGATTTGAATTTTTTTGTGATAATAACCCTATCCATTTTACTCATAATATTGAGTCCAAAATGATGATCCAAAATGATAAAAGAGCATTTTCTGACTATGGAGTATCAAGTCTTTTCTTTTAAAATTTGAACCAAGTTGGTCGAAATTTCATTTTTGCTAGAACGTAGTAGCTATAGCGTGTAATTTTACTTTGTATTGTGTATTTCTCTCCAATTTATATTGTTAAAATATTTAAATATTAACTCGCGCTTTTATCTAATAATTTAAATTTCCGCCATCTAAATCACCAGCATCACTTCTATCATGGCAGCCACAACCGCTACACCACCACCCCCTGCCTCCCCATCTCAAGGTTAGGGATTTTGTGGTGTTGTAATGAGATTGACCGGAGGTCACGACCTTCTCAATGTCGTCGAAGCGACACATGCACGTGAGAGAGAGAGAGAGAGAGAGAGAGCGGGGGAGGGGCAGGCCAAGGGGCGGCACCTCCCCAGGAAACGAAGGGGGAGGCGGTGTACTAGGATGGCACTCCCCATGGAGGAGGAGACAGATCATGGTTTGTGTAAACGATCGGGGAAATAGGGTGTTCTTTTATTTTATTTTGAAAGGAGGGTAGCATCAGACTCTCTCCTCATGACATCTTATCGCTAAGGATATAAGAAGTCATTATTCTAGAAATAGAGGAGGCAAGCAGGATCATATCTGCAAATCGCGAGGGCTTTTCGGACTTCCCATAGATATCAATTCAGAGGATAAATCAAGGAGATACATCAAGAGTGATTGTGCTTCTCATATCATATTTTTGGTAAACTTCGGTAGGTGGAAGGGAACGGTCCCGGAAGAACAGAATAACGTGCCGCTTCATCTAAGTCCCTCAGAGACTGTTCTAATTCTGCGCAGTCATTTGCTGTCATGTTAGACGTGATTATTAAACCTTAGTGTATGGTTGACTTCGGTGCAGGCCTTCTGGGCATGCCTCTGCGGAATCCTTAGAATCATTCCGACTTCGATTAAGATAACGGCTCTCTTTAACCTACCGAATGTTAATGTCGCATTCAAATCAAATGAGTTCAATCTTCCTCATGGCCAATTCGATTACCGGTCTCTTCCCCATTTTTCATCCCAACTGTCCCCCCATGTGCATGTCCGTCTTAATAGCAAATGATGCTCCAGCTTAAGATAAGAAAAGATGCTATGATATAGGCTAAGGGGTTTTATAAGATATAGAGACATAAATCAACACTGCATAGAGAAATTTGTAATCCTTAGGGTTTTGTTCTGTTATGCAATCGTATTGGGGGAGGCATGAAAATTTGTTGTTTGTTTGTACTAGATACCAATTTTGAGAAATTGGCCAAATCTCACTTCTTAGATAAAACAAAAGATAGGAAATTTAATGGGATGATTTTTTTTCCCCATTTCAGTAAATCTTCGATGGAGTTGGGTAAGTGGTAAAAAAAATAATATTGGTAAAATAAAAGTTACTAGTCGCCTAATTTCTCGGTAACTTATAGCTCACTTACATTTTAGTGCAATTACTAACTCTTTTTCACTGTATGCAAATTGCAAACATTTTTTATATTTCAACAACTTTCATGGTTTTGTTATCAATATCTTAAATTTACCAATTGATAACTTACTTTTAGAAAGTTGACGAGCCAATTTAATTACAATTAGTAATTTCATGTGTTATTGAATTTAAGGCCTGTTTAAGAATGGTAAATAGAAGTTGGTATAAGATAAGAAAGTTAGTAACAAAAATAAACTTGATGAATAACTCAAATGAGAGTTGATAATTCACAATTAATTGGTAACTTCATTGAAGAAAATTTGATAAGTCACTTTGATTATGGTTGATAAGTATAAAAAGACTTGGTACATTTAAGGAATTGCTGAGAAATATAAATAAGAACTTTGTGAACGATAAAAGTAGTTGACAAATTACAAGTAAATATATTATTTAAGTGAGAGTTGGTAACCCAATACTAAGCGATAATTCGAAGGGAGAAAAAGTTGTTGAGTCACACTAATTTTAATTGGTGATCTCTACAAAGAGCTAGTAAATATAACTGGTTGCTCATAAAGGTAAACAAAAGTTGAGAAGTCCATAGAAAGGCTGGTAAAAACAATCAAACATTAATAAGTAATTTAAATGAGAATTGACAACCAGAAAAAAAGCTAGTAAATCTAATCCGTACAAAGTTGGTGAATCACCCTAATTTAAGTCAGTAATTATTTGGTAAAAACAAAATGTAACTAAGTTATGGAAGTAAAAGTTGGCAAATTAGTTTATTATTGGCTAGTCACCGAACTACGAAGAAATGTAGGTAATTTCAGAAAATCGATGCTGAGTTACCAATGAGTTATCTCCAAAAAGTCAATTTTTTATCAATAATTTCTTGACACCTACTGATACTTAATGATATTTCTTAATACGGAAAAAGGAAATACGTATTTTGAGTGCGGGTTAATAGAATTCTGCATGTTCAGCTTCAAAACCAGCCAGTGATTATAGTCTCCCAAAACGCAAATTCAGCTGAAAATAGATGGGTTCTCTCTCTCTCTCTCTCTCTCTCTCTCTCTCCCTCTCGTTTACTTTCTTATAAAATGAAATACTATGGAGAGCTTGAGGGAGAGGCCAATCATGGATGCCACATGCACCTCTCGCGACTGGGAACATGTAAGATTGACAGAAGCACATGAATTGCAGAACGCACAAAAGCGAAGTGCAGGTTAGTGATGAACGTGCATCGTTTCTTTATACTGACAACGTGCATTAAGATAATAGCGATCGAACCCAAGTGCCGTGCAGGCCATGAGCTCTCTGATTCCTTCAATTGCTTCTTGACTTGGGAAGCTTCGATTCCTCTCCTATTTTTGTATGATGTCAAGGCCATGGTCGACTCGTTCCACACGCTGAACCGGCACAACTTAGATCATCCGATCGGTGGTTTTAAAAAAGGATTTTGAGGCCAGCTAGAGAAGCCCATTTACTTGGTTAATTTTTGTCAAGGCCATTGAAATATTCCTCTTCTTGACAGCTATTTCCCACCCGCTGCTTCCCACTATAAATACTCTCTGCCGTCCCCATATCTTCCGCAACCGAAAAGCCACTTCTCCTCTTTCCGAGTTTCTCTTATCTCTATTCTTGAAATATAAACCCGGTTTCAAGCTACTCCCGAGAAGACAACTGGGCAAATCGGCCATGACCAATCCGGGTGGCGGCCCCGGCAGGGGTCGTCTTTGGCAGGCGCTAGCTTTGGCGCTGGCCACATTGGTAGTATCGAGCAATGTAGGGTCTGCTTTTGCTGATGATTACTACACTTACTCTTCTCCCCCTCCACCTTCTCCTTCACCGCCGCCACCTTATGTTTACAAGTCACCGCCCCCACCCTCGCCATCTCCCCCACCACCCTACATGTACAAGTCTCCACCCCCGCCTTCCCCTTCTCCACCACCTCCTTATGTTTACAAGTCACCGCCTCCACCCTCACCGTCTCCCCCCACCCTACATGTACAAGTCTCCCCCTCCACCATCACCTTCTCCCCCACCTCCTTATGTTTACAAGTCACCGCCTCCACCCTCACCGTCTCCCCCCCCACCCTACATGTACAAGTCTCCCCTCCACCATCACCTTCCCCCACCCTCACATGTACAAGTCTCCCCCTCCACCATCACCTTCTCCCCCACCTCCCTACATGTACAAGTCTCCCCCTCCACCATCACCTTCTCCCCCACCTCCTTATGTTTACAAGTCTCCACCCTCCCCTCCACCATCACCTTCTCCCCCACCACCCTACATGTATAAGTCTCCACCCCCGCCTTCCCCTACTCCGCCACCTCCTTATGTTTACAAGTCACCACCTCCGCCATCGCCATCTCCTCCTCCTCCATACATCTACAAGTCCCCGCCTCCACCTTCACCATCCCCACCGCCACCATACTATTATAAGTCTCCCCCTCCGCCTTCACCATCACCTCCACCTCCTTACTATTACACATCTCCACCGCCGCCTAAGAAGTCTCCTCCTCCGCCATACTACTACAAGTCTCCTCCTCCGCCTTCACCATCACCTCCACCACCATATTACTACACTTCTCCGCCTCCCCCTAAGAAGTCTCCTCCCCCGCCTTACTACTACACCTCCCCACCACCACCGAAGAAGTCTCCTCCACCGCCTTATTACTACAAGTCTCCTCCTCCACCTTTGCCATCGCCTCCACCACCATATTACTACACGTCTCCGCCTCCCCCTAAGAAATCTCCTTCCCCGCCTTACTACTACACTTCCCCACCACCACCAAAAAATCGCCTCCACCACCATACTACTACACATCTCCACCACCACCCAAGAAGTCGCCCCCGCCACCTTACTACTACACCTCTCCACCACCACCAAAGAAGTCTCCTCCACCGCCTTACTACTACAAGTCCCCTCCTCCTCCTAAACATGTTCCCGCACCTTATTACTACACATCTCCTCCTCCGCCAGTCCACCATCATCACCCTCACTTGGTTGTTAAGGTTGTCGGGAAAGTTTATTGCTACAAGTGCTATGATTGGGGACACCCTATCAAATCCCACAACAAGAAACACCTCAAAGGTTGGTAGACATGTGTAAATTCTATGATTGCTAATTTTGTTTGAGTAAATTAAGGTACTATTACAATAAGGTATAAATATAAAATATATCATCCCTTGGTTGACTTTTGAATTAGGATTATGTATATTTTTTAATGATTATTTTTTAATAAATGGAGTAGGTGCCGTAGTGGAGGTGACATGCAAGGCCAGCAAAAAGCTGATCAAGGCCTATGGAACCACCAAGATCAACGGCAAATATAGCGTCACCATCCCAGGCTTCGACTACAGAAAGTATGGCTCCAAGGCATGCACCGCGAAGCTCCGTGCAGCACCTAAGCATTCTCTTTGCTCCATCCCCACCAACTTGCATAATGGCATGAAGGGTGCCAAGCTCTCTGTCAAGTCCAAGACTTACCATGAAGTCGTGCTCTCCGCTAACTACTTTGCTTTTGCTTCCAAGACCCCTTACCCTGAGTGCAAGAAGCTCAAGCCAACTCCCGCCCCTTACGTCTACAAGTCCCCGCCTCCACCTCCATCCACCTATGTGTACAAGTCGCCTCCTCCGCCACCGTACGTCTACAAGTCTCCCCCACCTCCACCACCCAAATACATTTATAAGTCTCCTCCCCCGCCGCCTTACGTCTACAAGTCTCCACCACCCCCACCTCCCACTTATGTCTACAAGTCACCTCCTCCGCCTCCTTACATCTACACGTCTCCACCCCCACCACCATCCTCGTATGTTTATAAGTCCCCTCCGCCACCACCTTATGTCTACAAGTCTCCTCCTCCTCCGCCCTACATTTACAAATCTCCTCCCCCACCCCCACCATCCCCATATGTCTACAAGTCTCCTCCACCACCACCTTACCTCTACAAATCTCCACCGCCTCCTCCCTATGTGTACAAGTCTCCCCCACCTCCGCCTTACATCTACAAGTCTCCACCACCACCTCCGCCCTCACCTTATGTCTACATGTCTCCTCCCCCACCACCTTACATTTACAAGTCTCCCCCACCGCCACCTTATGTCTACCAGTCTCCACCGCCACCCCCATATGTCTACAAATCACCTCCACCACCATCTCCATCACCACCGCCTCCTTACATCTACAAATCACCCCCACCACCATCTCCATCGCCGCCTCCTCCCTATGTATACAAATCACCTCCACCACCATCTCCAAATCACCCCCACCACACCTCCTTACATCTACAAATCACCCCCACCACCATCTCCATCGCCGCCTCCTCCCTATGTATACAAATCACCTCCACCACCATCTCCATCGCCGCCACCTCCTTACATCTACAAATCACCCCCACCACCATCTCCGTCGCCGCCTCCTCCCTATGTATACAAATCACCCCCACCACCATCTCCATCGCCGCCTCCTCCTTATGTATACAAATCACCTCCACCGCCATCTCCATCGCCACCTCCTCCCTATGTATACAAATCTCCACCACCCCCTTCACCCTCACCTCCTCCTCCCTACCATTACACCTCGCCTCCACCACCCGTGAAATCACCTCCTCCCCCGGTCTATATCTACTCGTCGCCTCCGCCACCAACATACTACTAAGCTCAAGAAGCCTAGTCATGAGCCAGTCCCAATTAAGTAAGTAGTGTCTAAACACTCTAATATTCGCTCACAAATGTATCCAAAAAGCCATATTTCAAGCATTCCTTTACTGAAATGTAAAACTTAATCTCACTGATCGCATTCAAATGCAGGTTCTAGTTTCAAGAGTGTAATAAGGAGAGTGATAAGGGTGCAAGAATCAATCATCAATTTCATCAAGTTTCATCGAATAAGGGTCTCAAAGATCCATCGTCCAAGAGCCACCGAGGGGAAATGGGTCGCCAGATTGCTTCTGCCTCTTTGATTGTCGTCTTCCAACTTCTGCTCACATTACTTTCAGATGGGACCGGCTCAAAATGCTTATCTCAACAAAGAAAATGGTCGGAGCATGCCTTGATAAAATAAGGGTGCAGGATTTGCCCATCTAGCTTTGCTTGTATTTTTCCTTTCCCTTACTAATACTCGTCACCTTCTTAGGATGTAATCTCATTTATTTTGCCATGTCCTTGTACTACTTCATGTTGATTTGGACTCCTCCCTTCATTTGTTTGTTGGATATAAGCATAAATTGATTAATTTAATGAGTGCTTTCTTTTTTATTGCTTCTTCTCTATCACATTTGACCAGTACTTATGATTTATCAATTAAATTCACAAATAATTTATTGAGATTTGGTTTCCAAGCCTGAATTATAAGATGGGGGGGGGGGCGATTAAATTGTTCTGTTCTGAAAAAAAGATTTTGATTTCGTGCCGGTAGATTTCTAAAACCGGATATCTTAAAAGACCGTCAGTAAGAAAGAATATTAATCACTCGTTTTTTGACAATTTGTGAAAATTAATAATCTTCTTTGCAGTTTGCAAGTTACCAAACTTCATTTGTCCTTTTTTTTTTTCTTTTATCAATGCCTTAAAATCACCAACCTTTATATGGATTTATCAATATTTTTTATTGAGTGACTCACCAACCCTTTTTAGATTAAATTACTAACGACTTTTGGATTAAAACTTCCATTTGAATTACTTACCGACATTTAGTTAAGTGCTTTTTTCAAATATATCTAAACAATAAAAAAGGAATCGTAGGGCATATGCTGTATCGACTTTTATTTTTTCTTTTTTTTACTTAATCTAAATTTTGCTGCTCCGCTTTGACTTTATTTTACATCTGAAACTTCTCAAAATTTGAACACTCAATTATTGAGACGTACATTCTTTGGTTTTGGTAATTTAATATTTTTGTTTGCTCAAGTATCAACTGAGGACATCCTAGATAGATTCAGGAGCCAATAGGCTCAGCCCAAACCCAATGCAACTATACCCAGCAGACCCAAAACCCAACGCAGAAGCTAACCCAATGCCCCTCGATTCCTCTACATCTATGAACAAGAGTACTACGAAATTTATCGCAGCCTAAAGTCATGGAACTATACGCCACCCTTACAACTGGAAATTCATCATCAACCTATCAACTGAGGTTCCATTACAAACTCAGAAGTACGACTTTTTAATATCTAATTCTCCAAATTGCTACATACAGCCTTGATATCTGCGGGTACTCGAATCCTTCTACCATATATCATGCTTTCAAAAATAGTTCAAAAATAGAGAAGGGTATCTCATCCATAACTCTGCCAATTTGGGGATCACATTGATCATAAACTACCCTATTTCTTTCCTTCCCAGTGTAATAGACGGAGAAACTCCAAGCTAGATTCATTAGCCCCACCTTCAAACTCTTTTCCTTTAAAGGAAGTGAGGGGCCAAGATAATTCCCTATTCCTAGCCAAAGCTTTTCTAAGGTACACAAAACAGAAATGTTACTCTCTCCCGAATCTGCTTCGCAAAAGAGCATTGAAAGAACAAACGCTATCTTGTTTTAGGTCCCTGCTCGCATAATAAGCACTCATCCTCAAGGGATCATCACCTCCTCATTCTATCTCTGGTCTGCAATCGGTTTAGGATAGCAAGCCAAGCATTAAACCCATGAGTTGGGACATCTGGCCTAAACTAGATGAGCTTGTGACGTTCGACCTTAACATGTTGAGGGCTAAGTAACTTTCATGCTTCTTTTTGGTTGAACTTCCCAGTCGATCTAAGAATATATAGCTCCACGTCCAACTGTTTGAATAATTAGCAAATCCTCAAATCTTGAAGAAGGCCGGCTCCAATCATTACCATCAATCACTGCAGCCACCTTAGCACTCTTTTGAATATTTGAGTCATAATAGAATCCAAAAGGGAAGTCCGTCCAAAAAAATTTCCAAAGTGTGGCAGTCATCAAACCACAATGATATAACTTTCCCATTCCCCACAATCTATCGCACACAAGGTTTCAAAATATGCCTCAGCTTTAGTAATTTTCGCCAAGCCCAAATGCAATCCTGTTTAGCCTCAACCTGCTAGGTACTACGGTCCTTCAGCAGATGGCAATGAATCCAGGGCATCAATAGGGAGCCAGATAGAAGCAGCAAGTTCCAGAGCTTCTTCGGAACGCCTAATCATTTCCACAATTGCACATTCTCAATCCCAAGCTGTCCTAACAATCAGGTGAGCGCCCATTTTCCCAACCTTGAGCCGTGATTCAAATATAGCTTTTTTGTAGCTGAAAAGTAAGATGTACTTATACTTCGTTTGTTTTGTGAAAAATGAATAATATGAAAAATATTTTTTGCAAATGAATCACTTATATCACTTGAAATAATTAGTTAGTGAAAAACATTTTCATTATTAACAATAATATATATTTAAATATTTTTTCATGGGCGATAAAAATATTTTTTGTTTATTCATTTTTATAGACAATACGAGTGACAATTTTTAGGAAAATATTTTTAAAATCGTTTATTTTTTGTGAAACAAATGTACCCTTAATTGTAGTCAAATTCAAAGTTGCTAGCTGAATCTTTTTTCTATCTCAAAACAGCAATGTATTACACTTCCCCACGCTTGCTGTAGAAGGAATGGAGCCACGTGCTTACCTCGTATTTCACCATCTTCGATTATTACTAAGAATTACTTGTACTAGTTAATATGTATAATGAGGTTAATCATATTAATTGAATTTAATTAAATAGTTGACAACCTAAAAATAAATTGATAAATTAATGTATGAAGAGTTGGCAAGTCATTCTAATTTATTATAAGAGTTAAAATATTCAAAATGTTAGTAATTATGTAGATAAAAGTTGGCCAATTAGTATGGTAAGATATCAATAAGTTAATGGAAAAAAGTCACCGGCCAGTTTTCAATCAATATTTTCTTGATAGCTACCAACACTTATTGAAATTTTACAGTTTGGAGAAAGAATAAGTACTTTTAAGTGCTAAATAATAGAATTCTGGAAGAAAAATTACTCAATCAATCCTAAACCTATTATATGGGTGCCAATTTAATTCTATATATATATTTTTTAATTTTGTTAATTTAATCATAAAAATTTACACAAAATTCCAATATAGTTTTTCCGACTAATTTTCGTTGGAAATTGCTAGCGTGTCGATGTGCAATGTAAGAGGATTGGCAATAAAGAAACCACCACATAATCGATTTCTGACAAAAATTGGGCAGAAGGATTATATTAGAATTACTCATAAATATTTAGGATCGAATTAGTAAAATTAAAAAGTTTGAGATTAAATTAACATCTGTACAAGTTTAGGATTAATTGGGCAACTATCCATGTTCACCTTCAAACCAGCACGTTATGATGGCCTCGCAAAACGCAAATTCAGCTCAAAAGAGATGTGATCTCTGTCTCTATCCCTCCCTCTCTCTCGTGTACCTTCCCATCAAACTAAAATTTTATTTCCTGGAGAGCTCGTAGGCCAATCATGGATGCCACATGCACCTCTCGCGACCGAGAACTATTCCGATTGACAAAAGCCCGTGAATTGCAGAATGCACAAAATTGAAGTACAGCGTAGTGGCTCGACCCAGAAAGTGATGAACGTGCATCGTTTTATCTGCCCACCCCGTGCATTAAGATAATAGCAATCGAACCCAAGCGCCGTACAACTCTAGAGATCTCTGATTGCTTCAACGGTTTCTCTTCTTGACTTGGAAATGGTCGACTCCGCTCCTCTTTCTGTATGACGTCAAGGCCATGGTCGACTCGTTCTATAAGCTGGACAGGAACTACTTTTGACCCTCTCACCATTAGCTTTTTAAAAAAGGATTTTGAGGCCAGCTAGAGAAGCTGTCTTATTTTGAGGCCAGCTAGGGAAGCTGTCTTACTTGATTAATCTATGATTCTTATTGAATTATTCCTCGTCTAGACAGCTATTGCCCCCTGGCGGCTTCCCACTATAAATACTCTCTGTCGTCACCATGCCGTCCTCAACCGAAAAGCCACTTCTCCCTCTTCTCCGAGTTTCTCTTACCCAAATTCTTAAATATTAACCTAGTTTCAAGATATTTTTAAGGATCCAATTGGGCTTTTCAGTGATGACGAATCTGGAAGGCAGCCCAGGCAGAGGTTGTCCTTTGTTGTACTCAAACTTGAATTAGCAACAATATAATTAAGTTATATATGTTTTACTATATATATATATATAATGCTCAGGTGCAGCGTGGAGCTCGGCAGTGCACGCCTCGGAGTCGTACTTGGCATAGTCGAAGCCCACTACGGTGACGTTGTATTTGCCAATGATCTTGGTGGCTCCATAGGCCTTGATCTACTTCGCACCGGCATTGCATGTCACCTCCATAATGGCACCTCCCGATATGTCTACAAATTGTTGGAGGTTTGTTTGTTAAAACAAACTGAGTGTTTTGCCTTGTCCCACATAGGAAAAGTAGGAGGAAGTGGCGCAATATATAAGTGAATGGTTTCCTTATGTATCTCAAGGAGTGATTGGGTGGAGCTAGACCCCACCATACCCGCGTGCGGGTGCGCGAATAATTGCGCGATTTTGGTGCACTTAGCCCTTAGCCCTTTGTCATTTATTCGTTTTTATTTTTTATTTTTGTTATTAATGTTATCTTTTATTTTGAGAATTTCGGAAATAAAATATATAAAATGAAAATTCGAAATTCTATTAAAATAAATAAATAAATAAATAAAATTATTATTCCGAATTTTGTTTGTGTCTTTTCAAGACAACCTTTGGAAAATTATTTATTCGGTTTGCAACTTTTCCCGAAAGGTCGCAATTGTTCGGTTTTCGACTTCTTCCGAAGAATCGCAATTGTTTATTCGAACAATTTTCTAAAAGACGTGTTTGTTCATTTTTCTTTGGAAATTTTCACGAAGAGTTGCAAGACTGTTTCATATATATACTTGTCTTTTTTCAGAAGAGAAGTGGTGGTCATTTTCGAGTCTTCTTTGTGAAAAATTAGAGCCAATTCTTTCTATTGTTTCCTAGAGAGATCCTGGAGAAATACTAGAATTGCTATCTAGTATTCTCAACCGAGACTTTGTTGTATCCTGGAAGATTTTTGCTGGTGACCATTAGTAACGTTATGGGGCAAATAAATCCTTAAAGAAAGTGATATCACGCCTCAAAGTCCGATCTGAGTACTCTTAGTATCCGTTTTCATTGTTCTACCAAGTTCGTAGCCATATTTTTCCAACAATTTTAAGGATTTATTTTGCTACAATGGAGTCGGAGACAATCAAAGTTATGAATCAAGATATGGTCAAACTGGACCGGTTCGATGGGAATAATTTTGCTCGCTGGAGGGATAAGATGATGTTCTTACTTACTGCTATGAAGATTTCCTACATACTGGATCCTAACTTGACGCCTATAGAAGATCCTAAGCCTACTTCCGATGGAGGACAGCCAAGTGCGGAAGCCATTGAGAGGGTTAATAAGGAAAAGAAGAAACGTGCGGAGGATGAATTATTTTGTCGAGGGCACATTCTGAACACACTTTCCGATCGTCTGTACGACTTATTCACTGACATGAAGTCGGCCAGAGAAATTTGGAATGCATTGGAATTCAAGTACAAAGTGGAGGAGCAAGGTACCAACAAATATCTAATCGCAAAGTATTTTGATTTCAAGTTTATTGATACTAAACCCTTGTTGGAACAAGTCCATGAATTGCAAGTGATTGTGAATAAGATCCGTGCCCTCAAGATTGATAAGCTTTTCAAGTTGGAGCAATTATTGCGAAATTGCCTCAAAGTTGGAAAGACTATGGAAAAAGGCCGATTCACAAGTCGGAGGACTTCACTTTGGAGCAAATACAGAAACATCTTCACATTGAGGAAGAATCACGTTTACGTGATAATTCTGTTTTGTACAATTCCAAGGTGAACGCTGTGGATAAAAAACAGAAACTCGGCCAGAACTTCAAAGTAAAAAACGGGGGGCATAAATTTAAGAGAACACAAAAGAAACAAAAATGTTGCTGTTTTGTTTGTGGCAAACAGGGACACTATGCCAAGGATTGCATTCACCGCAAGAGCATTTCAAAGGACAAGAACATTCCGATGGTGAAAGCAGATGCAAATCTGGTTGAAGAAAATTATGTAGCCATGATTTCAAACATGTTTTCGAACATGGAAATTTCTGAAATCAATAATGTGATGGCTATGGTTTTTGAAATCAATTCTACCACAGTCCAATCCGGTTGGTGGTTAGATTCTGGAGCAACAGTCCATGTGTGCAAGGACAAGTACATGTTCAAGCAATTTGAAGAGATTGTTGACTCAAATGTTCAAGAGGTCTTGATGGCGAATAATGCTCTTGCAAAGGTTGCTGGAAAAGGCATGGTGGAGATAGACTTCACTTCTGGAAAGAAGATAACTCTTCTTAATGTGTTATTTATACCCGAAATTAGAAAGAACCTAGTTTCTATTAATTTACTTTGTAAGAGGGGGTTTCGGGTTTTGTTTGAATCCGACAAGGTTATCCTGTCGAAAAATGGGCTGTTTGTTGGAAAAGGTTATGCCAATGATGGCATGTATCAACTGAGTATCAATAATAATATTTCTAGTTCTGTTTATATTGTCGAGTCTTCAACTTTATGGCATAGTAGGTTGGCACATATAAATATGTGCTATTTAAAGAATATGAGAAAATTAGACTTGATAAATTTTAATGGCAAATTTGATAAATGTGAAATATGTGCTAAGTCAAAACTTACCAAGAAGCCATTTCCTAGTGTTAAAAGAAATTCGAATTTATTGGATTTGGTTCATAGTGATATATGTGAATTTAATGGTATGCTAACACGTGGAGGTAAAAGGTATTTTATTACCTTTGTGGATGATTGCAGTAGGTTCTTATATGTTTATCTCATGAGATCGAAGGATGAAGTGTTTACCATGTTTAAGAAATATAAGGCTGAAGTAGAGAATCAATTAGAAAAGAAAATTAAAGTTCTATGATTAGATAGAGGTGGAGAATATTTCTTAAATGAATTCTCTTCATTTTGTGAAGAACATGGTATTATTCATCAAGTTTCGGCACCATATACTCCACAACAAAATGGTTTAGCTGAAAGGAAAAATCGATCTCTTGGAGAAATGATTAATTGTATGTTTTCAAATTCAAAGCTACCAATTAATCTTTAGGGAGAAGCATTACTTACTGCATGCTATATTCATAATAGAATACCTTCTAAGAAAAATGACATAACCCTTTATGAAATATGGAAAGAAAGAAAGCCAAATTTGTCATATCTTAAAGTGTGGGGGTGTTTAGCATACTACCGAGCTCCAGATCCTAAGAGGACAAAGCTCGGTCCTAGAGCTATCAAAAGTGTTTTCATTGGGTATGCTAAAAATAGTAAATCTTATATGCTTCTTGATTTAGAGTCCAATGTCATAGTAGAATCGAGAGACGTTGAATTCTTTGAGAATAAATATTTTACAAGTTCTGAAATTATTGAAAATAATTCAAGATCTATGGAAACTCAAAGTGATTCTCAAGAGAAAGAAACGAATAATTCTAAAGATATGATTGAACCAAGGAGAAGTACTAGAGCTAGGAAAGTAAAAGACTTAGGTCCTGACTTTATTACTCATGTTTTTCTTGTTGAAGGAGATGGAGATAATAATGTGGTAAATAAATACCCTTTAGTATTAAATTTAGAAGATGATCTTAGAAGCTTTGATGATGCTATGTCTTCTAGAGATGCTTTCTTTTGGAAAGAAGCTGTGAATGATGAAATGGACTCAATTATGTCCAATAATACTTGGGTATTAGTAGATTTACCGAAATGATCAAAACCTATTGGGTGCAAATGGGTTTTTAGAAGAAAATATTATTCTGATGGTTCTATTCAAGCTTTTAAAGCTAGACTTGTAGCTAAGGGATATAGATAAAAAGAAGGAATAGATTATTTTGATACATATGCTCCTGTTGCACGTATAACTTCTATTCGAGTTCTTTTTACTCTAGATTCCATTTATGATCTTTGTGTTCATCAAATGGATGTTAAGATTGCTTTCTTAAATAGAGACTTAAATGAGGAGATTTACATGGAACAACCGGAGGGATTTGTTCTTCCTGGAAATGAAAGAAAAGTACGTAAATTGATTAAGTCTCTTTATGGACTCAAGCAAGCTCCTAAGCAGTGGCATGAAAAGTTTAATTCGGTCATATTGTCAAATGGTTTCATCAATAGTAGTGCTGATAGGTATATATACTCTAAATTCACTAAAGACTATGGTGTCTTAGTGTGCTTGTATGTTGATGATATGCTTATCTTTGGAACGAATATGACTGGAATTAATGAGACTAAGAAGTATCTAACTTCCATGTTTAAAATGAAGGATTTGGGTGAAGTAGATACTATCTTAGGTATTAAAGTTAAGAAACATAGTGGGGGTTATTCTTTAAGCCAATGTAGTTATGTTGAAAATTTTTTAAATAAATTTCAACATCTTGGTTTTAAAGAAATAAGTACTCCATTTGATTCCAGTATTAAATTAAATTATAATACTGGTAGAGTGGTGGCACAACTAGAATATGCAAATGCTATAGGGTCTTTAATGTATGCAATGCATTGTACTAGACCTGATATTGCTTATTCTGTATGCAAGTTGAGTAGGTATACTAGTAATCCAAGTACAGAACATTGGAGAGTTATTACCAGAATTTTTGGTTATCTTAAGAGAACTAAAAATTTAGGTTTGTTCTACAATAATTACCCGATTGTATTAGAAGGATACACTGATGCTAGTTGGATTACAAGTGTGGGAGATGAGCGTTCCACCTCTGGATGGATCTTCACACTAGCTGGAGGTGCTGTATCTTGGGCGAGCAAGAAACAGACATGTATAACTCACTCAACAATGGAATCTGAATTTATTTCGAATTTTGTTTGTGTCTTTTCAAGACAACCTTTGGAAAATTATTTATTCGGTTTGCAACTTTTCCCGAAAGGTCGCAATTGTTCGGTTTTCGACTTCTTCCGAAAAGTCGCAATTGTTTATCCGAACAATTTTCTAAAAGATGTGTTTGTTCATTTTTCTTTGGAAATTTTCACGAAGAGTTGCAAGACTGTTTCATATATATACTTGTCTTTTTTCAGAAGAGAAGTGGTGGTCATTTTCGAGTCTTCTTTGTGAAAAACTACAGCCAATTCTTTCTATTGTTTCCTAGAGAGATCCTGGAGAAATACTAGAATTGCTATCTAGTATTCTCAACCGAGACTTTGTTGTATCCTGGAGGATTTTTGCTAGTGACCATTAGCAACGTTGTGGGGCAAATAAATTCTTAAAGAAAGTGATATCACGCCTCAAAGTCCGATCTGAGTACTCTTAGTATCCGTCTTCATTGTTCTACCAAGTTCGTAGCCATATTTTTCCAACACAAATCTCCCCCACCGCTGCCTTATGTCTACTGTCTCTGCCCTGCTGCCCCCATATCACCACCTCCACCACCTTACATTTACAAATCACCTCCACCACCATCTCCATTGCCACCACCTCCTTACATCTACAAATTGCCTGCCCCACCTGAGAAATTGCCTCCTCCCCGGCTTACATCTACGTGTCGCATCCACCACCAACACGCTACTAAGCTCAAGAAGCTTAGCCACGAGCCAGTCTTAATTAAGTAGCATCTAAACCGTCTAATATGTGCTCATAATTGTATCCAGAAAGCAATATTTCAAGCATTCATTTACTGAATCCTAAAACTTAGTTCCACTAATCACATTCGAATACGTATTCTAGTTTCAAGAGTGCAATGGACGAGGGTGATAAGGGTGCAAAGAATCAATCATTGATTTCATCAAGTTTCGTCGAATAAGGGTCTCAAGGATCCGTCATCCAAGAACCACCGAGTGGAAATGGCTCGCCAGATTGCTTCTGCCTCTTTGAGTGACATCTTCCAACTTCTGCTCACAATCCGGACAAGACTGGCACCAAATGCTTATCTCAACGGACAAAATGGTCGGAGCTAGCCAGCATAAGATAGGGTGCAGGATTTGCGGACTCCGCCTTGCTTGTGTTTTTCATTGTCCATACTAACATTCGTGACCTTGTAAGGATGTAATCTCAATCATTTGCCATGTGCTTGTACGACCACATTTTGATTTGGACTCCACTTGTTCTTTGTGCAACCAAATTTGGTGTTGCAATAAACTTAACTTGGATCGACTTGCCGACTACTTTCTTTTCATTGCTTCCTCTCTACTGTCAGGCTGGGCTAGTACTTAGATCTATCATTATATACGCAGCGGTTACCGAGATCTTATTTCTGAGTCTGAATTATATGATGGGGAATGATTTAAATATTCTATTCTAAAAAAAACAATTCTATTTCACGCCGGTAAATTTCTAAAAAAGTATATATTCAAAAAACTTTCAGTAAATAATTAATCACTTGATGTTCCGGTAATTTTTCGGTAACTCACTGACAATTTTAGGATATTACTGATCTTGTAGACAGGTTGCAAGTTACCAAAATTTCTCATCTTTAACCAACTTTCATTTGTATTTCTTACAACAACCTTAAAATTACCTACTCTTATATGAATTTGTCAATATTTATTTGAGTGACTTATCAATCATTTTAGGATTATATTATCAATACTCTCCTTTACTTACCAATATCTAGTTGACTTTTTTAAAAAAAAATTTATCCAAACAAAAGAAAAGGAATCATTGGGCATGTGTACATCGACTTTTAAATTCTTTTTCTTTTTTTTGCTTAATCAAAATTTTGCGGCTCAAACACTTTAATATTTACTGAATCTGAAACTCCTCAAATTTTGAGCACTTAAATGTTAGCACGTAGATTTTTTGCTTTTGGTAAGTAAATAGTTTTATTTGCATAATACCAAAAGATGGGAGGGCCACTTCCCATACTAGCCCAGATATCAACTTTACACATCCTAGATAGACCCAAAGAGCCAATAGGCTTAGCCCAAAACCTAATGCAACCATACCCAGCAGCCCAAAACCCAATACCTTATCAATTAGACAGAGAACAACGAAATTTATCGCAGGAAGAAGTCATGAAACTATTCACCAGCCTTTACACATGGAAATTCATCCTCAGCCCATTGATCGAGAGGTTCCATTACAAACCCAAAAGTACAACTTTTAACCTCTAATCCTCCAATTGCTGCATATTGCCTTGATATCTGCAGGTAGCACCACCGTCAAAATTTTTCTTTTAAAGGGAGTGAAGGGCCAAGAGGATCGAGGATTCCAAACCCGAGCTCGTCTAGGTAAGCAAAGCAGAAACATCATTCTCTCCCAGATCTGCTTTGAAAAAGTGCATCGAAAGAACATATGCTTTCTTGTTTCAGCTTCCTGCTTGCATAATGAGCACTTATCTTCCAGGGAACACCACCTCCTCATTCTATCTTTGGAACATTTGGCCTAAACCAATAAACCGGATAAGCTTGTGTCATTGGACCTGAACACGCTGAGGGCTAAGTTCTATGCCTCTTTTTTTTATTGAACTTCCCATGTTAAGCCCCCAGAGAATTCACCTTATCCTCAGTATCAGATCTGGGGGAATTTAACTCCGCGTACATCCACTTGAATAGCTAGCAAATCCTCAATTCTAGGAGAAGGCCAGCACCAATCATTACCATGTATCACGGCAGCCACCTGCATTCTTTTGAACAATTGAGTTATAAAGAATGCTAGAGGGAAACCTGTCTAAAAGAATTTCCGAAGGGGTACCAGTTATGAAACCACAAAGATATAGCTATCACGTTCACCACAATGTGATGCACACTAGGTTTCAAGATATAACTCAGCTTTAGCAATTTCCTGCAAGCATACTGCGATTCTGTTTAGTTCAACCTGCAAGATTTTGCAGTCCTTCGGCATATAGCAATGGATCTATGCTACCCAATGGAGAGCCAACCTCGACACGCGATTCAAATAGCATAACTTTTTGAAATTTAAATGATATTTATGTTTCACTTATTTCTTGAAAAATGAATAATTTAGAAAAATACATATTTTAAAATGATCACTTGTATCTTTTAAAATAATTAGTTAATGGGATATTTTATTATCATCAAGAAAAATTTATATTTTCGTGAACAATGAAAATATATTTTATTCGTTCATTTTTACGAGCGATATAAATTATCATTTTTAGGAAAATATTTTCCAAATAACTTATTTTCCACGAAGTAAATGAGACATTGATTTTGACAGAAAAGCAGGAAAACACTTTTTTTGTGCTTTCACTTAATGGTAAACGAATAAGCCTTACTTGTAGATCTCAAAATAGCTACGCACTTACTTTCTATTTTATAATATTCAATAATTACTTAGAAATACTTATACTAACAAACACGTACGATATGACAATAATTAACTTAATTAACTAGTGGGGTGTCTATTGACATATCGACTCACTAATCTTATAATTTCCGCGTTCTTTTTTATTTTTAATTATCGAAAGGAAATTCCAAGTTTTCTTTTGGACAAAAATAGGGAAAACATACGCGTTGCCCCTTGGTAATATGTTGCCTCTTTCTTTCTTTCTTTTCTCAGAGTAAGAAAAGGACCGTAACGCCCTTGGGAGTGCCCTTTCGTTCGCCCTCTCTATTTTGAGGAGTCTCAACTCCACGCCGTAACCTTCTCTGTCTCTGTCTCTCTCTGTGGCCGGTCCGGACGGCGCAGAAATTGTCGGTTCAAGCGAGAGCCCCCTGATTCATCCCGGCGAGAGGAGTGGCTTCCTCGCCCGTTGTTGCGGCGATCATGGTACGTATCGCGTCGATCGGCTTCTTCGGTGGTTCTGGCGGATGTCCGTTTCGACCGTCCCCAGCCTGGGTTCTTCCCTGTAATTGCATCTTATGCTCATGGGGGAGCTGCAATGTCCCCGCAAGTTCGCATTTTTCGTTTTGCCCGACCCGCTTCGTGCCCTTGCATTCGCCCAACGGCATTGGCCCTGCCAGAATTCATGCGCTCCTTGCGTGGTTAGGGTTTCGCGATGTGTTTGTTAGGATTGTGCCCCGTCTGTTTTAATCGGAGTTCGGGTGGATTTTAGGGGTGCGTTTGGTTTTTATGACCTACCCGATTGGGTGGGACGTGAACCGGCGACGAATGAGACTTGCAGAGTTTTACTGGGTTTCGAGGGAGGATATTGCCGGGCGGGTTTGCGCCCGTGTTATTTCTATGTTGTACTCTCGGTGGAAATTTATTTTTTGTGGGTTATATGACGATAAATTATTTTTCTAATGGATGCTTGGTTAATGCATCCATTTTTAAGTTGGATCCAAGAGGAAAACCTTTGTTTGCCAGCTTTTCTTTGAGGAGAAATTAGCTGCATACAATTTGCTTTTCTTTCAATAAGATGAAGCATGGCGACTAGCTGTTCAGTTGGCAATGTTTGAGAGAACTGATAATTTGGCGGTATGGAGCCAAATAGGCAAGTGGTGTGGTTATTATATGAGTAGATGCTAGCTGTAGTAAATTGTCCTTCGGCACAGAAGGGCATGCGCACGAATGAGGGAGAGAGAGCAGGGAACACGCAGACAGTGGGGAATGCTGAGAACTTAAAGGCTCATGTGAATGGGCAATTGACGTTTGGCTGATTGCTTGCTCTTTAAATGGACATGACTTCTACATACCCTTTGCTATTATTGATCCGTAGTTGTTTCTGCAGGCAGCGAAGATTCTTGCCAACTTGGTTGTGATGGGCGGTGGTATTTTAGCCAGGGCTTTTGTGCAGGCATATCGTCAGGCACTCGCTAGTAAGTCTTTCCAGCTTTTCTATGGGCATATTTTTGCTATTTATTTTTATTTGTTTGTATAATTAATATCTTTGCCCTCTTGAACGCTTATTCAAAGTTAAAAATCAAGAAAATATGGTTAAGATTTTGAAGGCATTAAGTTGCTGCCAATTTTTTCTAAGAATATAGGGAATTTGAGTAAAATGTTCTTGTTGAAGATATGGTTGAAAGTGAAGCCATATATAGTAAAAGGACTGGTTTGCCCTTCCCACCTTAGTGAGGAACGGTCCATGCAATCTGTAGTAATCTTCTAATGCTCAACTAGAAAGCTGAAATGTAACTGTTCACGGACCGATCAACTACCTTTCCCATCAGACACTGGAGTTTCTTTTCATGCTGAATGTACCCTGGGACAAAAAGGAGTCATTTTGAACATTATCCCAGTCGGCAATGACAGAATTTCGGTCTGGCATCAGTCAGCCTATACTTCTAGGTTGGATGCTGCTGTTTACAAACTTTTGTTTGAATTCTCCAACTTCTACTGGTTCAGAACGTCGAAAAATTAAATATGACAAATTTTTTTTTTCCGAGCTGAAACTGTATGGTGAAGTACAACAATTGTGGGGAGCAGGTGATGATAGTTTATTGGTATCGTGCCAAATGGTGCCTGATTTTATCTATTTGTTCCTAGAACAAAAAAAGAATAGAAATCTGTTTGGTAAAGTTTTTGTTCTTTGGAATAGATTTAGAATAGAATCAAGAAGTAAAAGAAAGTTGCTTCTTTGCTCCCGGGAAAAACTCCTAAATCAAGCCCAGACCATTTCTTTTATTTATTTCTTTTTTCTTTTCTTTCTTTTTCTCTTCCTCTTCCTCTTCTTCTTCCTCTAGCTGGTCGCTTGCCATGGTGAGAGCTGATGACTGGCCAAAAGATGTCCGGTCACAAAAAAGATGCGAAGGAAAGAAAAAAGATAAAAGAAAAGATGAAAAAAAGAGAAACATGTAATCAAATTATTAAAAAAATTAAAAAGAATTCTAAGTCACAAAAAAATTTGAGGGTCCTATTAAACATATTTTTATTTTGGGAATAGAAATTTTGTGCAGTTGCTAAATACCTTCGAATGTTTAAAAACTTGTTCAGGGAACAAAATTAAAGGAAAAAAAAAGCCATTTGAGAGTAAAAATTGTTCCCAGGAGTATAATGGTTCCCAAATGCACTCTTACTCATCTTCTCTTCCTTATATGTGTGGCTTTTTTCAAATAAAGAAAAAAGATTCCTTAGTTGAGTCTATTCTGACTGGGGTTAGTTGCTATATGGTGGGAGAAAGACAATGGTGTGCTGCCTTTCTGTCTCAGTGGTTATAGTTCTTGTCTTTGAATCCTTTTAAGCGTCCATATATTCTATAGTTGAGACCAATTGGGATTGGGGCCTCTCTGCAAATATGAGTCCTTTGCTGTCTTTGTCCCTGTCTCTCACCCTCGCATCTCTACCGTTTTTCTTTGTAATTATCAAATGCCCTATTAGCTTCTGTCCTAGCCCCCCAAAAGAAAAAAAAAAACACATGTTAACTTTTCTTCTTCTTTTGTTGGATGGATCCTTTTGAGGATTGTTTGATCAAAATCATTGATCATAAATGAATTAGTGGCAGTTTAAGCAATTTTTCTAACGAATTTTGTTTAGTCTCCTATACAGTCTTAGCACATCTCTTGATATATTTGGTGTGCGAAAAGGAAATACAGACTGTATTAGTCAAAGAAAAGTTGTAGCATCAATAATTCTCTTATTAAGTTACCTGTGCTGTGTAAATGGAAGGCAGCCCCTGGCACCACTTTGTGAAATTGAGAATGAATAAGTGGAGCAGAGAACAGGAAAGTGTGAATGGTGAAGCAGGAGCTTTCTCTCCAAATGAAACAGATTTGGTGACATTAGACTTTTCTCTGATGCTGAAAAAGAGTGTATATTCCATCGCAGATGCTTCAAAAACCGGTGTTGCCCAGGAAACGGTACAGAACGCTGTCCGTAGAGCAAGTAAGGCCATGACGGAACAAGAGGCGAGACAGATTCTTGGTGTCTCTGAAGAAACGGCATGGGAAGAGATATTGAAGGTCTCCAATAATTTTATTTGTTTCTTGTGCTTTGATTCTTTGCTGTTGCTTGCTTCTCAATAGCAATAGCTTAAGCCTGTTCTGTTTGTGCAGAAATATGACGTATTATTTGAGCAGAATGCCAAGAATGGTAGCTTTTACATTCAGTCGAAGGTTCACCGAGCTAAGGAGTGTTTGGAGACTGTATATCGCAGCAAAGCGGATGCTTCTCCAAGTTGATGAAGTAGCCTTTTCTTCTTTTACCTTCTTCTCCAAGTGAGTGATGTTCTCTGATGACACTTATATCATTCAGCTAGTTGTCAGTGCAACAACTGCCTTGTTGACATAAGAGTAGCTCATTTTGTGTACGTAAGAATATAGTCGTAGTGTTAGCACTTCACCATCACTAATGAATTAGTGAGGTCGCAATTTTGGAAAAAGAAACGTTTATGAAGGAATTTGCGGTTACTTCTTATGAACTTATCCCCTTGTTTTGCCTTTCACCAGGACCTTTCCACATCCCGTTCCATGTTTTTGGATGGATACGACTTACCTCTTCGTTTTGTTTCAGGATATCTTTAAGGGAGGGCCAGATAATAGACTTTTTAAGTGATGTCACGTTATATTTGGGGGATTGTTCTTCAGACGTTCGAGTCTTATTTGGAAGCTTATAAACTCTGGATAAAACCAAAGCCGGATGATTCCATGATCAAAATTAACTCGAGGCCCAGAGCACAGAATGATCAAAGATTTTTGGCAATATCAACGACAAAGGTTTCTTGAAAATAAAAGAGAACAACCATCTAGAAAAGCTTAGTTTCTTGTTTTCAACAACTCCACAAGTTCAATTCCTTCCAATAAGAACTAGTGAGAATAAAAGTCAGAGATCCAACCTGGTTGTTATCCAATTAGAGGTCACCAATCTCATATTATAATGTCCTAGCTGGCAAGAAGCTAATATTTGAAGGGAGCAAAAGGATCAAAGCCCGCCAAATTGACCTGTGAAGGCGAATTAGCCGAGGAAGAACCGCTCCCTGTTGATGGCCCAACCCCGTAATAAGTGCCCATGGCCGCAGTCGCCGCTGGATCCATATACCCCATTGCTTGGTGGTGAGGCGGCCCATAAGGAGGAAGCATCCCCGACGTCGGCAGTGGTGGCGGTCCATAATAATAATCCATCCCACCAGTATTACTAGTGGTACCACGCTTGTTCAGATAGAAAGCCTCGCCGCGCAAACCATTGCTAGGGCGGTCCCCCTCGATCTCACGGTAGCGGTTCAGATATATAGTGAGCGGCTCGATGTAGTTGTCGAACCCTAGCTTCCCCATGGCCCAGAGGACGTCCTCGGCGGTGATGGTCTTGCGCTGCTCCTGCTGGCACCGGTCGTTGGCCTCCCCTGTGATGAAGCTTATGTACTCTGACACGCACTCCTGGATGGTCTCCTTGGCGTCGTCGGAGATCTTGGCGTGCGGGGGGAGGATGCGGCGCATGATCCGTATGACGTTGGCTATCGGCATGTACCGATCCTGCTCCCTGACCCCACCGCCACCGTGGCCACCACCGGGGCGCTCCGTGGTTTTGCGGTCGTTATTGTCGATTGGTTCATCCGCCGGTGGCAACGAGTTATCTGTTCGAGGGAGGGGACCATTAATTCAGTCACTGCAATCACTCATCAACGGAGAACCAGAATGACTCATTAATGGGCACGTGCTCATAATTAAAAGACGAAGATTCGTGTTCACCAATCCTGAATTAGTCTTTTGACATGCAAAAAGATGATCCTACTCTCCAGAAGCAGAAGGGCATCTTCTTACCTCGTCCCATTTCAAAACCAAGGCGTACCAAGAAGAGGGAATGGGGAAGATTACTGCATGAATGATAAGCCGAGCGATATGACAAAACTCAAACTGAAGAGCCAATTATCGACCGGAAAACACGCTGGCAAAAGAGTGGAAAGTGAAGGAGGCGATACCTAACGGGCCGAGAAATGTCATTTGTCCATGCAAAAATGAAAAAGAAAGCAATAAAGCGAAAGAGAGAGAGAGAGAGAGAGAGAGAGAGAGAGAGAGAGAAACCGAAGAGGAAAAGATGCCATTGAATATCGAGATCAGGAGCATGGGTCAAAAAGAATAGGCTTCTTTATTTCGTTCTTTCATTGTTTTCTTGGTCTGTAACAGTCCAATTGGGCATTTACTGGTCCAAACAAAGGCACGTAGTAAAGTAAGAGCGGGCAACATCCCACCACAGAAGAAGAAGAAGAAAGAGAAGAGGGGGGCTCTCTACCGTTCAGATTTTCTTTTTCGTTTCGTTTTTTTTTTTTTTTTTGTTTTTGAGTGGAGGAGTTAATGAGGAGGGGTCAAAGGGACGGGGGGAGGGAGTCTCTTTTCCACTTCTCAAGGCATTTCTCATGTGTCCGAGTTGTTGGCATTAATGCTCCTGTCTGGTTCTCCCGCATGCAAGGCTTCTCTCTGTTTCTCCTCACCAAACACCCCTAGGAGAAACCCCAGATGGAATCGAAATGGATCTTGCTATCCCATTTCGTATGTGCGTGCGCGTGCGAGAGAGAGAGAGAGAGAGAGAGAGAGAGAGGGTTTAAGGAAAAGGATGGCTTCGGTTTGGGCGTTGAGATTACCTATAGGGTTTAACGTATTTTGAGAGACTTCCATTGCTTGCATGCAAGCCACGCCATAGAAATCAGGACCCCCAACACCCCCGAAACCATCAATCCCAGCAACCATGGACTGTCATACATACCAACGTTGGTTGAATGCGGTAATGCTGCGTACGACCCATTTTTCACAAGAACTTAAAACTATCTGTCACTCGAAGTGGAGATACATCGTTCCTACGTAAACAAGACATACAGATGGACGTCGACCAAACGTCACCACCGCCGCTAAAGGTCCAGCAGAAGAAGACGATCATGACAAAAAGAACAGTCAACGCCAAAGCTCATGACGGTCACGACATTACGCTCGCTTACCAACTGGAAGTGTTTTTGCAGATCTTGAGGAAAAGGGGGGAAATTTCATATAAAGAAATGATACGAATAAAAGAACCTCAGGAAGGGGAATCTAAGAGGGATCCTTTTCGATGTTTCCTAAAGCAAAAGCAAGACGCATGCAAGTGATGGAGGAAAATGAGAAGGGACAAATACACGTCGATATGGGGAGAGCGAAATGGGTATTACCCGGGCCAGATTTTGCATGTCCGCGATACCCATGGACGCTGCTTCTGTCTTCACCTTCCATCTCCCTCCCTCTCCCTCCCTCTCTCTCTCTCTCTCTCTCTCTCTCTCTCTCTCTCTCAGAGACAGACCAACACACTTGTACAGAAACACGCCCGGAGGACGACTTATATATACGGAGAATTATTAGATAAACTTGGTCTACAAAAGCTACCATCATTCTAGTCATCGAATATATAAACCTTATAATAGGGCCTGCATAACCAATGATTATAATGATATTGGTTTATAGAAAGAAATCGCCCTCAAGGTCTCGAGTATATAACGTCGTACAGGTGTTATGTCAGTATGCTTCACTGCCAAAATCAAACCATTCGACTATTGGCAAGTCATGAAATAGGTTGACAAAATATAGAATATGCAACTGCTATTAAGACTTGTCTACTAAAATTCGTGTACTGAGAAACGTGGTACATCCGTACGGGAAGATCCAATGGAGCACTTCTCGTGCGGATGTGCTTGAAATTCGGCTGCGTGCAATTGTGGTAATGCTGTGAAGCGGTGCAAGTCATGTATTTGCTAGTATATGTTTTAATTTTGCAATCCCTCAAAGTTGGGCGAGGCAAGCTTTCAAAAATCTATCCTAATTTGATGTAAATTCTGAAGTGCCGCAGCTGTTAAGGTATTTTCCAAGTATATTTAAAAGTTGTAGCACTGGTTAACACGATCAAAGTGTTAAAATATTCACGAATCCATCTCTGTCTAATAACATGCTTTACAAAATACACGTTTTACATATATTACTCAAAAAGGAAAAAAATTGTATGTACTTTAGAAATATAATCAATTTAGTTATCTCCTGGAGGAGGAGTAATTAAGCTCTAATAATGATGAAAGGGAATTTACGTAAATCTAACCTGATTTGTGAAAATCAAGTTTAGTGTCATTGTTGTTTTTGGAGTTTTCTTTTTATTTTTTTATTTTTTTGGTCGGCTTGTTTTTGGAGTTGAAGAGCCAACGATGTTTTAAATTTCAATCCCAGAATATCAACCTGATGAAAGGATACAATCTGGACATTAATGCATTCGCAAATGTTTGAGATGGTAATAAATGCTACTTTCTATTAACTAAAGGAGACTCAGAAGCCAGGTATTTAATCAATAGGGTTAAGTCAATTCAGAATTTGAATTGTGATTTGTAATTAAGTGCAAAATATACATTTAATCTAAATATCAAACCGCTTATTTAATGGCCACGCTGACTCTTTTTTTTGTTTGTTTGTTTGCGTGTCTATTTTTCTCTTTTTACTGTATACATTTTAATCTATTTATAAAAGTCAGTGAAAAATTATTTTAATTACTTTTACAGGATTAGTGGCTTGATATACACAGATGGTTTATTTATTCCTAGAGTCATATAGTGTCCACAAAGTAAGAACATTTGATCTCTCGTTGAGACCCAACTCTTCGTTCTAAACGAAATTAATAAGTTGTTTTAGGTATCTTAAAGAAAAAGAGAAAACTCAAATAAGAATATATATAATCCACTAACTAAATTTATCTTAACAATGGTCTTGAGTATTTCTAATTCAACAAAAAAATCATTTAATTCTTTTGATGTGGGGCTGTCTACTATTGACACAACCCAAAAGTATGGCATGATTTTGCTCCGCAATATAAACGGTATTTGATATAAGCGTCGGGCTAAAACTGACACGATTTAAGATCCATTGGTTCGTTTTTTAACAGTAGAATAATTTGTCATCATATTAAAAGACTTTGCTTTTTATAGGAAATAACATGATTAGTTGACATATCTATAGTGGCATAACAAGAATTGATAGTCCTATATTTATAAGTCTATGTTGTTATCAGTTTGTTGGAATTGTTCCCATTTCACCCACACATTTTTATAGCAAAAGCTGATAGACTATTAAGTGAAGTATGTTAAAAATTTTGGCTTCCTTAAATTATTTTCTCTATACTTTATCGCGTATTCAAATTTGAGAACTTGAGCTCAAGCTTGATTTTAGACTAAAAAAGGGAAAATGATACCATGAATGCTATGTTACATCGGGTTTCTAACACTTGGGTGAATTTTATTTAAAAAAAAAAAAGTTATGACACTAGAGTGATCGGTTGAAAATTGTGACCCTTAGATAAACATTTTTCAGAAGTCATGGTACAAAATTGAACAAAAAAAAAAAAAAAAAAAAAAAAGTGAGGGCATTCAGGTGAACGCTATATGAAAATTATGACACTTTTAGTATTCTTATCCCAACTAACAATTTATCCGCACAACCAAGTCGAGCTTGACCCCTTGAAAATCTAAGCGAGTCAAGCTCCATTGAGCCCAAATTTAGTACTGGGTCATGAACGACCTTGATTTAGTCAGGTTCCAAGCTCAAGCATTAGAAGGTGTTGACTTGACTTGGTTATACGACGACCATGAGAGAGTGGAAATAAAGGAGTATATAATAGGAACAAGTGTGATTTCCCCTCTATCTTGTTTTTGAGACTAATATCGCTGCATTGCTACTACCTTTATTGTACCACATTTTCTCGTGCCACGAAAGCAATTAACCTAATTGATTATTAGCTTGTGTAAGCCCAAAATGGATATCTTGGGACAGTGACGCTAGCAAAAAGAGTAGTGTCACACTTTACTACATTGATAGAAGGAACAAGCATCTTTTTTTTTTATTATTCATTTATTTATAAAAAGGGGTTGGGGATCCTAGGAAGTTTCCCTTTTTAGATGCCAATGCTCTTTGGCATCTCCAAATTATATACAATTAGAAATGATTTGATTAGCGTGAGAGCATACATCTAATTTAAATTCTAATACATGAAATTTGATTGCTTGACCAAGTCTTGACTTCAAGATTAGTGGGAGTGTCCTTATGAGAGTAGGAAAAGTTATAACCCATAGATTCCCAAAGGCTCACCTCACTGGAGAAACCCTAAAAGACCAAACCCTCAACCCTAATTAATGCACCCTATTAATATATAATCTAATCAAATTTCTAATATGCATATAAAGTTAGAAATTCCTAATTGATGACCCTATTTATAATTAACAACTTTGATGGATTACATTTCTTTGGAAGTCTGACAGCTGATTGCAATCAATGCGATTCTATTCACATCGACTAAGCACGTCCACCAAGATCTCTTAGTCATACTAGCACTATAGAGTATTTCATGGGCAATCTCCAATAATGTTATTTTCTTCAACTTAGCAATTTGTTGTGGTTCACTAGAACTAGTGCAATGTTTCACTATACTTTCCTTTATGCATAATTCGTTTAATAACTCCGAACAGAACTCCATGCTACTGTAAGTCTACATATGCTCGATTATTTTACTTATCTCCATTTCGATCAAAGCTCTCAATTGCTTGACAATAGCATCAAACTTGTGTGAGTTAACACAAACACCAAAGTCTTCCTAAAGTAGTCATCCACAATTGTTAACATATTTGTAACACTCTTTCTTGAAGGAAACCACGATAACTTGCGAACATCTAAGTGAATTAACTTTGCAGTTACCATTGTTTTTCTAACATCCATAGTAAAATGCACTTTCCGTCATTAATTTAATTCACAACACTTTTATATATTCAATTCGTTGGCAACATGACCACACAAGAGATCCCTTTCACTAAGAAACTTTAGGCTTCTCTCATTGACATGTCACAAACACATATTCTACAATTCACACTCTCAATTAGATGTATCCAATGTCTTCACAAAAAAATCTATCATTATCTCACCTTAAAGCTTATATATATCACTGTGTTTGATTCCTCTCATTATCTCCAAGGCACCTCAAAGGATCTTCAAAATTCCACATTCTAAGTTATATTGACGCCTAGTTGAATCCAGATAACTTGAGAAAATTAGGTTCTTCAACTCTAGAACAAACCTTACTCCAACATTATCCTTACAATGCAATTATCTATTCTAATTCTAACATCACTAACACCTACAATATCACACCCAGCATTATTTCTTAACCACACTTCACTATTATCTATACATTGATAAGTTGTAATTGATTCTTAGTTGGTGTGACGTGAAACGAATAGTCAGAATCCATAATTCATCCATTAGACAATGAATCCTCAATGGTAAACATGACATAATCAACACTATTCGAATTATCATCAATTACAATTATAACATCATTTGCGGAGTAAATACTAATTCCACTACTTTTCTCATTCTTCAGCTTAAGGCAACTCCTTCTAAAATATCTTCTCTTGCCACAACTCTAATAGACAGCACTGCCAATCCTATATTCACCATGCCCATCCATATTTGAGTTACTTTTGCTAACACAAGTACTAGTTCTTTATTTATTTCACCTATTAAAGCACTAGGCACAGGTTCATCAGATTCTTTTCTATGGATATCCTCACTTATAATCAAATCTCGAACCTATCAAATGGCGAACTTATTGACCTAGAGGAATCAATAACAACAGTAACAATTGCATTCCAACTATTAGGTAATGGAGTAATGGTATCAAAACACATGCCTCATCTTTATGTCAATCTCAACTAAACTCAATTAACTAACAACCACAATAAATTCATTGATATGATCAGTAACTAACGCACCTTCGCCCATCTTCGAGTTAAACAAATGTTATATTAAATAGACATTATTGATCACAAATGGCTTCTTCTACATGTCCACGAGGCTTTCATCAAACCCGCGGTAGTCTTTTCTTTCGCAATGCTAAATGCGACGTTATGAGACAATGTCAACCAAAGAACACCTCATGCTTGTGTCACGGGTTGATAGTTCCTTGGCCGCGGAACAACCCGTGAGGAACTGGCAAGTGGAATTCACCATGTCAACCCTCGTTCCATAGTTGTTCTAGAGAACAAAGAGCGAATAGTTTCCTTATACGAGATTGAACCACACTTAGCTTAGCTTGGACATCTAGTCTATCAAGCGGGACATTAGATCTCTTTAGGCTTAACAACTGGTTTCGGCCTGCCATGGCATCATTAGGAGAGCAACATCAGCTTCTGACCAGTTTGTACATGGGAGGCCAACCTAGCCTTTAGAACTCCTAAGTAATATAACTCTTTAATCCTAGAACTCTTAGCACCAACTTTCCTAATGCCACTCCCATGAACCAGTTGTATTCATCTTCGCTGCATCCTCACTATTCACTTAACAACTCCAAGCATTACTCACAAGTGTCACGAGTACGGGAGGATTCATGGATTGTGACATTCTTCCCCACTCAATTCCACAACGCCCTCGTTGCTATATGCTCTTTTGCTTCCTTGCATCCCTTAACCATTGATGCGCCATTTTTTAAATCATACATCGAATGGTCATGCTCGGCCAACAAAACAAGTTTTGCTCCATTGGTGGCCTCTTTTGATCTCAGTTGTTCGAGCCCCTTTTCAGTCACTTGTACTTTCCTTGGCAAGTATGGCATTTTTCACCAACTGCATCTTTTGGTAGCACCATTTTTCCCTACTAAGCATCTTGACCCTAGCAGACCAATGGAGGTTCTTTCCTTGTCGAAAAAATGGCAATAGGCATTTTTCATTGAATTCACTGATCGATCCAAGAATGTTATCCCCATTGAGTGAGGAATCGTTTCTTCTCCATCTCAACTCATTCGGTAAGGAATCAGTTCTTCTCCGTGCCCCCATTGTCATCCTAGAAGCTAGTCGAGAGCCGCGCTTTGTTTGAGCACTTTTTGCCCCAACGATTCACTCTATGTCCTTGTAGGATTGGATAGACCACTAGTACTTTCTAGTTCAACCTATAGTGGAGCGAAAAATTGGATCTTTCTCCGACTCACCCACTTACTAGGGGGATCTTGCTTTGATACCAAATTGTCACAGGCTGGCAGTTCTTTGGCTACGGAATAATCCGTGAGGCACCTGGCGAGTGGGATTCACTAGGTCAGCCTTTGTTCCGTAGTTGTTCTAGAGAACAAACTGTGAATAGCTTCCTTATACAAGATTGTACCATGGCTAGCTTAGCTTGGATGTTTAGTCCATCGAGCGGGACAACAAATCTTTTTAAGCTCAACAACTGGTTTTGACCTACCATAGCTTCATTAGAAGATCGGCATTAGCTCCTAACCAGTTTATGCAGGGTGGCCAACCTCGTCTTCATAGCTCCTAAGTAATATAATATTTTAATCCTAGAACTCCTAGCACCAATCGTCCCAATGCCACTCCCATGGACCAGTTGTATTTATCCTCGTTGCATCCCCACTCATCACTCGATAACCTCAAGCACCACTCACAAGTGTCACGAGTATAGGAGGATTCACAGACCGTGACACTTGACTATTCAACAATTCCCATTCAACTTCCTTCATTGAGTCAGGCTTCTCCCCAATAGGGGCAAGTGCAGATTCCTCATACACAAAAAAACCTTAATTTGCATCTCTAAACACCAAAATCCTTCTCATCAAATCTGTTGATATTCACTTTCCTTCTTTTGTCACCACTGATTCACTTCAAATCAACCAAGTCTAACTTTGATATCAATTGTCATAGAAACAATCAATGAAATAATAAAATAGATTGAACAAGAAAATAAATCGATCGCTAAATTTACATGCTTTTGTTGAGTGACCAACATCTATGGAAACAGTAGCAAATAATTCCACTATAGATCAAGTGATATAACAGATATTACAACCATACTCGAGTTATTCTAACACTCATTGTTTCCTATCCCTTAGTTATACTTGATAGCTCACATAATGTTTAACCTCATATTTACACCCAATAGCTCATACTTGAGTCATTCTAACACTCTCAGTGTTTTCCACTCCTTAGTTACACCCAATAGCTCACACAATGTTTATAGCCCCATATTTTCTCATGAAATAATCTTTCAATCTCATGAATGAATTACACAACAAGATTTGTGTAAGTTTGTCTTTTATATTCCCCACAACGAAGACATTTCTTATATATAAACAACAGTTGAATCCAAAATAAGAAAGATTCTCCAATTCGGAAACCTATTCAAAATAATAAATTTACTTGAATTAGGAAAGTTTCTTCTTCATGCTCAAATTCAAGATATATTTTCAACAGCCTCACTAAAAGTCTGGATTTTTCAAGATGAAATTGGATTAGATCGAACTTGTGTAACCTACTTGTAGTGAACACTAAAGAAGAGAAAGTTGGAGTAGAACAATTATTCTTCAAGAAACACAGAACCATCTGCAATCACATGGAGTCATAGGACAACAGATTTTAGGTTTATTGTGTTATTCTTTCTTATGTTTATGCAGAAGAGATCTAATTAAGTCTTGGAATAATTGTGTAAACCCATTTCTTCCATTGTCTCAAAAGTCTGCAATTGTCTACATTTTTTTTTTTTTTTTTTTTTTTGCAAATGATATGTATTGGTTTAAGTCACTAGGTTTTGATTAGGGGTGACCGATTCCTCATTTCATCGGTTCAAAGAACTATTAATTCTGCTTTTCAAACATAAAGACTTCAGCACTCAATATTTGATACTCAAATTTTTAGCACTCGGTTTTGCAGTATTAATAAATAAGCCCTAAAGAGTGTCAGCACGTGTGGCCATTTTTGAAATTATTTAGATTTGCCCATCCAATATGAGAGATTAGGTAAATTATATACGTATATCTTAGCTAAAAGATTGAACAATGTCTAATTCTGAATATTGCATAATTCTAACTATAATGTAAGCACAAAAAGAAAGTCCAGGCTAAGGAGGGTTAAACAAGGTTGAACCGATCCAACCCAAAAATTCTGAGCACGAGACAGGCTGACCCGGTTATTTAAAAAATTGAAGAAAGGTCCATCCGTACCCATTTCTCACAACGGGTTTGAGCGGGTTATCGGGTCCAAATTCCTTTTTGCCAGCTACATGCAAACGTAATCTCAAAGAATTTTGGAGGGGTTCTAAGAGGGTTTGATCTCCTCTTTTTGGTACTCCAGCTACTTGGATAAAATGAATTTCTACCCTTCCCTCGACGGCAGATGCTTGCAGGTGGTAGAACCACAACAAGAATCATCGTATTCTCTCTCTAATTGTTCTTGTCTTGCCACTTTTTGTTAGCTTGCTTGCTTCTTTTTTGCATGTTAAACAGAGAAGAGAATATCAATCATATTGTTGTCTTTATTCCATTCTCGCTTTACCTCTTTCACGAGCGATGCTTGCAAAGCTGGCTAAGCATAATTTCTTCATCTCTATAAAAACCCTCCGTCCGTAAGATTGGTAATTAAGAATACAAGACAAAGAAATTATGGCAGATCGAGGGAGCAAATCTCAACCATCCAAGGACGAGGAAAAGATCTATATCGAGTTGGTCCATCTTCTCTCTTTTATAGTGAACGGAACTAATCACTGTACAAAAAATTTTATTATCCAATATAAGTTTCGTTTTTATCTTTCCATGATTTGATATGAGATTCTACATTTTGTTCTTTAAAATAACGGTACTTTTGTTGTTGTTGCTGCTGCTGCTGCTGCTGTTATTTTGGTGGTGGTTTGTCATGTTTGCATCTCTAGCCGAACAAGGCTGATTGAGGCAGTGAAGGTCCATCAAAAAGCACTGGACGATCTGGTGAGAGTGAACTCGCTCTTCACCGTTGCGGTCTTTGTGGGCCTGGCGTTCGCGAGCGCTGAACAACATAACGTAGAGGGCAAAAAGGAGTGTGAAGCTGGAGTTCACGTGGCGAAGAGGCTTGTCGAGTACGAAGTGATTTCGTTCGCCTTTTATCTCTTTTCCAGCCTCGTGGCCAAATCCCTCAAGACCCACCTCTTCAGCTACCTCCTCTCCCCGGTCACTTACTACGAAATCAATGGCGCATCGAGCAAGGTGCTGAGAGGGTCCTTGTTCGTTCTCTCCGCATCGACCTCCATCATTGGCACTGTGTTCCTCTTGTGCTCCATGATCGACACCATTCAGCTCCAGCTCGGGAAGGTCTCTTGCAAAGGTATCCAGACATTAAATTCTGTGGCTGTCCTGATCGGGGTCAACATCTTCGCGTTGCTCATCTACATACCATATGTTGCACATGCCATCGTCAAATCCACAACGATCTTTGATATCCTACTTCCAGCCAATTGTCCCAAATGCAAACGTCCTCTCGGCAAAACTACTTGCTGTCAAAAATGATCTTCGAGAATCTACTTCCCGGAACCCTTTGTCCTACATGCCATCGTCACATCCACAATGATCTTCGAGAACATACTTCCAGGGAACAAAGATCCCCCTTCTGAAGCATCGAGCAAAAGATCTTCAGGTGCAAAGATCTAAGTATGATGCTGTTTCAGTACTCATTTAAGTTCTTACATAGAACTGGGAGATGAGTGTCGGCTTCTCTTTGCTTTCTGGGATGTGAATCAATATATGTATTTCTGTTTATTAGTCAGCTTCTCTGCGTCTACAATTTCTGCAATAATAAGAAGGAGATGCAGAACCACTCTTGTCAGCACTATGCATATTCTTATCCACCTATCAATGGTTGCTTGGTACGATTAACAATCTGGCATTAACACCCTGAAATCGCATCAGGAAAAAAATTACGGGTCAACCATCAAATGACGACTTAGTAGAAGGAAGATTCTGTGAATATTGAAGAGGCAAACGAAATAAACAAAATTCTCCCACATTTACAATTGAGTAGCACTTGCGATGGACATGAGCCGAGAGTCGTTATTGAGGCCAAACTCCTGGGAATACTTAACAGAGAAAAGACCGGTCACACCTCCCCTCATATCTTTACCTGCCACTAGGCAATTTCGGTATTGCACTGAATCTTTCCACCTGAGTTGCTGCCACTAGTAATTTCGTTCTTTCTTATGACCTCTGGTTTTGTGCCGCAATTTCAATCCTGCCTGACTGAGCAGTTCTCCTCATCAAATCTCTTGCTCCTCTTGACATTCTCATCAGCAACATTGGCCCGTTTTTTGTGGCCTTCTTTGTCTTCTCCACACAAAAGCCAGACTTGCTATAATCAGTTTTACACAATAAACCATTTATGGACCACTCGTCACTACACTTGAAGATATCGTCTTTTATCAGAATTAAATTAGATATACTCTATTTTTAATAGCAGACACCACAGAACCTAAAAGTCCTGGAAAGACGCCAAATTGCCCAACATCTTGAAAATAAGGTTTAAAAGAGTTTAGAAACCTGCCAAAAGTACCCAGAAAACTCAGAGAGAAGAATGGGACATTCCTTAAAGTTATAAAGCAATCTCTACCAGTCTAATTGATTTCCAAGGGAGACGAGACAGATTTACTTTACTTTTGTGAGGCGAGGTTATCAAGTGATGTGATTCCTGAAGTTGAACTGCTTGAACAAGCTACTGGAGGCAGACTGACTAAAGTGGGTCTTTCAAAGAGCAAATGTGAGTGAAACCAACTAATAGATCTGAAAATCCATTAGCTGCTCACCCTCAATAAATGACCAGACCGACTGCAACAGCAGCAAAGGCCCCCAAAGTTCATCCAATTAACCTGTAAATAGATTAACATCAACACAAAGCGGCGTAGATGAGGTCTAAATCCCAATCATGCCAAATATCCTGCGAATAAACCTTCTCATGGTAAGCAAAGACGCAAATAAAGACGGCCCACATGTCTGAGGTCAATAGAGACAGGTCGAGCATTGTAGACCCATTTATCTGCAAACGAAAATTTTGATGGATCTCATGTTGCAAACAAGCGAACAACTGCACAACCAGAAAATTTAATGTCTTGAAATCAAACCTTCAGCAAAATCGGGACAAATGAGTAGAACAGGAGCATAGCCAGTGCAAATCCCTAGAAAGGTAGTGCCTGCACCAGTTAAAATAAAGATTCCTTCAAAAAGAGGGTACTTTTTCAGGGTCTAGTCAGCAAACGGCATATATAAGCATATCAGTGAAGTCTTAAGCACGTTCATCTTAGTTAAATCCCATCAACAAAATAACTCTGATAATAATAGGCTTAATAGAGAGGCAACTCCAGAAAACTGATGAAGTAAATATAATTTCCACATTTTGCAGTTATGAGTTGACTTAAGTTTGATGATTATCTGATAATAGAGTAGTGCAATTAAAGCTGAAATGAGAAACTCCCCTAGAATCTTTCCATAAGCATCCTTTCCAAATTTCCAAGCTCTTACTCTCGTTCTTTGATTGGGATAAACGAAAAACATTTGCAATGAGATTTGCATACGTGAAAACCATACATCTGAACAAAATATTGTTGTAATTATGGTTATAATTATGGTTAATGGATCAACGAAAGCCAATAAATTAAGATACGTCTTTTCTGTTCACGTATCTTTTTTTTGGATTCATGAATTTACTAATATTTTATGTTCACGTATCTATTGAGTTCATGAATTTTCTAGATTCATGTATCTTTTAGTTCATGTATTTATTGAGTTCATGAATATTTTGAATTCACGTATCTTTGGATTCATGAATTTCTTGAATTCATGTATCTCTTGATTCATGAATTTCGTGGATACATGCGCCTATTTAATTCATGTATCTCTTCTGTACATGAACTAAAATTTCTCTATAAATAGATGGGAGCATAGAGCTTCATTAAAAAAAGTTTTACGATTTTGGTTTTCCCGACTCAATTCCAAAAAGGCTCTGATACACTTTTCTACTCTTCTGATTTTTCTGAGTGTGCTGGTTCAATTGAACGGTTTGACTGAGTCCTGTTTGCATAGTGCTAATCCAAACAGGTTCGAGGTGTTGTATCTTGGGAGGCATAGTTTGTGAATCTGCGGAGCACCTTTGGCAGGAACTAATCGCCTTAAGGAGATCCGGATATCCGTACCTCACCTCCAATTTTATGTTATATCTTATTTTCTTCATCTCCAAGATTTGTAAAGGGAAGGATATTATAAAGTTATTATCATCTTCTTTGCATTGATATTCTGATTACAACAAACAGTTTGCTTTCTTTGGATTAATTTCCAACAATCTTAAGGCGATTATATCACTCACTGTTTATTGTTCTTGTCAGATTATTGAGATGGCTGAAAACTATCAAGTGCCCTTCAATGTCTTGAATGTTTCAGGAGTCGTTCTTATGGTCGATGTTGCTATAGGAGATGTTCAACCCTCGGGGTCTGAATTTGTAGTAGCCAATGCTACGGGCCCTTGGGCTAACACCAATTTTGGTGGTGTGGGTACATATCATATGACTGGTATGCCCAGGACTGTTTTTTAGAACAGTACAAGCCAAATGGCTTTTGGCTCTGTTTCTGGAGGGATGGTTCAACGAACCTTGCCTACTATGATGGCAACACCTCCAATTACAGCTAATGAGAGATTGTCTGCTGTGGTGATGTCCGAAGCATCTCTTGTGTCAAACACTAATGGCTGGTGGTTAGACACAGATGCCACAAATCACATCTGTGTAGATAAACACATGTTCTCATCTTATGAGAAGGCTAAAGAAGATAAGAAGCTTTATATGGCTAACTTTGCATCAGCAAAGATTTCCGGAAGAGGAAATGTGATCATGAAGTTTACATCTAGCAAGGAGGTTGCCCTGCTGAATGTGTTGCAAGTACCAGAGATTCGAGAAAATCTAATTTATGGCCCCATACTTGTCAAGAAGGGTTTCAAAGTTGTATTTGAATCTGACAAGTTTGTACTTTCGAAAGGAGAGATGTATGTGGGGAAATGGTATTTGTGTAATGACCTATTTAAAGCCAATGTGGCTGTCATTGATGTAAACTCGAATTATGTGTACCCAAAGACTATTAATAAAGAAAAGTCTTCAGTTTACACTATTGTATCTCCTTATCTATGGCATGGTAGATTTGGACATGTAAACTATGGTACAATGAAGAGAATAGTAAACTTGGGGTTAATTCCAAGATTTGAGTTAGATGCTCGTTACAAGTGTGAGACTTGTGTTGATGCCAAGTTTGCCAAGAAACCTTTCAAATCCATTGAAAGAACAAGTGAACCTCTATAATTAATCCATAGTGATCTATGTGATTTAAAGTTTGTAGAAAGTAGAGGTGGAAAGAAGTACTTCATCACATTTGTGGATGATTGTACTAGATTTTGCTATGTCTATTTACTAACTAGCAAAGATGAGACTATGAGCATGTTTGTCAAGTATAAAAATGAAGTTGAAAACAAACTTGACAAACGGATCAAAGTGCTTAGGTACGATAGAGGAGGAGAATACAGTTCAATCAATTTCAAAGAGTTTTGTGCTAGTTTTGGAATAATTCTCCAAACGACTGCACTTTATACTCCACAACAAAATGGAGTTGCTGAACAATTAAACAGGACACTAAAGGAGATGGCTAACGCCATGCTTTTGAGTTCAGGTTTATCTCAGAACTTGTGAGGGGAGGCAGTTTTAACTGCAAATTTTATTCTTAATAAGATACCCCACAAAAGGCTAGGTAAAACACCATACGAGTTATGGAATGAAAAGTTGACATCCTAAAATTTTCTAAAAATGTGGGGGTGCATAATGTGATTTATAACGGTAAGTCGACACATCGTTGTAGACACAATACTGTAAGGCAGTTGCTCTCAAATAGAATAATTTCTTTAGACTTTGTAAAGTCAAAGGAAAATATTGCGGATCCGCTGACAAAAGGTTTGTCAAAAGAGCAGATAAATTGCGCATCGAGGGGAATGGGTTTAAGAGCCTTAACCCAATAAAGAGATTCCAGGGTGGAAACCTAACCTATGCGATTGGAGATCCCATGGTCTAGGTTCAATAGGACAACGCAAATTTTGGAAACTCTAGTGTAAGCACTGTCTCCCATTCCTATGATGCAACAGTACTTTCCTACAGCGTTATTAAGGGTACGCTATGCGTTTAATGATTCCTATAACTTGGAATGCATCCAAGTGAGATATGATAGGATATCTTAATAGGAATGCACCTATATGCGTGGAGCTGGCCGACTCTATGAAAATCTTTAAAGGTTAGATTTTCTAAAGCACGCATGAATCCCGAGAGGTTCAGGGCCGAAAGAACGAACACAACTGAGAACCAATATTGAATTGGAAATACTCCGTGTGAGGTTTATTGTCTAGGCTTACACAAACAACTGGCGATTCAAGGCTTAGTCCATCGACTAGTTAAGTAAGTCCGATAGGCTTTCACTAAAGAAGGTTCAAAGCGAAAGCTACCTATCTTGATGCGGTGTATTTCAACAGGCATGCTCAGATTCCTTCGAGTCAAAAATGTTTTGTTGATCCATTAATGTGGGGGATTGTTGTAATTATGGTTATAATTATGGTTAATGGATCAATGAAAGCCAATAAATTAAGATACGTCTTTTCTGTTCACGTATCTTTTTTTTTTGGATTCATGAATTTACTAATATTTTATGTTCACGTATCTATTGAGTTTATGAATTTTCTAGATTCATGTATCTTTTAGTTCATGTTTTTATTGAGTTCATGAATCTCTTGAATGAACATTAAGGACAATTTCAGGAACAGGTCGGCTCCAAAAACATTGTCTACCACACACGGAGATGAAACTACTTTGAATGATTGCAAAAGCAAAGGTAACATTAGTGCAAGTCCCATCAGGAATGAGAACGATCGGAACAGAAGGCTAAATTCAACCAAATGCGAGACATTTGCCCGTGAAACAACACATGAAATAAGACCAGTAAAAATAATGGATCTTTTGACGGCATAATATCAGCCTCGTATCCGTACATTAGTTAATCAAGACCTAAAAGGATACATTTGTATAGCGCTAATAATTGCACCAAAAAAGTCCAAGCATCGACTTTAGTTCCATTCCGTTAGCATTCTTCACTAGATATTCCTGTCCGCAGAGAGAAAATCAACTTATAAGATATCAACCATCTACATTTGAGAAAGGCAAAAAAAATCTCTTGCAACAAACACCTCAGACTCCCAGTATAGCCAACTTGATTAGTTGGGGAAACCTATCACTGACGGAGCTTCTCTACACTGACGTGACCTTTCTTCTGACTAACAGTACCATTAAGTATGGTATTCGATAAGATGAAATAAATGATGTCATGTGTTTTGTAGTCCTAGACTCAAAGGAAACTTGAAAATACTTGCTCAACATAGAGAGAAGGCGATTGGTAATGACATAAAATGCCACCAAGTATTTTCCTTCAGCATTATGTTTGTCCTTCCTCTACTGAAGGTAAAATAAGGTTTTACCATTCTGTTTCTTTCTAATTTTACACCTAGTTTAACAACATAAAAGTATGCAACAAATGGGCTCTACAGCACGTAGCACCTGATAGCACGAGCTTGCTTCATGCACAAGACAATTCAAAAAGGAAGACAGGCAAAACTTTCAAGAACAGAAACCAAAAGAACATATGACTTTGCGTACCTCACTCACATTACTGACAGCATGGAGTGTTGCCCCAGCAAGAACCAGTGCTTCCCTTTTGCTAGGGTTACAAAGATATGCATAACCTAATAGATTCGCTCAATTGGAGGGCATAAATTTGAATTATGACCCTCTTATAGAAGGAATTCAAGTACAGGATAAAGAGAACAGTGCAAAATAATTTGTATTTGCTATCATAGCCATAACTCTTACAGAAGACAACGTGAACAGTCGACATAATTATAGTGGCATTACATCAATAGGTAGTCCTATCGATTTCACACTTATTTATAGCAAGAGCTAATAAAATGTTAAGTGAAGTATGTTAAAAATTTTGCTTCCCTAAATGAATCACTTTCTACTTTATTGCATTTTCAAATTTGAGAACTTGAGCTCGGGCTCGGAGTTTCGACTAAAAAGGAGAAAATAACACCACAAGTGTAATGCCACATTGGGTTTATGGCACTTGGGTCAATGTTTTTAAAAAGTTATATGATTCAAATGATCGATTGAAAGTTATAGCACTTAAGTAATTTTTTTTTAAAGTTATAGTATTGAAGTAATCAAAAAAGAAGTTATAATATTTAAGTAAGCACTATATGAAATTTATGGCACTTTCGGCATCCTTATCCCTACTAAAATTTTCCCGCCCAACCAAGTCAAACTCAAGCCCTTGAAAATTTAAGCGAGTTAGGCTCAATTGAGCCCAAATTGAGTACGGGGTCATGAATGACCTTGATTGTGTCAGGTGCGAGCCCAAGCATTAGAAGGTGCTGACTCTGACTCAGTTATACGACGACCATGAGAGAGAAGGGGAAAAAAAAGGATTCACTTAGGGGCTACATTATAGGGGCCAATGTGATTTCCTCTCTATCCTGTTCTTCAAGGAGACGACTTTCCTTACATCCCTACGACCGTCATTGTACCACATTTTCTCTGACGGCATAAGGATAACCTAATTGATTAGAAGCTTGTCTAAGCCCAAAACAGATACCCTGGGACTGTGACGCTATTGAAAAGAGTTGGGCCACACTCTATTACATCGGTAGAAGGAACGAGTATTTCTCTTTATAAATAGGGTTGGGGATCTTAGCAACTTTCCCTTTATATATATGCTCTCCGTCATCCCTAAATTATATATAACCAGAAACAATTTGATAACTTGAGCGTGTACATATAATCTAGTCTCAATACAAGAAATTTCATCGGTCAACCAAGTCTTGACCTCGAGATTAGAGGGAGTGTTCTTGGGTGAGTAGGTGAAGTTGTAAATTTGTAACCCATAGTTGGGGTAGTTAAGTATAAGATCATGACCTTTGAATTCCCCCAAGGCTCACCTTATTGGAGAAAGAAAATATCTTAATGAATAATCTCTGTCTAATACAATCTAGTATATAATCTAATCTCAATACTTATTTAATCTAATATATTGTGCTAAAATTGACTTCCGCACATCAGTGCATTACTTAATGGAATGTTTCCTTTTTTTTTCCATGTAAAAATTGAAGAGTTTTGGGAAGAGAAAAGTGAATGTATAGTAGGAAAATCTCTTGATGATATACTTTTAATAAATGTGAATCGGCAAAATTGACTTTTCTCACATTTAACACATTCAACTTAATGAAGAATCACCTCTTGATATATATATATATATATATATGTATGTATGTATGTGTGTATGTATGTGTGTGTGTGTGTGTGTGTGTGTGTGTGTGTGTGTATGTATATCAATGATATACATACACACACACACACACACATACATACATACATACATACATATATTGTGCGATATTTCCTTTTCTTTTACAAAGTTATGATTATTGTCACTGTTATAACTTGAAATGTATTATACTATTGAAAGTAAAAGAGTAGATGAAGAATTTTCTCTTTTTAAATCCATTATATAATATTTACCTATTTGTTCTGCATATAGTGTATGTCTAGTGATGCAAATGATATAATCGAATTAACACCTTTTCATTCAAAGAAGAAGACGGAAACTGTGGAAGCGATATCACCATATGAAACTTGAAGGTCACATTTGCCAATCCTCAATTTTCTATAAGTTAAATACTTTGGACCCCTGAGTAAATAAGACGCATTGCTTCTTTCCGCATATCAGATGAGCTTTCCGCTTTTTGCTTTCTACTTTCCACTTTGCTTAAATAGCATAGCGAATCAATACTAAAAAGATTGAGGACAGGATTGTTAGCGAAGAGACTTTTGTGGGATCAATCACTTTTTTTTTCCATCTTCATGAAAACTCCCCCACGACGTTTTAGGATTGCTCTTATTTGACGGTTGATTGTCCTAGGAATTATGGGAAATTGCCTAAGCATCTCTCCACATTTGTAAGACCTTGCCTCACTACGAGTCGGGATTTCTCAAGATGAAGCAGGATAAGATCGAACTCGTGTAACATACTTATAATGAACAGTACAAAAGAGAAAGTGGGAGCAGCATAGCTATTCTTCAAGAAACATAGAACCCATATGCAGCCACATGGAGTCATACGACAATGGATTAGAGGTTTATTGTCCTATTCTTTCTTATTTTTATGCAGAAAAGATCTGATTATCGTATGCGATGTTATTTTGCGAAAGAGATGTATAGGTTTTTCGTTACTAGGTTTGGACAATTTTATGATCGGATCGGTTTCTGTTGGCAAGTTAATACAAAAAAAAGTAGAAGGCTGTTAATTACACTTGGTTATTGAAGGAAGAATCTGGTCACCCAATGTGGTTCACGAAAATGCAGCCAAAGCAGCTGAACAGGGTTCCGTCGCATCCTCTTTTCTTTTTTTCCTTAACCTATTGATGTTTTCCATCTTTTTTCCCCCTTTTTCTCATAATCTCGCTTGTAACCTCTGGCAAGGAATATCTCACAGTGGCACCAACTACATAACAAGTTCAAACCCCTCCTACCTCCTCCATTCCATCCCTTGATCCCATTGAAATCGTTGAATCATGGGGCCTACTGGTCAAGGAGATGCTGCTGCTCAAGCGAAGTCCTCTGTTCAAAATGAAGATGAAAAAACACAAAAGAAGTCTCTCTCTCTCTCTCTCTTTCCCATGCAATATTACTAACGTATGATTATCTGCATGCGTGCGTCTCTGACATTTGATTTATTATCCGTCACGAATCTGTTGCAATAGGAACGAGAAACAGAAGCGTCAGAAGATAGAGCATCTCCAAATGGTGCTAGATGATCTGGTGAGCGTGAACTCCCTCTTCACCTTCGCGATGTTCGTCGGGATATCCATTGCGGGCGCCAACCCCCAGAGTCTCCAGCCGCGGAAAGAGTGCCAAGCCAGCCACCAGACGAAAATGGTGCTTCTGTTCGATGAGGTGGTTTCCTTCGTGTGCTTCCTGCTCTCGAGCCTCGTCGCCACAGCCCTCAAGATGAACCTCTCCACATACCTCATGTCCGATCACAAAAGCCCGAAGAGGGGCGCGCGGGACGTGAACGACGGGGTGAGGAACTTGATGATCATGCTGTCGATGACAGGTTCGATCCTCGGGTGCGTTTACTTGACCATGTCGATGGCCAACGTGGTCCGCGTGCTCCTCGGGAACATCACTTGTGGAGAGAGCGACACACTTCTGGCCACAGGGACCTTGATTGCCGTCAACGTCCTGGCACTCCTCATCTATGCGCCCTCCATGATGCGTGCCGTCCATCTATCTCACGCCAAGCTTGAGCTCAATTAATACTCGAGCAACCGCACAGAGTCTTAGCAAAACATCCCTAGAATCTAGTAATTCTAATTCGCCGCCACTATCATCGCGTGTGGATGCGATGGTATTGATCATGGCCATCTTCTTCTCTTTCGTTCATTACTTTGCCCCCGTTGCAATCATACTCATGTATCATCGGCCTATATAAAAATGGTTCTAATAATATGTTGAGTGGATTTGATTTGGCACAAAGAAATGCATTTAACATCTTCCAATCGTTTAAGTACAAAAGGTTAAATTGATTGATCACTTGGAATGATGCCGGTCCACACCATTTATAGACCACGTGACATATAACTTGTCCGTTCACAAGGTCTGATATGGAAGCGATGCGTGCCAAACCATTAAGTAGAAAATCGCCATACTAATCTAATTGCTAATTTGTGATATCTTCTAAATAAATGCAAAAGTCTTTTGCTCAACTCCTTAGAATAACAAATAACTCAGTAGAAATTTGACAACTTTCACAATCTCTATAATCATTGGAGCTAGCAACATCAGACAAATGAAGGTCTAGGGACCATGAGAAAGCTGGTCTCGTTAAAGAGTACCATCGAAAGAAAACATTGTACCGATTTCATTAGTCTTTAACCAACAAAGATAATAGAAATAAAATGGGAAAATTGTCTACTAAACCTATTGTACTTTTGTTAATTCCGTCATAAATTTTTTAGTTTTGCTGATTAAGTTATAAACTTTTTTACTTTTCGTCAATTGAAAACATCCTATCAATTTTGGCAAAAAATTGCTAACATGGACGTTGATTGTCCCATGTGGCATGGTGGAGCTAATATGGACAAATTTTATTTTATTTTTTTAAATTTTCATTTATTCATTTATATTTTTATATTTTATATTTTATATTTTTCTCTTTTCCTTCATTTTTTTTCTTTCCTTTTCTCTTCTTTTCTTTTTCCCTTTTCCCGTGCTAGCCACCACACCTTTGCCAATGGTCGGCGAAGGTCGCTAGCCTGTTGCCCTCACCGGAGTGAAGGGCAACCCTTGCTCGATTTGGCGAGGGCGATGCCTAGGCGAGCATCAGCCGCCTCCGCTTGGGTGAGCATCAGATGCCCAGGGCTCGCCAACCTAGGCCCAAGCATCCCTCACCTAAGGTTGGCAAGGGCGGCCCTTGCTTGAGGTCGGCCAGCGGAGGGAAGAAGAAAAGAAAAGAAGGAAAAAGAAAAAAATGAATATAAATTTGAAAAAATATTTAACATATTATTAAGTATATCCACGTTAACACAAGTCATCTTATGTGGCACGCCTATTGTTCACGTCAGCGACTTCCAGCCAAAATTGGTCGGATGGATTCAACTAGCAAAAAGTAAAAATGTTTAGGATTCAATTTGCAAAATTAAAAGGCTTATGACTAAATTAGTAAAATGCAATAGGTTTAGAACTTTTTGAATAATTTTTCCATATAAAAACACTCGAGAAATAAAACTCTAACATTTAATATGAAGCCATCTAACCTCATTGTCTAGCAAAAATAGGGACAAGTCCAAGAAATCATATGAATTTTACATTTATTTAAGATATTACGCATATGTTGGCTGACAAGCCCGAATATTTTGTAACTTTGACGGTTCTAAATTTTAAACTACAGTTCAAATAAAAGAAGAAAAGATTCCTCTCATTTCACGGGTTAAACATGGTCGACCTAACCCATCTGGCAAATTATTTAAACAATGTTAGAGACCCTATATTGGCTTATTACTTAGTGATGTACTAATCCCAATAGTTATTTAAACTATTAGTCAATTTAAGGACCCAACAAAAATCTATCACAACACTTAATAAGTAGATTCAGCATCTGCTTGATAACCACATTAAGTCCTGAAAATTAAGCTTTTAACCAATCAATGTTATTAAATGCGTTTGATAATTTCCAATTACACACAAACTTATTGAGTATTTTATGTCAAAAGCCATTGGATGTAGTAAGTAACGAATGACTTAGTTGATTGACTTATCAAAATATCCAATGGAAGTTAATAACCTTACAAATATATTGTCAAAACCTTCCAACAATTTTCACTCTCCCATGTCTTTTAATAAGCTAATCAAATTTATTATCCAATTTCATCGGTTCAGACAACTAATTTTTTTTTGGTTTTCAAACGTAAAGAATTCAGTACTCAATATTAGGGATTCTAATTTTCAGCACTCGTTTTTCAGTATTAATAAACGAGGCCTAAAAAGTGTTAATATGCAGGAGAAAGACATAAGAGTGCCAAAACTTGTGTATCATGCTCATTTTAGTACCAAAACTTTTCACTGGCTCATTGAAGTGCCAAATCAGAAATAAAACGATCACTTAAATGCCAATGGCGAGAAATTTTGGTCAAATTAATTACGTGTCAATTGTAAATAAAAATTTTAAGTGACATATCTTATATTTCTAAAAACCCAATCCACGTAGACATGCAAAAAGATATAGTTCAGTCCAACGTGGCTGGGTAATTAACAAAACAACATCACACACCGTTTGAGGCAAAAGCGATGTCATTTGAACTTGAGTAAAAAGGCTAGCCTTGTCGCATCTCTCCCTATCACTTGCTCGCCGTTGCTTGCTTGTCGTCGCACACCCGCCCTCTCTCACCATCCGCTTTCCATCGCTTGCTCGTTGCCCACGGTAAAGATGTGTTTCTCTCTCTATGTCGTTCGATTGGAGGGAATAACAAGGGCTTGTTAGGGAAAATTAGGGTTTGTGAGAGAAAATTAGGGCCCATGAAGAGAGAAATATGGGTTGTGAGTTGCTACTGAAGCTCCTGCTCTCTATTTGCAAGATTGAGCTGTTAATTTTGGGGGCAAATTGAAATAGGGAGTGAATTGGTTCAATGGCCAATTAGGGTTTGAAATTGTAGAGTTCTCTTTCAATTTGGGGATTTAAGGTTCTTATTTGGCGGAAAGGTACTAGATGGCATCGTTTTAGGATTTACATGCTGACTAGACTTTTTGGCGAGTCACGTCGACTTAAGCAACTAATAGAAAATGGGTACGTCGAATTTCCGTACATACATACTGGAGTTGGCATTGGAAAAATTGTTTTTAAAAAAATTTTGATACTAAAATGAGCATTGCACACAAGTCTTGGCACGTCTAGTGTCCTTCTCCCCATAATTTGTATAGCCATTTTCCAAACTATTTAGATTTGCCCATTCAATACAAGAGATTAGATATATCATACACGCATTTCTACCCTTCCCTCATACAGCAACGTTGCAACCTCCCTTTTAAGGCACCCTTATGCGCGTAGTCGTGCGGAGGTTAATGGCTCACTAACTATTAGGCTTAGCCGAACTCTCCCAAAATAGAAATAGCCACTAATTGATCTGAGATAGATCCATTAGAATTTCAAGTAAAATATTGGAAGAAACATTTCACTCCTGCATAATTAATATATATATATATATATATATATATATATATATATATTTGGGTGCATTAAAAATACTCTTAAAACATTTTTAGACCTTTTCCTAAAAAGGTTTTTCATGCATTTTTAAGAAAAAAATTTCAAAATCAATTTTAGGCCTTTCCCTTAAAATATATATATTTTTATTTTGTTCGTTTTTTTAATTAAAAATATCTAAAAATTATAATAATAAAAGAAACTGACCCGGGTCTTGCGCACGCCCCTCCTTTGTTTTAAACGTTTCTCCCTCTCTCCCTCTCCTGTCTTTTTTCCTTTTCCTTTTCCCCTCTACACGATCGTCTCTCGTTCACGCGTGGTCTTCGCCGAAGGCCATTCCGGAACAAATTTCAAGGCCGGAATGCCCCCTCGCCGCCGTCACACGCATTCACGGACCTCCACCCGTTGTCGGACTGACGCCACCGGCGCCACACTTCATTATCGCATGCCAAGAATCGGTCACTAGCAAAGCACGTCACGTAACAAGAAAACATTGAAACAAGATCATACGAAGCGGAGGGGTGATGGTATGGTCTTGTCAAAATTCACTCAACAAGCAACGGCGACAGAAAAATTAATAGCAGCCGTGCGAGTCCCCGCTCGGGCATTTCGTCGAACAGGTATGGTGCATCGGCGGATTGGGGTTAGAATCGAGAACAACAAGTTCGGATTCAAGCAGGCATTCGAGGCCATCAACACATTAAACCCCAAAAATGCAGCACACACATAAATGAGGTCGGAGCTCACTCGAACCGGGCAGGGGCAGCTCGGTCCGGCGAGCCCGAAACAGAGAACCAAAGGAAAGAAAAGGGGGGCGGTCGACGGCGTTCCCTACCTAGCTCGAAGACGTCGGACGGCGGACGAGCTCGATAGATCGGGCTGCGTCCGTCCCGCCTCGCTCATTCCTGAGCCGGGATCCTCGGGAAACCGGCCCCAACTCAACAAAAGCGGGACCTACCACAGCTTCGACGGGAACAAGGCGTGCCGGCGACCGATGGCTTCACCTCACCACTCACTCTCAGTCTCTGCTCGAGCTCCCTCTCTCTCAGATCTCAAGCTTCTCTCGCTCGCTCAGATCTCTCGGGCTTCTTGGATGTCTCTCCAAAGAAGAAGCCCCTCAGATCTCTCTCTTCCTGTGTCCTTCGGCGTGCCGACCGGCCTTGGTGCGGCCGAACCGGCGTCCCCTTAGCCGCCCACCTGCTCTGCTTGGCTCCTTAGCTCAGCGGCATTGAAGGCGCGTCCCGTCCATCGTTGGTCTACCCTACTCTGCTTCGGCAGGGTGTCCTGCGCGCGTGAGTTGCAGGGAAGAAGAAGGAAGGAGGAAGGAGGGGAAGAGAGAAACCAGGCCGGGCCCAGCCCCCGTGGGGCTTTTTTTTTTTTTTTTTTGAAAGTATTAATTTATCCGAAAATAGGGTAAAAAAGGGAAAATAAAATAGGAAATAAAACTTAGTGGATGTATGTAAAAACCAATATCTAGGTGATTTCGAAAATCATATTTGTTAGGGTTAAATTAGTCATTAATTTTTTATACAAATTTTATCATAAATATTTAATCAAAATTTAGATGTCAAAGAGAATCATCGTATTTTTTCTCTGATTGTTCTTGACTTGCCACTTTTCCATAGCTTGCTTGCTTTCTTTTTAGCATGTCGAGTAATAAGCTTCAAACGTGAAACACCAAAAGAGAAGAGAATATCAATCATATTGTTGTCTTTATTCCATTCTCGCTTTACCTCTTTCACAGGAGATGCTTGCAAAGCTGGCTAAGCATAATTCCTTCGTCTCTATAAAAACCCTCCATATGTAAGATTGGTAATCAAGAATACAAGACAGAAGAAATTATGACAGATCAAAGTAGCGAAACGCCATCTCAACCGTCCAAGGATGACGAGGGAATTAGGCGAGATCAAGGGGGCAAAGCACCATCTCAACAGTCCAAGGACGAGAGGAAGATTGAGTCAGTCCCTTTCTCTCTCTTTTATATTGAACGGAATTAATCATCGTACGAATAATTTTATCATCCGATATACGATTCGTTTTTATCATTCCCTGATTTGATATAAGATTCTACATTTTACTCTTTAAAATAATCGTACTTCTGTTGTTGTTGTTGTTGTTGTTTTTGGCGGTGGTTTTTAATGTTTGCATCACTAGGTATGCTAAGCTGCAGGAGGCAGTGGATATCTATCAGAAAGCACTGGACGATCTGGTGAGCGTGAACTCGCTCTTCACCGTTGCGGTCTTCGTGGGCCTGGCGTTCGCGAGCGCTGAACAAGGGAAGATAGCGGGCGACAACAAGTGTAAAGCTGGAGTTCACGTGGGGAGGAGGCTTGTCAAGAATGAAGTCATTTCGTTCGCCTTTTATCTCTTTTCCAGCCTTGTGGCCAAATCCCTCAAGACCCACCTCTTCACCTACCTCATCACCGACCCCAGTTGCGACGAAATCACGCACTGGTCGAGCAAGGTGCTGAGGGGGTCCTTGTTCTTTCTCTCCACGGCCACCTCCATCATTGGCGGCGTGTTGCTCTTGTACTCAATGGTCGACATGATTCAGCTGCGGCTCGGCAAGGTCACTTGCAAAGGTATCGAGACTTTAAATGCTGTCGGTGTTCTGATCGCGGTCAACATCTTCGCATTGCTCATCTACATACCCTTTGTCGCACACGCCATCGTCAAATCCACAACGATCTTTGATAGCCTATGTCCCCATTGTACCACATGCCAACGTCTACTATCATCTGCTTCCCAGAACCCTTAGTCGCACACGCCATCGTCAAATCCACAACGATCTTTGATAGCCTATGTCCCCATTGTACCACATGCCAACGTCCACTATCATCTGCTTCCCAGAACCCTTAGTCGCACACGCCATCGTCAAATCCACAACGATCTTCGACAAACTTTAGTACACACCCAAAAAATCCCTATTCAGAACCATCAGCCGGATCATTGGCGCGTGCAAAGTAATAATTTTGATGCTGTGTGATTTCTTTTATATAACTACCTACATAGAATTGAGAGATGGGTGTCGAATAAATGGGGCTTTCTTTGCTGTCCGGAATATGAATCAATACATGTATTTGTGTTTATTAGTGTGCTTCTCTGCGTTTACAGTTTATGCATGCATATTGTTATCTACCTATCAATGGTTGTTCGCCAAAATTAACAATCTGGCATTAACACCTGAAATCGCATGCGGAAAGAAATCCCGATTCAACTATCAAATGACGACTTATCAGAAGGTAGCTTCTGTGAATATTGAAGAGGCAAATGAAATAAACAGCATTTCTCCCACAATTTACAATTGAGTAGCGCTTGCGATGGACATGAGCCGAGAGTTGTTATTGAGGCCAAACTCCTGGGCACACTTGACAGAGAAAAGACCAATCACGCCTCCCTCCAGATCTGAGTTGCTGCCACTAGAAATTGCATTCTTTATCACGACTTCTGTTTTTGTGCTGGAATTTCGTTCTCGACTGACGGAGCAGGCCTCCTCATCAAGTCTCTTGCTCCTCTCGACATTCTCATCCGCAACATCGGCCTGTTTTTTATAATCGTCTTTATCGCCTCTGCACAAAAGCCAGACACGCATGCCATAATCAATTTTACACAATAAACCAATTCTTTGAAGGGATATCAAAACACATCGACGGACCACTCTCCCTACACTTGAAAATATTTTCTTTTATCGAAATTAAAGTAGATCCAATCTATTTTTAACAGCAGATAGCACAGAACCAAAAAAGTCCCCGGAAAAACGCCGTATTGCCCAACATCTTGAAAATTACGTTTAAAAGATTTTAGAAACTTGCCAAAAGTACCCAGAAAAAACAGAGGCAATAACGGGACATTACTTAAAGTTGTAAAGCAATCTCTAACGCTCTAACTGATTTCCAATGGTGAGGAAACAGATTTACTTTACTTTTGTGAGGTGAGGTTACCAAGAGATGTGATTCCTAAAGTTGAACTGCTTGAACAAGCTACTGAAGGCAGACTGACTAAAGTGGGTCTTTTAAAAAGCAAATGTGAGAGAAACCCATAGATAGCTATGAAAATCCGTTAGTTGCTCACCTTGAATATGTAACCAGACCGATTGCAACAGCAGACAAGGCCACCAAAGTACACCCAATCAACCTGTAAATGGTCTAAAATCAAACAAAAATCAACACAAAGAAGCGTGGACAAGGTCTTTGATGGTTTTATTAATTTATGTGATGGGCCTAAGTTGGCCCGTCCACCCATGTTGGGCCTAAAAGCCTGGCCCACAAGATTAGGGCCCATGGATGGAGGGATACGTTGAAGAGTTGTAACTTTTGGGGGAACGTCTTTTGCCGAAGGGACACGTCCTTTGGAGAGGACGTATTTAAGGGGAAAAAGAGAGGGAGGAACACACCTTTTGACAGTACGTACGTTCCTCCTCCCTCTCTCCCTCCAAAAGAAAAAACAGTAACGACACTCTCTTCCCTTCAAGGCAAATTTACGTCATCGGATCGAACGGGATCAGTTTCTCTTCCTCATATCAGCGTCGGTGTTTAATCTGTGGATAACAAGGTACGTTCGATTCTGTGATGTGCCTTAGGATCGGTGATACATGTGTTTTTCCCGGGCTCGTCTTCCGCACTTGTTTTAGGGGTTCGATTTAGTGTCGAATCCGGTTTTTGGGAATCCGATATTCCCAACATTGGTATCGGAGCCGTAGTTCTTGTTTCCCGATTCTTTTTCCATGTTTTTCCTGACCCCTTTTATGTCTATGAATGATTTCTTATTGATTTTTCGTGAAATTAATCGGCCGACACCGATCGGGGCGGAAAAATCCCGACACCCCTTCATCCATTTTTTCGAGTTTCTGTAAGTCGAAATCCATTTCTGATGGCGTTAGATGGAAGGTCTCGTCGAGACGAGCGCGACGAGTGGCGGAACGCCACCAAAGGTCGCCGGACGTGCCCCCACGCGCAGCCGGAACGAACTGGCGCGTTGCACGCGTCGATTTGCAGGGGCAAGCACGTGCGAGGCACGCGACAGCTGACGTCATCGTGACGTCAGCTGCACGCGTGCCGCACGTGCTGGGTCAGTCCGTCCGACCCGGCTCAGCCCGACCGGCCCGGCCCGACCCGGTTGACCGACGACTGTTGACCGTTGACCGTTGACGACCGTTGACAAAAAAAAGAAAAAAGAAAAAGGAATGTGTTTCTTTTTCCAATTAAGTCTATGTGGATTATATGTAATCCCTTATTTGTTTTGCATTTGTTGAAGGAACAATGCCTCCCCTTAAGTTGCGCACACCTATTCGCGCAATCACCGATGAACAAAAGGAAAGGCTTTCTAAGTTGATAGCCGAGTTGGACCGATCATCGATGGGAGAGTGGCGACTTAATTGATCACGTTCTTGAAGTCAACGGGAAAATTCAAAAGGTCATATGGAATGGTTGTCCCATGTCACAGTCTGAGATGGTGCGATTTTTCATGAACACTCTTCCACCTGAATGGCAAGGAGTGTTGAATCACATATGAGATGTCAACAAAGCCGCTTCATATAGGAAAATTGTGATGGATTTTATAGATGATTATTACTGCATTGTTACAAGGGAAAAGATAAAAAAAATTGAACAAAAGAGGATCTTTCTCAGTTCGTGTATTGACTTGGTGTTAGATGTATTGGCTAGTCTTTGTTTAGTGTGCCTTATGGACATCTCATGTAATGCTTTTCTACTTAGTTATTGTTAGTGTGGCAACTGATATGTTAGTTGTATTATGTGAAAGTATTATTATTCTATTGGATGTCAAATATTATTTGCTTTCTGTTATTGTTGACTGCTGTGGGTAGTTCATAGAAGTTTTTGTAGCTTCATAGAATTTATTTTGCATGGACAATTATATTAATGATAGTTTTAAGTTAGGATTTTTGGAGGATGATTGGAAACATAGTGACTTTTTGATTCTGAAACCTTACTTGAAATTGTTCATTAATATGATGGGTCTGTGCAAAGTGGATGCATAAATGATAGGTATTAATTATTCGTGTATATATGTCTGATGTGTTCAGATCATTGGCTTCAGCCACAAAGAGCATAGTTGCCAAGCTGAACAAAGGTGAAAAGCTCAATAGTGATAACTATGAAATTTCGCACATGAAAATCCAATATGTGCTGGAAGAGTAAGAGGCACTAGAAGCTCTTGACCATGTTATGGAAGAAATTGAGGATGCTGTGCGCCACCTTGAGCTAGCAGAGGATTGCCTCAAGGCATTTGAGAAGGAAGCACATATTTGCTATATTGCTTCCAGCTCAGAAGGAGCTTTGAGCTCTAAGCGCAAGCGCATTGATTCGTTCAATATGTGGAAATGCAAGGGATTGAATCCTTCTTGCAAGAAACCAAGAGCTGACCAACATAAGAGAGGAAAACGTCCTCGAGTGAAGAGTATTTCAAGGGTGAAGTGTTACAACTGTGACCAGAAGGGTTACTACGCTCACGAGTCAAAGAACGTACTCACCCCTTGTACTCTTAAGAGCTTTGCTAATGTGTCAAGTTATGTATTCTTAACTGAATTTAATCCTTTGTGGACTGTAAATTTGGGAGCAACAAACCATGTAGCGAAGGATAGAGAATCCTTCATATAATTTCGACGAGTTCCAACTGGAATTAAGTGGATCTATGTAGGAAATAACTCCAGAGCTGAAGTTAAAGTGATTGGCACCTGCCAATTGAACATGCGTGATGGACGCACCTTGTTCCTACATGATATTTTATATGCTCCGGAGATTCGTTGAAATTTAGTGTCTGTTTTGGTGTTGGTTAAACTTGGTTTTAGTGTGAACTTCCATAATAGCGGTGTAGATTTGTATTTGGATACAAACTACTATGGTTGTGGTCATTTTCTGGATGGTTTTATTTTACTAAATGTTGACTGTGGTGATGTAAATATTTGTTATTCCCTTTTCACGTCTTTTACTTCATATGATAATGATGTGAATGTGTGGCATGCTAGACTTGGTCATATTGGCCAACAACGTATGAATAAACTAGCCAAAGAGGGCTTGTTAGGCAATATTGAAAAAGTCATTTGCCCATATGTGAGCATTGCCTAGCAGGGAAAACGACAATAAAACCATTTGGAAAAGGTAAAAGAGCTGAATTTTCTTTGTATTTAATCCATTCTAACGTTTGTGGTCCAATGAATTTGAGAGGAAGGCATGGGGTTGTTTATTTCATCACTTTTATAAATGATTATACTCAATTCGGATATGTCTATTTGATTTCTCATAAATCTGAAGCATTAAGTTGTTTCAAAAGGTTTATGAACTTGGTAGAAAATCAATTAGACAAGAAAATAAAAGTATTGAGATCCGATCGAGGTTGAGAATATTTATCTGATGAGTTCATAATGTTATGTGATGAAAAAGGAATAGAAAGACAGTTGTCTATTCCATATACTCCTCAACAAAATGGTGTTGTGGAAAGAAGGAACAAAAATTATATATATATTTATATTTTATCACTTGAGGATTACATAAATTTTCAATCAATCACTAGGGTGTCATAACTTTTTAAAATTATTCACTGTAGCTGCTATTGCACGTTGGATTTTTGGCACTTGAATGAACGTTTTTAAAAAGTTACAGCACTTAAGTGATCTATTGAAAGTTATGGTATGTAAATGAATGCTTTTTCGAAGTCATTGTACTAAAGTGGTTAAGAAAAAGAGCTATAATATTCAAGTAAGTGTTGTATGAAAATTATATCATTTATTCTATTCAAATTTTAACGGCACGACCAAGTTGAGCCTGACCCCTTAAAAATTGGGAAAAGTGTCTAAAAAGTCCTAAACTTGTTATATTTGTACAAATTTAATCCTAAACACGTAGACGTAATGCTAATTCAATCAGTTTTGCTAATTTTGGCCCAATATTGCTGACGTGGATGTCGGTCGACTTACATGACACGACTGCCATTGACGCGGATAATTTATAATAATATTTTAATATTTTTTTCCTTTCGCTTTCCTTTTTTTTTTTTTCCTTTTATTCCTTCTAGCTAGTAATCAAACCTTACGATTAGCTAGTGGCGAGTATTGCCAGAGGCCGGTGAGGTCTTGCCGGCCTTGCCTCGGCTGGTCGCCGAGGTCCAATGATTAGTTGGAGGAAGAAGGAATGGAAGGAAAACAAAAAACAAGGAAAAGAAAGAAAAAAGGCAAAAAAGAAAAAGAAAAGAAAAATAAATAAATAATTCAGAAAAAATAAATATATTATAAAAAGATTTCTCATGTCAACAATATCTGATTAAAATTAGCTAGGAAGACTTAATCGATACTAGATCAAAAGATTTAGGACCGAATTAGCATTAGATAAAAATATTTAGAATTAAATTTGTGCCACTAAAAGATTTAGGTCTAAATTAATATCAATACAATAGGATTATGACATTTCTGACATTTTCCTCCTGAAAATCTAGGTGAGTCAATAAGATCGAGCCCAAATTGAGTATTGAATCATGGATGACCTCGATTAAGTCGTGTGCAAGCTCAAGCATTGGAGGGTGCTGAGTCGACTTGTTTCTACGGCAACCATGAGAGAGAGAAGGACCAAACGAAAAGGAGCAACTGGGGGTATACAAAATAGGGGCCAATGCGATTTCCTCTCTATCCTATTTTTCCAAAGAGACCAATTTCCTTGCATTCCTACTACCATTATTGTACCACATTTTCTCGTATCGTATGAAGAATTAACCTAATTGATCATTAACTTGTCTAAGATATTCTTGGCTTTTGCTATGTAGAATGTGAATTTCCAAAGAGACCAATTTCCTTGCATTTCTACTACCATTATTGTACCACATTTTCTCGCACTGTATAGGGAATTAACCTAATTGTTTATTAGCTTGTGTAAGGAATTCTTGGCTTCTGCTGTGTACAATGTGAATTTCGATTTGCATCCTCTCTGTGCCCAAAGACCAAGTCTTGTCTGGAAAAGGCCAGCTATGTGCAGTACATTGTATCGTCCACTTCTCCCATTGTCCCGAGGGCAACTTTAACCTTGACCGTGATTGCTTTCACTTACCACAAACTATAAAAAAGTAAGCATGGCATTGATCTATTAAATCTCTACAAGGCCTCCGGTGAAAATGATTCGGGCAAATACTAATGCGTCATTTCTGAACTGAAAAGAAACCGGGACAGGTGGGTGTACTATTGTGGCGAATGCCAGTTGGTTTCTCACTTCAAATGTGCTGTATCTCCTGTAAGCCACCATCATATGGCTACTTTCTTTCTAAGACAACCTCGAATGAGCTTTAAACATGAAGTTTGGATGAATGAGTTATAGAGAGATTAGGTTCTTCGTATGAACAAGAATTCAGATTTAAGGGTAATGCGAATTTTAAGAAAATGAATCTTTTCAGTGCACCAATGATCATAACTGATGTAGCAAACATTGTAAATGTCATCTTCAACACAAAGGTCAAAAGGTCCTTTCATGAGGAACCTTTAGACTTCTCTTGCTGATATGCCTCAAATGCATATGCTATAATTTAGACTCTCGAGCAGACACATTTGACGTTTTCACGGAGTAATCTCTTATTGTTTCACCTTAAAACTTATACAGGTCACTGTGCTTGATTCTTTTCATTGTCTCCAAAGCATCTCAAAGAACCTTCAGAATTCCATATTCCGAGTTATACTAACACCTAGTCGAATTCATAGCCCTAAAGGAAAATGGGTTCTTCTTCAACTTTGGGGCATACCTCACTCCAATCAATGTGTTCACAATATTATTATGCATTCCAATTCTAATATCACCAATACCTATAACATCTCACACAATGTTGTTCCCCAATTGCACTTCACTACTATTCATGTATTGATAAGTAGTAAACCGATTTCTATTTGGTGTAGTGTGAAACAAACAATCAGAATACATCATTCATTTGTTAAACAACGAATCCTCAATGACAAACATGATATAATAAGCACTATTTGAATTACCGTTAGTTATAGTTGCAACATCATTTGTGGACTCAACATTAATCCACCTATCCTTTTCGTTCTTTTATCTTAAGGCAATCCCTTGTATGATGTCTCCTCTTGCTACAACTCTAACAGACAATACCATCAATCCTTGACTCACCACACCTGTTTAGATTTATACTACTCCTGTTAATACAAGTAGTAGTTCTTATTCTATTTTCACCTACTAAAGTAGTGAACACAAGTTCACTAGATTCTCTTCTACGAACATCCTTACTTAGAATGAATATGTGACCCTATCAAATGTCAAACTTGTTTATTTGAAAGAATTACTAACAATGGTAATAGTAATATTCCAACTATTAAGTAATAATAGAATCAAAGCATGTACCTCATCTTCAAGTCAATTCTAACTTAACTCAATTGACTAATGACCACATTAAGTTCATTGATATGATTAGTAACCGACACATCTTTGTGCATATTAAAGTTAAATAGATGTTGTATCAAATAGGTCTTGTTGATCGTAAAGAGCTTCTTGTACATGTCCATCAAACCCATAGTGGTTTTTTCTCTCACGATGTTAAAATGTGAAGTTAAAAGCCAACATCATCCGACGAACACATAACACTTGTCTATCTAGCGATTCCCATTTAGCTTGCTGCATCGATTAGGATTCTCCTTAGATAGGGATAAGTGTAGATTCCTCTAATATAGATAAACCTTAATTTGCATCTTCCAAAAAGTAAAATCCTTCCCATCAAATCTATTGATGTTCACTTTTCCTTCTTCTGTCACTGTCTTTTCATTTTAGCTCAATTAAGCCTAGCCTTGATAAAATTTGTTCCAAAAACAAGCAATCGAACAATGAAATAGGCAGGACAAAAAAATAAAAATAAATAAATCGAGCATCAAATTTATGTGGGTCGATTAGGTGAGCGATGTCCACGGGAGAGTAGCAAAGAATTTAACTATAAATCAAATAATACAATGAAAAATAACAACGACACTCGAGTTACTCTAATACTCTTAGTATTTTCCCACCCCTAATTTCACCCAATAGCTCATATAGTGTTTAGGCCCATAATTTTCATGAAATAATCTTTTAATCTCATGAAGGAATTACACAAATCTTACCACAAGATTTGTGTAATTCACAAACTAAAGCTTCTCTTTTATATACCTCACAATGAAGACACTTCTTATATATAGACAAGAGTTGGATCCAAATTCGGAAGCATTGTCCAACTAAGAAAAGCTACTTGAATTAGGAAAGTTACTCATTCATGCTCAAACTCAAGACATATTTTCAACAGTCTCACTAAGAGTCAGGATTTCTCAAGATGAAGCTGAATAAGATCGAACTTGTGTGACCATCTGTAGCCATATTGTGTCATAGGACAATGGGTTAGAGGTTTATTGTCTTATTCTTTCTTATATTTATGCATAAGAGATTTGATTAAGTCTTAGAGTAATTGTGTATCCTCCATTCCTTCCATTGTCTCGAAAGTAAATAATTCAGTCCGCAATTGTATACCAAAGTTATTTTGCAAATGACATGTCTAGGTTTTCGTTTCTAGGTTTCAATTATGGATGATCGGTTCCCCGTTTCATCGGTTCAGATAACTGTTTATTTTGGATTTCAAACATAAAGACTTCAGCACTCAATATTCAATACTCAAATTTTCAACACTTGTTTTTCAATATTAATAAATGAGCCCTAAAGAGTGTTAATGTGTGTAGCCATTTTTGAAATTATTTAGTTTTGCCCATTCGATATGAAAGATTAGATAAATTATGAACGTATATCTTAATGAACAAGGGTGAGGTCCGGTGAGCTCGGCGGTGGCTCGACTTCTCCCAAGCGGCGCGAGGTTAGCCTCGCCATGGCCAGAGGAGCTTCTGGCAACTCCTACACGGCCTATGAGCAAAAATGATAAAAAAGGTTAGGGTTAACTTTAACTTCACTAACTCCAAGCACTGGCTCTAATGTCCTGATGGAGAGTTGGGCTTGTAGTCAGAGGGGAACTCCTTCCACGGGCTCATGGTCTGGATCGGATTCTAGGTTGGAAATGACACCATCAGGGATATCAATATCCATGGGATCCCACACTTGCCTTTCTACGTTCCCGGAGGGCGGTCCATCAAAATCATGAAGTGGACCGGTTCGATTGCCATTCGCCTCCCTAATAAACTACGCCTTGAACCTGTGGAGCACCCAATCAGCTGATTATTTGAAGATGAACTATTTTGTTTTGGGTTAATTAATGGCAATAAGAATTGGCTTGATTGTTGGTGTGCTCGAGTAGTCATTTATGGGTTCGTTTTCAAATAATCAATTTTGGCAATTTTTCACACTTAAAAATCTCAGTAAAATATTCGTACGTGATCACGTATTTGAAATCAACCCGCCAAACTTTGCACACTTCCATTTTAAAACCCCAATGTTTTATTTAGTACGTAAAATTTGGCATCCAAACCCGACACCTCAAAATTCTCTATTTTCTTGCCCATAAACCTTTCTTTTCTTTTTTGAAATAATAAATAAAATCTATAATTGGACAATCAATAACATAGCATCATTAGCTCAAACGATTGGAATTAGACACAATCTCATCTAGAAAAACGAACATAAAATTCTACTTAATGGCTAATTCATCATTAATTACACTAATCGTGATTAATTATGCTAAGCACGATTAATTAGGCTAATTGCAATTAATTAGGCTAACTCGATTTATTAACCTAACTATAATCAATTAAAAACTAACCGCCGTTAATTAATCTAACCACGATTAATTAATATAATCGTACTTACTTAAACTAATCACACTTAAATTTAATCTAAACCGTCCTTAATTGCAATTAAGGCTAAACTAAAATGAACTAATACTAACCTCCATTGTTCTTAAACTAACATACACCCTAAACATAATTGACACCCTAATCAAGGATTAGTAGTTAACTCATGGGTATTTCAGCAACGGCGAGCTCATGACGACGATGACGCGACAGTGTTGAGAATGTAATGCTTGCAGCTTGAATAGAAACTCGACGGCGGCGGCGGCTCCTCAAGCTCATAGCCAAGGGGGCTTGGCTTGGTGGTGGCTTGGCTTGCGATGGTGATTATGGCTTGCAGACGGCGACGGTGATGTGGGTGGCTTCATGGATGAGCGGCTCAAGCGGCGGCGACTCAGGAGCTCGGTGGTGGAGATGGTGATGATTGAGGTGCGGCCAAGCTCGATGGGGCTTGGCTTGGCGGTGGCTTATGGCAGTGAGGAGTGGTGTGGGCGGTGGTGAGTGATGGTGGCAATGGCGGTGCAAATGGTGGGTGAAAAAATGGCGTTGAAGAAGAAAAATGAAAGATGAAGGAGAAGAAGCCGAAGAAAAATGTGGGGTGAGAGGAAAATGAAGGAGGAAGTGGGGGAAATGGGGGCTAAGGGGACTTCGGCAGAATGGGGGTGAACGTGGGGGGGAGAGAGAGAGAGATTTAGCTTAAGTTTTTATCCAAAAACTCATCATTCTTCACACCAACTATTCCCTAAAATTCTCCTAGCCAAGTTCTTTGTCTCCTTTTATTTTTCTTCTTGTTTCGTTTTTCTTTAAAACCAAAATTTTGTCCAACAATTCACAACTTTGCCACCGGGTCGATTTTTCCTTTCCGACTTTCAATTTTTTGTCCGATAATTCCTTTTTCGAGAATTTCAAACTCGCCGATAATTCAACAGAAAATGAGGCGACATCCAATAAATTAGTCTTGCGACCCTCAAAAGTTCGATACTCAAAATCAAATTAAATTTTATGGTTAAAAATTGATCGAACACGATTTTAGTACAACCTAAACTATCATGTAGTTTTTAAAGGTTCTCGCGCTGTTGACCCGTGATCAATAATTTCGATCCACGTTTGTGCCTTTTCGAATCATGGACGTCCTTCGGTTGTCATGTAATCGCGAGGGTTCAATTACATACCATGAATATAAGATCAATAGAAAAATCGGTTTATCATCGTTCGACGCGAATATCATAATCGTGTGGAATCACTCACGAACCAATAACGTGTGTCGAATCAATTTATATCCATTCACTAATTGACTTATAACAGTGTAGTATTAATCTCTGTCGATTTGTATGATCGAGTTGTCGATCCCTGATCGAATTTGCTGGTCTTTCGCATTTTAACCCTTTATGGCTTCACCCAATGGATTAGTTAATTTGTGAGTAATTAGTTCAAAGTAAAATAACCATAAGTGTGTCGATGAAATAATCATTTAATATATTTTGAAATAGAGCCAAATTTTGGGATATCACACCAATGACCAGTTGGGATTGGAAGGAAGAAGAAGAAGTAGAGAGAAGGAGAAAAGAAGAAAAAAAAAATAAAGTTAGACTTGATTCTTGAAATTGTTCTTGGGAATAAAAAGTAACTTTTTTCTATTTTTTGATTCTATTCCAAATCTATTCTCGAGAACAAAAAAATAGATTTTTGTTCCCAAGAACAAAAATTTTATTAAACGGATTTTTATTCTTTTTTTGTTCCTGGGAACAAAAGAATAGAAATAGTTGTTTTGGGGATGGTTACCAAATAGGGCCTAAGTAGTGCTAAACAAGATTGACCCGACCGAACCCGAAAATTTTGACCACGAGACAAGTTGACCCGATTATTTATAAAATTGAAGAAAGGTGCACCCGAACCCTATTTCTCAAAACCGGTTTGAACGGATTGATCTCAAAGAATATTGGAGGGGTTTTAAGAGGGTTTGATCCCCCCTTTTTGGTACTCCAGCTACTTGGATAAAATGAATTTCTACCCTTCACTCGACGACAGATGCTTGCAGGTGTTAGAAGGACGACGAGAATCATCGTATTCTCTCTCTAATTGTTCTTGACTACCCACTTTTTGATAGCTTGCTTGCTTCTTTTTTGCATGTTAAGTAATAAGTTTCAAACGCGAAACAACAAAATAGAGAGAATATCAATCATATTGTTGTCTTTATTCCATTCTCGCTTTACCTCTATCACGAGCGATGCTTGCAAAGCTGGCTAAGCATATTTTCTTCATCTCTATAAATACGCTCGACCCCTAAGATTCGTAATCAAGAATACAAGACAGAGAAATCATGGGAGATCGGGGGAGCAAAGCGCCGTCTCAACAAAAGCCACCTATAGAGTCAGTCTCTCTCTCTCTCTCTCAAAATGAACAGAATTAATCACGATACAGAACGAGTCTCAAGAAGGTTTACTCGGTATTCTACACTTTGTTCTTCGAATAATGGAATTTTTTTTGGCGTTGATTTGTCATGTTGCATTACTAGCGATAAAAAGCTGCGGGAGGCAGTGTATGTCTATCAGAAATCACTGGACGATCTGGTGAGCGTGAACTCGCTCTTCACCGTTGCGGTCTTTGTGGGCCTGGCGTTCGCGAGCGATAAACAACAGAATATAGAGGGCAACAAGGAGTGTGAAGCTGGAGTTCATGTGGCGAGGAGGCTTGTCAGGAACGAAGTGATTTCGTTCGCCTTTTATCTCTTTTCTAGCCTTGTGGCCAAATCCCTTAAGACCCACCTCTTCACCTACCTCATCTCCCCGGTCACTTACGATGAAATCAATGACACGTATAGCAAGGTGCTAAGAGGGTCCTTGTTCGTTCTCTCCACGTCGACCTCCATCATTGGCGGCCTGTTCCTCTTGTACTCCATCATCGACATCATTCAGCTCCGGCTCGGCAAGGTCTCTTGCAAAGGTACCCAGACATTACACACCGTGGGTGTCCTGATCGGGGTCAACATCTTCGCGTTGCTTATCTACTTACCCTTTGTCATACTCGCTATCATCAAATCCACAGTGATCTTCAAGGACTTGCATCCACGAAACGAAGCTCCCTTTTCCAAAGCATGGGGCATAAGATCCATCTTTGGAACCATCTTCAGGTGCAAAGGTCTAATTGTGAAGCTGTTTCAGTACTTACTTAAGTTCCTACGTAGAACTTAGAGATGAGCGTCGGCTCCTCTTTGCTTTGCGGGATGTCAATCAATGTATGTATTTGTGTTTATTAGTCAGCTTCTCTGCGTTTACAGTTTCTGCAATAATAAGAGGGAGATGCATAACCACTCTTGTCTTGTCAGCACTAATGCATATTCTTATCTACCTTTCAATGGTTTTTTGCCATGATTAGCAATCTGGCGTTTACTCCTGAAATAGCATCCGGAAAGATATCCCGAGTCAACCATGACATGACGACTTAGTAGAAGGAAGATTCTGCTAATATTGAAGAGGCAAACGAAATGAACAGCATTTCTCCCACATTTACAATTGAGTAGCACTTGCTGTTGAAAATATGTCTCGATTTGAGCCCATTAAACAAGAATAGTTGAACTCGACCACGTGCGAGTGAGCAGAGCATGTGAATAGGCCGAAATTGTCAGAAGAAGATCGCATGCGGATCTATGAGCCGCAAGTGTGAAGAATGAAGGGAGCGTGCAGCCGCGAGAGGGGGAGTCCATTATTTTATTCTACCTCTTTAATTGCATGCACATGGACGTGCATGCATGGCAAGAAATGGACGTAGAAGACCAAGGCCAAAAAGTAAAAAGTTGTGGGCTTGTTTTGTCTTCTTTCTTAAACTCCTTGTTTCTTTCCTTTGCTATTTGTTTATTCAGCTGAAGCCAAAAGAAGGAAAGAAAGGATAAAATATTACTTGAAGGAGTTCAACGTCGTGGAGATGGTCTTGGAAGACGGCGGCCATCCTTATTTTATGCTTAGATTATGGGCGCATGTTTTCTCCCTTATTAAATGCGTCCCATGCATGCATGCGTGCCCGTGAATTTTGGTGGGCGTCAGTGCTGATTGCGAGCGCCGAATGAGTTCACAATTTCTGTCTTGTTTCGCCTTTAAAAGAGAGAGGTGCCCAACGGAGAAGTGGGCGCCGAGCTGAGTTAATTCGGTGGCCGAGAGAGAGAGCTGAAGAGCTGGTGAGAGAAGTCGTGGGACTTCCTGGAGAAAAGCCAGAAGCTCTCGGCAGAGAGAGATTTTCTCGTTGAAATTATACCCGAGTGTTTTAGTTAGTTAAATTATTGTGAGTAGAATTTGTTTAATTCCTTGAGTGAGGTTTCATTAGGAATTGTGAGGGGCTAAACACTGTGTGAGTTATTTGGGTATAATTTGGGGCTGGGAAACACTGAGAGTGTGTTTGAGTACTCGAGTGATTGTAATCTCCGGTGTATCGCTTGTTTCTATAGTGGAATTCCGTGCTGCTCTCCCCGTGGACGTAGGTTCCGATATTCGGACCGAACCACGTAAATCTGGTGTCCGATTTCCTTTCCTTCATTTCTACTATTTTATCCGATTCGCTTGGTCAATTATTCCGCCCGCGCGCAACAACACTTGCGATGGACATGAGCCGAGAATCGTTTTTGAGGCCGAACTCCTGGGGATGACAGAGAAAAGACCGATCACCCCTCCCTTCAGATCGTTACCAGCTATCAGGCAAACTGGGTGTGCACTGAATCTTTCCAGTTGAGTTGCTGCCACTACAAATTTCATTCTTTCTCATGACCTCTGTTTTTGTGCCGTAACTTCAATCCCACCTGACCGAGCAGGCCTCCTCATCAAATCTCTTGCTCTTCTTGACATTCTCATCAGCAACATCGGCCAGTTTTTTGTGGTCTTCTTTATCTCCTCTGCACAAAAGCCAGACTCGCATTCTATAATCAGTTTTACACAATAAACACTTCTACACTGGCATATCAAAACACATTTATGGACCACTCCTCACTACACTTGTAAGATGTCGTCTTTAATCAAAATTAAAGTAGATCTAATCTATTATTTAATAGCAGATACCACACAACCAAAAAGTCCTGGAAAAAGGCCATATTGCCCAACATCTTGAAAATTAGGTTTGAAAGTTTAGAAACCAGCCAAAAGTACCCAGAAAAATCAGAGAGAAGAATGGGACATTACTTACAGTTATAAAGCAATCTCTACCGCTTTAATTGATTTTCAAGGGAGACGAAACAGATTTACCTTTCTTTTGTGAGGTGAGGTTAGCAACAGATGTGATTCCTAAAATCGAACTGGTTGAACAAACTGCTGAAAGCAGTCTGACTAAAGTGGGTCTTTCAAAGAGAAAATGTGAGTGAAACCAACCAATAGCTATGAAAATCCATTAGCGGATCACCCTGAATAAATAACCACACTAACTGCAACAGCAGCAAAAGCTACAAAGTACATCCAATCAACCTGTAAATGGATTAAAATCAACACAAAGAGGCGTAGACAAGGTCTAAATCCCAATCATGCCAAATATCCTGCGTATAAACCTTCTCAAGGTAAGCAAAGACACAAATGAAGACAGCCCATGTGTCTGAGGTCAATAGAGACAGGTCGAGCATTATAGACCCATTTATCTGCAGATGAAAATTTTGACGGATCTCATGTTTCAAACAAGCGAACAACTGCACAAGCAGAAAATCTACTGTCTTGAAATCAAACCTTCAGCAAAATCAGAACAAATTAGTAGATCAGGAACATAGCCAGTGCAAATCCCACGAAAGGTAGTGCCTCACCAATTAAACTAAACATTCCTTCAAAAAGAGAGTATCCTTTCAAGGTTGAGTCAGCAAATAGCATATATAAGCGTATCGGGGAAGTCTCAAGCATGTTCATCATAGTCAAATCCCATAAAAAAAATAACTTTGATACTCAATAATAGGCCTAATACAAAGGCAACTCCAGAAAACTGATGAAGTGAATATAATTTCCACTTTTTACAGAGCTAAAGTACATTGCAAGTGGCAAAACTTGGCACAGATGGATATTTAAGTGCTAGAAGTTCTAAAATTAGGAAGCTACACTCATAGAAACCTAAATTCTGTTTGTATGGGTGGCCACAAGATCTGTTTGAATCATTCTATCCAACGGGTAGATTGGAAGAAAATCCTCCAATGATTGGCTATCGACTAGTGCAAAATGGAAGAGTATTTAAGGAGATTAACTGGTCAATAAGAGAAGGACATGAATCTAAAAATCCAAAATATGAAGCTGATCTCAATATTACTTGTCTTTTTTTGTGAGTTTTACAAGTTGTGATTGAGAGAGAAAAATACAAAAAGAGTGGCTTAGTGAGTTAGTGTGATTGATTACTACGTATTTGCACTTATAGTTATAATCTCTTATTGATCTTTTAATGTAATCCAGCTAGTAGGCTGCCTGTCACGCTCCGAATCCCGGGCACGCGCACATCTCTCGGTGGTCGACTAATTTGCGATGTTCCCAGGATGAGTCGCCAACCCAATCGATTTATGCACATGCGGAAGTGAATTAAATAATCTCCAGACAACAATCAAACATGGGATAGAAAAATAGGACAGTTAATTAACACAAAACATATTTTATAAACAAATCAGGTTAGTCCTATAGAGTTATATACAAGAGGTCTAGATCAAAAAGAGCTACTGAGCCACCTAAGCTCCGAACTCTCCAGTCATGGGCTTTGGGTCCTCCACAACACCATCAGGGGTGTCGATATCCATAGGATGCCCTATTTCCCATTGCCCGATCCCGACGGGAGGCCTGTCAAAACCCTGTATGGGGCTCTCCCGACCCCCGTTAGGAAAGTTAATGAACTATGTTATAAATTGGTGAGGTACCAACTAAGGTAGGCCCTCATCGACCCAGACCATGGACTCAACTAGCTCATGGGTCAGGTTGGTCTCGGGAATAGGGAAATAGGAGTGCTAAAAGTCCATCTCCTGTGGGACCCCATAATGTACATGATGTACCTCCATCTAAGGACTTGAAAATTTTAAACCATAACGGGGTGAGATAAAATCTTAGCAAATCTACACCCTAAACCTCGATTAGGAGGATAATTCATATAGAGGTAGCCTAGACAAGCACCATATAAGATTTACCTTGCCTCAGCACCTTCTTGCACGTTAGTACATCGCATATAACATATATAAATGCGACAAGTGTAAACCATTAATTGAAACACCTTAGATCATATACCAATCAATTATAGGAGTCCCGATTATAAGGCCAAATCGTTATGATACGTCCCATTCCGTGCCATACAATTTCGTCCCATAATCAAATGCGGTTATCTCACTTATTTAAACGTTCCAATTAATTACGACCCAATGGCCACAGCCAACTCAACAGTCGGCAGTCATTCGGCATAATCGGGCGTCGTCCTGCTTCGTCGGGTACATCAACGTCTATATCTAGACGGCATTCCTAAAGGAGTATCGGCCCACCCTCCACTGCGACCGACATCCGTTGGCATGGGGGATTCTCGAAGGAGCATCGTCCGGCGTAAACGCATCATGATGGGTTCCGATAGCAATCACACGCACATCAAATCTTGGCTAAGGATATCATGCTTTACACTCAAATGCCTCAACTTCAAATAATATACTTGGCCTATTTTCTTCATATTAAAAACACCCGGTAAAATAATTGTGCGTGGTCACACAGTCAAATCGATCCATAAAGCGTGATATTCTCCCATTTTAAAATTCCACGATTATATATAGTACTTAAAACATTTTCGGCGTAAAAAACCGACGCTCAGTATTTTTCTAGTTAAATACCAAAAATTCATATTTTTGAAATAATAATTGAAAATCATCATTTAGCACTCAATTGTATAAATTAGCAATCAACTGCACAAACCAACACAACCATGATGATCCGCACAAATTTTGACAACCGGCTATTCTGATATAATTTACGCTAATTAATATTTAATTAAATAAATTGTATTTAAATAAATAAATTGACAAATATTTAAATTAAAACACTCAATTAAATTAACATAAGCTAACCGAGCTAATCTACTTAAACTAATTTAACTAACTAACTACCTTAACTAATTAAGCTAACGAAATGGTCTAACTAACCATTTAACCACCTAATTGGCCTAAGTAAATTATCTAAACCAATCTAGTTAAGCTAACTAAACCTCACCAATCTCAATTAACCCAAAACTAATTCCCCTAAGAGTAATTAACCCCCTAATTAGAGCTTAGGATGTTAACTCACCGGTTTAGTGAGATAACTGGTCCATGAAGACAGCGGCGACCAAAACTTGGGCCTATGACGACACCAAAGGAGGTCGGGAAAGGGCTAAAAACAGCCTTGCTAGGCTCACGGCCTAGTTGGAACTTCAGTTCTGGCTTGGAGCTGATCGAGAGGTTGGTTGGGCTCGATATAGTGAGCTGAACCAAGCTGATTGTGGGCTGAGGCAATAGATGGACCTAGACTTAGAACCAGGGAAGGAGAGTAAATTCTCTGCAAGTATGCATCCCACAGTGGGTGAACAACTCCCGTTCGAACCCTTCAGGGACTGCCTTTTAGCAGAAAACCACTCAGCCCTTTAGTTCAGAGCCTAGAGACACCCAAAAATTCCAGGATGGAAATGTTTCTAATCTACCCAAGCTGCATTTCTCGGAGGATCCTACCAGGCTGGAGAAGAAGAGGAGTTTTAGAAAGCCATAGAGAGAGTTTGCATAAAGATAGTCTATTTTCGAGGCATTGGACACATGAAATTCTGGAGGGGTTGAGGATGAGGAAGATGGAGCAAGAGAAACAGGTGCTTCGAGGATTTCGGTTCGTAGACATGATGAGAAGGGATCTTCTCAAAGACTGGATTCACCTACCAAGCGCATGGAATGGATAATATTAAAAACGAAACCATGGCTCTGATACCATGGATGGACCTAGACTTAGAACCAGGGAAGGAGAGTAAATTCTTTGCAAGTATGCATCCCACAGTGGGTGAACAACTCCCGTTCGAACCCTTCAGGGACTGCCTTTTAGCAGAAAACCACTCAGCCCTTTAGTTCAGAGCCTAGAGACACCCAAAAATTCTAGGATGGAAACGTTTCTAATCTACCCAAGCTGCATTTCTCAGAGGATCCTACTAGGCTGGAGAAGAAGAGGAGTTTTAGAAAGCCATAGAGAGAGTTTGCATAAAACACTCACTTTACTTCGAGGGACTCTGCTCAACACATTACACCCTCCTTGCCTTATATAGACAATAAGAGGTCACCAACAAACAAGCAAGGACCAAACATGGGTCCGAAACAAACAGAGGCACCGGAAACTTCCGGGAGGGAATTATTGGTGAGTGTGATACTTAAACGGAGATCCCTCCGTTGATACTCTTGGTGAGTGTGATAAATACCAGTTCATGGTTTCTTATGCACCACCTTCACCACTAGAATTCAGAACTACGACCCAAGTTTCAGCAGATCCACCAAAATCTCCTCCCCTATCTCCTCCTCAGAAAAGACAAGCTCTTTCCCCGTTTTATAAGCCAATCTTAAAATGGGCTAAGAAACATTCTTACCCACTTGAGGCTCTAGCAGAAACACCTCCCACCTCTTCTATCACCATGTTCCAAGAAACAGACTTTCCCCCTCTTGTCAAAGAAAGTTCTAAACTCTCGTTCCCCCGCCGCGAGAAGAGTTCATTGATCCACAAGGCGAGATATCGTCACGTTCCTAAGATATCTACCCCCACGATGTGGATGAACATGGGAGACAAAGAAAGACTCCTGCTCTTTGAAGCTATTCTAAATTGGCAATCGAGACTTTGTTGGCACAAAACAATGCCTTCAAGGCAATTGATTCCAAGATCGGAAATGTGCAACAAGATCTCCAAAGGTATGATGAAAGTACCAAAAAGATACTGTCGAATTCCAGAAAAGGCTTCACGCCTTGGAATCGGGACAACATACGGGGTATCATTATCTTGAAAATCCAAAGCCTGAAATAGAAAAGCTCAAGAGGCAAATCCAGCTTCTTGAAGAAGGAAGGTTCAGACCTTTCGATCCATTGGCACCTCCTGTTAGAACCGGATATTTACCTCCACCGCCACAAACGTCTATCTTTGCCACTATCCCCGAAGATCCCTACAGAAGGGAACCGGATATGGCAGAAATACGAAATCGCCTCAAAGCCTTGCAGAAGGAAAAAGGAAAAGAAAATGTGCCATCTACAAAATCGGGTTCGCTTGTTATAAGAGAAAGGCCGGATCGAGATGATGTTATCAAATCCATTAGAATCCTTTCTAAAGGATTTGGGTACCAGAACCCGATCCTAATACTCAACACTGGTCTGCCATTCCAGAAAAACAGTCCCTACTTCCAGTCGAGCAAACTACCCCTCAGACTGAATCAGATTCAGCATCTTATTCATCTTCTCCATCCCTCTCTATTCCTACAGTTGATTCCCTCCCCATTGGGCCAGTAACTTCAGCAATATTTATGGCTGACCCTCCAGATGAAGAAATGGAATCAAACTATTCTGACCCAGATAATGGTCAGACTAGTAATCTTGCTCGCCATGTGTCCATGGCATCAAAACAATTCTTCACCATTGATGATATTCCTTATCACAAATGGCTAGAAAGACTTGAAGAATTTCATACTTGGTTGAATACTCAGTCCATCACCAACCATGATATGAATGATGTCTTGTACAACTTTGTTACAAGATTCACAGGAAGCCTAAAACTCTGGTGGCAATCAATTTTAGAACAAGACCGGATTCATTTTCTGATGTCACCGAATTTCAGCCATGCCATTACTCTTTTGTATCATGTCTTTGTGGGAAAACCCACTGATCTCATAGAGATAAAAAGAAGAGAATTTTTCGAAAGAAGATGCTGCTCCTTACAAAGGAAACATCTCGATAAGCATTATCGAGTGATGCTTGACTTTTTATCGATTGGAGCAGATCCAAATCGAAGCATGTTTTCCTTACTTCCATCCCTAAAGAACTATCCCGGATGGTTGAAAGATCTTTCTTTGGAAAACAAAGAAGAGTGTAAGATATTCCCTTGGGTGAAATACAACAAGAAGTTCATCTATGCCTCGAAGAATTATGCTTAAAGCGCCAGATGGTCCGCACCTACATCACAGATGACAAGCGCCTTGAATCAGCCTGTTCTCGCCAAAAGTTAAAAATCAAATGCTCCCGGCAAGACGCGTGATGGTACTTGTGGCAAGTATTCCAAGAAGAAGAAACATTACAAGAAGTTCTGGATAAAGAAATCCAAACATGGCTCCAAGCATTTCCGGAAAAAGAAGAAATGGCGATACCTACGCAAAAGAAAGGATCGCACAAGCCACAAGAAATCAAACCGTTGCTACATTTGCAATCAGAAAGGACATTTTGCCAAAAATTGTCCTCAAGCAAGAAAAGGTCAGAACCATTTAATTCATCACATTGAGAATGAAACATGAATTTCTCTTGAAAATGATGATATTGAATCACTATTCTCTGTTGACGAAGAACCATCTGAACAAACTCTTTGTGTCATCCCCACTTACCAAACTTCCGGTGAGATGAATCGGACTCGAGTCGAAGATATTTTCATATATCATCCTCATCCTCGAACCAAACCTTGACATATTTTCAAGCCAAACTCGGTGTCCCCATTTCCCAAGTAAAAATCCTCACCTCAAAGTTTTCCAAACCCATCACCATGTTATTGCTCTCATTGACACGGGAGCAAGTTGTTCAATATTGGACACCAAAGTTCTTCTGAAGAATTGGACTCCTTATATCCGATATTTCAACTCGGCTTCTGGAGATACTTTCTCCACAAATGACAGAACCACTCGTAATCTGTCCAGTTCTTTCCTCGGTGTTCCATAACTGCAAAAATCTTCGAATCAAACCTCCCCAATAAAGATCGATAATTGGGTGGGACATCATGACTCAAATCTCTCGGCTTCGCATCATTCGGAAAAGGTCTTAGGTATAAAGATCAATTCTCGAGTTCGTCAATATTTAGAGACTCTTTTCCATTCAGATGAGTCTATTAGATCCAATCGTGCAAAAATTGTTAGAATCTTGTTCGGAATCCCATTCGGAATTCGCTCAAAAGTGTTCCCATCCTTTATGGAAAAACCCAGAATTCTTTGTTCGCCTTCCTTTAAAAAAGAATGAAGACATAAATCCAACCAAGGCGAGTCATGTAGGAATGAAGCCAGAACATATGACTTTAGCTCAAAGGGAATGCTCAGAACTTTTGCAACAAGGCCTTATTGAAATCTCTGATTCTCAATGGGCCTGCGAAGCCTTTTATGTCAATAAGCGTGCCGAGCAAAATAGGGGAAAAATGAGACTGGTAATCAACTATCAACCTCTCAATCTTTTTCTCCAAGATGATAAGTTCCCTTTGCCATCCAGAGATTCTCTTTTCTTGGTTTAACCAAAGCCCACATTTATTCCAAATTCGACCTTAAAGCCGGATTTTGGTAATTGGGCATCCATCCCGAAGACAGATCCAAAACAGGATTTACGTATCCCGAATCAGCACTTCCAATGGAAAGTACTTCCTTTTGGTCTGAAGGTAGCGCCATCCCTTTTCCAAAAGGCCATGTGTCGTATATTCTAACCAATCTTGTCAAGTGCAGCAGTATACATTGACGATATTCTGCTCTACAGTCCTGACGAACAGTCACACTGTCAACTCCTTGAGCAGTTTGCAGAAATTGTGAAGAAACATGGTATCATGCTTTCTCAAAGAAAGATGAATATTGCCCAAACAGAAATCGAATTCCTTGGTATGTACCTCAACAAAGGGACATACTATCCAGGGCCACATATTGCTCAAGAATTATTGAAGTTCCCTAAGGATAACTTCACCACAAAACAAGTTCAGCAATTTCTTGGGATAATCAATTATCTCGGGGTTTTTGTCCCAAATATTGCAAAGCTTCGATCCCTTTGCAATCCATGCTAAAGAAGAACCCCCAACTTGGGGAAAACCCAGACTAAAGTAGTCGGCGAGCTTAAGGAGATCATGCGAGAATCTCCCACCATTGCAAATACCATCAACGGGGAAAAGGATCCTTCAAAGGCGACGCCGGTGATGAATCTTGGGCAGCCATCCTCTTTGAAGAAATTGATGGTAAGAGACACCCTTGTGCTTACAAAAGTGGAAAATTTTCCCAAGCCGAAATGCATTACCATTCCACTTTCAAAGAAATCTTAGCAGTAAAAAATGGCATAAAAAGTTTGAGTTTCATCTCATTGGCCACCACTTCTGGTAGAATTAGACATGGCATCTTTCCCTCGGATGACCAAGTTTAAATGAAGCAGATTCCAAATTCTCAGTTGCTTCGATGGGCTGAATGGTTTTCGAAATACTCTTTTGAAACCAAACATATTCCTGGAAAGAAAAATGTGCTTGCTGACTTCCTCTCTAGACCAAAAGCACCAGCCGAAATTAACATGTATATCAAGAGGCCTGCCTTCCATATGCTCAATTATGGAGTGAAATACAAGGTCGAGAAGATCAAGGATTTGTCCAGCTGGAAATATCCCAGGAGATTATTCAACACATCTAGAATGACAATCTTGTTGAAAACTTGAAAAATCTCATGTGGCAATGCCAGACAGATCTATTCAGATTCAATGGAGGTTCGATTCTTTATCCTTTTGGGTTAAATTCGAATTATCCATTTATTCATCCCCTTATCTGGAAAGAAGATGATTTCCCTGATCAACTCAAGACGTTATTATGGTACTTAACCAATAAATGGATGGACCTAGACTTAGAACCAGGGAAGGAGAGTAAATTCTCTGCAAGTATGCATCCCATAGTGGGTGAACAACTCCCGTTCGAACCCTTCAGGGACTGCCTTTTAGCAGAAAACCACTCAGCCCTTTAGTTCAGAGCCTAGAGAAACCCAAAAATTCCAGGATGGAAACGTTTCTAATCTACCCAAGTTGCATTTCTCGGAGGATCCTACTAGGCTGGAGAAGAAGAGGAGTTTTAGAAAGCCATAGAGAGAGTTTGCATAAAACACTCACTTTACTTCGAGGGACTCTGCCCAACACATTACACCCTCCTTGCCTTATATAGACAATAAGAGGTCACCAACAAACAAGCAAGGACCAAACATGGGTCCGAAACAAACAGAGGCACCGGAAACTTCCGGGAGGGAATTATTCGCACACTATGAACAGTAACTGTACTGTGAACAGTACTTTCCCTAGCCTAGTGCTACAGTAAAAGTGAACAGTGATTTTGCTACAGTGAAATTGTACGGACAACGGCTTTTCGGCGGTCTCGTCCGTCACGAGCATTGTGGCTACGGGCGAGTCATCCGAGCTATCTTCTAGGAGATGTGCTTCATATTTTTGTTCAAGGGCTTCAAGGTCTTCAGGTGAAAGGATTTGGCTCAGCCTTCGTGATGAGGATGCTTCTTCATGAGCCCAATGGGATGCTTCTTCTTCAGCCCAGTTTGTGTTGTCAATTTCCCGAGTGTCGGCAGGAATGCTTGGTTGAGGCCAGTTGGATGGCTGTGCATAAAAGGATGTATCCATGCTTTGGAATAGGGACGAAGGTCCTAGTTCGTAGGGATCCTAGGACAGAGGACCTCCAAAGCGTGCATAGGGGTCCTGAGTGGATTGGACAATATCATCCGTTCCTGTCATTTCATGATCTTGAGACGATGCAGCTTGTCTGTATTGTTCAAGTGTTTCCTTGGCTTCTGGTTCGAGGTCATAATGATCCCATGTAGTGGGTACATTATTCCAAACATTTTCAGGAATAGTTTTGTTTTCTTGGCACAAGATTCTCTGGAGTTCACGCATCGGTGTTCATCAAATCTAACAGATTTTGGATAAGATTTGTGAATCCGAGCTTTTCTGCAATTCAGATGGGGTTTGTAGGATGTGGTTCCTATTTCCTGTGCGGTGTCGATGATGGTGTCACTATTTGTAAAAAAATGCCATGGACGTCGGAAAAATAGGATAGTATGGACTTCAGGATTTGGATTCGTGGTTCTCAGTTCCTTTTCCAAGAGTTGTTTCCAGTTATTAGGATGATAGAACCAATTTAGAAAATCTAAGAGATTCTTATCACTTTCTTTTTCAACATTTTTTCCGAGTAAAAATATCCTGGTGAGGTTGGCAACAAATCGTCTGGTTGGAATTTCAATAGCTATTAAGTACTTATTGGTTAAGTACCATAATAACGTCTTGAGTTGATCGGGAAATCATCTTCTTTCCAGATAAGGGGATGAATAAATGGATAATTCGAATTTAACCCAAAAGGATAAAGAATCGAACCTCCATTGAATCTCGAATAGATCCGTGTGGCATTGCCACATGAGATTTTCCAGGTTTTCAGCAAGATTGTCATTCGGATGTGTTGAATAATCTCGGGGATATTTCCAGCTGGACAAATCCTTGATCTTCTCAACCTTGTATTTCACTCCATAATTGAGCATATGGAAGGCAGGCCTCTTGATATACATGTTGATTTCGGCTGGTGCCTTTGGTCTAGAGAGGAAGTCAGCAAGCACATTTTTCTTTCCGGGAATATGTTTGGTTTCAAAAGAGTATTTCGAAAATCATTCAGCCCATCGAAGCGGCTGAGAATTTGGAATCGCTACTGTTTAAACTTGGTCATCGAGGGAAAGATGCCATATCTAATTCTACCAGGAAATGGTGGCCAATAAGATGAAACTCAAACTTTTTTATGCCATTTTTTACTGCTAAGATTTCTTTGAAAGTGGAATGGTAATGCATTTCGGCTTGGGAAAATTTTCCACTTTTGTAAGCACAAGGGTGTCTCTTACCATTAATTTCTTCAAAGAGGATGGCTGCCCAGTATTCATCACTGGCGTCAGTTTGAAGGATCCTTTTCCCTGTTGATGATATTTGCAATGGTGGGAGATTCTACATGATCTCCTTAAGCTCAGCGACTGCTTTAGTTTGGGTTTTTCCCCAAGTTGGGGGGTTCTTCTTTAGCATGGATTGCAAAGGGATCAGAAGCTTTGCAATATTTGGGACAAAAACCCTGAGATAATTGATTATCCCAAGAAATTGCTGAACTTGTTTTGTGGTGAAGTTATCCTTAGGGAACTTCAATAATTCTTGAGCAATATGTGGTTCTGGATAGTATGTCCCTTTGTTGAGGTACATACCAAGGAATTCGATTTTGTTTGGGCAATATTCATCTTTCTTTGAGAAAGCATGATACCATGTTTCTTCACAATTTCGCAAACCTGCTCAAGGAGTTGACAGTGGACTGTTCGTCAGGACTGTAGAGCAGAATATCGTTAATGTATACTGCTGCACTTGACAAGATTGGTTAGAATATACGACACATGGCCTTTTGGAAAAGGGATGGCGCTACCTTCAGACCAAAAGGAAGTACTTTCCATTGGAAGTGCTGATTCGGGATACAGAATTCTGTTTTGGATCTGTCTTCGGGATGGATGCCAAATTGCCAAAATCCGGCTTTAAGGTCGAATTTGGAATAAATGTGGGCTTTGGTTAAACCAAGAAAGAGAGAATCTCTGGATGGCAAAGGGAACTTATCATCTTGGAGAAAAAGATTGAGAGGTTGATAGTTGATTACCAGTCTCATTTTTCCCCTGTTTTGCTCGGCACGCTTATTGACTTAAAAGGCTTCGTAGGCCCATTGAGAATAAGAGATTTCAATAAGGCCTTGCTGCAAAAGTTCTGAGCATTCCCTTTGAGCTAAAGTCATATGTTCTGGCTTCATTCCCACATGACTCGCCTTGGTTGGATTTATGTCTTCATTCTTTTTGAAAGGAAGGCAAACAAAGAATTCTGGGTTTTTCCATAAAGGATGGGAACACTTTTGAGCGAATTCCGAATGGGATTCCGAACAAGATTCTAACAATTTTTGCATGATTGGATCTAATAGACTCATATGAATGGAAAAGAGTCTCGAATATTGACGAACTCGAGAGAATTGATCTTTATACCTAAGACCTTTTCGGGAATGATGCGAAGCTAAGAGATTTGAGTCATGATGTCCCACCCAATTATCGATCTTTATTAGGGAGGTTTGATCCGAAGATTTTTTGCAGTTATGGAACACCGAGGAAAGAACTGGACGATTTACGAGGAGTGGTTCTGTCATTTGTGGAGAAAGTATCTCCAGAAGCTGAGTTGAAATATCGGATATAAGGAGTCCAGAATTCTTCAGGAAGAACTTTGGTGTCCAATATTGAACAACTTGCTCCTGTGTCAATGAGAGCAATAACAGTGATGGGTTTGGCAAACTTTGAGGTGAGGATTTTTTGGGAAATGGGGACACCGAGTTTGGCTTGAAAATATGTCAAGGTTTGGTTCGAGGATGAGGATGATATATGAAAAATATCTTCGACTCGAGTCCGATTTAGTCTCACCTTTGGAAGTTTGGTAAGTGGGAATGACACAAAGAGTTTGTTCAGATGATTCTTCGTCAATAGAGAATAGTGATTCAATATCATCATTTTCAAGAGAAATTCCTGTTTCATTCTCAATGTGATGAATTAAATGGTTTCGACCTTTTCTTGCTTGAGGACAATTTTTGGCAAAATGTCCTTTCTGATTGCAAATGTAGCAACGGTTTGATTTCTTGTGGCTTGTGCGATCCTTTCTTTTGCGTAGGTATCGCCATTTCTTCTTTTTCCGGAAATGCTTGGAGCCATGTTTGGATTTCTTTATCCAGAACTTCTTGTAATGTTTCTTCTTCTTGGAATACTTGCCACAAGTACCATCACAGTCTTGCCTGGAGCATTTGATTTTTAACTTTTGGCGAGAACAGGCTGATTCAAGGCGCTTGTCATTTGTGATGTAGGTGCGGACCATCTGGCGCTTTAAGCAGAATTCTTCGAGGCATAGATGAACTTCTTGCTGTATTTCACCCAAGGGAATATCTTGCACTCTTCTTTGTTTTCCAAAGAAAGATCTTTCAACCATCCGGGATAGTTCTTTAGGGATGGAAGTAATGAAAACATGCTTGATTTGGATCGCTCCAATCGATAAAAAGCTGAAGCATCACTCGATAATGCTTATCGAGATGTTTCCTTTGCAAGGAGCAGCATCTTCTTTCGAAAAATTCTCTTCTTTTTATCTCTATGAGATCAGTGGGTTTTCCCACAAAGACATGATACAAGAGAGTAATGGCATGGCTGAAATTCGGTGACATCAGAAAATGAATCCGGTCTTGTTCTAAAATTGATTGCCACCGAGTTTTAGGCTTCTGTGAATCTTGTAACAAAGTTGTACAAGACATCATTCATATCATGGTTGGTGATGGACTGAGTATTCAACCAAGTATGAAATTCTTCAAGTCTTTTCGGCCATTTGTGATAAGGAATATCATCAATGGTGAAGAATTGTTTTGATGCCATGGACACATGGCGAGCAGATTACTAGTCGACCATTATCGGGTCGAATAGTTTGATTCCATTTCTTCATCCGGAGGGTCAGCCATAAATATTGCTGAAGTTACTGGCCTAATATGAAGGGAATCAACTGTAGGAATAGAGAGGGATGGAGAAGATGAATAAGATGCTGAATCTGATTTAGTCTGAGGGGTAGTTTGCTCGACTGGAAGTAGGGACTGTTTTTCTGGAATGGCAGGACCAGGCTGTTGAGTATTAGGATCAGGTTCCTGGGTACCCAAATCCTTTAGAAAGGATTCTAATGGATTTGATAACATCATCTGATCTGGCCTTTCTCTTATAACAAGCGAACCTGATTTTGTAGATGGCACATTTTCTTTTCCTTTTTCCTTCTGCAAGGCTTTGAGGCGATTTCGTATTTCTGCCATATCCGGTTCCCTTCTGTAGGGATCTTCGGGGATAGTGGCAAAGATAGACGTTTGTGGCGGTGGAGGTAAATATCCGGTTCTAACGGGGAGGTGCCAATGGATCGAAAGGTCTGAACCTTCCTTCTTCAAGAAGCTGGATTTGCCTCTTGAGCTTTTCTATTTCAGGCTTTGGATTTTCAAGATAATGATACCCCAGATGTTGTCCTGATTCCAAGGCGTGAAGCCTTTTCCGGAATTCGAGACAAGTATCTTTTGGTACTTTCATCATACCTTTGGAGATCTTGTTGCACATTTCCGATCTTGGAATCAATTGCCTTGAAGGCATTGTTTTGTGCCAACAAAGTCTCGATTGCCAATTTAGAACAGACTTCAGCAGCAGGAGTCTTTCTTTGTCTCCCATGTTCATCCACATCAGTGGGGGTAGATATCTTAGGAACGTGACGATATCTGCCTTGTGGATCAATGAACTCTTCTGCGGCAGGGAACGAGAGTTTAGAACTTTCTTTGACAAGAGGGGGAAAGTCTGTTTCTTGGAACATGGTGATAGAAGAGGTGGGAGGTGTTTCGCGGAGCCTCAAGTGGGTAAGAATGTTTCTTAGCCCATTTTAAGATTGGCTTATAAAACGGGAAAGAGCTTGTCTTTTCGAGGAGGAGATGGGGGAGGAGATTTTGGTGGATCGTTGAAACTTGGGTCGTAGTTCGAATTCTGGTGGTGGAGGTGGTGCATAAGAAACCATGAACTGGTATTTATCACACTCACCAAGAGTATCAACGGAGGGATCTCCGTTTAAGTATCTTTGGTACACCTTATCCTTTGGTTTCTTTCTCCGAGGTGGAGATCTCGCAAAAGGATCTACTTCGTCAGGGGAGTTTGTGCAATGAGAACATTGGCAAAAAGGATCCCAAAAACAATGACCATAGTTGTCTTTGTAGTAATGGACAGGATGTCCATCACCGTCAAAATGTCGAACAAGCTTTTTGGATCGGCTCGGAAATTGACTGAGGAACACATGGTTCAATCATGAAGAGGGTCTGGAAGATAGAAGGACTTTCTTCCTTTTCCTTGCCAAATTTGATGGAAACAGTTCCATCTTTTTTCCGTACGAACTCCGAGTCTGTGGACTGGAAAGGCTTGTTATGCTGGTGTAGCTTTTCATAGTTGGTGATCCAAGTCTCTGGAAGGATCTTGGCCAATGTATCCTTGGGGATCTGTCTAGGAACATGGATGCAGGATGCCTGATCATTCTGCATTGAGATAAACAATGCATCTTCATTACCATTATTGAAGTTGAGGTCAAGAGCATGATTCGCACTCGATAAACCATCCGGTAATGCGGGGTTGCAGCTCTGAGAGTCAGCGGTTTGAGGGCTCCAAGTAAGTTGGACTTGGACTTTTAAGAAAGAAAGTGGCGAGGATCCGAAAGAGCGATGTTGAAGTTTGGATATAAAGTCACAAAAACTGTTCCAGCATTCAAAGTAGTTTGAACAGTACCGATACAAGCATGCTGGTATTGTAAAAATATGGTATCTAACAACGCGATTCTTGCCACAACTAGCAAACCCTTTCGGCCATGAAAGGTAAGAGCAAGGCGAACAACGCCATAATGAACATGAGTATATCCCTGATGAGCCCATTGTCTGGGAAATTCTGGAGGGATTTGAAGAGTAACGAAGTACTCCTTTTCAGTGGCAGGAATGGGATGCTGGTCGAATTTGGAGGACTGGACGTATTCCTTTACTTGCTTTGGGGTTTGATGAATAAGCTGGCGGATGGAGCGGATCGGTGAAAATGATGAGTTGGGTTTGGCAAAAGCAGAATAAGGATTCATGAGAGGAAGTTGGGTTTCGGAAATCTTGGTTTCATCACTAAGAGAGACTTCATAAAGATAGTCTATTTTCGAGGCATTGGACACACGAAATTCTGGAGGGGTTGAGGATGAGGAAGATGGAGCAAGAGAAACAGGTGCTTTGAGGATTTCTGGTTTTGTAGACATGATGAGAAGGGATCTTCTCAGCACTGGATTCACCTACCAAGCGCATGGAATGGATAATATTAAAAACGAAACCATGGCTCTGATACCATGGATGGACCTAGACTTAGAACCAGGGAAGGAGAGTAAATTCTCTACAAGTATGCATCCCACAGTGGGTGAACAACTTGATGAGCAGGGCCGGTTGGAAGCAGCAACGGTGAAGCTAGTTGAGCGCGGGGACGGCTAGAGACCGGGCGAACGGTCAGCTCGAGCAGACGGTAGGGACGTAGATGTTGCACCGGGGGACTAGTGACTGGCTCGGCTGGCTGTTTAGGTGGCGGTGCTTGGGCGTGCGGCTGAGGGGATAGGGAATGGAACAGTGACAGCAACATAGAGGAAAATGGAGAAGAAGAGGATGAAGAAGAAATTGAAACAGAAGCAGAAGTTGGTTTGCTGGAGTGGTGGTTGAGCAAGAGGGAGAAGGGAGGGAAAGATGGGAGACAAGGGGACAAGAAGCCTTAGAAGTCAAAGCTTAAGCCAATAGGGGCCATGTATAAAAAGCTCAAGCACTCAAGTGTTTTTTTCACCCTTATCTTTAGCCAATTTTGTCAATAGGTCACCCTAGGGCCAATTTCCTTCCACACTTTCACAAAATCAAGCCACTTTCAAGGCCAAAAATCAGCAGCTAGTATCCCCTACGAATTTGGTTGATTTCTTCTTCAATTCTTCACCACACAACTTCAATTTGATGGCCAAAATTTCTGGGGAGGATACCCATACCAATTTCCATAATTTCCTTCACTAACTAGTTCGCTTTGAAGGCTAAAAAGTTCTTCAATTTTGCCCATCCGAATTTCCACCAAACTAATTTGCCGAATTCCATTTTTCTGCCAAAAATCCTGGGCTCACCGAAAATTCTTCAAAAGATGAGACAATGTCCTAAAAATAAATCATGACACGCTCGAACTTTCGATTCCTGAAACCGAGTTCAATTTCGTGATTAAAATCAACCAGACGCGATTTTAGCGTGACCTAACCTACCGGGTAGCTTTTAGGAAATTTTAATGCGTTTGACCCGTGGTCAATAATTTCGATCCACATTTGTGCATCTTTGACTCATTGACGACTCTCGATTATCGTAAAAATCTTTATTTCAATTACGAGCATCGGTTACAGAATTGACAGAAAAATCGGTTTAGTGCTGTTCGACGCAAATTTTGCAATCATGTGGAATCACCCACAATTTAATTACGTGCTTTTGTCGAATCGACCTATCTCTAGTCACTAATCAATTATAATGGTGCCGTATTGAGCATTGTCGATTAGCATGGTCGAGAGTCGATTTCTGATCAAATTCTTAAGTTTGTCGCATTTATATCCCTTAGCGGTTTCACCTGATAGATTAGTTATCAAGTGAGTGATCGGCTTAGAGAAAAGGACCATAGGCGTATCGATGAAAAGCCCATTTCATTTAATCGAAACAGGATCGAAAATCAGGATTTCACAACTCTTCCCCTTTTATAAAAATTTCGTCCTTGAAATTTAAACTATTACAATTCTTCTTAAAAAATGTGGGGGTATTGTTGTCTCATCGATTTTTCACTTTCCCATGTTGCTCCTTTTGTCCCGTGGTGTTGCCAAACCACTTTGACTAAGGGAACCTTCTTGGTACGCAGCACTTGCTCCTTTCAATCCACGCTCTCAACTGGTCTCTTCACGTACGACACTCTGTCGTCCAGTTCTAATTCTTTAAAATTCAGCACGTGGGTCGGGTTAGGCTCATACTTTCTCAACATCAACACGTGGATGACATTATGCACTTGAGCCAGTCTTGGTGGCAACGTAAGACGATACGCCAAAGTTCCTATCCTTTCCAGAATTTCAAAGGGACCGACGTACCTTGGACTCAGCTTCCTTTTCTTGCCGAAGCGTGAAGTACCTCTTATCGATGACACCTTAAGAAATATGTGCTCACAAACTTGGAATTCGAATGATCTTCGACGCTTATCTACATAACTTTTCTAGTGACTCTGAGCGGTCTTAAGTCTTTCTCGAATAACTTTAACAATGTCTACTGACTGTTGAACCAACTCAGGGCCGGTAATCTTCCGCTCTCCAACTTCATCCCAACATACTGGAATTCTGCAGGCTCTGCCATACAACACTTCAAACGATGCCATTTGAATACTCTGCTGGTAGCTGTTGTTGTAGGTGAACTCCACTAGATGAAGCTGTTCCTCCCAACTTCCTTTGAAATCTAGTACACAAGCTCATAGCATGTCCTTGAGGGTTTGAATCGTCCTTTCAGACTGGCCATCCATCTGCGGATGATAGGCCGTACTGTATTGTAGCTTCATTTCCAAGCTAGTTTATAAACTTCTCCAGAAGGCTGCTGTGAACTTCGGGTCTTGATCAGATGTAATCGTTACTGGCATTCCATGGAGGTGAACTATCTGTCGCACGTGCAACTCAACATATCTATCCAATGCATAGTCTTTTCGTACGGCGATGAAGTGAGCCAACTTTGTCAATCTATCAACTACAGCCCATATGGAATCATTATCTCGCTGACTCCTTGGTAACCCATCATAAAGTTCATTGTGATACGTTCCCATTTCCACTCAGGAATCTCAAGAGGTTACAACAGTCCTCCCAACTTGCAATGCTGTGCTTTCACTTATTGGCACGTCAAATACTTGGAGACATGTCTGGTGATATCTGTCTTCATACTGGTCCACTAATAGTGTTGTTGCAGGTTTTGATACAACTTTGTACTGGCTGGATGAATGCTATAACTGCTACAATGAGCTTTTGACAATATCTCATACGTAAGCCTTGCATCATCAGATACACACAATCGTCCACGGAACTTTAATGTTTCGTCTTCAGAAATCTGAAAATCAGTCTTTCTCTTGTTTGTATCTTCTTGTAGAATCTTCTGGATCTTCGGATTCGTCAGCTGCAATGTCTTAATCCTTAACTGCACTTCTGGTTCAATTTTGAGGGTGGCCATAAGATTTGAAAGGTGGCCTACCTCAAATTTGAAAACCGAATCTCGAGCTCCCTCAAGTAAGATCCATTCCTGGATTACCATTTGTGCAATCGAAGACTTTCGACTCAACGCGTCTGCGACCTTGTTGGCCTTTTCGGGATGATATAGGATGTCGCAATCATAGTCCTTGAGTAGTTCCATCCAACGACGTTGTCTTATGTTCAACTCATTCTGAGAGAACAAATACTTGAGACTTTGATAGCCTTTAAAGATTCGGAACCTTTCTCCACATAAGTAATGTCTCCAAATCTTTAGAGTGAAAATAATTGCTGCGAATTCTTAGTCATGTGTCGGGTAATTCAACTCATGAGGTCTCAACTGACGAGACACGTATGCAACAACTCTGCCATGTTGCATTAGCACGCAACCTAGTCCTTTGAATGACGCATCACTATTGATCTTGTATCCTCCAGGACCAGACGGAATTGTCGATATGGGTGCGGTAGTTAGCTTTTGCTTAAGCTCTTGGAAACTACGCTCGCACTTATCTGTCCATACAAACTTTTCTTCCTTCTTCAGCAGTCGAGTCAGAGGCATGGCTATTGTCGAGAATTCTTCCACGAATCGTCTATAATAACCTGCCAATCCCAATAAACTTCTGATCTCTATCACTGTCGTTGGTCTTGGCTACTTGATCATGGCTTCAATCTTAGTCGGGTCCACTGAAATCCCTTCAATAGAAATTACGTGACCTAAGAAAGCTACACGAGTCAACCAAAACTCACACTTACTGAACTTAGCGTATAGTCCATGACCTCGTAGAGCTGAAGTACTGTCCTTAAATGTCTTTCGTGCTCCTTTGAACTTCTCGAGTACACCAAGATGTTGTCGATAAACACTATCACGAATCGATTCAGAAACTCTTTGAATACTCGATTCATCAAATCTATAAAAGCAGTTGGGGCCTTGGTCAAACAAAACGGCATAACGGTGAATTCATAATGGCTATAACGCGTACGAAACGCCGTCTTCGGTATATCTTCCTTTCTGATCCTTAGCTAATGGTAACCTGTCTTTAAGTCGATCTTGGAAAATATCAACGCTCCTTACAACTGGTCAAACAAGTTGTCGATCCTCGGTAGCGAGTACTTGTTCTTGATTGTCACCGATTGAGTTGCCGATAGTCGATACAAAGACGCAACAAACCATATTTATTCCTCACAAACAGAACTGGTGTTATCCAATGTGATGCATTAGGATGTATGAATCCCTTATCTAACAACTCCTGTATTTGCACCTTCAGTTCCTTCAACTCTGACAACGCCATCCGGTAAGGAGCCTTAAAGATTGGCTTCGTTCTGGGGGCTAGCTCAATCACAAACTCGATCTCCTTTTCTGGGGGCAGACTAGGTAATTCTTGAGGAAACACGTCAGCAAACTCCTATACCACTGCAATGTCCTCCATCTTCGGCTCCTCAACTGTCGTATCTACGACAATCGCCAAGTAACCTTGGCAACCCTTATCTAACAAACGGGTTACCTCAAGCGACGAGATTAAGGTAATCGAGGGTCTTCCTCAACTCCCAATAAACTCGAAACTTTTACCCGCTAACGGGTTAAATTGAATCGCTTTACGATAACAGTCTACAGTAATTCGTTGTTTGGTGAGCCAGCCCATGCCAATTATCACATCAAAATCATACATGGCTAGGACTATCAAATCTATCATTTCCTCTCGCTCACCAATAACCAAATTGCAACTAGGACAACCTACTGCAGACAACATCTTATCCTTTAACGGGGTAGATATGCTAATGACTGCACCCAACGGTTCTGAACTCAACCCTACCAACTTAACGTTCTACTCAGTGATAAATGAATGTGTAGCTCTAGGGTCAAATAAAGCGTAAGCAGCATGGTCGTTTAGCGAGACCGTACTTGTGACCACGTTGGGTGAGTCCTCTGCTTGACGCTGGGTGACCGCATACACCCTTCCTTATGCTGGAGGCCTATTCAATCCACCCTATGGTGCGTTCTGCGACGCACTCCATTTGATCTAGCCCATTGGCGGCGGTGACAGTTGTGATCCCATTGGCCTACGAGGGCAATCCTTGACTAGTGGCCCTGCTGGCTACATCCATAACAAGCTCCCGTTCTTGCGAAACACGGGGCTAATCCGTGTTGACTTCCGCAGAAATGACACACGCCATTCTGATTTGGCACTGACTTTCCAATCCCAACCTTCCTGTTGGGTGGAATAGGATATCTTTCTCTGGTCATCAACTTTTTCCCAAACCGATTACTATCTCTGCTTGAATCGAACCGCAACCCAAATGCAATGGCTCGTTTATTTAGGTTTCTCTCTATTAGCTAGGCTCGCTCATACAAATCATTGTAGTCCTTCAGATTGAATGGCACCAGCGAATCTTTCAACTTCAGTCGGAGGCCATCTCTGAACCTCCTCGCTCTGTCCATCAGATCTTCCACTAGTCTCGAAGCGTATTGGAACAGCTCGGCGAACTTCGCCTCATATTGGTCTACAGACATTAGACCTTGACGAAGGTGTTGGAATTTCGCCATCTTCCGTTCCTTGGCACAGTTAGAGAAATACTTTCCATTGAAAGCTTCTATGAAGGCGTTCTACTCCAGAACAACACCTTCAGGGAACACTCTTCCTCTGGTGGCCCTTCACCAAGTATTTGCATTTCCCTGCAACTAATAGACTGCAATGACCACCTTATTTTTCTCCGAGCACCTCAGCAGTGCGAAGGCTTTCTCCAACTCTTGGATTCAGAGGGTTGTAGCCTTGGGATTGCCTGCTCCTGTGAACCTCGGTGGGTTCAACTTCAAAAATTGCTCTATGAGCTTATGCATTGGTCATTTAGCAATCAAGTTCCCAGGTGGAATCTTGGCAGGTGTGGCAATAGTGGTTGCATTAGCGGCGGTGCGGCGGTTGTGGTGGTGGCGGCGGCTTGATTCTAGGCCTACTACCCTACCATGTTTCCTAGTGTCTCAAGCGCCTACACGATCCCATCAATTCTAGGATCGCTAGGTGTTGCTACACCAGCACCGGCCGATGGTGGTGCTATCCTACTGGCGTTGGCCTGAGCTCGCGCCTTACTTCGGGCACTGACCCTAGTTGGCGTCCTGCCCTGAGTAACTGATGCGACAATCCTCTTCCTCGGAGTTCTCTATTCTGGATCACTCATGATGCTAACCCTTTATAAAACTTGTTTTCCAATTTCACACAGATTTAGAAAATTGAGCGATCCACACAAAACAATCTATCAATCAGCTACTCAAACACATACATTAGCATAAGAAAAAAGGTCTTTTCTACTAACTATCCTAAGACCCATCGCACCTTATCACTCCAGACATTGACCAGCTCTGATATCACTTCAGGCGGGGATGTCACGCCCCGAACTCCAGGTACACGCATATCCTTCGGTGGTTGACTAAATTATGACGTTCCTAGGACGCGTCGCCGATTCAATTGATTTATGCACATGCAGAAGCAAATTAAACAATCTTCAGATAACAATCAAATATGAGATAGAAAAGCATGACAATCAATTAACACAAAACATATTTTATAAACAAACTAGGCTAGTCTTACAGAGTTATATACAGGAAGTCTAGATCAAAAAGAGCTACTGAGCCACATAAGCTCCGAACTCTCCAGTCATGGGCTCTAGGTACTCCACAACACCATCAGAGGTGTCGATATCCATAGGATGCCCTATTTCCCACTGTCTGATCCCGACGGGAGGCCTGTCAAAACCTTATATGGGGCCTTCCCAACCCCTATTAGGAAAGTTAATGAACCACGCTATGAATTAGTGAGGTACAAACTGAGGTAGGCCCTCATCGACCCAGACCTGGACTTAACTAGCTAACGGGTCAGGTGGGTCCTGGGAATAGAGAAATAAGAGTACTGAAAGTCCATCTCCTGCGGGACCCCATAACGTACATGACGTACCTCCATCTAAGGACTTGAAAATTTTAAACCACAATGGGATGAGACAAAGTCTCAGCGAGTCTACACCTTAAACCCTGATTAGGAGGATAATTCACCTAGAGGCAGCCTAGACAAGCACCATATAAGACTTACCTCGCCTCAGCACCTCCCTGCACATTAGTACATCACATATAACATATATAAGCGCAACAAGCGTAAACCATTAATTGGAACACCTCAAATCATATACCAATAAATCATAGGGGTCCCGATTATAAGGCCAAATCGTTATAACATGTCTCATTCCGTGCCACACAATTTTGTCCCATAATTTGGCGCGGTTATCTCACTCATTCAAGCGTTCCAATTAATTACGACTCAACGGCAACGACCAACTCAACAGTCGGCGGTCATCCAACATAACCAAGCGTTGCCCCGCTTCGTCAGGCACAACAACGTCTACATCTAGACAGCATTCTCGAAGGAGCATTGGCCTAACTTCCACTGCGACCGGCATCCGTTGACATAGGGCATTCCCGAAGGAGCCTCATTCGGTGTAAACGCATTATAACGGGTTCCGATAGTGATCACACGCACATCAAATCTTGGCCAAGAACATCGTGATTTACGCTCATATGCCTCAATTTCAAATAATATACTTGGCCTATTTTCTTCATATTAAAAACATCCGGTAAAATAATTGTGCGTGGTTACACAGTCAAATCGATCTACAAAGCGTGATATTCTCTCATTTTAAAATCCCACGATTTTATATAGTATTTAAAACATTTTCGACGTCAAAAATCGACACCCAGTATTTTTCTTATTAAATACCAAAAATTCATATTTTTGAAATAATAATTAAAAATCATCATCTAGCACTCAATTGCATAAATTAGCAATCAATTGCACAAACCAATACAATCATGACAATCAGCACAAAATTCTGACAACCGGCTATCTCGGTATAATTTACGCTAATTAATATTTAAATAAATAAATTGCAAAGTATTTAAATTAAAACACTCGATTAAATTAACATAAGCTTACCGGGCTAATCTACTTAAACTAATTAAACTAATTAAACTAACTAACTACATTAACTAATTAAACTAACTAAATGGTCTAGCTAACCATCTAACCACCTAATTGGCCTATCTAAATTATCCCAACCAATCTAGTTAAGCTAACTAAACCTCACTAATCTCAATTAACCCTAAACTAATTCCCCTAAGAGTAATTAACCCCATAATTAGAGCTTAGGATGAGATAGCTGGTCCATGGCAACGGCGGCGCGACGGCGACCAAAACTCGGGCCTACGGCGACACCAAAGGAGGTTGGGAAAGGGCCGAAACTTGGAGCTAGTCGAGCTAGATTGAGGGGCTGGTTGGGCTCGGTTTAGTGAGCTGGACCGAGATGATTGTGGGTTGAGGCATCAAGGCGGCTGGCTGGACGAGAGGGGTCGATTGGAAGCAGCAACGGCAAAGCTGGTCGAGCGTGGGGACGGTTGGAGACCGGGTGGACGGTCGCTCGAGTGGACGACAAGGATGCGGAGTTGGACCACGGATTGGCGACTGGCTCGGTTGGCTATTTAGGTGGCTGTGCTTGGGCATGCGGTTGAAGGGATGGGGAATGGAATAGTGGTAGCAACACAGAGGAAAATGGAGAAGAAGAGGATGAAGAAGAAGCTGAAACAAAAGTAGAAGCTGGTCTGCTAGAGTGGTGGTCGTGCAAGAGGGAGAAAGGAAGGAGAGAGGCGAGACAAAGGGACAAGAAACCTTAGAAGTCAAAGCTTAAGCCAATAGGGACCATGCATAAAAATCTCAAGCACTCAAGTGTTTTTTTTCACCTTTATCTTCAGCCAACTTTGTCAATAGGTTACCCTATGGCCAATTTCCTTCCACACTTTCACAAAATCAAGCCACTTTCAAGGCCAAAAATCAACAGCCAACAGCCCCGACGAATTTGGTGGATTTCTTCTTCAATTCTCCACCACACAACTTCAATTTGATGGCCAAAATTGCTGAGGAGGATACCATACCAATTCCCACAATTTCCTTCACCAATTAGTTCACTTTGAAGGCTAAAAAGTCCTTCAATTTTGCCCATCCGAATTTCCACCAAACTAATTTGCCGAATTCTTTTTCCGCCAAAAATCCTGGGCTCGCTGAAAATTCTTCAAAGGATGAGATGATATCCTAAATATAAATCGTGACACGCTCAAACTTTTGATTCTTGAAACCAAGTTCAATTTCATGGTTAAAATCAACTTGACGCGATTTTAGCGTGACCTAACCTTTCGGATAGCTTTTATGATATTTTAACGCGTTTGACCTATGGTTGATAATTTCGATCCACGTTTGTGTATCTTCGACTCATTGACGACTCTCGGTTATTGTAAAAATCTCAAGGTTTCAATTACAGGCACTGGGTACATAATCAATAGAAAAATCAGTTTAGTGCCATTCAATGTGAATTTTGTAATAAGGTGGAATCACTCACAATTTAATTACGTGCTTATGTTGAATCGACCTATCTCCGGTCTATAATTGATTATAACGGTGCCGTATTAACCCTTGCTGATTAGCACGGTCGAGCAGTCAATTTTTGATCGAATTCTCAAGTCTGTCGCGTTTATATCCCTTAACGACTTCACCAGATAGATTAGTTATTTCATGAGTGATCAGCTCAGAGAAAAGATCCATAGGCGCGTCGATGAAAATCCCATTTCATTTAATTGAAACATGGTAAACAATCAGGATATCACACTGCTAATGTAGGAGAGTTGACATAGGCATAATCTAAGCCAAACTATTATAAATTTTATGTGTAATATTCTCTTCCCTTAACTCATTTTCCTTAAGTAATTGCATACTTACAGGTTATCTCAACAGTCTGATGATTTGCATAGCAAACTTTAATCTTTATTTAGATTTTGCTAGCAACTTATTTTATGCTGCATTTATTTATCAAGATTTTACTTAAACACATTCATCCCCTTTAGGTGTTCATATTGGCTTTATCAATTGGTATCAGAGCATAGTGCTCATCTTATTGAAGTGTTTTTACTTTTGAGTTAAAGATCTTTTATGGCTAGTATCTTGGTATTAGGAGTTGTCGAAGGACAAAGCAATACTAGACTACCCTATTTCGATGAAAAGGAATACAATGTTCAGAAGAACAAAATGAAGGCATTCCTAAGATTTGAAGATCCTTTAGAATGGGATGTAGTGAAAAAATGGTTTAATCCAAAAGTTCTGTCTGCTTCAGACAAGAAGAAGGATGTCATAGACAAAGATGCTGAAGCATATGATATATCATATGTATACAGTAAATGCATTCAATAACTGGAACACATCATATCATTCATCAAATATTCACAAAGGTCTCGATTATAAGGCTAAATCGTTATGACATGTCCCATTCCGCGCCACACAATTTCGTCCCATAATCAGGTGTGGCTATCTCAATCACTAAAGTGTGTTCCAATTATTTACGACTCAACGGCCATGGCCAACTCATTAGTTGGCCGTCATCCGGCATAACTGGGCATCGTCTCGCTCCTTCGGGCATGACAACGTCCCGCATAAATGCATCAAGACGACATTCCATAAAGGAGCATCGGTCCAACCTCCACTGCGATCGGCATCCGTTGTCAAGGGCATTTGAACTTAATCGTAAATGCATCAGGATGGGTTCACTACCCCGCATAGACGCATCAGGGCATTAGGTGATCACACGCACATCCATACTCGGCCAAGGATATTGTTCTTTGCACTCAAATACGTCTATTTCAAATAATGGACTTGGCCAATTTTATTCATATTAAAAATACCCGGTAAAATAATTGTGCTTGGTCACACATTTTAATTGATCCACAAAACGTGATACTCTCCCATTTAAAAATTTCACGATTTTAAATAGTACATAAAATATTTTTGTGTAAAAAATCGACACCCGGTATTTTTTAATTAAATACCATAAAATCATATTTTTACAATAATAATTCAAAAATCATCACCAGACACTTAATTGCATAATTTAGCAATCAATTTCACAAATCAACACATCTACGATGATCAGCGTAAAATTATGATAACCGGCTATTCCGGCATAATTTACGCTAAATATAATTAATTAAATAAATTACAAATTATTTAAACTAAACCACTTAATTAATCTAATTAACCTAACCTAGCTAATCTAATTGAACTAACTAAATTAATCCACCTAGGCACATAATCTACTTAAGCTAACTAAATCATCTAACTAACCGTTCTAACTAATTTAACTATCTAGTTCAACTAACTAAACTAACTAACTAATAGTTACACTAACTAAATTACCCTTAATCCTAATTAACCTTAAACTAATCCCCCTAAGTGCAATTAATTTCATAATCTAAGATTAGTGTGACATCCTGATTTTCGACCTTGTCTCAATTAAATGAAATTGGCTTTTCGTTGATGCGCCTATGGTCCTTTTTCTTTGAGCTAATCACTCACGAGATAATTAATTTATCAGATGAAACCGTAAGGGATATAAACGCGACAGACTTGAGAATTCGATCAGAAATCGACTGCTCGACCGTGCTAATCAACAAGGGTCAATATGACACCGTTATAATCGATTAGAAACCGGAGATAGGTCGATTCAACAGAAGCACATAATTAAGTTGTAGGTGATTCCACCTGATTGTAAAATTTACATCAAACGACATTAAATTGATTTTTTTGTCGAATTTATACCCGGTGCCCGTAATTGAAATCTTGAGATTTTTATAACAATCGAGAGTCGCCAATGAATCGAAGAGGCACAAATGTGGACCAAGAATTATCGACCACAGGTCAAATGCGATAAAATCCCTAAAAGTTACCCGGTATGTTAGGTCACGCTAAAATCGCGTCCGATCGAAATTAACTACGAAATTCAACTTGGTTTCAAGAATCAAAGGTTCGAGTGTGTCACAATTTATTTTTAGGACATCGTCTCATCCTTTGAAGAATTTTCAGCGAGCCCGGAATTTTGGCAGAAAATAAAATTTGGCAAATTAAATTCAAGAAAATTCGGATGGGCACTTTGGTGTGAATTTTTGGCCACCAAGTTAAGTTGGTTTGGGAAGAGTTTAAGGGAAAGTTGTAAGGGCGTCTACCATGACATTTTTGGGCCACCAATTTGACTTGATTTTGTGTGAAATTGAAGATGGAAATCAAGAATTCATAGGGCTGCTGGGCTGCTGAATTTTGGCATTTAATTTGGCTTGATTTTGTGAAGGTGTGGAAGGAAATTAGTCCTTGGGTGACCTATTGATCAAGTTGGCTGAAGATAAGGATGAAAAAACACTCAAGTGCAAGAGATATTTAAGTTTGACTTGCTTGGCTCTTGTCCCCTTGTCCCCCTCTCTCCCCTCTTGTGCCCTCTTCCCTCCTTATATGCGACCAACTCCTTTCTCCCCCTGCTGAACACTTCTTCTTCTTCTTCTTCCTCACTTCCTCTTCCTCCATTGTTGTTAAACCACCACCTCCAGCCCCTTGCCGAACTAGCCAGCAGCCCTGCAAGCCACCGTCTCACGCCCTTGCATTATCCGAGCCACTTGCGAGCCAACCAGCTCCCGCGACCAGTGTCCCCGAGCCTAGGCTAACCCGCGTCGCAGCCCAACACCAAACCACTTGGCTCCATCGTCATTGCCAGCCAGCCGCCCTTGGCCGACCGTCTGTCCCTGCTTCGCTCCAGCTGTCGTCCCCACGCCATTTAGCCACCAACGCCGCAGCTAGCTCCTTCTCGGACCAAGACTAGCCCCCGAGTAGAATTAGTCCTCCTAGCTAGACTTGTGAGCCTTGTGGGCTGTTTTCAGCCCTTTCCCGGCCTCCTTTGGAGTCACCGTAAGCTCGGGTCTTAGTCGTCATCGCGCCGCCACTACCGAGGACCCGTTATCTCACTAAACCGGTGAGTTAACATCCTAATCTCTAATTATGGGGTTAATTGCACTTAAAGGGGGTTAGTTTAGGCTAAGTAAGGATTATGGGGATTAGTTTAAGGTTAATTAGGATTAGGTGATTTAATTCGTGTAATTATTTAGTTAGATTTGTTAGTTAGATTAAATAGTTTAGTTTGAGAATTAGTTAGGTTAATTAGTTGGTTTAATTAGATTAAATGTAGTTAGCCTAGGTGGATTAATTTAGTTAGTTCAATTAGGTGATTAGATTAGCTTATGTAGATTAATTAAGGGTTTAATTTAAATAATTTGTTATTTATTTATTTAAATGCAATCTATTTAATTAATTATTAATTTGCGTAAATTATACTGGGATAGCCGGTTGTCAGAATTTTGCGCTAATCGTCGTGTTGTATTGGTTTGTGCAATTGAGTGCTAAATTATGCAATTGGGTGCTTGGTGATGATTTTTAATTATTATTTCAAAAATTTGAATTTTTGGTATTTAATTAGAAAAATACTGGGTGTCGATTTTTGACGCCGAAAATGTTTTAAGTATTATATAAAATCGTGCAATTTTAAAATGGGAGAATATTACGCTTTATGGTTCGATTTGACTGGATGATCACGCATAAGTATTTTACTGGGTGTTTTTAATATGAAGAAAATTGGTCGAGTACATTATTTGAAATTGAGGCATTTGAGTGCAAAGTACGATATCCTTGGCCGAGATTGGATATGCATGTGATCGCTATCGAAACCTGTCATGATGTATTTACGCCGGACGATGCTCCTTCGAGAATGCCCCAAGTCAACAGATGCCGGTCGCAGTGGAGGTTGGATCGATGCTCTTTCGGGAATGCCGTCTAGATGTAGATGTTGCCGTGCCCAACAAAGCGAGACAATGCCTAGTTATGTTGGATGACCACCGACTGTTGAGTTTGCCGTGGCTGTTGGGTCATTATTAATTGGGACACGCTTGAGTGATTGAAATAGTCATGCTTGATTATGGGGCGAAATTTTGTGGCATGGAATGGGACGTATCATAATGATTTGGCCTTATAATCGGGACCCCTGTTATTGATTGATATATGATTTGAGGTGTTCCAATTAATGGTTTATGCTTATCGCGTTCATATATAATATATGTGATGTACTAACGTGCAGGGAGGTGCTGAGGCGAGGTAAGTCTTATATGGTGCTTATCTAGGCTGCCTCTAGGTGAATTCTCCTCATAATTGGGGTTTAAGGTGTGGACTCGTTGAGACTTTGTCTCACCTCGTCGTGGTTTAAAATTTTTAGGTCCTTAGATGGAGGCACTTCATGTACGTTATGGGGTCCCGCAGGTGATAGACTTTTAGCACTCCTATTTCCTTATTCTTGGGACCAACCTGACCCATGAGCTAGTTGAGTCCACGGTCTAGGTCAATGAGGGCCTACCTCACTGGGTACCTCATCGCTTCATAGCGTGGTTCATTAACTTTCCTAATGGGATTCGGGAGGGTCCCATAAAGGGTTTTGACAGGCCTCCCATTGGCATCGAGGTGTGGGAAATAGGGCCATTTATGGATATCAACACCCCCGATGGTGTTGTGGAGGACCCAGAGCCCATGACTAGAGAGTCCAGAGCTTAGGTGGCTCAATAGCTCTTTTTGAGATAGACCTCTTGTATATAAACTGTAGGTTTGACTTAGCTGTATATAAAGTGTGTTTTATGAAAAAGGTGCTAGCATGTTTTATTATCTCATGTGTTTAATTGTTGTCTGGAGATTGTTTAATTCGCTTCCGCAAGTGCATAAAATAAAAAAGGGTCGGTGACACATCCTAGGAACGTCGCATTTTAATCGATCACCGAGGGGTGTGTGCGTGTCTGGAGTCGGGGCGTGACAATTAGGTCATTAACTCACCGGATTAGCAAGCCGACAGGTTCATGGCGATGGCGGTGTGACGGCGGTGAGATTCCGTGCCTATGGCGGCTCCAAAGGAGGCTCGAAAGAGGCTGAAAACAGCCAACAAGTCTCACGGCCAAGCTGGAAGAATGGTTTTGTTCTGGAGCTAGTCGAGGGGTTGAGGTGGCTGGCGAAGCTAGACGGCACTGCTGGAGAGGTGAGGTGGACATGAGGATGGCTAGCTGGCAACGGCGGGTGGTGGTCGAGCGGCGTGAGGAGCTGGTCGTGGCTTTTGGCTAAGGCGGGCAAATGAAGGGCGTGAGGCGAAAAGGCGGGTGGTGCGGCCGGAGCTGGCTGAGCTCGGACGGAGCTGGTCTCTGGCAGTGGCTGGTTTGGTGTTGGCCTTGGGCTGGTGTTCTGGTGGTTGGTTGCTGGCTTTGAGGTGGTAGCGACAACAATGGAGGAATGAAGAAGAAGAAGAGAGGAAGAAGAAGAAGCAAAGCAGTTGGTCGAGTGGTAGAGGTGTTCGCACAACCAAGGGGGACAAAGGGGAGAGGAAGTTAAGGGGTGAGCCAATCATCTTGCATGTAAAATATCCAAGTGATGATGAGTTTGACCAAAAAGTCTTCTGCCCTCCAAGTCAAGGCAGCAACCAATGGGCATTTTTCCTTCAAATCTTTCACCAAATAATCCAATTTGAAGGCCAAAATAGACCCCTTCAGCAGCCATACGAATTTCCATCCATTTCTTCTCAATTTGTCACAAAATCAATTCAATTTGAAGGCCGAGAACCCCAATAATTCAGCCCCTACGAATTTCCACAAATTCTTCTCAAATAAACCAAATTGGTGGCCCAAAAATCCCTCTAACTCAGCCCATCCGAATTTCTTCTTAATTTAATTTGCCGAATTGGTTTTCCACAAAATTTCCCAGCTTGACAGAATTTTCCCAAAAGATGAGACGAGGTCCTAAAAATAAATTGTGACATGCTTGAATGTTCGATTCCCGAAACCGAATTCAATTTTGTGATTAAAATTGACCGGACGCGATTTTAGTGCGATCCAACTTACTAGGTAGCTTTTAGCAATTTTATCGCATTTTACTCATGATCGATAATTTTCAATCCACGTTTGTGCATCTTCAACTCATCGGCGACTCTTGGTTGTCGTAAAAATCTCAAGGTTTCAATTATAGGTATCGGGTACAGAATTGACAGAAAATTGGGTTAGTGCCATTCGACATAAATTTTGCAACCATGTGGAATCAGCCACAATTTAATTATGCCATTCCATCGAATCGACCTATATCAGATCACTAATTGATTATAACGGTGCCGTATTGACCCTTGCCAATTATCACGGTTGAGCAGTTCATTTCTGATCGAATTCTCAAGTTTGTCGCGTTTGTATCCCTTAACGGCTTCACCTAATAGATCAATTAACTCATGAGTGATCAGCTCAGAGAAAAAGGACCATAGGCACGACGATGAAAAGCCCATTTCATATAATCGAGACGAGGTCGAAAATTCAGGATGTCACACCTGTGGTGTGATGCCACGAATTTTCTAACCTTGAAAACCATTAGGTGAATAAATAGAAAGTTCGAAAAGTTGAAGTGGGTCGAATTAGGCCATGGTTTGAGCCAACTTATAAATTGGGCCTTGAGATTTTATTAGTGGGCCACTCGGTGAAAGAAAGACAAGCTAGGCTCACGAGTCAAGTTTGGGCCACGAGAACGAGCCAATTAATGTTAGGGGCTTGAATTGAGTTCATTGAGCCGTGAAAGTCCAGTTTTGTTAACAAGAGATCAGGGCCGCTTGAGATGACGTGGGCTTTATTTTAGCGACATTTAGGCCCACCTGAGGTCATAGGGGACTTTAATTAATTGATTAGTTGAAAAGAAACCTCTTTTTAGCCTTACGGATACGGTTAGGTACGGGATTTTAGACCGTGAGAGGTCTCGTGCATTACGAATGTAGTAAGGTGTCTTATGTCTATTAGGAGTTGTAGTAATATATCGATGTAAATGTTTGCGTAACTACTTTGAAGACTTTGGGAACATGCATGGGAGGACACATGCACGTTGGTCTTATCCCCTTTAAAGCTAGTTCTAATGAACCTTTTATTTAATTAGTATAAGTTATTAAGTTTAAGAGGGGAAAGAAGCCCACCCTTGTTCTCTCTGCAACTCTCCTCGAACACAGCCACCATGGGGATTAAGAAAACCCATCATTTGCGTGGAAATTCCTCCCAAAGACCCCAAGGACCCATTTTCCCTTCATCTTCTTCATTCTCCTCGTATTTTCTCTCCCGAACCCACTCTTCTCTCTCTCTCTCTCTCATTTTCCCTCGGCAGCAAGCACACTTCATATCCTTGCCATTTACCATTCGTGTGAAGCCGAGAGAGCCCAGAAAATTTTGGTGACGCCGAGCTAAGGAGGGAGGGCATTCCGCGCCCTCAAGGTAGGGGAAATTGTCACGTTTTAGGATGCTCGAAATCTTTTGGAGCTCAGGACGTCTGGTCGGCTTAGGCATAGCGTAGGAGGGGTTGTGGTGGATGGATGGTGCTTGAAACGCTTGTGCATGTTGTGACTAGTGGCTGAGCTAGGTTCGAGGGGATGAGAGAGGTGGTTTAAGTTAAGTTTTAGGGTCGTAAGTTGCTGGAATGTAACTTTTGCTATTCTGTGTTGCTGGTTGTTCACGTGTAATGTGGTTATGGACGGTTTCAAGTGTGATTGACAAGCTACGAATGGGTGACCTGCTATGTTGGGCGATACGAAAGGCCTGGTAGTTGCTGCTTGAGTGTATATTGGTGCAATGCTATCTTTTGTGGCTTGAGGATTAATTCGCTCGACCAAAAGGCTTGTAGACATCCACTTCATGTAAGAGAAACAGTGTGTCTCTTGGCTAGCTAACATGTGAATGTATGTACAGATTGGTTAAGCCACGGCAAGGGGAGAATTCGTGGGTTTGAGCGAGGCAATGTATAGTGTATGGTTCGAGAAGGTTCTGATTTAAGGAAAATTATCATTGGTAATAAGTAATGACTACTGTAAATTGGCAAGTGCGAAGACAAAGATATCATTGAAGTCATGGGTTAAAAAGCAAGGGGTCATCAAGGGACGTTCGTAATTTGGAAGCGAAGGTATATGGTCTAATAGTTGATGAAATAGTTGTAAAATTTCCTTATATATGTATACACATATATGTAGTACTTAGTCAATACTTAGAGGAAGTATATATATATATCACCTTGTTTTATTTGATCTCAATATTGGTGTTTTTTTTATGGATTGCCATTTCTATATATGATATGTCGGGTTCGAGTACTTGTGAATGAATTCTCCTTGCTGATTTTATATGATCGTTAAGTGCTATTTCTACTGAATGGGTGCTGGAAGGTACACGTGCAATAATGATCATGTTAGTGCTTTGTGTTGTGATGAAATTCAGGTGGTGGACAAATGAGCTATGAATGAATCGATTGCGCTTCTTATGTTTGAATTGTGTTACTATTTGAGCATGTATCTTGTGCCAAGTGATTCTGTAAGTCGTTCTGAATTGTAGCTAAAGTTGCGATTGTAATATATAGGAATCGAGAAAGAGTTATGAGAGAATGAATGGGAAAAGACTATCCTAAAGAGATTTCATTGTCCAGTGGTAAACAATACCCTCAAGGAGTGGGGATGGCCTTGTTGTATGTCTAGGATGCCTCGATTTAAAATCTCAAGGGCAGCGACTGCTGGATTCAGGATGCTTTGGAGTGAAATGCCCACAGCCAGCATCCCATGGAAGACCGGCCGGCATCTTGGTGTTATCTTATGAGCTTGCGAATAGAACTGAAAAACTGAAAATAGGTGAGTTGAACTTTGGCCATGAAGGTGGTGCCCGATGGAACAAAGATGATTTTTCATTTATACATTGATATGCGTATTGGTTCCTTGATGGGTTGCTACAAATATGTTGTACCGTATCATTCATCTATTGAGATTAGGGTAGTGAGTCCATACATGCTCATCTTATGAAACGATAGGCCCCATGAATTAAATTGAATGTGTCTTTGGTTATGGATTGGGTAGCCTTTTGAGTAATTAATAAATTTTTCATTCTAATACGCGGTTTATATCCTCTACTAGGCACAACTCACTCCTTATTATCTTTTCAAATTATTGGCAATGGATGTACCCCAGTAGCTACTTATGGTGCTCTAGAATATGTGGAGATCTCCTTCCATGATGTATATGATATTGACCAAGGCTAAACTTTCACTCGTTATGAAGCCACACTATGGATTGACGATGGTTGCCCTGCATGGATTACCATGTGGTTCGTGTCCTACTTTCTGAACCATGAACCAAGATGGGGACCTGAGAGGCCCGCTTTGTGTAGAACCGGACGGGCCTAGGGCTTGGACGGCTGGGGCTTATGTAGTTAGGCTAGTGAAGGGTGGCTTTTGTATCAACTTCGGGACGACCTTGAGTAGAGGAGCTAGGATATTTTTTGAACCCTCTCACCCAGACATTTCACAGCATTTTTTTTTTTTTTTGATGGAATGTAGATGTTGTCCATGTGCGTGCAAGTGAAAGCAAAGCTTGTAAGTAAAATGTAACCCAAATAGATATCTCATGGAAAAATATAGAAGCACCCTTTTCTCTATCTTGTAGTCTTTACGTTATGTGATAGTAAGTGGATTTTGAGATCATTATCTATAGGTGTGCATAGTTAAAGCATATGAAAGAATGGAATCAAATAGATTTTGTGAGAATAGCCATGGCCGCTAGTTTTGAGTAGGCCATGTATGGCTTGTGTCTTATCCATTTTTTGGGCTCATCAATTAGTTAAAGTTTGTATCATGTTTCATTTGAACGTAGAAAGTGGCGCTATTAGGACGCCATAGCTCTTATGGTATCATAGCATAGGATTACTTGGAGTGATAAGGTGTGCTAGCAGTTTATAGGAATAGGATAGATGCAAATGAATATGCATGTACTACTTGTTTGATGCTGTTGTTGTGAAACTAAGTAGCTTTGGTTACTCATAAGATGTCAAGTAACGTTCGTTATTCATTAGTTCTATAGGCATGTTCGGTCAACTAATGGTTACTGATCAATGTGTAGAAACCTAGACAGGCAAGGATGAGGGGATCATGGAGGAGAATGGCCACGGGTGAATATTCTTCAGGAGTGAATCCTTGCCTGGAAGGGATCTTGTAGGCCCTTGCAAAACATGGGAGCCTTATTGGAAAGGCAAGCCCAACAACAAGCCAGCAGTGAGCGACGGATACAAAGGTTGATGGAGCAATTCCTTAAACTGAAGCCATCCAGGTTTACAAAACTCGGGGACCCTTCAAAGGCAAAATCTTGGATAAATGAGATGGAGAAGATATTCACTTTGTTGAACTGCACAGATGTAGAGAAAGTATCACTAGCGGAAATCAACTTCAGGGAAACGTCGAGTATTGATGGAGGGCGACGAAAGGAACAGTATTTTCGAAAGGAACTAAAGTCACCTAGGTCGAATTTATTAGAGCCTTCTTTGGGAAACATTTCTCTAATTGCGCGTGAGATAAGAAGGTGATAGAATTCATATAGCTAAACTAGAATCACCTAACAATAGACTAGTATAAGGCTAAATTCTCTGAGCTTTCCAGATTTGCACTAAGATTGGTTGAGGATTGGGAAGATAAAGTGAAGAGGTTCTTTAGTGATTTAAGGCTTGATATTAGGTAGGGGTGAGCATTGGTCCAGGGTCGACCCTAGACCGGCCTAACCTTGCCGGTCCTGGTCCGGTTCTCAGGGAGACTAGGTCGGTCCTTTGTCCTAGAATTCTTAGACCAGCATTGTGCAGGTCGGTTCTCAGTCCTGAGAGTTCTGAGTCGATCCAACCCGGACCAACCCTGACTATATATATATATCTAATATCCCTGACTATATATATATATCTAATATATTATTTATAATTTTTTTATATAGAGAAAACCTTAAAATAAATGGCGTCAACAATATTAAACAGCTATTTAGTGAGAAGTTCAAGTAATTTTACATTATTCTTTAATAACTTAGGTTTTTAATGTCTTTTACGGCATCGATAGTCATAATTTACGAAGGAGGAAAATGTTTTTGTGAGGAGTCCTCACAGCGTCCAAAAAGGCACCTTATGGCATTCTCCTCAAGTATTCATTCTCTTTTGTCTTATTTGTCTTCTTAGTCTTTAATTTGCTAGAATAAAAAAAAAAACTTCTCCACTCGCCACTCAACAATCGCCTTGCTCGCCACTCGACAATCGCCTCGCTTGCTTTCGGTCACTCGTGTTGCTCGTCACTCGCCGCTTGATGCTCGCTTGGCTTGTTGCTCCCCGCTCAACATTCGATGCTCATTCTGTTTGACGCTCATCTCACTTGACCCTCACCGCTTGCTTTTCTTAGCTGGCCTTGCTTATCATCGAACCCATTGGGTCAATACAGTCATCTATTACCCTTTCAAGAAGTACAAAAAATGAAATAAAAAATTATTGGTTAGTCCTAAGTTAACCTTGAAACTGGACCAAACCCATTCGGTCAGTTCGGTCATCAATCGCTTTTTTAAGAAGTACAAAAAATGAAATAAAAAATTATCAATTGGTTCCGGGTTGACCCTGGAACCGGACCGAACCCATTGGGTCGGTCCGGTCCTCGGTCTCAAGCTCAATAGGGTCGGTCCACGGTCCCAAAAATTAAGTACCAGCATTGTGCAGGTTGGTCCTAGGGTTAAGGGGTGGACCGGCCCAATCCGGACCATGCTCACCCCTAATATTATGGGAGAATTGGTGCCTTGAATCTAAAAGATTGTAATGAGATATATGAATAGGCCTAGCTAGTGGAGAAAGACTTGATAACTAAGGGAAAGACATAGGTACGTCATTATTGGGAAAATCCCTATGCTACTTTGAAAATGATGACTGTGCATATTGGTTGAGTAGTACCAAGTGATATATGCACAAGTCAAAATGTTGATGTTATCATAAACAACACTAGAAGATTCTAATATGAGGAGTGCTCTATCACTGTCTTGAGTGTTTTGCCGATATTTGAGGTGAACATTATATTAGGTGATTAAAAATGTCTACAAGATAGAAGGATCTTTAGATAAGGTGAACATATGGAAGGACCTTAACTAAGGGTAAACAAGCCGAGAAGAACGAAGATGTTCGTGATGGCTTGTAGGTACAAAGATCAAGTGAATAGTTGGATGAACTTGGTGAAGTGAACAAACTTAGAACGGGGATATTCAATAAAGTTTGGAAGGACCATGAAGATGAATAGCTTGGTAAAGTCAAAATTGACCAGAATGATCAGGTGTAACAGATTGTTGGCATAGGAATAGCTACCGACATTACCAATGATCCTTGTAATTTTAGTGAAGATGAGGAACTATCATGTGTATGTGGTATCCTTGAAGATCTTTGGAAGCTGATTTAGTCAAATCAGTGAAGATGAGGAATCGGCGGGGATGCTGATGTCCTTGGAGATCTTTGGAAACTGATATGGTTAATCACCAAGGATGTTGATGTCCTTAGAAGTCTTTGTATGTTGAAGAAGTCAAGAGGGTCATTGGATGATTGATCGCAAGTTGCGCACATGGTTTGTCGATGAATAGCATCAATAGACTAGTAAAGATCTACATGTCGTCCTAATTAAGGGTAAGGGATCGTGAAAGATGTTTAGTCTTGGAAGGTGCTGGTCACTTGACCACTTGCCTAGAACATTGAAAAGAAGAGGATAGCCATAACAAAGGCTTGAGATTCACAAAAAGATCACCAGAGTTGATCAGGAGCAATTTTGGCATTAATGAGCAAGTCTAACAAATGTACATTGACATTAATTGGAAATAGCTGCTGTCAAAGAGCTGTTTTGACAATCTTAGCAATAGTCTACTATTGGCAACGGCTAGAACCAATGACTACTTAAGGATTTTGATGGGCAACGGTCGTTTGAGAATAAATGACTATATATTGTGTCCAAGAGATATAGTTGCGTTAAAGAAACCGAACATGATGAGTTATGTGCTTTGAGTCTTATTCTTTGCTTTATTTTTATTATTAGTTGTTGTCTATATCTGGGTGATGTTACTATTCACAATCAGTGATAAGAGCAAGTGTCCAAGAGTGATAGCAGTACATGAGTCTTAGTAGTAAGATTTACTAGAAAGGTGGTACTTGTTGATTGTAACTTGTCTTGAAGATTCCTAGTAAATTCCAGCCTTGTTGTGGCTGTTATTGGGAGTTAACATAGGCTGGGGGATAAAGCCGAACCACTATATATTTACTTGCGAATCTTTTATCTCTTCATTACTTGCATTACCTGAAATTTACTATCACGTTCTGTTAAACAATAGCTACCGCACCTGATTTCTACACTCTGTTTCTACCAATTTTTGAAGTTGAACTTGTTATCTTCCGTAAATGTTTTTCATAGTTCTCAAAACTACCTATTCGCCCCCTCCAAGTTGTATTGTTAGCCCCAATAATTGGCATTAGAACCTCGTTGCTTATTAATTGAAGCATTGTGTTTTAGAGCATAAAGATCTTTTATGGCTAAATTTACAAGAGGTGATTTTGTTATTACAAAATTCTATTTGTTGATGATCTATTCTTTCAACTCAAGATTTTTGGAGTCACTTCATTACTCTTAAAAGTTTCTTTGTTTTGAATCAAAGACTTCTAGATTTACTTTTTACCAAGAAATCGTCAACATTTTCAAAATTTTATAAATTATCCTTCTTGGCTTTGAAAATTTTTTATTGATTACTTTGATTAAGTTCTTTGGGCAAAAGATTATCCTAATCCAGATAAGTAGTCTTACTTTATAGTATTGCTTCTTATATGGATTCTTCTGAACAAATAAATATATTTAATCTCAAAATCTAAAGATTGTCTTGTTTGTTTCTTACCCCACACAATCTCACTACAAGCATGAGGAAAGACAACCGAATTCTAGCTCGTCATTGTGTTCATCCAAAACAATCAGCACATCTTCAAGTGGAATGAAAGGTGCAACGAAAGCAAATGGTTGATGGTGAGAATCTCTAATCCGGTCGAAATCGGTTTGTATACGGAGAGACTCTCTCATCTCAGTCGATGACCATCTTTACAATGCAAGGCCATTCTTTCTAGCCTGCTAGCCATTGAATGCCGGAGATGAAATTTAGGTATCTCGTCTTTGAAAAGAATCTCTTCGAAGTCCCATTCAAAGAGAGGCGGCTATTGATAAATTTTGCATGCTCATTTAGGTGTCCGAAACGCTTTTTTTGGATCCCCTTCAGTCGACGCCCATCTCGCGCTCGATGAAATGACCCTGACGCGCGTTTGTGATTTCAAAGCTAGTTTAGCCAAATCCAAAGGTGTACTTGTGTGCCAGCACGTTATTAATCGACTCGCTAGCCCTGGAGTGTGGTTTTCTCGAGTTTACAGCTATAGTTTTCCTTTTCTAGTCTGTCTTTTTGCTTGTTGTCACCAATGGGCGGTCCGAGATGTTAGCTTGAAGCAGTTGATGGAGTTAGCCTAGTGATGGTGATTGGGGGTTCTTGATGACGCAATTATCATTCTCGGTGTGTACGCAATTTGTTGTTGAAAGCTGGGGTGTTTGTAGTTGAATTGTTCTATGCACCGGGAGAAGGTTGCAAGCATTGCAAAGAAAGAGAGAGCTGTTGGGTAGAAAAAAGGAAAAATAATAAGAAAAGAAAATGAAAAAAGAAAAGAAGAAAAAAGGAAAAAAAGAAGAAGAGAGAAAATAGGTTGGATTTTCTTCATGTGGGCTTCAGGCTATTGTGAGCTAATCGAGTAAATGAGGTAATTGTGAGTTGGCCTCAGGGCAGCCCTTTTTTCTTTATTCAACCCGGATCGATAGGGTTTAGGTCGGTTTAGTCGGACCAGATCTCTTGACCCAATCCAAATATCTTTTTTATATAATAACAAAATTAAAATATATATTAAAAATATTAAAAAAATATTAAAAAGTGTAAAAAAGGGAAAATATATTAAAAATCGGAATTTTTTAAATAAAAAATTCATAAAATTTTTGAAAATTCTGAAAAAGAAACTCCAAAAATTCTAAAAAAAATTAGAAATCCTTGAAAAGCTTAAAAATAGTTTCAATAATTTTCTCTTAAAAGGGGGAAACCTTGCAATCTAGAATTGTGCTCAATTTGGAGAAACCCCTTAGGGCTTCACCTTAGGATTTTAATTTTCCTTAAAGATGAATACCCTTTGCCATGCATTTCATTGTGTTGACTTTGGCCTCTCTTTAGTTTAGCTAGAGATGGCATGCTCCCTAGTTGGTACTGTTAAACCTATACTCTCCTATGTAATTTATTTAACACTTTCCTTTATTGTTGATTGTTATTTTAACAATTTCGCACATGCATGTTCACTTCACATGTTAGTAGATAGTACAAAATCAATTCAAACTGCTTGACAAAAATCTTTATAAAATGAACAAGATTAGATATTGAAATGGTACTAATTATTTTATTAGTGTAATCAAGTTCTCAATCCTAAATTTTATGATTGCGTAGGAAGTGAAGTATGCTCCCATACTTTGCTTGGTTTCTAGCAGACCCTAATAGGCTAGTAGTGGCTTCTCCTTCAAAAAATTTTCATACCATCAATTTGAATACCCGACTTAGCACGAGGTATGAGTTTGGAAGAGCCCGCATCTAAAACATAGGCCGTAGGCCTGTCCTTTAAGCAATACCCCTAAACTTATGCTCTCCTATCTACCGAGGCGTAGGTTATGACACTATTGGACGCTTCTCTGTTCATTTAATTGAATTAACTTTTAAGACAACATGTTTTTTCACAAGGTGAATTCGATATGGGTCACTCCCATGTGTTTGTTTGGCTAGTATCGATTTTGTAACATTCTCGATTTTGACCCACATTTTAGCCCAGCCAGTAGGCCAAAAGCTCAGTATGCCAATGGTGAGACTTGGGTTTCGAAATGGGTTCTTCTTTGTGAACATTGGATCTGCCAGATGGACAAGTTTTTAGGGAATGGTTTTTATTTGCTGCTTTTTCTACGACACAAATTTGAGTTAGATTCTTTCATGAAAAATGTTAACTAAGGTCTTCTCTACAACATACTAAAATTTCATAATTTTTCGATTTCATTTGGCAAGGCAATGATGTTAATTTCGGAAACCGATCAAAACTATTTTTCTTACTTAGAAGGTGTGAATCACGCCCAACTTGGCCTCTAGTCCTTAATTGCCCTCTTGAGGTGACCTAAGCTACCTAGCTATAGTCTTACCCTATCTTAAGGCTTGATGACGAAGTAATACCTCTCATAAATGCCTCTTGACCGATTTGTTTGAGGACAATAATGCAAGCCTATTAGGAGACCTATAACATCTATTAAGGGGAGGATAGACAAGTGTGACGATTTATTAATTACGAAACTAGGTGGACCAATTGGAAAGCAACCACATCAATCCCTCACTTTCCAACTAAATCACCTTTATTTATGATTGTTCGGACCATTCTTGGGGAAGATTCCTATAATAGGGGTAGAACCCATTCACCCCACCACACACCTCACCAAAGCCATTCTCCTCTCTTTCCTTTGCACTACCAATCATCCCTTTCTTTTTCTCTCATAGCTCGACCCTCTCTTCTTGCTACCGCCCTTGCCACCTTTCCTATCGTCATCAATTTAAAGTCGCTGGCTTAGATAGTAGTAAGTAGACTTATTAACATTTGATTAGGACATTGTTTAACACTCTTACAAGCTTGTAACAAATCCATGTTTGATTTATTGTTTTTGATTATGGCTTACGTGTGCTTGCTTAAGTTGGTTTTGGATTGGTGTTGGGCCTTGATTTGGCATTTAGCCTTTGAAGTTGAAATGGCCTAGTTTGGATGCTTGATTGTTGTGCTTCAACTTGAACTTTGAATTGGTTAGGTTCCATGCCTATTTTACTATGCTCTCATTTTACTTTGATTCCAAAAGTTTTGAAAAGATGTTTTAAAGAAGGCTTGATGTTGTTCTATGAACTATTTTAAACCACTTTTGAAAGTGTCTATTCACGTCTCGAGTTCCAAGTAGAGGCTTCATCGGCCTTGGACAGACATAAGATCACGACGGATTGGTCTTTTCTTGGTTTTGGGGCGATATTGAGGTGTATCACTCTTTTGAGCCAAGTTTGATACTAAATTGGTATATCGTATGGATCAAACCAAACTATAAACCTCCATTTGAGCTCAACATGTTCAATGATTCAAAATTGGTAAGGCATTTCACACACTTACGTGTGGCATGCCTTCGGGCTTTGAACTAAAAGCGAAGATAAAAATTGGCTTGTGATGCTTGATGCTTGGACATACGAGAGACTAAATTGTGCCATCGACCAATGGATTTTGGCGATGATGCCTGATGGATTTTGAAAGAACCAATGGATTTCGGTTATATCGTTGACCAACGGATTTCAGCGACGATACCTGATGAATTTCGAATGCTCGGTGGATTTCAGAAGGGTTGATGGATTTCGATCATTAATAAATGAACGTTGTGTGTATGAGTTCCTTATATGTGTGATGAATCCTTGATGTATGCTTGCATTTAGTCGCTTTGAGGATCTCTCCTATTTTTATTAAGTCATGGCTTTTATTTTTGTTATTAATCTGCCATCAACAACTGTTTGGATTATTTGCTTATTGAAGGGCTAGACATCATCCTACCTAGATTTTAGTAGATTTACTTACTGGGTTATACTCACTCGTTGTCTTCTTCAGACTTGTAGGATGATTGTACCTCCCGAAAGGTTCGGCGTTCCTATGGATATGATGGTGTCAAAAACTACTGTTTATTTTGTGAGTATTAATAAGACCACTACAATCATCTGGGTAGATGAAGGAGTGGACGAACTCGTACCTCACAAATACCGCGCCTAGTTTGAGTAGGTCGAAGGCAGTTTTGTTGATTTCCTTCAAGGCTTTGATGGTCGACCAAGGCCTAAGAGTGATACTCCACCCAATAGCGCCGCAGTAGACTAATTTGCTAATTTGGTAATCGGTTCTTAGGGGTACTAATTTTGGTAGAATCTCATTAGAGGAGATCGGTATATCTGGAGATGGCATGTATGTATTAGTTAATGTGAAACTTGGCTTGAGTAAATGGGCTTGTAAGATAAATAAGGCATGTATATAAAATTACCAGGAGTTGCCATGTATGTGTAAATATATGATTGTGAGTGTGCTTTTTCTATTGACTTGTTGTGATGTTTTGTGATCGGGTGTTGATCGCTTCCGCATGTATATAACTCGAATATCAATGAAAAAAAAAGAAGAAATACAGGTTAGCAACACCCCTGGGATGTTGCGAAAAATAACACTCATCGCTCGTGACCCTAGAGATGGAGTTAGGGTCATTATAGATTTCCTCAAATTAACCCATTAAATTTGTTCCTCGAATCCTGATGCTTCTTGTCAAATAAGGAAACTATGTCAAAAGCGAAGTTAGAGACGGGATATTGGAAAGATACCATATTACTCTTCCCTAGAGTTTGTATCCAATAATTTCTCAGAATATCTCGAATGTTGGTGATAACCACTTTGCCTTGTCATGGTTTAGCATCCCATTTTAGTTCGTCCTTTTATGGAACCTTTTCTTTTTTCACCGTTGATCACAGGGACCCTCGCCGTATCTAGGGGAAGGCCGCGACCCTCGCCTCAAGTTTGGGCAAGGGCTTGCAAGCCCCCACCACTAGTTGACTAGGGTTGCCGGTCCCTAACTAGGGCCTGACAACCCTGGCTGACCCTCTCCCCATCATTGTTGACCCTTCTTGACAATGGTGAGGTGGTGAGGGCTCGCACAACCCTAGCCAATCAAGTGCTGCTACTTTTTCTTTTATAAATTTAGTTTTAAATTAAATTAAATTAATATTTATATTAAAATGCAAATAAGAAGCAAAACAATGTCATTTTAGCTCTTCTTTGCTGACTTAACTTTTGGACGAGCCATGTAAGCGACTTATATTATTAAAAATAAGCCACATCGAATTTCCAATACTCTTCAATGGAGTTGGCACTTCAATATCCTTTTTTTTTTTTTTAAAGTGATGCTTAAGTGTACCTTTCAGAACTTTTAGTACTTAAATGTCTTTTTGTGCCAAATTTTGGCACTTGCGCTGTATTTGTGCCGACATTTTACTAATAAATCTTGGCACATATTATGAAACTTAAAATAAATATGAAACGCATAATTTTAGGTCAACTTTTGTTCCCTACATGTGTTTAATATTGTACTAAATGATGAGGTTCTGATTTTTATTATTCTTTTAAACGGTGCTTTTGTGATTTTGCAGCATAGGGGCCATTTTTTTCAATATATTTTGGAAATTTTGTAGTCTAATTGCCCAAATGAGTCGAATCAGCATAATGTAAATTTTGTGGCTATAAAAGTACCGTTACAAATTCAATGTAGCGATACTGTTAGCCTAGCTGGACCCATCCATATATAATTTAATCTAATACTTAACATGCATATAAAGTTGGCTCCTCCTAATTAATGCACCCTACTTATCATGGGGAAAGAAAAAAATTCAATAGAAAAATTTCTATCAAATGTAATCTACTATATACTTATAACTATACTAATCTAATCTAATATATTGTACTGAAATTGACCTTTTTCACATTAATGCATTATTTAATGGAATGTTTCTTTTCTTTTCCATGTAAAATTTGATGACTTTTGTAAGAAGTGAAAGTATAGTAGGTACATCACTTGATAATATACTTACAATTAATGTGAATTGGCAAATTTGACTTTTCACTCTGAACGCATTCAACTTAATGAAGTGATTCTTTCCTTTTTCAAAACAGCTTTGTCAAGCGAAGAGTAAAGGGAAATCTCTTGATAATATATTATAGTGATAATGAATTTTGCACATTAAAAGCATTCGAATTTAATGAGTTTAAAGGAAAGGGAACACACACACACACACACACACACACACATATATTTGTGATATTTCCTTCCATTTATAAATTTTATGATTATTATCACTGTTATAACTTGAAATGTATTATACAATTGAATATGCAAGGGTAGTAGAAGAATTTTCACTTTTGAAATCCATCATATTATTATTCGAGTTTCTGTTTTCCAAATATGCATATGAATTGATTGAATTAGCACATTTTCCATTCAACCAAAAGGAGAAAGAAAGAAGAAGAAGCAAACTATGGAAGGAGGAGTTTCACCATATGAAACCTTTGAAGGTCACAGATAACAGTCCGTCATTTTCTATCTATTAAACACTCTCGACCTCTAAGTAAATAAGATACGTTGCTTTCTGCTTTCTGCTCTGCTTAGATAGCATAGCAAATTAACTCTAAAAAGATTGTGGACAGGATTGTCTGCGAAGAGACTTTTGCGGGATCCATCACTTATTCTCTATCTTCATGAAGCTCCCTCATAGTGTCATAGGGATGCTTTTATTGAAAATTGATTATCTTAGGAACTATGCGTGCTTTAAAAGCATTCGGCTGCTAAAGCATCTCTCCTTATTATTATAATATTAATGCGAAAAAGAACTAACGGATCCTACAATTAAAGTGATGCGAGGTCACCATAAAAATAAGCGAGGAATAATCAATAGTGTTTTATATATCTAGATTAAGCTCAAGTAAAATCTACTAATATTATCTCATAACCTCTCACGGGAAAATCATTTAGAAAATCCACATCGAGAAAATAATACGATACTTTTCTTGTTTGCCCTACGTACCGCTGAACCAAGAACTCTCTCTGAGGCTTCGTACGGAGGATCTTTTCTCCCTGTGCGGCTGTTCAGGAAGGGAGACCCACAAAGTCTTCTTTTTCCCTTGCATGCATGCGGCTACTCAGTCAGAAAACAAATGATAAACGAAACCCTCCGCCCATTGTTTCTTCCTCTTATAATGACCTTTTTGCCCTCACAAGCGAAATAGATATCATAAAAAGTATAATTGTGTCCCTGTTTGGCTTTTTTAGTAATTTTGCTCTTCACGATCAAAATTGATGACTTAATCAAGAATCGGGTGTAAACGCCTCAAACTTGAAACGCTAATGTAACAGTTTGCGAGACACCAGTTGAATTAATGTCTCTTTCACCAAGATTCGGGATTCTTAAGATAAAGCTGTGATGGGCTTTTATTCTACTATACATCGAGTTCGATCAAACTTGTTTAACCTACTTATATACTGCACAATATAGAAGAGAAAGGGAGAGTAGAACAGCTCTTCTTCATGAAACACAGAATCCATATGCATAATGGATTATAGGTTTGTTGCCTTATTCTTTCTTATGTTTGTGTATAACAGATTTGAATAAGTATTAGAGTAATTTTATATTCCCCATATCTTTCATCGTCTCGAAGGTATCAAATTCAGACCGCAAATGTATACAACATTATTTTGCGAATGACATGTATGAATTTTGGTTACTAAGTTTGTATAATCTTATGATCAGTTCGGTTTCTGTTCATAAGTTAATATATAAAAGGTAGAAGGTTCTTAATTACACTCAGCGTTGCATGATTATTAAAGGAAGAACAAAGAATGTGGTCACTCAACGTGCTTCACGAAAATGCAGCCAAAGCAGCAGAATAGGATTCAGTCGCATCCTCTCTGTTTTTATTTTATTTTTAAACCTATTTATCTTTTCTATCTTTTTTTCCCTTTTTCCTCATTAATCTCGTTTGTGACCCCAGGCAAGGAATATCTCACAGTGGCACCTGCAATATAACAAGTTCGAAACCCTCCTGCCTCGTCCATCCATCCCTTAATCCCATTGAAATCGTTGAATAATGCGGCCTTCTCCTAATCAAGGAACTGCTTATGCACTAACTAAATGTATCTTAACAATAGTCTTGAGTATTTCTAATTCAACAAAAAAAAAATAATTCTTTTGATGTAGGGCTGTCTACTATTGACACAACGCAAAGGTATGACATGATTTTGCTCCCAAAAAAACAAATTTTGATATAACATATAAGCATGCGGTTAAACCTGACACAATTTAAGATACATCGGTTCATTTTTTAACAGTAAAATAATTTGTCATTATATCAATACACTTTGCTTTTATAGGAAATAACACAAATAGTCGACATATATATCGTGGCATAACACGAATTGATAGTCCTATTTTTATAAGTCTACGTTGATATTAGTTTGTTGGAATCGTTTCCAGTTCAAACACATTTACAGCAAAAGCTAATAAAATATTAAGTGGAGTATGTTAAAAATTTTGCTTCCATAAATTATTATTTTTTATACTTTATCGCATTTTCAAATTTGAGAACTTAAGCTCAAGCTTGAGTTTAGACTAGAAATGGGGAAAAGACACCACGAGTGCTATGTCACATCGGGTTTCTCACACTTGGGTGAATTTTTCAAAAAAATTATGGCACTAGGGTGATCGGTTGAAAGTAATAGCACTTAAGTAAATGTTTTTTAGAAGTTATGGTACTAAAGTGGACCGAAAAAAAAGTGATAGCACTCGGGTAAGTGGTGTATGAAAGTTATGATACTTTTGGCGTTCTTGTCGCAACTAAAAATTTATGTACACAGCCAAGTCAAGCTCAACCCCTTGAAAATCTGAGCAAGTCAAGCTTGATCGAGCCCAAATTGAGGACCGGGCCATGAACGACCTTGATTTAGTCGGAGTCCGAGCTCAAGCATTAGAAGGTACTGACTCGACTTGGTTATACGATGACCATAAGAGAGTGAAGGGAAATAAAGGAGCAAATGAGGGAATAAATAATAGGGGATAGTGTGATTTCCTTTCTATCTTGTTTTTCAGAGAGACTCATTTCGTCGCATTCCTACTATCATTATTGAACCACATCTTCTCTTACTGCAAAAGGAATCAACCTGATTGATTATTAGCTCGTCTAAGCCCAAAATAGATACCTTGGGATAGTGATGCTAGCAAAAAGGGTAGTGTCACACTTTACTACATTGATAGAAGGAACGGGCATCTATCTTTGTAAAAAGGGATTGGGGATCCTAGGAACTTTCCCTTTTTAAATGCCAATGCTCTTTGTCGTCTCCAAATTATATATAATTAGAAATAAATTGATTGGCGCAAGAGCATACATCTAATCCAAATTCTAATACATGAAATTTGATTGGTTGACTCAAGATTAATGGGAGTGCCCTTATGAGAGCAGGTAAAATTATAACCTATAGATTCCCCAAAGCTCACCTCACTGGAGAAACCCAAAAGACCAAATCCCCAACCTAATTAATGCACCCTATTAATAAATAATCTAATCAAATATCTAATATGCATAAAAAAGTTCGAACCTCCTAATTGACGCACCCTATTTATAATCAGCATTGTTACTTGACTACATTTTTTTGGGAGTCGGACATCCAATCGCAATTGACAAGAATCTATTCACATCGACTAAGTGGATCTGCCAAACTCTTAGTCATACTAACACTATAGAGTATTTCATGGGTAGTCTGTAATAATGTTCTGCTCTTCAACTCTGCAACTCATTATGGTTCATTGGCACTAGTGCAGTGTTTCATTATGCATTCCTTTATGCATAATTCATTTAATAGCTCCAAGCAAAACTCCATTAGACTATAAATCCACATATGCTTGACCATTTTACCAATCTCATTTTTTTTTATCAAAGCTCTCAACTGCTTAACAACGGCATCAAACTTACGCGAATTAACACAAACACCAAAGTCTTCCTTGAGTAGTCGTCCACAACTGTTAGCATATTTCTAGCACTTTTTCTTGAAGGAAACCACGATAACCTGCAAACATCTAAGTGAATTAACTCTGTAGTTTCCACTATTTTTCTGACATCCATAGTGAAATGCATTTTCCATTGTTAATCTAGTTCATAACACCTTTATACATTCAATTCATCGGCAACATAACCACACAAGAGATCCCTTTCACTAAGAACCCTCAGGCTTCTCTTGCTGACATGGCATAAATGCATATTCTACAATTCACACTCTCAAATAGATGTATTAAACGTCTTCACGGAAAAACCCGTCATTATTTTATCTTGAAGCTCATATAGATCATTGTGCTTGATTCTTTTCATTATCTCCAAGACACCTTGAATGACCTTCAAAATTCCAAATTCTAAGCTATACTGACACCCAGTTGAATCTAGAGAACTCAATAAAGTTAGGTTCTTCTTCAACTTTGGAATATACCTCACTCTAACATTATCCTCACAATACATTTATGCATTCTAATTCTAACATCACTAACACCTACAATATTGCACCCAACATTATTTCCTAACCACATTTCACTATTATTTATAAATTGATAAGTAGTAATTGATTCATAGTTGGTGTGACATGAAACGAACAACCAAAATTCATAATTCATCTATTAGACGAATAATCCTCAATAAAAAACATGAAATAATCAACACTATCCTAATTATCATCAATTACAGTTGTAGCATTCTTTGCGGACTCAATACTAATTCCATTACCCTTCTCTTTCTTTAGCTTATGGAAATTCTTTATAAGATGTCCCATCTCACCACAACTCTAATAAACAAAACTTTCAATCCTAGACTCATTACGCCTGTTCATATTTATGTTACTTCTATTAACACAAGTACTAGTTCTTTCTTTTTTTCACCTACTAAAGCAGTAGACACGGGTTAACTAGATTCTCTTCTACGGCTATCCTTACTTAGAATCAAATCTCAAACCATCAAATGTCAAACTTGTTGATGCTGAGGAATTACTAACAATAGTAACGATAGTATTCCAACTATAAGATAATGAGGATAATAGAATGAAAGTACATACCTCATTTTTATGTCAATCTCAACTAAACTCAATTGACTAACGACCACCTTAAATTCATTGATATGATCAGTAACTAATGCACCTTCACCCATCTTCAAGTTAAACAAATGTTGTATCAAATAAACATTGTTGATCCCAAATGGCTTATCATACATGTCCACGAGGCTTTTATCAAACCCATAGTGGTCTTTTCTTTCACGATGCTAAATGCGACATTATGAGACAACGTCAGCCAAATAACACCTTACGCTTGCTTATCTAGCAATTCGTATTCAACTTACTTCATCGAGTCAGGCTTCTTCCCATATAGGGGCAAGTGCAAATTCCTCTTATACAAATAAACCTTAATTTTCATATTCAGAAACCAAAATCCTTCTTATCAAATCCGTTGATATTCACTTTTCCTTCTTTTGTGGCCATCAATTCACTTCAAATCAGTCGCCTAGCTTTAATATCAATTGCCATAGAAACAATCAATTGAACAGTAAAATAGGTTTTGACCAAAAACATAAATTAGATTAAATAAGAAAATAAATCAAGTGCTAGATTTACGTGGTCATATTGAGTGACCAACATCTATAGGGAAAGTAGCAATGAATTTCACTATAGATTAAGCGATACAACGTAGATTACAACCACACTAGAATCATTAGAACACTTTCAATGTTTCCCACCCCTCCCCCCTAATTATACCCAATATTGCTCACATAGTGTTTAGCGCCGTGTTTTCTCATGAAATAATCTTTCAATCTTACAAAGGAATTATGCAACAAGATTTGTGTAATTCACAAACTAGAGTTCCTCTTTTATAATCCCTGTAGTGAAGACACTTCTTATATATAGACAACAGTTGGATCCAGAATAGGAAAACTTCTCCAAGTAGGAAACCTATTCAAAATAAGAAACTTACTTAAATTAGAAAAGTTACTTCTTCATACTCAAACTTGAGCCATATTTTCAATAGCCTCATTAAGAGTCGGGATTTTTCAAGATGAAGCTGGATTAGATCGAACTCGTGTAATCTACTTATAGTGAACACTATAAAAGAGAAAGGTGGAGTGAACATATATTCTTCAAGAAACACAAAACCCATCTTCAATCACTTAGAGTCATAGGACAATAGATTAGAGGTTTATTGTCTTATTCTTTCTTATGTTTATGCCAAAGAGATTTGATTAAATCTTGGAGAAAGTCTGCAACTGTCTACAAAGTTGTTTTGCAAATGACATGTATAGGTTTTCATTACTAGGTTTTGATTCGAGGTGAGCCATTCCCCATTTCACCGGTTCAAAGAATTTTGGTCTTCAAACATAGACTTCAGCACTCAATATTCGATACTCAAATTTTCAGGACTCAATTTTTCAGTATTAATAAACGAGCCCTACAAAGTGTTAACATGTGTGGCCATTTTTGAAATTATTTAGATTTTCCCATTCAATATGAGAGTTTAGATCAATAATATACGTATTTAGTACATGTAATGCGTATATTTTAGCTAACAAGATTGAACATTGTCTATTAATGAATATTGCATAATTCTAACTATGATTTAAGCACAAAAGGAAAACTCCAAGCTAAGCAGGGCTGAAAAAGATTGACCTGACCCGACCCCAAATTTTGAGCACGAGTAAGGTGGACCCGGTTATTTAAAGAATTGGAGAAAGGTCCACCCGTGCCCTATTTCTCAAAACAGGTTTGAGAGGATTAACTCGGAGAATTTGGGAGGGGTTCCAAGAGGATTTGATTTCCTCCTTTTGGTATTGCAGCTTGGATAAAATGAATTTCTACCCGTCCCTCGACGGTAGATGCTTGCAGTGGTTGAACCACGACGAGAATCATCGTATTTTCTTTCTAATTGTTCTTGACTTGCTACTTTTTGGATAGCTTGCTTGCTTCTCTTTTGCATGTTAAAAAGTAATAAGCTTCAAACGGGAAACAACAAAAAAGAAGAGAATATCAATCATATTATTGTCTTTATTCCATTCTCACTTCACCTCTTTCACGAGCGATGCTTGCAAAGCTGGCTAAGCATAATTTCTTCATATCTATAAAAACCCTCCATCCGTAATATTGGTAATTAAGAATACAAGACAGAAATCATGCGAGGTCAAGGGAGCAAAGCGCGATCTCAACAGAAGACGCCTATAGAGTCAGTCTCTCTCTCTCTCTCTCTCTCTGTGTGTGAACAGAATTAATCACGTTACAGAACGAGTCTCAAGAACGTTTACTCGGTATTTTACACGCTCTCTTTGAAATAACGCTACTTTCTTTTGTTGTTGTTGTTTCGGTGGCGGTTTGTCATGTTTGCATCACTAGCCCCGCACTGCTGCGGGAGGCAGTGTATGACTGTCAGAAAGCACTGGACGATCTGGTGAGCGTGAACTCTCTCTTCACCGTTGCAGTCTTTGTGGGCCTGGTGTTCGAGAGCGGTGAACAACAGAACATAGCGGGCGACAAGAAGTGTGAAGCTGGAGTTCATGTGGTGAGGAGGCTTGTCAGGAACGAAGTGATTTCATTTGCCTTTTATCTCTTTTCCAGCCTCGTGGCCAAATCCCTCAAGACCCACCTCCTCACCTACCTCATCGGCCAGCCCGATATCGAAAAAATCAATAACTTGCCGAGCCAGGTGCTGAGAGGGTCCTTGTTTGCTCTCTCCACGTCCACCTCCATCATGGGCTGCGTGTTGCTCTTGTACTCCATGATCGACATGATCCAGCTGCAGCTCGGCAAGGTCTCTTGCAAAGGTATCGAGACGTTAAATGCCGTTGGGGCCCTGATCGGGGTCAACACCTTCGCGTTGCTCATCTACATACCCTTTGTCGGACATGCCATTGTGAAATCCACAAAGATCAAAGTAGAAGGTTCCTCTTCCAAAAAATAGATTGATGCTGGGTCATTACTTATATAAATACCTACATAGAATTGAGAGATGAGTGTCGAGTAAAGCGGGGGGTGTGGGGTGGGCTCTGCTTTCTTTGCTTTCCAGGATATGAATCAATAAATGTATTTGTGTTTATTGGCGAGCTCCTCTGCGTTTACAGTTTCTGCAATAGTAAGAGGGAGATGAAGAAACACTCTTGTCACTACACTTGAAGATATCGTCTTTTATCAAAATTAAGTAGATCTAATCTTTCTTAGCAGATACCACAGAACTAAAAAGTCCAGGAAAAACGCCATATTGCCCAACATCTTGAAAATAAGGTTTAAAAGAGTTTAGAAACCTGCCGCAAGTACCCAGAAAAATCAGAGCGAATAATGGGACATTATTTACAGTTATAACACAATCCCTACCGCTCTAATTGATTTCCAAGGTGGACGAAACAGATTTACTTTTCTTTTGTGAGGTGAGGTTTGCAAGAGATGTGATTCCTAAAATTGAACTGGCTGAACAAGCTACTGAAGGCAGAGCAACTGAAGTGGGTCTTGCAAAGAGAAAATGTGAGTGAAATCAACTAATAGCTATGAAAATCCATTAGCTGCTCACCCTGAATAAATAACCAGACCGATTGTACCAGCAGCAAAGGCCACAAGGTACATCTAATCAACCTGTAAATGGATTAAAATCAACACAGAGGCAGCGACAAGGTCTAAATCCCAATCATGCTAAATATCCTGCGAATAAACCTTCTCATGGTAAGCAAAGACACGAATGAAGACAGCCCACATGTCTGAGGTCAATAGAGACCAGTTGAGCATTGTAGACCCATTTATCTGCAAACGAAAATTTTGATGGATCTCATGTTGGACACAAGCGAACAACTGCACAATCAGAAAATCTAATGTCTTAAAACCAAACCTTCAGCAAAATCGGGACGAATGAGTAGAACAGGAACGTAGCCAGTGCAAATCCCACGAAAGGTAGTGTCTGCACCCATTAAAATAAAGATTCCTTCAAAAAGAAAGTACCTTTTCAGGGTCTAGTCAGCAAACGGCATATATAACATATCGGTGAAGTCCTAAGCATGTTCATCTCGGCGAAATCCCATTAACAAAATAACTCTGATACTCAGTAATAGGCTTAACCCAGAGGCAACTCCAGAAAACTGATGAAGTGAATATAATTTCCACATTTTACAGTTACGAGTTGACTTAGGTTTTTTGATTATTTGATAAAAGAATTGCACAAATAAAGCTGAAATAAGAAATTCTCTTGAGAATCTTTCCATAAGCATTCTTTCCAAATTTCCAAGCTCTTACTCTCGTTCTTTGATTGGGATAAACGAGAAAAATTTGCAATGAGATTTGCATACGTGAAAACCATACTACCGAACAAAATTTAATAGACATTTGGCACTTAAATGCTTGATTCTTAATGAAGGGCGACAACTATCATCTCAAGTCTTTTCCGTCTCCAAATTTATCTAAACAGTGCAAGGATAAAATTAAGTGGCTATCGAGAAGCCCATTGATTGACATTCATGTGACTTGTCATTCCCTGCTTCTTGCACCGAGCTGTTCTAAAGATCTCAGAGTCAATTAAGGGTAGAATTGGAACTAAACCTAAAGTTAACGGTTTTTTACGGGACAAAAAAAAGTTAAAGGGTAGAATAAAGACTAGGCCTAAAGTTAGGGGTTTTTTTTCTTTTTTATGGACAAAAAAAAGTTTAGAGTAGAATTGGACTAAACCTAAAGTTGGGGTTTTTTAGGGTGTTAGGCGCTTCTATTACTGATGTGGTTGAAATTCAACTGTGAGCGTTGTGGTGTGCTATGGGGGTGATGCAAGTCATGTATTTGCTAATACATATTTTAAAGTTACTGGGTGAGTTTGGTTCAACTTTGCAATTAGACTTTGGGTGTAATGCAAATGTTGAAAGCTAAAGCCCTTTGAGGAAAATGCAAATTACTTTCGGTAAAAATTCTTTATGAAATGACTTTGGGTTCAAGTAGTGTTTGACAAAAAAACCTTGTGCAATGCATTTTTTGTCACGCCCCAATTCTCGGGTACGCACACATCCTTCTACTTGGTCGATTTTAGAATGCAATATCCCAGGACTATGTATCACCAACCCTTTCATTTATTAAGCACATGCGGAAGCAGTTATAAATCCCCGGACAATAAAATAATATGATAGAAAAGTAAGGCCATATTTTTCATATTGAAATCCACAACTAAACCTTTATACAAGACATAATTCAAAATCTATTCACAAGACTATTCATAACATTCTAGTCACACTCTATATATACAACACAAGGTTCACAAAAGAGGATGGGATCTCAATCCTCATTCGGATCATACTCGGGATCATCTTAATCCTCTTCTGACTCTTCTTCCCTAAGCTCGTTTCCCTCAAACTCTTCATCTTTTTCTGGCTCATCATCCTCTTCTGGTTCTTCCTCCTCAGGCTCATCTACGGGCCTGAAATGTTGTCCTACAATCGGGATGAGACTACGTCTCAACAAATTCTACCCCACTAAGACTCGATTAGGAAACTAATACGCTAACTGGGCTGCCTATGCACACACGGGTCAAAGGACTTACCTTGGCCTTAGATTCCACATGCATATTAGCACAGTTCAATAAGCACCCAAGCAATCACATCACAGATCAATATCTCGATCAATCGACCTAGTCGATTTCATGTCAATCGGACCATTCATTGGTCATTTCAATTCAATCAATCAATTCACGACAAACGGATTAAATCATTAATCAATCGACATAGTCAATTACATATCAATCGGACCATTTCTAGGTCATTTTACTTCTCAATATAAAACTTCCCATTGTATACTCAGTCACAGAGCTCCATTAATGCTCTCGAGAGTCGTTTTCGCCAAGGTGACGTAAGTCGCAGATAGTTTATGTGCGTTCTTTAAGGCGCCGTTTTCGCCAGTGATATCCTTATATATCATTGCTCCCCAAAGCTGATGTTTAAATTTGCTCACCGAAGCTGCTAAATGACATGTGCTCGCCGAAGCTGATATCTAAAATGCTCACCGAAGCTGCTAAAGATCTATAATGATATTAATGCTCCCCGAAGCTGTTATAGATTTATATTGCTCACCTAAGCTGAAATGGTACTTAAAGCCCACTCTTGGTGTCAACACTCGACACCCGGTATTTTCTAATTAAAATACCTAATATCACAATCATCACTCAATTTTCATTCAATTCCAATCAATTAGGAATAATTCCTCAAATTGCATATAAATTCCACACAACGTAGAGCTCAAATAAATAAACGGACTGCACCATGACGATCAGCACGAAATTTCGGTCATCGACTGTCATTGCCTAATTTCGAAAAATAAATAAATAATTAATTAATTTCAAAAATTAATAATTAAATACTAAAAATCCAATTTAGGCCTGTATTGCCTAATTGAAACCCGATAAGGGTCGGGAAAAATCCCGAGATGCATTCAATAAATGCTATAGACTATTCTCGAGCTAATTACATTAACCACTTAACTAATATGCAATGCAATTAACTAATAATTATTAATCCATGCTAATCTAATCACTAATTGTACTTAATTAAATCTAATCAATCCTTAAACATCATTAGTCTACTAAGCAAGGATTAGTGAGATTACTCACTGAAATTTAGCGCAAAACGTATCAATCCGATGGGACGACACAAGGATCGATTCTTCCCAAAGCAAGTCCCGGGTTCGGGGCCTGGAAACGGTCCAAAACAACCCTCGAACGTGCTGGAAACCCACTCGCGGGTTTACTGCCCGAGCTGCAAAACAGGGAGAAAAAGGGTTCGTTGAGGGTGGTAAGGGGTCAGGAGAGCAGGTGGCGGTTTGGCGAGGCTGCACGACGGTTCCCGGCGACCGGAGGTGGATGAACCGCGGCCTGTAGTGGCCGAACGAAGCTGGACAGAGGCGGCTGGAGCTGGACGTCGACCAGACTGACGGAGGGGAGGAACGGCAGCTCGGTGGAGGTGGTGGACGGCACAATGGCGGGCGGCGGCTCCTTCAGGCGACGCCGGTTGCTGCTGCTTACATCGACGTCCTCCCAGATCTGCTGGGATGTTGAGTAGCGGACGGAGGGGAAGAAAGAAAGTGTCGACGGCGGCTGAGGGGGTGAGGGAGAGGCGAAGGGCGAACGGTGAAGCGCGCGCAAGGTGGAGCAACGGCGGCGACGGCGAGCTGCTTCGGTTTTCTTCTCTCGGCGCTGCTGTCTTTTCTTCTGCTTCTGTCTTCGTTCGAACAAGAGGGGTGAGGGAGAGAGTATTGAGAGAGAGAGTGTGTCGAGAGATAGAGAAGAAGAGATAAGAAGATAAGTTTGAAAAGTCAAAAAAGGAAAAAGGAAAAAGGAGAAGCCAAGTTGGAACCGGCAGAGGGGGGGGAAGCAGTCGGTGGAGGGGGAATTCGCACGAGGGAAAAGAGAAAAGAGAGAGAGAGAGAGAGTTGGCCAAGTGGGGTAGGGGGAAAAGAAAAAGGAAATAAGAGGAAAATGGTGTTTAGCCAAAATTGGAAAGAAAAGAAAAGGGAATTGGGAGGGAAACTAAAAAGAATTTCCTAACATAGAAAATTCTCATCCCCTTTTCTTTTAAATTAGCTCACTTATTCCCAAAAGAATTTCCAACTAGAGCACTTGGTCCCCACTTACGATTCTTCATCCAATTTCCTTCTTGAATTTCTCTCGTTTGACTCTCACAAAATCAATTGATGTCTCACTTATCAAATTGATTATTTTCATCATCCAAGAATCCCTCATACTTCTCAATTTCATAATCAGAATTAATCTCCGGCTTCAACTGAACGAAAACGGCCTTAAATTGATTTTTTCCCCAAAAGTCTCAGTTGTCAGAAAAATCTTCTGAAACTGAGTTGTGACATGACAGAATCTTCAATTTCTAAAATCGGACTTGAATCGGCGGTTAATTTCCATTTGGCCCGTTTTTAGCATGACCTAAGCTACCGGGATAGTTTTCAGAACCTTTTAAGGCAAATGACTTGTGGTCGATTTTCTTCGAACCACTATGAACCCACTCGACTCAATGGCGACTCTCGATTATCATGAAAATCTCAGAGATTCAATTACGAACATAGGGCGGCAAAATGATAGTAAAATCAAATAAGTGTCGGTTGACGAGAATTTTCTAATTTAGTGGAGTCACCCATGATCGGCCATACATCTCAGTCGAACAGACCTATCTCTGATCTTAAATCGATTTTTAACTGTACTGTAATGGCCTCTAAAGATGAGTACGGTCGAGAAGCCGATTTCTGATCATATTCTCAAGTTTATTGCCTTAAAATTTCTTAATTACTTACCCAGACAGTCTAGTTATCTCAAGAGTGATCAGCTCTGAGAATAGCCCTATAAACGCGTCAACGAAATGCCCGATTAATTCAATAGAAAACAGATTGAGAAATTTGGGATGTCATATTTTTTATATTTATTACTTTAAAAAAAAAAAAAAAACTCAAACTCTACATAGAGCCTGGGAAGGGCTTAGGTTGCCAGCCATCAGCTAAGGTCTCCCCTCGAGCAACCCAAGCAATGCGCAACCTAGGCAACTGTTGCGTGAGATCACGTGAGCCTTGCCGGCTAGATCTAGCCTCATCGACCCTGCCACAAAGAAGATGAACAATAACAAAAAGGGGCAAAACTAGAAATAAAGAATTGGTTAGGGTGGTTTTGGAAGGAAAAAAATTATAATTTTAGTTTCAACATTCTGCAAATGCTACTTCAAAAGGCTAGGAGAGAGTAACATAGGGTTTTCAGCATTTCCAAGGCTGAGATTTGGCCAGAAACTACTTTAAGATACTTGCAAATTATCCCAGCATTTCCTCGAGGGGTCTTTAAAAGCCTTTTGGGAAAGTTGAATCAAACATACCCACAGCCCCTCAAAGCTGGGCGAGGCAAGCTTTGAAAATCTATTCTAATCTGATGCAATTTCTGAAGTGCTGCAGCTGTTAAGGTATTGCCAAGTATATTCACAAGTTGTATCATTGCTTGGCATAGTTTATGGGAAAACTGTACCAAACAGCCTCTAAATAACCATTCACATGGTGTCAAAATATTGACGAATCCATCTCCGTCTATCAACATGCCTTAGAAACAAATCCATTTTACATATATTATCCAAGGAAAATAATTGTATTAACTCTAGAAATAGAATCGATTTAGTAATCTCCTAAAGTACCGAGTAGTTAAGCTCATGCTGTAGTAATGATGAAAGGGGATTTATGTGAATCTACCCTGATTTATAAAAATCAAGTTTATTGTTATTGATGTTTTTGGAGTTAAAGAACCAACAAGGTTTTAAATTTCAAATCTAAAATATCAACCTAATCAAAGGATACATTCTAGTCATTAATACATTCACAAATGCTTTGGATAATAATAAATGCTGCTTTTTATTAACTAAATGAGACCCCGAAGCTAGGTATTAAACAACAGGGTTATGTCAATTCAGAACTTAAATCGTGATTTGTAATTAAATACAAAATCTACATTTAATTTAAATACCAAACCGCTTCTTTAATGGACACACGCCAACTCCTTTTCTTTTGTCTATTTTTCTCTTTTTATTATACATATTGTTTTTCATTTTTTGTAAAAATTATTATAATTACTTTTACAAGATAGTGGCTTGATTATAGAAACGGATTATTTATACCTAGAATCAATAGATGATGTCTCCAAAGTTAGAACACTTGATCCCTCATTGAAACCAAATTCTTTGCTTTAAACTATAGTAATAAATTGTTTTAGGTGTCTTAAATAAAATGGTTAATATCACCGAAAGCCCCAAACACTTGATCTGTGTTATAATTACCCGAAACTGGTGTAGCTGCACCATATTTACCCCAAGCTAATTTTTTATGTCTCAAAAAATCTCAAAAAGGTACACTCATGTTACCTTTACCACAAGTTAGTGCATCCATGTTACATCTACCCAAAAACTCAACAATTTGAGGTAAATATGGTATGAGTATATTTGTTTGAGGTAAATCCAGTGCGGATATACCAATTTAGGCTAAATTTGGGATAAAAATTAGTTTGCGTAAATATGGTACAAGTGTACTAATTTAAGGTTTTCTTGTAATATTAGCCCTAATGAAAAAGAGAAAACTTCATAAAAATAGATCTAATCCACTAATTAAACTGATCTCAATAATAATCTTGATTTTTTTCTAATTCAATAAGAAAAATTATTCTTTTGATATAGGGATGTTCGTTATTGATGTGACGTAAAAATACAGCATGAATTGCCACCCGAAAGTACCAAATTTGATATGACATATGAGTACATGGTCAAAACTAACGCGACTTGAGATACATGATTCATATAGTGGCATAACACAAATTGATAGTCCTATTTCTCTAAGTTTATGTTGATACTAGTTCATTTTCAATTTCACACATATTTATTGCAAAAGCTAATAAAATATTAAGTGAAGTAAGTTAAAAATTTCGCTTCACTAAATGAATCTCTTTCTACTTTATTGCATTTTAAAATTTGAGAACTCAAGCTTGGACTTGAGTTTAGACTAAAAATAGGAAAAAAAATACCACAAGTGTCATAATTTATGTATGACACTCATTTGAGTGTATAACTTTCTTTTTTTTTATCACTTAAGTGTCGTACAACTTTTCAATCGTTCACTTGAGTGTCGTAATTTTTTTAAGTTGTTCATTATAATTGCTATGCCACGTTAAATTTCTAGCACTTGAGTGAACGCTTTTGAAAATTTATGAACCTTAAGTGATCTATTGAAAATTATGACATTTAAATGATTTTTTTTTTCAAAGTCGTGACACTAAAGTGGTTTAAAAAGAGTTATGATACTCGAGTGAGTTTTATATGAAAATTATGATACTTGTGATATCCTTATCCCTACTCAAAATTTACCCGCATGACCAAGTCGAGCTCAACCCCTTGAAAATCTATGTCAGTCAAGCTCAATCGAGCCCAAATTGAGTATTAGGTCATGGATGACCTTGATTAAGTCATGTCCGAGTTCAAGCATCAGAAGGTTATACGACAACCATAAGAGAGAAAATCACAAAAATAAATGGAGCAATTGAGGGAATACAAAATAATGGCCAGTGTGATTTCCTGTCTATCCTGTTTTTCCAGAGAGACCAATTTCCTTGCTTTCTTACTATCATTGTTGTACAACATTTTCTCGCACCGAATAAGAAATTAACCTAATTGATTAGTAGCTTTATCCAAGCCCAAAATAGATACCTTGGGACTTTAACGCTATCGAAAAGAGTTGTGCCCCACTTTGCTACAAGGAGCGAATATCTCTCTTTACAAAAAGTGATTGAGGATCCTAGGAATTTCCCCTTATAATTTCCCTTTACACATGCCGATGCTCCTTGTCGTCCCCATATTATATATAATTAGGAACGGTTTGATTAACCTGAGAGCATACATCTAATCTAATATAATCTTAATACATGAAATTTGTATGGTTGACCAAGTCTTGACCTCAAGATTAGAGGGAGTGTCCTTGTGTGAGTAGGTGAAATTGTAACCCATAGTTGAAGTAGTTAACTACAAGATCTTGACCTTTGAATTCCAGGCTCAGTTTGTTGAAGAAAGAGCTTTGTTGGTATAATGATTTTTCGGTTAATATGAGAATAAGAACTTATTACGAGTCACAAATTCTTGAAGGGGTGGATCCCGCAATAATTTATAATTATTTGTTATTTAATTTTTTATGATCCAAAATAAATTAGTATTCTTACCATAGATTAAAAACCGTCAACTCAATTATTTCTCTGGTATAAACCCCAAAAAACCAAATCCCTAGCCCCAATTAATGCACCCCATTCATAGAGGAAGATGATTCACTAACGGTGCTGTTATTTTAGGGAGAATGACAGTAATTCTTGACCACAAAAGCTTTTCCTCGGAATCGAATGACATTCCATCGAAGTAATAACACGGGAAGGATTATTTACACAAGATTATGCAAAATTAAATCAAAAGAAAGCAAAATTACTATAATATAGCCAATCCTCATGTTAGATAAAGAAATCTTATTTTACTTGATAATTGTTAGATTATAATTCCTAAGGTTTACCTCATTGTTGCTAAATCATTATAATGTACTAAAACAAAATAATCGTATAAATTACTTCTATAGCACACTATGTAAAATCCTCATTCAAACCTATCGCTCGCACAATATTATTTGCTCTAGTCATGATCACCTCATTTGTGCAGTTTCAAAACATGTGTTGCTAGTTTAAAGTTTTGGTGAGACTAGTCAGTCTACAAAAGTAACAACTCAAACATGAGAAATATTGAATCAATAACATGATATGGAATCAAAGATGAATCTGACTTATTATATTATGCAATTGCACTTGAATATTTATTATCTTTTACAAAGTTTCTATGAATTTTCTCATATTTTACCTGAGAAATAAAGTTTACAAAATATTTTGTCTCGTTCTTTTGTCTATGATTTTTCATTTGTCACTTTGAAGTGCACCATCACTATATATTTTGTCTCACTCTAGTCTATCACATAGCTAGCAATATAATTATACAACTTTTATTTCTTGAATTTAATTAAAATTTTCATTTCTCTTTTCTAAATTATGTGTGCCATTTTACTAGTAATCTTGGCACAAAGCATGAAACTTAAAATAAATACGAAAGGCATAATTTTACGTTAACTTTTGTTCCCCATATGTGTTTAATATTGTGCTAAATGATAAGCTTCTGACTTTTATTATTCTTTTAAACGGCGCCTTTGTGATTTTGCAGCATAAGGGCCATTTTTTTCAATATATTTTGGAAATTTCGCACTCTGATTGCCCAGATGAGTCGAACCAGCATAATGTGAATTTTGTGGCTGTAAAAGTACCGTTACAAATTCAGTGTAACGGTACTGTTAGCCTGGTTGGACCCATCCATATATAATTTAATCTAACACTTAATATGTACATAAAGTTGGCTCCTCCGAATTAATGCGCCCTACTTATCTTAGGGAAAGAAAAATTTTCAATAGAAAAGTTTCTGTCTCATGTAATCTACTATATAATCTTATACCTATGCTAATCTAAGCTAATATATTGTACTGAAATTGACTTCTTTTTTTTCGCATTAGTGCATTATTTAATGGATTTTTTTTTCCATGTAAAATTTGATGAGTTTTGTGAAATGTGAAAGTATAGTAGGTAAATCACTTGATAATAAACTTATAATTAATGTGGATTGGTAAATTTGACTTTTCACTTTGAACGCATTCAACTTAATGAAGTGATTCTTTCCTTTTTCAAAAGAGATTTGTCAAGAGAAGAGTAAAGGGAAATCTCTAGATAATATATATTATAGTAATAATGATTTTTGTACATTAAATGCATTCGAATGTAATGAGTTTAAAGTAAAGGGAACAAACACATATACATATTTGTGATATTTCCTTTTATTTATAAATTTTATGATTATTATCACTGTTATATCTTGAAATATATTATACAATTGAATGTGCAAGAGTAGAGGAAGAATTTTCACTTTTGAGATCCTTCATATTATTATTCAAGTTTCTGTTTTCCAAAGATGCATATGAATTAACCGAATTAACACATTTTCCATTCAACCAAAGGGAGGAGGAAAGAAGAAGAAGCAAACTATAGAAGGAGGAGTTTCACCATACGAAACTTTTGAAGGTCACAGATGCCAATCCGCCATTTTCTATCCATTAAACACTCTGGACCCCAGAGTAAATAAGATACTTTGCTTTCTACTTTCTGCTCTGCCTAGATAGCGTAGCGAATTAACTCTAAAAAGATTGAGGACAAGATTGTCTACGAAGAGACTTTTGCGGGATCCATCACTTATTCTCCATCTTCGTGAAGCTCTCTCATAGTGTCATAGGATTGCTTTTATTGACAGTTGATTATCCTAGGAACTATTCGTGCTTTAAAAGCATTCGGTCACCAAAGCATCTCTCTTCATTATTGTAATATTAATGCGGAAAAAAGCTAACAGATCTTATAATTAAATCGATATGAGATTACCATAAAAATAAGTGAGGAATAATCAATAGTGTTTTTCACTTCTAGATTAAGCTCAAGCAAAATTCACTAATATTATCTCGTAATCTCTCACGGGAAAACTCATTTAGAAAACCCATATGGAGAAAATAATACGGTGCTTTTCTTGTTTGCCCTACGTACGGCTGAACCGAGAACTTTCTCTTGGCGGATCTTTTCTCCCTGTGCAGCTGTTCAAGAAGGGAGACCCACAAAAGTCTTCATTTTCTTTTGCATGCATGCGGCTACTCAGGCGTGTTTGGTAACGATTTTGTTTTCGGGAAAAGATTCTAATCATAAATGATTCTTTTTTATTCTGTTCACGAGAACAATTTCTAAACATTTTAAGCCGTTTGGTAACTATTCAAAATTTTTTATTCTTGAATAGAATTGTGTTTGGTACCGTGCTCATTGATTTTGTTCCAAATCAATTTATTTTAATTTTTAAATAATTTTTTTTACTTTTCTTTTCTTTTCTTTTTTTCCTTTTTCTCATATTCTTCTTTTTCTTCTTGTGGCCGGTCGCCGGACTGGCGATCGACCAGACGAGGGCTGGCGACCTCACCGGAGCGTCGCCGGACCTTGGCGAGACCGGCCCTCGTCGGTCGAGCCTCACCGGCAACTGGGCGAGGCTTGCCGGTGGCTAGGCCGGCCTCGCCGGGGCTGGGCGAGGCCTACCTAGCCACCGGCGGGGTTGGGCGAGGCCCACCTAACCACCGGTGGGGCTGGGCGTCGCGAGGCTTGCCCAACCTCGACAAGGCCTGCTTGGCCACCGGCAAGCTCGCCGAATCGGTTGCTGGCAACCGCTGGATGGCAGCAGACAGCAACCGCGGGTTGGCGGTCGATGAAGAAGAAGAAGAGTTTGTTTTGATTCTTAGATTTGTTCCCGGAACAATAATCAACTTTTTTTTATACTTGATTCTATTCCAAATCTACTTCTGAGAACAAAAAAATAGAAATTTGTTTCCGGGAATAAAAATTTTACCAAACGCGATTCTATTCCAAAACTACTCCCGGGAACAAAAAATCAGAATCGAGTACTGTTTGAATGGTTACCAAACAGCCCCTCAGCCATAAAAGAAATAATAAAGAAAACCCCCTTGCCTTTTGTTTCTTCTTCTCATAGTGACCTTTTTGCCCCCCACAAGCGAAATAGATATCACAATAAGTAGAATTGTGCCCCTGTGACTTTGCTCTTCACGGTCAAAATTGATGATTTATCAAGAATCCGGTATAAACGCCTCAAACTTGAAACACTATTGCAACAGTTTGCAAGACACCAGTCGAATTCATGTCTTCTTCACCAAGATTCGAGATTTCTTAAGATAAAACTGTAATGGGCTTCTATTTTACTATATATCGAGTTTGATCAAACTCGTTTAACCTACTTATATACTACACGATATAGAAGAGAAAGGGGGAGCAGAACAACTCTTCTTCATGAAACACGAAACCCATATGCATAATGGATTATAGGTTGTTGCCTTATTCTTTCTTATGTTTGTGTACAACAGATTTGGATAAGTCTTGCACTAATTTTTTATTCCCCATATCTTTCATCATCTCGAAGGTATCAAATTCAGTTTGCAAATGTATACAACGTTATTTTGCGAATGATATGTATGAATCTTGTGATCAGTTCGGTTTCTGTTCGTAAGTTAATATATAAAAGGCGGAAGGTTATTAATTACACTCAGCGTTGCATAATAATCAAAGGAAGAAGGAAGAATGTGGCCACTCAACGTGCTTCACGAAAATGCAGCCAAAGCAGCAGAATAGGATTCAGTCTCATCCTCTTCCTTTTTTTTTAACCTATTTATCTTTTCTATCTTTTCTATCTTTTCTATCTTTTTGTCCCCTTTTTCTTCATTAATCTCGTTTGTAACCTCAGGCAAGGAATATCTCACAGTGGCACCTGCTATATAACAAGTTCGAAACCCTCCTGCATCCTCCATCCATCCCTTAATCCCATCGAAATCGTTGAATAATGCGGCCTTCTCCTAATCAAGGAACTGCTTATGCACCAACTAAATTTATCTTAACAATAGTCTTGAGTATTTCTAAATTCAACAAAAAAATAATTTAATTCTTTTGATGTAGGGCTGTCTACTATTGACACAACGCAAAAGTATGGCATGATTTTGCTCCCAAAAAAAAAAAAACGAATTTGATATAACATATAAGCATGCAGCTAAACCTAACACAATTTAAGATATATCAATTCGCTTTTTAACAGTAAAATAATTCGTTATCATATTAAAACACTTTGCTTTTATAGGAAATAACACGAATAGCCGACATATATATCGTGGCATAACACGAATTGATAGTCCTATTTTTATAAGTCTATGTTGATATCAATTTGTTGGGATTGTTTCCAATTCACACACATTCATAGCAAAAGCTAACAAAATATTAGGTGAATAATCAATAGTGTTTTCAACATCTAGGTTGAAGCGCAAGCAAAATTCACTAATATTATCTCGTAATCTCTCACGGGAAAACTCATTTAGAAAACCCGCATGGAGAAAATAATACGATATTTTTCTTGTTTGCCCTACGCGCGGCTGAACCAAGAACGTTCTCTCTGGGGCTTCATGCGGTGGATCTTTTCTCCCCGTGCGGCTGTTCACTGTTCAGGAAGGGGGAACACAAAAGTCTTCTTTTTCCCTTGCCTTCTGTTTCTTCCTCTCATAATGACCTTTTTGCCCCCACAAGCGAAACAGATACCAGAAAAAGTAGAATTGTGCCCCTCTTTAGCCTATTTAGTGATTTTGCTCTTCCCAATCAAAATTGATGCCTATCAAGAATCGGGTGTAAACGCCTCAAACTCAAAACACTAATGTAATAGTTTGCGAGACACCAATCAAATTCATGTCTTCTTCATCAAGATTCGGGATTTCTCAAGATAAAGTTGTAATGAGCTTTTATTCTACTATACATTAAATTCAATCAAAGTCATTTAACTTATTTATATATTGCACGATATAGAAGAGAAAGGGGAGCAGAATAGCTCTTCTTCACAAAACACGGAACCCATATGCACAATGGATTGTAGGGTTATGGTCGTATTCTTTATTATCTTTACGTATAACAAATCTAGTTTAGTCTTGGAGTAATTTTGTATTCCCCATATCTTTCATCGCCTCGAAGGTTTCGAATTCAGTCTGCAAATGTATACAATGTTATTTTGCGAATGACATGTATGGATTTTGCTTATTAGATTTGGATAATCTTATGATCGGTACACAAAAAGTTGAAGGCCATTAATTACACTCGGCTTTGCATGAAATTAAAGCAAGAAGGAAGAATCTGGTCACTCAACGTGCTTCACGAAAATGCAGCCAAAAGCAGCAGAACAGGGTTCAGTCGCATCATTTTATTTTATTTTTAAACCTATTTATCTTCGATCTTTTTCCCCCCTTTTTCTCATTAATCTTGCTTGTAACCTCAGGCAAGGAATATCTCACAGTGGCAACTGCTATATAACAAGTTAGAACCCCTCTTGCCTCCTTTATCCATCCCTTAATCCCATTGAAATCGTTGAATCATGTGGCGTTCAACTGATCCAGGAACTGCTGATAATGATCCTCAAAAGAAGTCCTCTCTCTCTCTCTCTCTCTCTCTCTCTCTCTCTCTCCATTCTGCATGCATGCATCCCGTGAAGAAGTTGATTTGGTACCCTGTCAATTGTTCAATTACATTTGATTTACTAATTGTCATTAATATGTTGCGGTAGGGACCCGAAGAAGAAAATACGGCATCTCCAAACGGTGCTGGACGATCTGGTGAGCGTGAACTCCCTCTTCACCTTTGCAATGTTCATCGGAATATCCTTCGCGAGTGCCAACCCCCACAGCCTCGTGTCGCGGAAAGAGTGCCAAACTAGCCAGCAGACGAGAATGTTGCTTCTGTTCGACGAGGTGGTTTCCTTCGTGTGCTTCCTGCTCTCGAGCATCGTCGCCACGGCCCTCAAGATGCACCTCTCCACATACCTCTCCGATTCCAACCCCGACTCCAAGCCCAACGACCGCCGCAAAGATAAAAATCCCGGGCTGCTGATGAACGGGTTGAGGAGCTTCATGATCACGGTGTCGGTGGCTAGTTCGGTCCTCGGGTGTGTCTACCTGACTATGTCAATGTTCAACGTGGTCCGCGTGCTCCTCGGGAATGTCACTTGCGGAGAGAGCGACACAGTTCAGGCCGCAGGAACCTTGATTGCCATCAACGTCCTGGCACTGCTCGTCTATGCGCCCTCCATGGGGCACGCCGTCTTTCAATCCCACTCCATGCTCGGAGACTCGACACCCGCATCAACAGCAAACCGTTGATAATCCCCCACCTATGTATTCTAATTCTCCGCCAATATCATAATGTGTGGATGTGATGGTATTAATCATGGCGATGTTCTTTTCCTTCGTTCATTACTTGCCCCGTCGCAATCGGATACTCGTGTATCGTCGGCCTATATAAAAATGGCTTTTATTAATGTAATGTTTTGAGTGGATTTTGGGCACAAAGCATTGCTTTGAAAGCGAGGCACTTAACACACCAATCCCAATCGTTAAGCACGAAGGTCAAATCCAGTGTCATATGGAATGGAATGATCGTATCCATGTCCTGAATTTGACCAGCACGGAAGCCCAATCCCGATGGGAAGCGTGCAGTGGCCTTGAAAGCGTAACATAAGAATTACTTTATACAAATCAAAGTTATTTGGATCATTGATGACAAGGTCGCACTCCACGACGAGAGCCACGTAATTGATAGTCCAGATGATGTCGGTTCGCATCAATCATAGGCCATGTAATGAATAAACTCTTCATTTACAAGGTCCGACATAGAAATAGGATTTAAGCGACAGCATCGCCGGTGGCCATACGATGTCGGCCACCCTCTTCGAGGCCCTAGCTGAGAGGGTGGGAGGGGTCCATTCGGGTCATTTGGCTTCTCATCAACACAGGTTCAGAACATAAAACGAGTCATTTTAAATGGGTCAAGATTTGATCCACTCATACTCAACCTTATTAAAAAATAGAATGACCGTTGTTTACCAGATTTCCTTCCTCTCTTTTTTTCTCCCTTTTAAAAAGAGCCGCATCTTTATATTCAAATATCACCTGCTATAGTGATGCGTGCCTAACCAATGAGTAGAAAATCGTCATATTAATCGATAATTTGTTGTATCTTCTAAACAACTGCAGAGGTAGTTTGCTCCATGCGTTAGAATAGCGAATAACAAATAACAAAACAGAAATTAGAAAACCCTCGCAATCTCTATAATCAATCGAGTTAGCAATATCCGACAAATGAATGTCTAGGGACCGTGGTAAAGCGGATCTCGTTAAAGAGTATCATCGAAAATGAACACTGCACCGAGTACATTAGTCGTTAAGCAATAAAGATAACAAGATAAAAACACTGATGAAATGGAACTCCAACTTTACATATGAAGCCATTTAACCATAACCACTACCAAAAATATTGACACCTCCAAGAAATCGTATGAATTATACATTTATTTAGGATATTACACATATGTTGGCTGACAAGCCTGAATATTTTGTCACTTTGACTGTTCTAAATTTCCAACTACAGCTCAAACAAGAAAAGAAAAGATTCTTCTCATTTCACCCATTTGGCAAACTATTTGAGTAACGCTATAGACCCTAAAATGTCTTATTACCATGTAAATAGTGTTGGAGAAAACTTCCTTATTTGTTTTGAAGTTGACAAAACGTTTCCTTCTATCAAAGTCTGAAGACCGCCAGACTCAAGACTTAAAGTCTGCCCTCATCGACAGTTTCTAGACCAACGAAGAAATCTTATTCAGATGCAAGTTTATCTTTAAAGATTTGATCCGTTTGGTTGAAGATTATTTCACGGTTGGAGATAGTATCTAAAGATCTATTATTCGTATTGCGAATAATTCGAGTAATTCGGATCTGTTGATTAACGAAGTATACTTGGAAGGTTCTACTTATGGAAACCTAGATCCCGATTGTATGGGCGAGCAGGATTGGTGGGCTATCTTCACATTCCTTAAGTAACTCGAGATCTCTCTAATTGATTCTGTCCAACGGATAGATTGGAAGAACTCCTTTGGAAGGTGCCAACGGTTATGAAAGCATGAAAGAGTATATAAAGAGGATGCTCTAATTATTCGAGTGTGTGCGTGATAGATACATTCCAAAGTCTGAAGCTCCTTATTCTTTGCTAATTCATTTGTTGAGCGAAATTTTTAACTCAAAAGAGAGTTTAGACATTTGTGAGACCTTGAGGAAGTGTAGCAGAGTCTCTACACTGTGGAATCAAGGACGTGACACTGTAACGACTCTTTTGATTCATAGTGAAATCCAGCCGGTGGGTTGTCAATGCCAGAGAGTAGACGTAGGCTTGGATTAAGCCGAACCACTATAAATCATCGTGTTTTCAATTCTCTTTCCTTTATCCCTTTACTTAGTTCATAGTCTTATATATATCATTGCAGATATTCTATATCTTAAGTCTTCCGTTATTATATAAATTGAATTAAGTTGCTGAGTTTTATGAAATTCATTTTTACACCTATTCACCCCTCTCTAGGTGTTCATACTAGCTCTATCAATTGGTATCAGAGCCTGTGTACTCATTTAAATTGAAGTGGCTTTACTTCAGAGTTAAAGATCCATGACTAGTATGTTGGCTCCAGGTTTGGTTAAAGGGCAACACCAGACCACCTTATTTCGATGGAAATGAATACATCATATGGAAAAACAATATAAAAGCTTTCCTAAGATCGAAAGATCCTCTGGAATGGGATGTGGTAGACAAAAGAATCATTCCTAAAACTACAACAGTCTCAAAAAGGAGAAAAGAAGCTGTTGAGGCTAGCAAAATGACTCAAGAAGAGATAACCAAGAGACAAGCTCTTGATGCAAAAGCAATTTATTTTTATATTGTGCATTATCTCATACTGAATATAACAGAATATTTTCTTGTGAAACAGCTAAAGAAGTCTGGGATAGGCTACACATCACCTATGAAGGAACCGATCGAGTGAAAGAAACCATAATCAATATTCTTCTTGGTCAATATGAAGCCTTCAAAATGAAGCCAAGAGAATCTATCACTGACATATTTAGTCATTTTACAGAAATCGTGAATGGTTTTGAGTATCAAGGTCAACCAATCTTAGGACCCATGAAAGTTAACAAATTGTTGCGTGGACTTTCCAAAGATTGGAATGACATAAAGACATCAATAAAGGAGACACAAAGGATCATGCCACTCTCCGTTGACGAATTGGTTGACACTCTTCAGTCTTATGAAGTGGAGCAAATCAACAAAGATGAAGATCCCAAAGGTAAAAAAATGTATTGCTTTAAAATCTAATGATGATTATGATGTTATAGATTCTAAAGACGATATGGACGATGAAGAGCTTGCTCTCATGATAAGAAGGTTCAAAAAACTAAACAAAAAGGGAAGAAGATTCAATTGGAAGAAACAAAGATCTCAAAAGTTTCAAAACAAATCAACTGAGGATGATGAATCCAATAAAGATGTGATTTGTTTTGAATGCAAGAAAAATGGACGCATTAGACCCAACTGTCCCTTGGTGAAGAAAAAAAAAGGAAAAGCTGAGAAATACAGAAAGACACTCAAAGCAGAGACTTGGAGTGATACTGAATGCGAAGAGAGTGATGATGATTATGCTAATATTTGTTTAATGGAAAAATTAGAATAAGATTGAGACTCTGAGAAAGATACAAACTCAGACTCAAATAGTGAAATTGAGGTAAGTAATTTTCTAATTCCTATTAAGGTCTCGAAATATATTGATAAAATGTGTCTTAATCTTAAAACCTCTCTTAAGAGGATTTCTGAGCTATAAAGGGAAAATTCTGCATTAAAGCAATAGGAAATTTTACAGAAAGAAAAGTTTGAAAATCTAGATAAAAGTTTTATTACTTTAAAAGAAAATGCAGAATCTCTTTCAAAAGAAAACATGCTTTTGAAAAATGATATTTCAAACATTTCAAAAAGGTTTTCCATGGGATCTGAAAAATTGAAAAAGATTCTTTCAGTACAAATACCTTACTTTAACAAATCAGGCTTGGGAATGACATCTGAAACTATTCATTTAATTGATTTTCTAAAAGTAAAGGAAAGAATCAAACAAAGACCTACAAAAGCCTTCTATAGAAATCATTTCTAAAAATTATTTGTAAAACCTGTTGGCCAAAGTGCTCTTAGATGTTCTAAGTGTAACAGCTCAGAACACTTTGAAAAAAAATGTCCTATGGTTTGGAGGCCTGTTAAGAAGGATTGGGCAAAGACCGTATATTGCATTAACTCCACTGGACCCAAGAAAGTATGGGTACCAAAGAAAGCTTGAGTTTCTTTTTTAAATGCAAGTCACTATCAAGAAAATGGTCAAATGGTACTTGGACAGTGGATGTTCAAGGCATATGACTGGAGATTCAAATTGTTTTATTAAACTTAAGGAAAAGTTTCATTTGGCGGAAACAGCAAGGGAATATTAGTTAGATGTGGAATTGTAAAGATAGGAAGTCTCACAATCAATAACGTCTCCTTAGTGGAAAGACTTAACTACAACTTGCTCAGCATCAGCCAATTGTGCGACACTGGATTCAAAATCAATTTTCAAGAAGGAATACGTTCAGGCATTAGTAAAGATCTTTCATAATCTTTTACTAGACGAAGACATGGAAATATCTATCTTTTGGATGTCAATCCAGAAAGATATCAATGTCTAATTTCAATTCAAGATAAAGAAAATCTCTGACATCGAAAGCTTGGCCATATAAATATGAAGCAAATTGCAAAGATTTCTTCAAAGAAGCTTGTTCGTGGACTACTGTGGCATCCTAAAAATTTCATAGTGATCTCTAGATGCATTACGACCCATGAATAGGTGATGGAAGCGCCATCATACTATATTATAGTCATTAGACTAATGGATTACAATTGAACACGGCCGAGCATTTAATGGACAATTGTTTTGTTGGGAATCTATCCTATGTCCATGTGTGATCAAGGATTGTACTAAAGGATGAATTAATAAAGAATTTTCTATTCTTGGCTGTGTACTCTATAAGTTGGATTACCATCGATTAATGTTGCAATATTATATGGCCATGTGAGAAATTGAGATTATGAAATTAAGTGGGGATTAAAGTGGACAAATAGGAGCAAGTGTGGGCTGGACACTTAAGGCCAAACCAGCCCAAAGCAGCCCACCCTTTCCCCCCATTCGGTCGACCAAGGCTGGCCCAAGCCTAGCCGATTGAGGCCCAACAACCTTTGCATGGAGATTGACAAGTGGCGTGAGGGATTTTCCATGTGTCTCTAACATGCAAAAGGCAATGATTACTAGCTAATCATGAGATTAAGGGAGAGAGAGGGTCGGAGTGAGCGAGGGAGTGCTCGCAAGAGAGAGAGAATCCGAGAGAAAGAGAGAGCGATTGAGAAAGAGAGAGTGAGACCGAGAGAGTTCGAGCGGGTGAGCAAGCGGGAGAGGAGGGGGAAGAAGAAGGCTGTCTTCTACCATGTCTTAGCTGCCGCCGTCGACGCTGGCTAGTTCCGCCATCGCCGAGCCGTGTTCGAGACCCCGAGTCCTCCATTTTGCTGTGGTCGCATAGGGCTTAAGGCAAGTAGAAGTTCTTCAATCTATGTTTTGCTTGCTGTTTTATCTAGCTAAGAGTTGGTGGATGTGAGAAAGGTGAAATTTTGGAGCTGCATGTTGGATTTTGGACATGTAAGATGAAGCCAGATCAAGAAAACTAGGAAAAACAGGACATGCATTGTGGATTTCGAATTTGAGATGGAACAAGAATTTAAAAATCTGACTATGGAGGATTTTTGGAAGTGATAAGGCTGTGTTATAGTGTACTACACTTGTATCTATTTGATTGTGGATGTTGGAGGTCGAAATTCAAGGAGTAGGAGAAACTCTCATTAGGTTAATGGACTGTTTTGTGAAGAACAGTGTGACCCTCGGTGACTTTTTGATTTTTATGTAATTTTACAGCCACAATTTGACTTCAATTTCCTAATGAAATTTGGAGAGTACATCTGTAGGTACAACGTATAAAAAATTTAGGGTAAATGGACAAGATTTGGTCGACGAAATGATTTTCATACGGAAATGCTAAATCTGGAAATTTTACAGAAACTGTAGCAAGAAATACCGAAGTTTTTACTCTTGATATGTATGGAATTTGACTTGGTGTTCTGCATGAAATTTGTTCCTCTAGGTCTCATTGATAATTTGTCAAAATTTCATAATTTTCTGAGTCCATTTAGTATTTTTTACAAAATTTTTACCAGAACTGTGCATTGTCAAAGTCGGGCTATTCTATTCTTGAATTTTCACAAAAGTATCCGAAAGTGAAGGTTTTTTGAATGGCTATGTGATGTGATGGTATTGGCTGTGGATATTTGTGCAATATTGAGATGTGATAGAGGGTCCATGAGACATCTTGTTTTAGCATTTGAAAATGTCTTGTAAATTAAAATGCTAAGTTGTTACCGTTGAACCCTCGGGTCAACAATACCCCGAGAGTCGGGATGCCCAGAGGATGGAGTGAGTTGATGCCTTGTAGATGCCCAGTGGCCTTAAATGGCTGAATGCCGGAGGTTATTCCCCGGGAGCTTCGGGATGCCCAGAGGATGGAGTGAGTTGATGCCTTGTAGATGCCCAGTGGCCTTAAATGGCTGAATGCCGGAGGTTATTCCCCGGGAGCTTCGGGATGCCCAGTGGTATGCTAGTCGGTACGTAATTCCGGATGGCCAGGGTAACCATTTTCATGGGAGGCCCTCGAGGTTCCTCATGATGCCAGGTGGGGTACGAGATGCCTAGAGGCGTGATTCGCTCCAAATGCCCGGTGGCCTTAAATGGCTGAATGTCGGAGGCTTTCGTGATGCCTGGAGGGATGCGAATGCCGGAGGGACGCAAACATTGGTCCTCCGGGGATGAAACCTTTTGAAAAATAAAATGAAAGATTCCATTATAAGTGTGTGTGGGTCTGGATATATGTCTGAGTGTATGGCATGGAATAGAATGTGATATTTCAGTTTGACCCTATGATTGAGATTTTTCTATCTTGGATATGTTGCACTACACATTAGGACTACATTGTTATTACATTGAAGGTTTTCATGATTTTGATACATACCTATTGTTAAATCTCTTGTTTTGTCTACCATACTTGAATCTGGATATTAATAGTAATGCTTGATATAGCTTGAGGAATCTTTTAATGTTGAGTGGGTTGTACTCACCCCTTTGGGGACTAACTTTTAAGATTAAGAGATGCCTCTATCACCTGTCACACGTGGTACTTTCTATGGCTTACCGTCTGATGTTGAGGTTGAGTGCTCGGAGCACCCCTGTGTTGGTGTTCGTGGACTGGTGTTCATCCGTGTTCGGGTTTTAGTTATGTATGACGTGGGTCTACCTGACGGCCCCGTAGTCCAGGAGTTCCTGTCCGTGCATGTTCGTTGCGACAAGATCATGATGGGGATGTTGCCACCGCCACCGGCCGATGCACCGGGCTAGGTGTGATTGTGCGTGTGACTAGTAGAGGATGACACTTTTTGGATAGCCGACACTGGATGATGGATCGATGTACATGACTGATGTAGGGATCGGGTACTTTTGGGTTATAGCCGAGCTTGGTAAAGCCTTGGCCTTTTGTTGTACCGACTCTTGATGTCCATCATAGTTATGTAAATAAAAGTGTTTCGACTCTAACATGTATATATATATATAAAGGTGTAGTTGGTGTGCAATGCATTGTATTATTTGGCTTGAGTTTGGGTTAGGGAGATGTCGAATATGCTTCCGTTATATGAACTGCGCTGGGACTGATAAAAAAAAAATTTATAAACCCCTAGGATATATGGACCCACTATAACTAAATGGTATCAGAGTAACATGTTGTTAGGACAAGTGTAAGGTAAGCTAACTGTGGCGACCCTAACGGATCGGGGGCCATGTCGGGGGTGCCACAGCGGGTGGTATCAGAGCAATGGTTATATGTGGAGTGATAAGGAGCCTCATTTGGAAATTGAGGAATATGATGACAATGCACACCATAGGATACTAACTGAGATAGTTGACTAACTTTGAACAACGGGTGATGGGTATTCACTCGTAGATCCCTATTAATTTATTATGAGTTGCTTTTAGGTGCCAGTAACATGTTTATGTTACTTATATATAGTTGTAGTGCTTTTAAATGGAGACATTGAGCCACAAATTATTTCTGAGGCAAATGCTTGGAAACTGCAGGAAAATCATGGTACAAGCTGTAACTACTCATCCATCGAGGGCTAAAGCCTCTGCTGCAAGGGCTGAACCCCGAATGGAAGACATCCTGCAGGCATTGGCCAATATAGGAAATCTGATGGAAAGACAAGCGCAGCAACAACCTGGAGTGGAATGTCACCCTCAAGGACTGGTGGAACAATTTCTGAAGCTGAAGCCATCTAAGTTTAGTGGAGTAGGAAGTCCTGAGGAGGCGGAACAATGGATTGATGGAATGGAACGAATTTTCAAGTTGTTGGACTGCAATGATGCTGAGAAAATAACTTTGGTAGAGTACCAGTTGGAGGGAAATGCAAAGTTTTGGTGGAGAGTTTCGAGAGACACGATCTTTCCACCAAGTACTGATATAAACTGGGATGAGTTTGTTAGAGCTTTCAATAGGAAGCATTTTTCTGATTGTGCCAAGGATAAAAAGATTACTAAATTTGTCCAGTTAGAACAAAGGGAACTGACAGTGGACTAGTATGAGGCAAAATTTTCTGAATTGTCTAGGTATGCTCCCAGGTTGATTGAGGATCGAGGGGAAAAGGCTAAGAGATTTCTGAAAGGATTGAGGACTGATATTAGGAAACAACTAGTGCCTCTGAATATAAGAGATTATAATGAGATTTATGAAAGGGCACAGTTGGTAGAGCAAGAATTAGTGAGAGAGCGATCGGAATCCAAGAAGCAAATGACCTTTAGTGATATTCGAAGGGGTAAGAGACCCTATTCTGGACAAGATCAACCCTAGGAATCTAAGAAGAGGAATAATTTAGGATATTTTGGAAAAGCCAAGAGTGGCCTGGTTCTAAGGAAGGTACCCTACTAGGGTAACACTTGTCAGAGGTGTGGTGGACAGCATGGGACAGGATTTTGTAATGGTCCGCCAAAATGTTTTGGTTGTAGACAGATGGGGCATTTTAAGAGAAATTGTCCACAAGAGAGGTCACAGCTGAGTGTCAACTTGGTGCGACAAGTGCAACAACGTACTGTTGGGTCAAATTTACCAAGGAATCCACAGAGACCCCCAGCTCAAGGAAGGGTGTATGCGGTCACCCAAGAGGAAGCGAAAGCTTCCAAAAATGTTATCTCAGGTACGATTTCTATAAATGGAGAAAAGGCATATGCATTGTTTGATATGGGCGCTACGCATTCATTTATATCTGAGAGATATAGGCAATTGAGTAAAATAGAAACTACCCCTCTTGAGATGCCTCTTTATGTTTCCACGCCTTTAAAGAATATGGTATTATCCACGAGGGTATGTGCAAAATGTAAGATAATTGTAGAAGGACAAGATATGGAAATAGATCTAGTTGTGATGGCTATGTTTGACTTTGATGTTATCATAGGAATGGATTGGCTCCATAAGTATCGGGCTAAGGTGGATTGTTATAGGAAAGTGATCCAGTTCATGTTACCTGACCAGTCTAGTTTTGAATCTTTTGGAGGTTAGACAAACCCCTCTATAGCCATCATCTTAGTGGTAGAAGCTCGTGAACTACTTGACGAAGGATGTCAAGGATACCTAGCAATAGTAAGAGATCTTACTAAGAAAAAGACTAAAATCGATGAGATCCGAATAATCAGGGAATTTCAGGATGTGTTTCCTGAGGAGTTGCCTGGATTACCACCGGAGCAAGAGATTGAGTTTGAAATTGAACTAGTGTCTGGAACAGGACCAATATCGAAAGCCCCGTATAGAATGGCCTTGGTGGAGCTGAAGGAGTTGAAGGTGCAACTACAAGAGTTGCTTGATAAGGGATTTATTAGGCCAAGTGCTTCACCTTGGGGTGCACCAGTTCTATTTGTGAAAAAGAAGGACGGGTCGATGCGTTTATGTATTGACTATAGATAGCTGAACCAAGTGACTGTAAAGAATAAGTATCCCTTGCCTAGGATTGATGACTTATTTGACCAACTGCAAGGAAGTTCGGTCTTTTCTAAAATTGATTTGAGGTCAGGATACCATCAATTAAGGATTAAGAAAGAAGACATTCCTAAGACTGCATTTAGGACTCGCTATGGACATTATGAGTTCCTAGTTATGCCTTTTGGATTAACGAATGCACCAGCCGCATTCATGGATTTAATGAATAGGATATTTAAGCCTTATCTGGATTAGTTTGTAATTGTCTTCATTGATGATATCCTGATATATTCTAAAGGACTTGAAGAACATGAACGACACCTCAGGATAGTATTACAAACGCTAAGAGATCATAAGTTATATGCCAAATTCAGTAAATGTGAATTCTGGCTAGACCAGATAATATTTTTAGGGCACGTGATGTCAGGTAATGGAATTGCGGTAGACCCTGCAAAAGTTGAGATGGTAGTGAATTAACTGAGACTGACGACGCCGACTGAAATACGAAGTTTCATAGGGTTGGTTGGCTCTTATAGGAGGTTTATAGAAGGATTTTCACACCTGGCAGGCCCTTTAACGAAATTGACTCGAAAGAATGTAAGGTTTGAATGGAGTGGAGAATGCAAAAGAAGTTTTCAGGAACTAAAAAGGAAGTTAACCACCGCTCCAATTCTAACTATACCATCTGGATTTGACGGATTCATGGTGTACAGTGATGCATCTCACAAAGGACTGAGATGTGTTTTGATGCAGCATGGCAAGGTCATAGCCTATGCATCGAGGCAGTTGAAACCTCATGAGTTAAATTACCCAATCCATGATTTAGAATTAACAGCTATAGTATTTGCTTTGAAAATATGGAGACATTATCTGTATGGAGAGAAGTTTGAAATATATACAGATCATAAGAGCTTGAAGTATTTGTTTTTGCAAAAAGAATTGAACATGAGACAAAGAAGATGGATGGAATTACTAAAAGATTATGACTGTGAAATACGATACCATCCAAGAAAGGCAAATAAGGTGGCAGATGCCCTTAGCCGAAAGTCGGCTATAGACATGGCTAGTCTAAGAATAACAGAGTGGAATTTATTAAAATCAATTGTGGATTCAGACTTCAAGTTGGAAATAGACCACCTTACCGGTATGTGTGAAAGCTAGTATGAGCACCTAGAGGGGGTGAATATGTGCGAAAACAAATTTTGCAATGTAAAGACAATAATTTTTCTTTTGAACCGACTCTGTTCAGCAATAGAATATGAAAAGGAAATTAGACTTTGATAAACAAATATTGTTACGATCAAAGTAAAGAGCTTAGGGAAGAGAATAAGAACACAAGATTTATAGTGGTTCGGCTTAGTCCAAGCCTACATCCACTCTCCCGCACTGACAGCCCACAGGCTGGATTTCACTAAGAATCAAAGAGTTGTTACAGTATAGCTTTTCCTTGATTCCACAGTGTAAAGACTCTGCTACACTTCCTCAAGGTCACACAAAAGTATAAACTCTCTTTTGAGTACAAGTTTTCGCTCAACAATTGAATTGACTAAGAACAAGGAGTTTCAGACTTTGGAATTCTTCTATCGCGCACACACTCGAACAACTGGAATGTCTTTCTTATATACTCCGTCATGCCATCACACCCGTTGGCACGTACCAAAGGAATTCTTCCAATCTACCCATTGGACAAAATCAATTAGGAAGATTTTGAGTTATTTAAGGAATATGACGATAACCCACCAATCATGCTCGCCCATACAATCAAGATCTAGGTTTCCATAAATAGAACCTTCCAAGTATACTTCGCCAATCAACGGATCCAATATCCCTGAATCAATCTTAATTTGAATAAAGGATTCTAGCATGCTATTTCCAGCCAAGTGATCTTCTTCAGTTGATAGAATCAAATCCTTAACGAAATACTCAGATCTGGATAAGTCTTCTTCAACGGTCTAGATATTGTCAATGCGGATAGACTCTGAATCTTGAGTCTGGCAGTCCGGCGGTCTTCAGACTTTGATGACAGAGTTTGCAAGTCTTCAAACTAGACTGATGGAAACATTTTGTCAGCTTCAAAACACACAAGGAAGTTTTCTCTAACAATCTCCCCCTTTTTGATGGTGACAAAACTTTCCTACAGATTTGGATAATTTTGACCTGCAAAACAGAACTCAATCACACATGGATATCTCATAAAGATAATTGACTTAGTAAAGACATCATTGAATCTGCATCCACAGGAAAAAGGTTAGTCCTGTAAATAAACAACTATTTTTGTCATGAAATACCAATAGTATTTAAAATAACCAAACAATCCAAATCCAGTCACAACCGCACAACCAAACAAAAATCAAAGTTAAACAAAAAGTCAAGTTTCAAATTTGCATAAACATCTCCCATTTTTTGTCAACAGCAAAAAGTGGAGACCGGAAAAAGATAGATTTGGAAAAGAGTATGAGTTAAGGCTGCTTGGGTAGGCAAACAAGCTCAAATTCCCTCATTGAGTGCACTGTCTGTTCAAGCTTGTGGAAACTCTGCTTCAGCGCCTGAAATTCTTCACCCTCCACAGAAGACTTAACTTGATTCCTAAGCGAATCCAGTTGTTCATGAAGAGACGATGAAGTGGCCTTAACAGCGTTCTTGAGATCCAGCATCTCAAAACTCATAACATATTGCTGACTCCGCACATCCAAAATAATTTCCAGCAGTCTTGAAAAGTTTGATGTTTGTGCTGTTGAATCGCTTGGACCGGCAGAGTGAAACTCAAGAAAGTTTAGAAAAGATGGAGTCTCAGCAGGAGGTCGATCTTCTAGATAATGAGAGGCATGCACTTCTTCTAGGTCTGCTGCAAATCGACTTACATCACTAGCAAGTAAAGGTGAAGAAATACCTTTTTGACCATTAGCTCCCCCTGTTTTGATGCCCTCAGGAGAAGTAGGTAAAGCTTTCTCAGCCTCATAATGATGCACTCCAGTAGACTTTTCTTCTCTTATCTCAAAATGACTGGACAGAGAGACAGCCAAGGTTGGCTCGATAGAGTCTTGAGTACCTTGATCTCCTTCATTCTCTGCTTCTTCTCCTTCTTCTTCCCTTTCTTCTTCAGCTTCTTCCATTTCTTTCTCTGCTTCCTCTTCATCTTCCTCTTCCTCTTCTTCTTCTTCCTCTTCTTCTTCTTCTTCTTCTCTTCTTCCTTCTTCTTCTTCTCTTCCTTCTTCTTCTTCTCTTTCCTCTATTTCCCTTTGTTCTTCTTCATTCTCTGATTCTTCTCTCTCTCTTTCCTCTTCTGACTCTTCTCTTCTCTCAGGAAAGCTGACAAAGGTCTTCAGATTTTCCAAGGCAGAAATAGTAACCTCATCCTCATTTTCTTCATCTTCTAGAACAAGAGCTCTTTTCTTCTTTACAAGAGCAATCATAGGCTCCTTGCCTTTCCTTTTAGCCGCAGTAGAGTCTTGCTTTGCCTTGAAAGGAGATTTTTCCTTCATTCGTTCCAGCACTTTGTTAAGCTCTTTTAAGCGCATCTTTAACACCATTTTGAACCCAATTACCATAAGAGTGATGGCTTTCAGACTCAATGGTGTAGAGATATGAATTTTGAAGTGCCTAAAGAGTCGAGTGATAAGAGCAGAATAAGGGAGCTGTCCCTTATCCTTGATATAGCTAGTACAAACACCTAGAGGGGGTGAATAGATGTAAAAACAATTTATCGATATACGAAAGCAATACTAGGCAGACAATAGAAAGGAAGTTCTCCAAAACGGATTATGATCAAGGTAAACAGAGAGTAGGGAAGAGAAGATTGAACACAAGGTTTATAGTGGTTCGGCTTATTCTTAAGCCTACGTCCACTCTTCCGCACTGACAGTCCACCGGCTGGATTTCACTATAAACAAAAGAGATGTTATAGCAATGCTTTCCCTCGATTCCATAGTGTAGATATTCTACCACACTTCCTCAAGGTATCTCAAAATATAGTCTCTCTTTTGCGTACAAGATTTCGCTCAGAAAATGAATTGACAAGAAACAAGGAGCTTCAGACTTTGAAATTCTTTTATCGCGCACACACACAAAACAACTGGAACATCTTCCTTATATACTCCTTTATGCCATCATACCCGTTGGCACTTACCAAAGGAATTCTTCCAATCTTCCCGTTGGACAGAATCAATTAGGAATATCATTCGAGCTATTAAAGGAACATGTCGATAGCCCATCAATCCCGCTCGCCCATACAATCGGGATCCGGTTTCCATAAGTAGAACCTTCCAAGTATACTTCGCCAATCATCAGATCTTTAATCAATCTTGATTCAAATAAAGTAATCCGTTATGTCATATCCAGCCAAGAGATCTTCGTTAGTCAATAAGATCAAATCTTTAACGAAACACACAGTCCTAGATAGACCTTATTCGACAAACTACAAACTGTCAATGAGAATAGACTTTGAGTCTTGAGTCTAGCAGTCCGGAGGTCTTCAGACTTTAAATAGTAGAATCTGCAAATCTTCATACTAGACTGATGGAAACGTTTTGTCAGCTTCAAAATATTCCAGAAAGATTTCTCCAACAATCTCCCCCTTTTTGATGGTGACAAAACTTTCTGCAGAATTGAACATCTTTGACCCGCAAAACATTACTCAAGCAAATATGGATATCTCATAAAGGTTAATGGCTTAATGGTAACACTAGAATCTGCAACCACAGAAAATGGGTTAGTCTTGCATGAGAGTAAAGCCATTCATAAGATATCAATAGTACTTAATGTAAGCAGTCAAATCCAAAACCCAAATTCAGTCCACAACCAGACACAAAGTTAAACAAAGTCAAACATCAAAACAAACACACTCAAAGATTAATTTCAAAGATTTCAAAGCTAGCATCTCTCCCCCTTTTTGTCATCATAAAAAATGTTGAGATGGAATAGAGTCAAGATTGCTTAGGAACACGAACAAGCTGGAAATCTCCCATTGACTGGACGATGCCTTCCAGCTTTTTCAAATCTTCCTTCAGTTGAGCTACCTCTTCACTCTTAGCATTTGCTTGATTCTGAAGAGCAAGAGCTTGGATATGATCATTTAAAGAAACCGAAGAAGCTTGTCCCGCATTCCCCGCAAGTTTCGAACTTCGCTTCCTAGAGTATATATCGACCCCGCATTTCCAAGAGAACATCAAGAATTCTGTGGAAATTTGCTGAATTTTTAGTCTGCGTACTGGTGTCGGCATGATCAGATGGAGTAAAGGCAGACGATGGTATATCAAAGCATAGTCACGCAGATTTGGCGATGAAGCATCATGTCCCTCCTCGGGAAATTGAGAGGCATGAATGTCCCTCGGATTTCTTTGGAGAGCGGCCGACTCCTTCACCGGCAGCAAGATATGAGGATGTTCCTCTTTTCTCACCATCTCCCCCTGTTTCGATGCCTTGGTGGAGAAGAGTTTTCATCATGCTCTCCTTCCCTCTGGATTTCCTCTTTCTTCTTCTTTCTTCTTCTTTTCTTTAGACCTTTCTTCCTCTGCATCTCTTTCTTCAGCTTCTCTCTCCTCTGATTCTTTCTCCTCTGCTTCTTTTTCTTCTGCTTCCTTCTCCTGTCGTTCCATTGATTCTGGAACAGAACGACTCAGGTTCTTCAATGCCATAGCAGAAATGGTGATGTCATCCTCATCCTCTTCATCTTCAATGATGAGAGCTCTTCTCTTTTTGGATGAAGCAACCATGGGCTCCTTTCCTTTCCTTTTTGCTGCCGAAGAGACTTGATGAGGCTTGGCAGGGGTTGTCTCCTTGAATTTCTCCAACTCCTTGTCGAGTTCTTTCAGACACATTTTGGACACCATTTTCAATCCTACCACCATTTTATCACACGATCGAACACAGAGAATTTGTGGAGGTTGAACATTCAAATGTCTGAATAACTTTGACACAAGACTTGGATAAGGAAGCTGACCCTTGTCCTTCACCATTGCTCTATACATGTGGAACAAAATGGTGTTAGGAAGAGAAAACTTTTTCCCAGTAATGATGGCATACATCAGCTTTGCCTCTGAGTTAGAAATATCAGTCTTTGAAGTAGATTTCGGTCTGAGGCAATTTATCACAATCTTGTGAAGCAGAATGTTGAACGCACGCATCCTTGAGTAAGAAATCCTTCCCTCTGTCTTTCTATCCTTAACAAGTTCCAATGTGGCACGAGCAATGGAGATATTGATAGGTTGATATCTTCCTCTCTCAACCCCAATCACATCAGCTAGCATATCTACATCCACCACAAAGTCTTGATCTCGGACACTAAAAGAGATTCTATTCGCATCCAAGAAGCTAAGATTTGAATAGAAGTATGCGTTAGTTCAAGATAGGCTTTCAAGTATCGAACGTAACTGTTCAAGTTGAAGAAGACGGAACTTTTCCCTCAATTTAATATTCATAGCATCAAGGAAATCAAAATCCACACTCCTATGGTTTATCACCCCACGCTTCAACAATTTGGAGTATAGATCCTTCTGTTCTTTCGATCGGAACAAGTCTGTCATTTTTCCCCGAATTTTCGCCGCAACACCCATTCTCGGTTGAAATTGGTTGTACAATTTGTCATCATCATTCCCATCTATCGGATTTAGTCCTCCAAAATGCGGATCACTTGGAATGTTTGCCAAGGTTTCTTCTGCCATTCCTTTAGGAGCAATTCCCAAATGCTCCATATTTCGCAAAAAAGATGTACTCATTCCCATATCCCTTGTCCTTAAGAAACTCATCGATGTAGTTCAATGGAGTACCGGTCCTCTTTAAAGAACGGTAAAGCTTATAAATAAAAAGGGCTTTTGAGTTCTTACGGGAGTAGCTTTTTCAACGACTTTTCCTCTTCCCGATGACCAACACCCTGTGGACCAGTCGGTGGAGAATGACGCTGCTGAGAAAGTTGTGGGCTCTGTTGCTGACTGGGTAACTCCTCTTCCTCGGTGAGATCAAAGTGAATAGGCCCCTCACTTATTTGTCGTGTTCCCCTGTTTGCAATCCTCGAAGATTTCCTTGAAGACGACATCTTTCGCAGTCTTGAAAGATTCCAAACTTGACTTTCCCAAGAAAGATGACAACTTTTTCAAAGATTAAACAAGTGAAGAAGACAGAAGAGGGAGATCGATGTTTTTTTTTACGGTTTTTGAACGAAGAGGAACTTACTGTATATAGGTCAGTCGAAGGGAGGCATACCAAGCGTCGCAATGGAAAGTAAAAGATGTCTTTTTAAAATAACTGCCTTTTTAGAAAATTAGATAACTGCCATTTTTAAAATATTAATTCCTTTTTGAAAAAGAGAAAGTGCACTTATCACGGAAATTAAAAATAGCAAAATTCAATTATAGATAGATGATCGTACCTTTCCGAGATGTAATATGAGAGAAAATAAAATAACTTACAGTCAAGAATCTTCTGAGTCTGAGAGTCTTTAGACTTTAACTTCTTCAAGCTTAAGGATGTTGAGTTTGGAACGGATGATTTCAAATTGATTTTTCTCCAAAGGCTTTGTAAATATATCCGCCGGTTGATTCTTTGAGTCAACAAACTTTATCAAGATTTCTTCATTTTGAACATGATCTCTAATGAAGTGATGTCGAATCTCTATATGCTTCGCTCTTGAGTGAAGGATTGGATTTTTGGTAAGATTGATAGCACTAGTGTTGTCACAGTTAATCTCCGTGCAAGAATCTTCAATTCCAAAGTCTCTTAGCTGTTGTTTTATCCACAGAATTTGTGAACAACAACTTCCGAGAGCTACATACTCGCTTCGTTGTAGAAAGAGCTACCGTATTTTGCTTTCTTGAAAACCAAGATACTTGTCCCCTGCTTCCAAGTAGTTGACAAGTGCCGAAGTGCTCTTTCTATCAACTCGGCAACCAGCTAGATCTGCGTCTCGAGTATCCAAGAAGAGTAAAGTCTCCCTTTTAGGATACCAAAGACCTATGCTTGAAGTAGAAGCAATGTATTTGATAATACGCTTTGCGGCACTTAGATGAGATTCTTTAGGGTCTGCTTGAAATCTAGCACAAATGCAAACACTAAACAAAATGTCAGGTCTAGAAGCAGTAAGATAAAGAAGTGAACCAATGATACTCCTATATAGCTTTTAGTCAACTTTCTTTCCTCCTTCATCTTTGTCTATCTTCAAGGAACTTGACATTGGTATATCAGTCTTTTTGCAATTTTCCAGTCCAAATTTTTTGACAAGATCATTAGCATATTTTTCTTAATGAATAAAAGTCACTTCCTTCCATTGTTTCACTTGAAGTCCAAGAAAGAAGGTTAGTTCACCCATCATGCTCATTTCAAATTCATCCTGCATAGACTTAGAGAATTTCTTGCACAAACTTTAACAAAGCCATTTTGAATTAAAAACTTACTCAGTCTGTCGTACCAAGCTCGAGGTGCTTGCTTTAAACCATACAACGCCTTTTCGGTCGAATCGAGTCGGGTTTCCTTGGGTCTTCAAACCCAGGTGGTTGTTCCACATAGACTTCCTCATGAATAAATCCATTCGGGAAAGCACTCTTGACGTCCATTTGGAATAACCGAAATCCTTATAACGAGGCAAAAGCAAGTAATAATCGAATTGCTTCTAACCTTGCTCTTTGGAGCGTAAGTCTCGTCATAGTCTATCCCTTTTTCTTGCGTATATCCCTTGGCCACGAGTCTTGCTTTGTTTCTTATGACTTTTCCTTTCTCATTCATCTTGTTCCTGAAAACCCATTTAGCTCCAATAATATATTTACCTCTTGGTTTAGAAGTTAACTCCCAGACATCATTAATGCTGAATTGTCTGAGTTCTTCTTGCATAGCTTCAATCCAGCTTTCATTAGATAAAGCTTCTTCTATGCTTTTGGGTTCTATTTTAGAAATAAGAGCCACAGCACTAGACTCTTCGCGCCTTTTGGATCTTGTGCGAATTCCTTCATTAATGTCGCCAATAATGAGATTTTTGGGATGACCAGACTTATGCTTCCAGTTACTGGTTGATTTGTCAGGTTGATGATCACTTCCTTCATTTGAATCTTCAATAACCACTTGTTGCTGGTCTTTCAGAGTCTGAGCTGCTTCTTTAGACTTTGTAGAGTCGAAGCGAGGTTGCATTCTTCAAGATGAGTCTGAATAGATTCATTTTGTATAGAATCCTGGAATTTGACATTCATTGATTCCTCCACAGAATAAGTCTTCTTGTTATAGATTCTATAGGCTTTACTTGAGGTAGAATATCCAAGGAAGATGCCTTCGTCTGATTTTTCCTCAAACTTGCTAACTCGATCATTTGGATTTTTCAAAATAAAGCATTTACATCCAAACACATGAAAGTAGGAAACAATAGGTTTCTTTCCTTTGAATAATTCATAAGGGGTCTTTTCAGAATAGCCCTTAGAAAAACTCTATTGATAATATAACATGCTGTTGAAACTGCTTTGCCCAAAATCGTAAAGAGATGTTACTTTCAATTAAAAGAGTTCTAGCCATTTCTTGAAGCAATCTATTCTTTCTTTCCACAACTCCATTTTGCTCTGGAGTGTATGGAGAGGAGAACATATGTTGAAAAACAGATTCATCACAGAATTTTGTAAAATCTTGATTTTCAAATTCACCTCCATGGTCTGTTCTTATACTTGAGATAACATATCCTTTTTCATTTTGAACCTTTTTAGCAAACTTTTCAAAGTAAGAGAAGGTTTTCAGACTTACTTGTCAGGAAATATACCCAAGTAAATCGTGAGTAGTCATCTACAATTACTAGGCAATATTTCTTACCCCCAATGCTCGAGTTCGGTTGGTCCAAAAGGTCCATATGCAGAAGCTGCAATACACGATTAGTGGAAACTTGATTTATTGGTTTAAAGGAATTTCTTACCTATTTTCCCAATACGCATGGAGTACATAGATTGGACTTTTGATATGATAATTTGGGTAAACCACGAACAAGCTTCTTTGCTGAAATTTTGGCTATCTCGCTTCATATTGATATACCCAAGCTTTCTGTGCCATAAGCTCGCTTCGTCTTGTAATGAGATTAGGCATTGCAATTCATCTGGTTTTACGTCCAAAAGGTAGATGTTTCCATGTCTTCAACCCATAAATGACTAAGTAGAATCTTTACTGGTTCCTGAACAAATTCCTTCTTGAAAGTTTATTTTGAAACCAGTATCACATAGCTGACTAATACTGAGCAGATTGTAGTTGAGACCTTCCACTAGGGAAACATTGTTTATTGTGAGGTTTCCAATTTTTACAGTTCCAAACCCCACAATTCTTCCTTTGATGTTTCCTCCAAATGAGACTTTTTCACCATTTGCTTGAACATGTTTTATGAAGCATTTTGAATCTCCTGTCATATGTCTTGAGCATCCACTATCCAGATACCATTTTACCCTTTTTCTTGATAGTGACCTGCATTTAAAAAGAGACTCAAGCTTTCTTTGATACCCATATTTTCTTGGGTCCATTGGTGTTAGTATGATATGCGGTTTTTGCCCATACTTTTTAACAGGTTTCCAAACCATAAGACATTCCTTTTCAAAATGATCTGCATTATTGCACTTTGAACATTTGAGAGCATTTCGACCTACTGGTTTCACAAAAACCTTTTTGAAATGATTTTTGTAAGCATCTCTTGTGGGTCTTTGCTTAATTCTTTCCTTCATTTTAGGAAAATCAATTAGAGGAATGGTTTCCACAGTCCTTCCCAAACCAGATTTATTGAAATAAGGTCTTTGTGCGAAAGAATTTTCTCAAGTTTCTCGAGATCCTATTGAAAATCTTTTGAAATATTTGATATGTCATTTTTTAAAAATTCATTTTCTTTTAAAAGATTTTCTTCACTTTCTTTAAGAGTAGAAACATTCATGTCTAAACATTTCAACTTTTCTTTCAAAGCATTTTCCTGTTGTTTTAGAGCAGAATTTTCCTTTTTAGGTTCGGAAATCCTTTTAAGAGAAATCTTAAGACTAGAACACATCTCATCAATGTATTTAGAAACTTTAACAGGGATTTTAAAGTTACTTACCTCAAACTCACTGTCCGAATCGAGTCTGTCTCGGAGTTTGAATTTGAATCCGATTGTGCCATCGGACATATATTGGCATAATCATCATCACTTTCTTCACACTCGTATCACTCGGGTTTTCGCTTTAAGAGCCTTTCGATACTTTTCAGCTTTTCCTTTCTTCTTCCTCAGAAGAGGACAGTTGGGTCTGATGTCTATATCTTTGTTTGATTCTTCATCCTCAACAGACTTAGTCTCATTTGCTTTTGAAAACTCTGTTTCTTTGGATTGAATCTTCTTCCTTTTCGTTCAGCTTTCGAATCTTCTTATCAAGAGAGCAAGCTCCTCATCATCCATATCATCTTGAGAATCGTAACATCGAATCATCATTGGATTTTAATGCAATGGATTTCTTACCTTTAGGATCTTCGTCTTCATTGATTCGTTCCACTTCATAAGACTGAAGAGTTCCAACCAACTCATCGATAAATAGTGGCATGATTCTTTGTGTCTCTCTTATTGAGGTCTTTATGTGAGTCCAATCCTTGGAGAGTCCACGCAAAGTAGCTTGTTTACTTTCATGGGATCAAAATTGGTTGACCTTGATTTTCAAGACCATTCACGATTTCGTAAAAACGACTAAACATGTCGGTTATAGATTCTCCCGATTTCATTTTGAAGGCTTCGTATTGACCGAGGAGAATGTTGATTCTGGTCTCTTTCACTCGATCAGTTCCTTCATAGGTAATATGTAATCTATCCCAGACTTTTTTTGCTGTAACACAAGAAGATATTATGTTATATTCAGTAGGTGACAAAGCACAATATAAGGAATAAATTGCTTTTGCATCAAGAGCTTGTCTCTTGATTATCTCTTCCTGAGTCATTTCACTAGACTCAACAGTTACTTTTCCTCTCTCTAAGACAGATGTAGCCTTAGGAGTAATTCCTTTTTCTACAACATCCCATTCTAGAGGATCCTTCGATCTTAGGAACACTTTCATCTTGTTTTTTCAGATGTTGTAATCCTTTCCATCAAAGTAAGGAGGTCTGGTATTGCTTTGCCCTTCCACCAGCCCTAGAGCTAACATACTAGCCATGGATCTTTAACTCTAAAGTAAAACACTTCAAACAAAGTGAGTACACAGGCTCTGATACCAATTGATATAGCTAGTACAAACACCTAGAGGGGGTGAATAGGTGTAAAAACAATTTATCGATATACGAAAGCAATACTAGGCAGACAATAGAAAGGAAGTTCTCTAATTCTTACCTCCAATGCTCTGAGTTCTGGTTGGTCCAAAGAGATCCATGTGTAATAGCTGCAGTACACAATTAGTGGACACTTGATTTGTTGGTTTGAATGAATTTCTTACCTATTTTCCCAATGCGCATGGTGTACATAGGTTAGACTTTTGGTATGTCAAATTGGGTAGTCCTCGAACAAGCTTCTTTGTAAATATCTTGGCTATTTGCTTCATGTTGATGTGCCCAAACTTTTTGTGCCATAGATTTGCTTCCTCTTGAATTGAGATTAGACATTGGGATTTATCTAGTTTAATATCCAAGAGATAGATATTCCCATGTCTTCGCCCCGTAAAAGTCTGAGATGAGTCTTTACTGGTTCCTAAACATATTCCTTCTCGAAAGTTGATTTTGAAACTGGTGTCGCACGGTTGGCTAATACTCAACAAGTTGTAGTTGAGTCCTTTTACTAAGGAAGTGAGACTTCCAATCTTTACAGTTCCGTATCCCACAATTCTTCCTTTGCTATTTGCACAAGCTTTATAAAGCAGTTTGAGTTTCTTGTCATATGTCTTGAGCATCCACTATCTAAGTACCATTTCACATTTTTCTTGATAGTGACCTGCATTTAAAAAGAAAACGCAAGCTTTCTTTGGTACCCATATTTTCTTGGGTCCAATAGAGTTAATGGTATAGACAGTCTTTGCCCAGTCCTTCTTAATAGGCTTCCAAACCATAGGGCATTCTTTCTCAAAGTATTCTAAGCTGTTACACTTAGAACATTTAAGAGCACTGCAACCTACAGGTTTTACAAAAAAAATTTGGAAATGATTTTTGTAGGTATTTGTTTAATTCTTTCCTTTACCTTAGGAAAATCAATTAAAGAAATGGTTTCAGAGTCATTCCCAAACCTGATTTATTGAAGTAAGGTCTTTGTGCGAAAGAATTTTCTCCAGTTTCTCGATTCTATAGAAAACCTTTTAGAAATGCTTGAGATATCATTTTTTAAGAATGTATTTTCTTTTGAAAGATTATATGCATTTTCTTTTAAAGTAGTAATACTTTTGTCTAAACTTTCGACCTTTTCTTTCCAAACAATTTCATGTTGCTTTAGTGCAGAATTTTCCCTTTTAAGTTCGGAAATCCTTTTCAAAGAGGTTTTGAGACTAAGACACAATTCATCAATATATTTAGAAACTTTAGTAGGAATTTTTAAATTACTTACCTCGATTTCACTATCTAAGTCTAAGTCTAAATCTGAGTCTGATTGTATCATGAGACAAATATTGGCATAATCATCATCACTTTCCTCACATTCAGTGTCACTCCAGGTTTCTGCTTTAAGTGCTTTTCGATATTTCTCAGTTTTTCTTTTCTTTCTCTTTAGCAGGGGACAATTGGGTCTGATGTGTCATTTTTTCTTGCATTCAAAGCAAACTACATCCTTGTTGGATTCATCATCCTCAATTGATTTATTTTGTAGCTTTTGAGAACTTTGTTTCCTTGGATTGAATCTTCTCCCCTTTCTATTTAGTTTTCTGAACCTTCTTATCATGAGAGCAAGCTTTTCATCATTCATATCGTCTTCAGAATCTGTGACATCATAATCATCATTAGATTTTAAAGCAATTGATTTCTTACCTTTAGGATCTTCATCTTCATTGATTTGCTCCACTTCATAAGACTGAAGAGTGCCAACCAATTTGTCAACAGAAAGTGGTATGATTCTTTGTGTCTCTCTTATTGAAGTCTTTATGTGATTCCAATCTTTGGATAGTCCATGTAGTAACTTGTGAACCTTCATGGGTCCAGAGATTGGTTGACCTTGATACTTCAAGACCATTCACGATTTCTGTAAAACGACTAAACATGTCAATGATAGATTCTCCTGGTTTCATCTTGAATGCTTCATATTAACCGAGCAGAATGTTGATTCTGGTTTCTTTCACTCGATCAGTTCCTTCATAGGTGATGTGTAATCTATCCCAAACTTCTTTAGCTGTTTCACAAGAAGATATTCTGTTATATTCAGTAGGAGATAATGCACAATATAAGGAATAAATTGCTTTTGCATCAAGAGCTTGTCTCTTGATTATCTCTTCTTGAGTCATTTTACTAGACTCAACAACTTCTTTTCCTCTTTTTGAGACAGTTGCAGCTTTAGGAATGATTCCTTTGTCTACCATGTCCCATTCCAGAGGATCTTTTGATCTTAGGAATGCCTTAATCTTGTTTTTCCGTATATTGTATTCCTTTCCATCAAAATAAGGTGGTCTGGTATTGCTTTGTCCTTCAACCAGACCTGGAGCCAACATACTAGCCATGGATCTTTAACTCTGAAGTAAGACACTTCAACTTAAGTGAGTACACAGGCTCTGATATCAATTGTGAAAGCTAGTACGAGCACCTAAAGGGGGTGAATAGGTGCGAAAACAAATTTTGCAATGTAAAGACAATAATTTTTCTTTTGAACCGACTCTGTTCAGCAATAGAATATGAAAAGGAAATTAGAATTTAATAAACAAATATTGTTACGATCAAAGTAAAGAGCTTAGGGAAGAGAATAAGAACACAAGGTTTATAGTGGTTCGGCTTAGTCCAAGCCTACATCCACTCTCCCGCACTGACAGCCCACTGGCTGGATTTCACTAAGAATCAAAGAGTTGTTATAGTATAGCTCTTCCTTGATTCCACAGTGTAGAGACTTTGCTACACTTCCTCAAGGTCACACAAAAGTATAAACTCTCTTTTGAGTACAAGTTTTCGCTCAACAATTGAATTGACTATGAACAAGGAGCTTCAGACTTTGGAATTCTTCTATCATGCACACACTCGAACAAATGGAATCTTCCTTATATACTCCTTCATGCCATCACACCCATTGGCACTTACCAAAGGAATTATTCCAATCTACCCATTGGACAAAATCAATTAGGGAGATTTCGAGTTATTTAAGGAACATGACGATAGCCTACCAATCATGCTTGTCATACAATCAGGATCTAGGTTTCCATAAGTAGAACCTTCCAAGTATACTTCGTCAATCAATGGATCCAATATCCCTGAATCAATCTTAATTTGAATAAAGGATTCCGACATGCTATTTCCAGCCAAGTGATCTTCTTCGGTCGATAGTATCAAATCCTTAATGAAATACTCAGATCTGGATAAGTCTTCTTCGACGATCTAGATATTGTCAATGAGGATAGACTCTAAATCTTGAGTCTGGAAGCCGGCAGTCTTCAGACTTTGATGATAGAGTCTGCAAGTCTTCAGACTAAACTGATGGAAACGTTTTGTCAGCTTCAAAACACATAAGGAAGTTTTCTCCAACAGTATGCTCACTGCATTAAGGATTGAGCCCGAAATTATTCAGAAAGTTAAGGTTCTACAGAAATCTGACCCGGAGATTGTGGAAATACGAGACACTGTGTCTTTAGGGAAAAGACCAGAGTTTCAAGTCTCTGAGGATGGAGTAGTAAGATGCCAAGGACGACTCTGTGTTCTTGACAATGAAGAAATGAGAAAGGAAATTCTATCAGAAGCACATAAGAGTAATTATAGTATTCATCCGGGGAGTACAAAAATGTATAGAAATTTACGCCAACATTTTTGGTGGAATGGCATGAAGAAGGATATAGCTAAACACGTTTCTCAGTGTTTAACATGCCAGCAAGTGAAAGCAAAACACCGCAGACCCGCAGGACTATTGAGAACATTGGACGTACCAGAATGGAAATGGAAGCATGTGACAATGGACTTTGTGCAAGGACTGCCAAGGACATCTACTGGTCATGACTCTATTTGGGTGATAGTAGATCGTTTGACTAAGTTTGCTCATTTCCTAGTGGTTCGCGTAGACTACTCAATGAATAAACTTGCTGAGATATATGTAAGCCAAGTGATATGCTTACATGGTATTCCTGTAACAATTACATCTGATCGAGACGTTAGGTTTACTTCAAATTTTTGGCGAAGTCTTCAAAATGCTTTAGGGACGAAGCTTCAATTTAGTACTGCTTTTCATCCTCAAACAGATGGACAAACGGAAAGAGTGATCCAAACTTTGGAAGATATGCTGAGGGCTTGTATTATTGATTTTAAGGGAAGTTGGGATGAAAAATTGCACTTGATAGAGTTCACCTATAACAATAGTTTTCAAAAAAGTATAGGTATGGCTCCCTATGAAGCGTTGTATGGGAGAAGATGCAAGACTCTGTTTGTTGGAATGAAGTAGGTGAAAGGAAATTGACAGGACCTGAATTGGTACAAATTACTACTGAGGCTGCTGAAATTATCAGTAAAAGACTTAAAATAGCCCAGAGTAGGCAGAAAGACTACGCAGATAAGCGTAGAAGACCTTTAGAGTTTAATGTGGGAGATCATGTATTCCTTAAAGTATCCCCTATGAAAGGAATATCTCGATTTGGAATGAAGGGTAAGTTGAGCCCTAGATTTGTTGGACCCTTTGAGATATTAGAGAAAATTGGAGACGTAGCGTTGCATCCTAAATTGGGAAATTTGCATGATGTGTTCCACATATCAATGCTGAGGAAGTATCAGCCGAATCCCGGTCACATACTCGATCATGAAGCCATCAAAGTGGATGAGGAAGTGAGATACATTGAAGAGCCTATGCAAGTACTGGATCAAAAAGAGCAAATTCTCAGGACCAAGAAAATTCCATTGGTTAAGATATTATGGCGACATCATGATGTGGAGGAAGCCACATGGGAAAGTGAAAATGAGATGAGGGAAAGGTACCCTCACTTGTTTAAAGAGACATAGGTAATGTCTAATTTTGAGGACGAAATTCTCTAAGGAGGGGATAATTGTGGCATCCTAAAAATTAAATTGTGATCTCTAGATGCATTATGACCCATGAATAGGTGATGGAAGCGCCATCGGACTATATTATAGTCATTAGACTAATGGATTACAATTAAACACGGCTGAGCATTTGATGGACAATTGTTTTGTTGGAAATCTATCCTATGTTCATGTGTGATCAAGGATTGTACTAAAGGATGAATTAATAAAGAATTTTCTATTCTTGGCCGTGTACTCTATAAGTTGGATTACCATCGATTAATGTTGCAATATTATATGGCCATGTGAGAAATTGAGATTATGAAATTAAGTGGGGATTAAAGTGGAAAAATAAGAGCAAGTGTGGGCTGGACACTTAAGGTCAAACCAACCCAAAGCAGCCCACCCTTTTCCCCCATTTGGTCGACCAAGGCTGGCCTAAGCCCAACCAATTGAGGCCCATCAACCTTTGCATAGAGATCGACAAGTGGCGTGAGGGATTCTCCATGTGTCTCTAGCATGCAAAAGGCAATGATTACTAGCTAATCATGAGATTAAGGGAGAGAGAGGGGCAGAGTGAGCGAGAGAGAGAGAATCTGAGAGAAAGAGAGAGCGATCGAGAAAGAGAGAGTGAGACCGAGAGAGTTTGAGCGGGCGAGCAAGCGAGAGAGGAGGGGGAAGAAGAAGGCTGTCTTCCGCCGTGTCCTAGCTACCGCCGTTGACGCCGCCTAGTTCTGCCATCGCCAAGCCGTGTCCGAGACCCCAAGTCCTCCGTTTTGTTGTGGTAGCATAGGGCTTAAGGAAAGTAGAAGTTCTTCAATCTATGTTTTGCTTGCTGTTTTATCTAGCTAAGAGTTGGTGGATGTGAGAAAGGTGAAATTTTAGAGCTGCATGTTGGATTTTGTACATGTAAGATGAAAACAGATCAAGAAAACTAGGAAAAATAGGACATGCATTGTGGATTTCGAATTTGAGATGGAAAAAGAATTTAAAAATCTGACTATGGAGGATTTTTGGAAGTGATAAGGCTGTGTTATAGTGTAATACACTTGTATCTATTTGATTGTGGATGTTGGAGGTCGAAATTCAAGGAGTAGGAGAAACTCTCATTAGGTTAATAGACTGTTTTGTGAAGAACAGTGTGACCCTCGATGACTTTTTGATTTTTCTGTAATTTTCCAGCAATAATTTGACTTCGATTTCTTAATGAAAGTTGGAGATTACATCTGTAGGCAAAACATATAAAAAATTTAGGGTAAATGGACAAGATTGGTCGACGAAATGATTTTCATACGGAAATGCTAAATCTGGAAATTTTACAGAAACTGTAGCAAGAAATACTGAAGTTTTTACTCTTGATATGTATGGAATTTGACTTGGTGTTCTTCATGAAATTTGTTCTACTAGGTCTCATTGATAATGTGTCAAAATTTCATAATTTTCTGAGTCCATTTAGTATTTGTTTCAAAATTTTTACCAGAACTGTGCATTGTAAAAGTCGGGCTGTTCTATTCTTGAATTTTCACAAAAGTATCCAAAAGTGAAGGTGTTTCGAATGGCTATGTGATGTGATGGTATTGGCTGTGGATATTTGTGCAATATTGAGATGTGATAGAGGGTCCATGAGACATCTTGTTTTAGCATTTGAAAATGTCTTGTAAATTAAAATGCTAAGTTGTTACCATTGAACCCTCAGGTCAACAATACCCCGGGAGTCGGGATGCCCAGAGGATGGAGTGAGTCAATGCCTTGTGGATGCCCAGTGGCCTTAAATGGCTGAATGCCGGAGGTTATTCCCGGGAGCTTCGGGATGCCCGATGGTATGCTAGTCGGTACGTAATTCCGGATGGCCAGGGTAACCATTTTCATGGGAGGCCCTCGAGGTTCCTCATGATGCCAGGTGGGGTACGAGATGCCTGGAGGTGTGATTCGCGCCAGATGCCCGGTCGCCTTAAATGGATGAATGCCGGAGGCTTTCGTGATGCCTGGAGGGATGCGAATGCCAGAGGGACACAAACATTGGTCCTCCGGGGATGAAACCTTTTGAAAAATAAAATGAAAGATTCCATTATAAGTGTGTGTGGGTCTCGGATATATGTGTCGAGTGTATGGCATGAAATAGAATGTGATATTTCAGTTTGACCCTATGATTGAGATTTGTCTATCTTGGATATGTTGCACTACACATTAGGACTACATTGTTATTACATTGAAGGTTTTCATGATTTTGATACATACCTATTGTTAAATCTCTTGTTTTGTCTACCATACTTGAATCTGGATATTAATAGTAATGCTTGATATAGCTTGAGGAATCTTTTACTGCTAAGTGGTTGTACTCACCCATTTGGGAACTAACATTTCAGATTAAGAGATGCATCTATCACTTATCACACGTGGTACTTTCTATGGCTTACCGTCTGATATTGAGGTTGAGTGCTCGGAGCACCCCTGTGTTGGTGTTTGTGGACTGGTGTTCATCTGTGTTCGAGTTTTAGTTATGTATGACATAGGTCTACCTGACAGCCCCATAGTCCAAGAGTTCTTGTCCGTGCATGTTCCTCGTGACGGGATCATGATGGGGATGCTGCCACCGCCACCGGCCGATGCACCAGGCTGGATGTGATTGTGCGTGTGACTAGTAGAGGATGACACTTTTTGGATAGCCGACACTAGATGATGGATCGATGTACACGACTGATGTAGGGGTCAGGTACTTTTGGGTTATAGCCGAGCTTAGTCAAGCCTTGTGTGGCACCCCTCGACGGCCCCCAATCCGTTCGGGTCGCCACAGATTACTTGTCACTCATCCTATTACATACCAGTCTAATGACTTTTATGATTAAAATGAAACCACAGTTCATAGGGGTTGATCAATGGAATTCCTTACCATTTTTTTTTTAAAGAAAGGTCCCAGCGCAGTTCATCAGCGGAAGCATAAACAAGTCTCACCATCTCTCCCTCCAATAACCATAATGCAATGTACATCAACTACGCACCAGAAGAAAAGATAAAGCCGATTCACTTTTATTTATATTTTCATGATGGACATTAAGGTCGATACAACAAAAAGGCCAAGATTTTTAACTATACTTGGCTATCCCAAAAATAGAACTTGACCCTATACGAAACATGTACATCCCTCCATCAACAAGTGTTGGCTATCCCCAAAAAGAAAGTGTCAGCTCCCACCAGTCCTACGTGCCATCACACCCACCCCGGTGCATCGGGCGGCGGCGGCGGTAACATCCCTAGCATCACCCCATTGCGTCGAACGTGGACGGACAAAAACTCTTGGATGATAGGGCCATAAGCTAATCCCACATCGTACATCAGCAATACTCGAACTCGGACATACTCCAGACCAGGAATACTAATATAGGAATGCTCGGTGCACTCCACCTCAACGTCAGTAGATATGCCATAGAAGGTACCACGCACAACTGGTGAAAGAGGCATCTTTCTAATCTGAAATGTTAATCCCCAAAAGGGGTGAGTACAACCACTCAGCAGTAAAAATCTGCCACACTACACAGTGCATCAAACAGAACAATCAATGTATCATGAATAAAACACATATCATTCATGCATTCAAGCATACCTTACCTTGCAGCCATGCATATATCACCATGCCATATGTGCATATACCACCATGCACTCATCATCAAGCAGTCATGCATATATCACCATGCCATATGTACACATCCATGCGCATGATAGAGTCTCAATTTTTATCTCCAGGGACCAGTGTCTACATCCCTCAATTTATCGCTCACATCCAACCTGGCATCACGAGGAACCTCCGGCACACACACTCCAGGCATCTCGTACCCCAACTAGCATCACGAGGTATCCCCCCGGCACACACCTCCGAGGCTTCCGACACACACCTCTGGACATCCCAAAACTCCTGAGGACATCCGGCACACACACTCCGGGCATCCCAAAACTCCTGAGGCATCGTCGGCTCACACGTCCGACGGTCTTGTTATTATCTCAATTTATATTCACATACGAATCTCAATTTCAACATGGCATTTGATGCATCGATATCAAGAGTCTCAACCAGCTTTTTGATGCCACATAACATGTCATATGTCATCACATATGCAGCAAAATCAACCACTCAAAGCATTGCATCACATGGAAAAATTCATTTATTTTTTTGATAACACATCAATTTTTAGATAAAACAGAATGCACTCCTTTGGTTAAAACTCTAGGAAAATTAGTAAATGGTATAAATAAATTCTGAAAACTTGACACATTATAGATGAGACCTAAAGCAGATATCTCATGAAGAACACCATACCAAAATAATCCCACACAAAACAGTACGGTCCATGCATCACAGTCTTCAAAATTTTAACACTTCAGCTTGCACAGTTTCGGAAGTAATTTAAATTAAATATTGAATTGAACTCCGAAAATTCTGAAATTTTGATATGTTATAGACAAGTCCTAAAGGTAAATATCTCGTGAAGAAATTGAAATCCACATCGTTCTAGATTAACAGATATAGACGATTATTTCCCCCTGTTCTCGGTGTCGTTTTTCCAGATTATCTTCTTTCAAAGGAAACTCGTTTCACCGATCTACATATGTCCGTTTCTTCTAAATTTTCAGTATGTTATACCTCCAAATATTATCTACAACTTTCATTAAGGACACAGGATCAAGTTTTAACTGTATGATTTTATAAAAAATCACAGAATCGTACTAGGTTGAGGTAGCATTTTCCCAGATCCAGTTTCTTCAAAGGACAACGATTTCACCGACCTATTTTTGTTCATTTCCTCTAAATTTTTTATATGTTTTACCTCAAGAAGTACACTACAACTTACATTAAGAACTCAAGGTGATATTTTCGCAAGAAAGCTACTTTACAGTCCAAGAATTCACTAAAGGTCAGCACAACATATTCCAGATCTAATCTCTCCAAAGGAAAATCATTTCACCAGGTAATCCTTGTCCGTTTTGTCTCAAATTTTAGTATGTTATTCCTCAAGATGTTCTCTACAACTTTCATGAAGAGATCGAAGCAAGATTCCAACTAAAAGAATTCGCATGCAGCTCACAAACTCGTGAAGGGTCGGACTGGTTTTTCCAGAACACAGCATGCTAGGCCAACTAATTTCTCCCCATAGCTTCGACCTTTCATCACATCTACCACAACCAAAATTCACCATCTTCTACACACACAACACAGCAAGCAAAGGGTAGGTTTTAGGACTCTACTTGCCTCGAATTTAAGCACAAAACAGCGACAAACAACGGGCAAAGCGGCGAATGAACGGCGGCGAGCTAGGCAGACGATCGGCGAACGGACCTCCCTCCTTCCTCTCACACGCACGGCCTCTCCTTTCTCTCTTCCTTTCTTCCTTTCCTTTCTCTCTTTCGCTCCTCTCTCTCTCTCTCGGACGACTCTCTTTTCCTCTCCTTTTTCTCTCGCTTAATCCACCCCCCTCACTCTCTAATTTCTTTCCCTTCATCATTAGCCATCATGATCTTTGCATGCCGGCGCCACTTGGCAATTGCCATGCAAGGTGGGCTTGAACCCTGGCTGGGCTTGGGCCAGCTTGGCCGATGGCAGCTCCCCCTCTCCCTTTGGGCTTCACGGGCCAAGCCCATGTGGCCGAATGGTGGGTGATCTTGGGCTGGTCTTGGCCTAAGAGTCTTGGCCCACTCTTCTCTAATTTAATCTACTAATATCTTCCACTTAAATAAAATCCTAACTTACAAAAATAATATGGCCATAAGACTTGAAGTCATAAGTCCATAAATTCCAATTTATAACACACATGGCCAATGATAGAATTTTCTTTCCTATCAAACCAATTATCCACTAAAAGCTTGGCCATAAGTCTCATTGCAAATTATGAATCAAATAGCTACAATATAACTTGATGGTACTTCCATCACCTATTCATAGACTTTAATGCTTCTAGAGATTGCCATGAATTTTTGGGATGCCACACCTTGGCCTTTTGTTGTACTGACTCTTGATGTCCATCATAGTTATGTAAATAAAAGTGTTTCGGCTCTAACGTGTATATATATATATATATGAAAGGTGTAGTTGGTGTGCATTGCATTGTATTATTTGGCTTGAGTATGGGTTAGGGAGATGTCGAATATGCTTCCGTTATATGAATTGCGTTGGGACTGATAAAAAAAAAAGAATTTATAAACCCCCAGGATATATGGACCCATTATAATTAAATGGTATCAGAGTGACATGTTGTTAGGACAGTGTAAGGTAAGCTAACTGTGGCAACCCTAACGGATCGGGGGCCGTGTCGGGGGTGCCACAACTACCCAACTTGAAGTACCAAAAATCTTACTTATGCATACCATGTGTATTGGGAAAACAGGTTAGAAGTTCTTTCAAACCAATAAATCAAGTTTCCACTAATCGTGTATTGTAGCTCTTACATATGGATCTCTTCGGACCAATTAGGACTCAGAGAATTGGTGGAAAGAAGTATTGCCTAGTAATAGTGGATGATTATTCACGATTTACTTGGGTATACTTTCTGGCAAGTAAGTCTGAAACCTTCTCTTATTTTACTAAATTTGCCAAGAAGGTTCAGAATGAGAAATGATATGTTATTTCAAGCATACGGATAGACCATGGAGGTGAGTTTGAAAATCAAGATTTTGCTAAATTCTGTGATGAATTTGGTTTTCAACATGTGTTCTTCTCTCCATACACTCCAGAACAAAATGGAGTTGTGGAAATGAATAATAGATCGTTGCAAGAAATGGCTAGAACACTTTTAATTGAAAGCAACATTTCTTCTCGTTTTTGGGCTGAAGCAGTTTCTACAGCATGTTATATTATTAATAGAGTCTTCTTAAGGCCTATTCTAGAGAAAACTCCTATGAGTTGTTCAAAGGAAAGAAGCCAATTGTTTCCTATTTTCATGTGTTTGGTTACAAATGTTTTATTTTGAAAAATGCAAATGATCGAATTGGTAAGTTTGAAGAAAAATCAGACGAGGAAATTTTCCTTCGATATTCAACCACCAGCAAAACTTACAGAGTATACAACAAAAAGACTCAATCTGTGGAAGAATCGATGAATGTCAAATTTCAAGACTTTTTACAAAATCAATTGATTCAGACTCAACTTGAAGAATTAGAACCTGCTCCAGACTCTACAAAGTCTAAATCCCCTGAAGAAGCTCAGGCTACAGAAGAGCAACAACAAACAAATATTGAAGAATCAACTGGTGAAGAAGTTCAGCAATCTGTCAGACCAACTAGCAACTGGAAGCATAAGTCCAGTCATCCCAAAGAACTCATCATTGGTAACATTGATGAGGAAATTCACACTAGATCCAAAAGGCATGAAGAGTCTAGCGTTGTAGCTCTTATTTTTGAAATAGAACCCAAGAGCATAGAAGAAGCTTTAATTGACGAAAGCTGGATCGAAGCCATGCAAGAAGAGTTCAGGCAGTTCAATGTTAACGATGTTTGGGAATTAACTCCTAAACCAAAATGTAAATCTATTAGTGGAGCTAAATGGGTTTTCAGGAACAAATGGACGAGAAAGGAAAAGTTATAAGGAACAAAGCAAGACTCGTAGCCAAAGGATATACGCAAGAAGAAGGGATAGACTATGATGAGACTTACGCACCAGTAGCAAAGTTAGAAGCAATTAGATTACTACTTGTTTTTGCTTGTTATAAGAATTTCAAGTTATTCCAAATAGATGTCAAAAGTGCATTCATGAATGGATTTATCCAAGAGGAAGTCTGTGTGAAACAACCTTCCGGTTTCGAAGACCCAAGGAAACCAGACTCGATATTCATATTGAAAAATGCGCTATATGGTTTAAAGCAAGCACCCCGAGCTTGGTATGACAGGTTAAGTACATTTTTAATTCAAAGTGGTTTTGTCAAGGGTAAAATAGATACTACTCTGTTTATTAAAAGGGATGGTAAAAACTTTTTTTGTTCAAATTTATGTTGATGATATAATATTTGGATCATCTAACGAAAATCTATGCAAGAACTTCTCTAAGTCTATGCAGGAAGAATTTGAGATGAGCATGATGAATGAATTATTCTTCTTTCTTGGACTACAAGTACAGCAATTAGAGGAAGGGATTTTTATTCACCCAGAAAAATATGCTAAAGAACTTGTTAAAAAGTTCAATTTGGAAAATTTTGAAGATGGACAAAGATGAAGGAGGAAAGAAAGTTGACTAGAAGCTGTACAGGAGTATCATTGGTTCACTTCTTTACCTTACTGTTTCTAGACCTGACATTTTGTTTAGTGTTTGCATGTGTGCCAGATTTCAATCAGATCCAAAAGAGTCTCACTTAAGTGCTGTGAAACACATCATCAAATACGTTGCAACAACCTCGAAGATAGGTCTATGGTATCCCAAAGAGGGAGACTTTACTCTCCTTGGATATTCAAACACAGATCTAGTAGGTTGCTGAGTTGAAAGAAAAAGCACATCTGGTACTTGTCAATTGCTTGGTGACAAGACAGTATCGTGGTTTTCAAGGAAGCAAAGTACAGTAGCTCTTTCAACAGCAGAAGCAGAATATGTGGCTCTTGGAAGTTGCTGTTCTCAAATCTTGTGGATAAAACAACAGCTAAAAGACTTTGGAATCAAAGATTCGTGCACTGAGATCAGATGTGATAACACCAGCACAATTAATCTCACCAAGAATCCAATTCTTCACTCAAGAGCAAAGCATATAGAGATTCGACATCATTTTATTAGAGACCATGTTCAAATTGGAGAAGTTGTGATCCAATTTATTGAGTCAAAGAATCAACTGACCATGTTCAAAGGGAAGTTATCCTTTTCAAAAAGGTATATTTATTTTCCTTTTACGACATTTCGTTTACCTCGCTTCACTTGTTTTATATACTGCCGAGACTTGTCTTCTTCGTTTTTGCACTGAAACCCTAGAATACAAAATTCCTATTTGCCTTCACTTTCACTCTCGATTTGTCAAAAATTCTCTCCTTTTTCGAGCAAGTGGTGAATTCCTCCCTTGAAGCGACAATGTCTTCGAGAAAGTCTTCAAGAATTGCGAGCAAGGGACCACGATCTATGCCTAAGGGTCCTACCCATTTTGACTTAACTGAGGAAGAAGATTCTTCTCCACCACTGCATCCGAGTCAACAACAACCTTCTCAATAGCGTCAACCTTCTCCACCAACTCATCTTGAAGAAGAAGTCATAGAGGATACTGAACCTGTAAGAACTCTAACTCCCAAGGTTGCTTATAAGCTCTACTCTAATCTGAAGAAAGGAGGTACGCCGATGTTCTTAATCGATGAATTCTTAAAAGATAGATGATTCAAGAATGAAACATTGTTTTTGAGTGATTTGGAAAAATTGGGAGTTGTAGAGAAAGGAACGGCTGATAGAACGTTTGAGAACATATCGAGTGACCCATTCTATGGCTCTGCACATCAACCTCAAGACGACAATGAACAGTTGTTTGCTCATTTTCAGCCTAGATCAGGTGTGGCTGCAAACGTTAATGATGGCTCTAATCCGTTTAGATCGAAGGGGCACAAGAAGGTTTATTCGAAACTTCTGAAGAGATGGGTTATGAACCCTAGAACTGTTGATTTTGACTTTCTTGATTCGATAAAGGTCAATCTTTGTGAGAAGTTTACTTTACTGCAACTAGAACGGTTTTGTTCTAAATCCACCCCTACTTTTCCAGAACTCACCACGTACTTTTATTTGAACTTGTCCTTCTTGAATGCAAACAGTTTTCTTTTCACTATGAAGGACAAAGAGTTTTTGCTGGATATAGACACTCTGGCTGACATAATTGGGGTGGAAAGATCGAGTTTTCAACCAATTAATGTGTCTATTGCACATGCTATTCTGTCATTAGTAAGAGATAGGAATGTTGATGGCAAAATTTCTTATTCAAGGATGAATGCCTCTAACATCTTGCTGCACAAGATTGTGATAAATTGCATTCGTCCTAAATCAACATCCAAGACAGATGTTTCTTGATTGGAAACTAAGTTGATGTGTGCTATCAACTCTGGATATAAATTATCTTTGCCTCACACTATATTGTTTCATATCTACCGCACTATTGAAAAAGATAAGGGACAACTTCCTTATTCTGCTCTTATCTCGAAACTCTTTCGGCACTTTAAAATTCACATCTCTGCACCATTATGCCTAACAAACATTCCTCCTATGGTGATTGGGTTCAAAATGGTGACAAAGATGAGATTGAAAGAGTTGAACAAAGTGTTGGAGCATGTGAAGGAAAAGTCTCCCACAAAAGCAAAACAAGACTCTGCTATTGCGAAGAGAAAATGCAAGAAGCCCATGGTTGCTCCTGTGAAGAAGAAGAAAAGAACTCTCATCTTGCAAGATGAAGAAGATGAGGATGAATTGACCATAGCAGCCTTGAGAAACTTAAAGAGTTTTGTAAGCTTTCGTGAGACAAGGGAAAAGCCAGAAGAAGAGGAAAGAGAGAAAGGAGTCACAGAGGAAGGAAGGAGAGAAAAGGAAGAGGAAGAAGAAGGAAGGAGAGAAGCAGAAGAGGAAGAAGAAGAAGAAGAAGAGAAAGGAGAAGAGGACGAAGAAGAAAAAAGAGAAGAGGAAGAAGAAGAGAGAGACGGAGAACAAGATCAAGGTCAAGAGGACTCTCTCGAGCCAACCTTGGCTATCTCTCTATCTAATGCATCTGCAGATAAGGAAACTTCACCTACTCCACCTGAGGCCATCAAAACAGGGGGAGTTGTTGATCCAAAAGGTATTTCTTCATCTTTGCCTGCCAGTGATGTGGGTCGTTTTGCAGTAGATCCTGAGGATGTGTATGCCTCGCTCAATCCAGAAGACAGCCATGTTGGACAATCTGCTGAAGATCCATCGATTCTCAAAATCCCCATCCTTGATTCAGCTGGTCCTAGTGATGCATTTGCTCAGACAGCAGATTTTTCAAGATTGATGGAAGTTCTTTTGGACATCAGAAAGCAGCAATATGCCATGGGATTTGAGATGTAGGATCTCAAGAATGCATTTAAGGCCACTTCAGTATCGTTGCATGAACAGTTGAATGCCTTGAAGCTTCAAGTTCAGTCTTTGCAGGGTGAAGATTTTCCGTTACTAAAGTAGAGTTTTGACAGGCTTGAGAAGACAATGCATTCTATGGGAGAATTCACGCTAGTTCGCCTACCCAAACAACCTTAATCTTAACTCCATTTTCTATCCATCTCTTTAGTCTATTCTCCACTTTTTGCTGTTGACAAAAAGGGGGAGAGATTTTATGTAGATTTGATTGACTCTATCTTTTTGACTTTCTGTTTTGGACTTTAACTTTTGTTTCTTTAGTGTGGTTTTGATTCAGACTCGTTTGGACTAATGATGCTTGTAACTTAAGTTATTATAGATTACATTAAAAATAGTTGTGTTTATAGGACTAACACATTTTCTGTGGTTGCAGAATTGCTACTATCTCTATCGTAATCTCTAATTTTGATCGATAAGAAATCTTGGTTTGCTTAAGTGTTGTCTTGCAGGTCAAAGTGTCCAAATCTGCTGGAAAGTTTTGTCACCATCAAAAAGGGGGAAATTGTTGGAGAAAACTTCCTTATTTGTTTTGAAGTTGACAAAACGTTTCCTTCCATCAAAGTTTGAAGACCGCCAAACTCAAGACTTAAAGTCTGCCCTTATTGACAGTTTCTAAACCGACGAAGAAATCTTATTCAGATGCAAGTTTATCTTTAAGGATTTGATCCATTTAGTTGAAGATTATCTCACGGCTGGAGATAGCATCTAAAGATCTATTATTCGTATTGCAAATAATTCGAGTAATTCAGATCCGTTGATTGGCGAAGCATACTTGGAAGGTTCTACTTATGGAAACCTAGATTCTGATTGTATGGACGAGCAGGATTGGTGGGCTATCTTCACATTCCTTAAGTAACTCGAGATCTCTCTAATTGATTCTGTCCAATAGGTAGATTGGAAGAACTCCTTTGGAAGGTGCCAACGGTTATGAAGGCATGAAGGAGTATATAAGGAGGATGCTCTAGTTATTTGAGTTTGTGCGTGATAGATAAATTCCAAAGTCTGAAGCTCCTTGTTCTTTGCTAATTCGTTTGTTGAGCGAAATTTTGTACTCAAAAGAGAGTTTAGACATTTGTGAGACCTTGAGAAAGTGTAGCAGAGTCTCTACACTGTGGAATCAAGGACGTGACAGTGTAACGACTCTTTTGATTCATAGTGAAATCCAGCCGGTGGGCTGTCAATGCGGGAGAGTGGACGTAGGCTTGGATTAAGCCGAACCACTATAAATCATCGTGTTTTCAATTCTCATATCCCTTTACTTAGTTCATAGTCTTATATATATCATTGCAGATATTCTATATCTTAAGTCTTCCGTTGTTATATAAATTGAATTAAGTTGCTGAGTTTTATAAAATTCGTTTTTACACCTATTCACCCCCATCTAGGTGTTCATACTAGCTCTATCAAATAGTTATTTGAATTATTAGTCAATTTAAGCACCCAACAGAAATTTAGAGAATATTATCCAAAGTCTTAAAACTTTTATACTTTTACTAAGTCAATCATAAACATTTCAATATTGCCAATTGAGTCCTCAAAATTTTCACGTTTTGTTGATTGAATTCATTCTATCAATTTTAATAGGTAGTGCCATGTAGGACGGCTAACATTGACATAAATAATTTTTAAATTATTTTTAAAAATGTTTGGAATTTTTTATAGTTCTTTTTTCCTTTTCTTTTTTCTTTTCTCCTCTTGTCCTTCCTTATTTTCCTTTCTCCCCCCGCTGTGGCCGGCAAGGGTCGCTTAAACTCACCAGCCATTGGGTGAGGCGATCGCTAGGGATGATTGGTTCCTAATCCAATTCCCACCAAGGATTCGAGAACCGAACCAAAAGGATCGGTTCCTGATTTTTGGAATTGCGAACGGGACTGGACTGGTCCTATCTGGTTTGAGGGTGGTCCAATGGAGCCGGTGGATTCATAATAAATCACCTACGCTCGTTGGATTTAAATGAAACTAGCTCGGAACTATGGAATTCGCTCGAAAATCTGCAGGGAAGTCACTGATCACCAAAGCAAGGAGTTTTGAGGAGTTTTGAGGTACTGTAATGTTGATGGCGCAAGACAGGCACGTGGTGAGGCGCTGGTCCCAACTAAAGCCGTGACGTCCCAGAGCATCACGTACTAAGCGCAAGCGGAATTATAATTATTATTATCTTCTTGTCTAGCTTGTAATCTCCTTTAGATAACCCATAGTGTTTACCATTGAAGGTTAGCATGTATAACATGGATTATTTTAAAATCTCAAGTTTATATTATAACGTTATCCTGCAATGCACATAGACAAGATCATAAAAGGCTTCCTTTCATTTTATCATCATCGGGGCATACAAAATTATCGACCTGGACTCTTTCCATGTTTATCGCCTATATATATACAACATATACATAACAAAAGTAAGGCGTAACACAAGCCAGGGATAAGGGGTGAGGGTATCTACTCCACAAGTTCCCACACAAGCCCACGTCTAATAAAAAACAAAAGTTAGTCAGCCTCTACACGATCCAAGGCGTCTAGGCGCCGTCCATCCCCACTCCAGGTCCTCCTGCTCCAAAGGGTAAAGGTTCGAACATCTCTCCTTCATGGTTGATAAACCATGCAACGAACATCATCGGTATCAACTCAGCCCTACCGTCATCCATCCATAAAGTCGCCTCATACTTGGAGAAAACCATGTCAATGTCGGGATCGTACTCGTCATGAAAAGAAACATCAAGACGCACTACCGCCCTATATCGAGGTACCGGCGGTACATCCATGCTATCAATCTAAAAATGTAAGGTATGAGCAAACAACCTTGCCCAGTAAAGAATGATAAAACTCTAACTTAAACAATCCATAGCCATCAAAGTTACAAGTGAATCATCAAACAATTTAGGATGCTAAGAGAATATATCACAAGCATAAACAATACTATTACTTCATGTAAGAAATCACCTTATATGCATCCATTTCTATACTTACCCTTCACAAACTCAATCTCACATCAAAATATAATGCAACAATAATAGATGAACTCACTCGCCAAATAATTATATTTAGTGTGCATAAAATCCACCCTCGATCAATCACTAACCGGAATTCAACCGGCCGATCGAGTCACTTCCGGAAAGTACGTTATCCGGACTTCCACAATACCTCTAATTGTGGGCATCTCACTCCGAGGCATCCCGGCATCACACAACCGAGGTCCTCCTTGATCACACACAAGGGCATCTCACTCCGAGGCATCTCAGTATCACACAACCAAGGCATCCTTGATCACACACAAGGGCATCTCACTCCGAGGCATCTTAGTATCTCTCTACCGAGGCATCCAAGACCATGCAGCAAGGGCATCCCAAACTTCCGGGGCATCACCGGTATCTCGGTACCGATGGGTTCATTCATCTTAAGCACACGTTCACACCACCACACCTTTGATTAATGCATTTATCGTATGCAAAAGAAAAGACTCCAGAGTATCTAACTATATATCTAACTCTCATGAACCTAGCACACGTGCGTGTCCAAATTATAAGATAAAACCCATTACATCATGTCCCATTCCATGGCGAACAGATATTTATCCCATAATCAAGCACTATGCACTGCACTCATTGCACACACATGATACTATATGCACTTATATCTCAAATGATATATGAGACTTACTCCTATATGACTAACATCTATTATGAGGTTTATTAGACTCTACATGCATCACAAAAGCCTAATATAAAAGACACAACCTCTAATATATGTTCTCGGGTCCAGACAGTTTACTAGCTAAATGTACAGTTTCGGTTTCGGACACAAAAGGTATATCAATTCTTGTCGAAATATTACCAAATTTTAGTATGTTATACTTAAGACATAGACTAACAATTCTCGTGAAGAAACTTAAGTCTGATTCTCACTGTATTAAGAGTAACAGTCGCCATAATCTTTACTAGTACCCTGTACCGACGTCCAGATTCTTTATCTACAAAGAAAATTGTTTCACTAACCAAATCTTATCAATTTAATCTAAAATTTTGACACATCATTCCTTAAGATGTGTTCTCAATTTTCATTAAGGATTCGAAGTCCAAATCTAACTAGGTAAATACAGAAAATTCACATAATCAGTAAAGGTCAAACCGTTTCTCACAAGAACAGTTTACTGGTTTTACTAAGTATACTTCTGTCTCTATGTTTTTATAGTCATATGGTTATAGCTACGTGTATAACTTGATCTTATAGATGTTCTATCATGTAGAATAGTTTCTTTCTTATTTCTATTAACATACATAAAGAAAACTAAACACAAACAGAAGACTCCATAACTGTTTTCACTTAGAACATAATAGATACACAAATTTTCTCACTTCTAACTCAACGAAACAACTTGTCTATCCACAAATCTCTTCTAAAATACTCCAATGCTTACTCACAGCAACTCAAAGCAACTTCAGCATATCTTTCTCTAACAGATGATCAATTCCACAGCTCGGCTCGAAGTATAAACGCATCCGTGAGTTCATTCATCACAGCATACACCATATCCATCCACTCGGCATCCATTTCATCACTTCGCTCAACAAAGCAGCATACTCACACAAGGATTTCGAAACATGCAGTCCTAAAAATAACATGCAATGGCTTCTAACTCTAATCTAACACTTACTCAGCTTAGATTAACCACAAAACAGCAACTACAAACTATATCCATCACTGTTTGGTTAGATCCTCAAGCTCCCTTGATGAAACAATGGATAACTTTCAATTTAGAGTTAGATCTTTCCTTACCTTGCTTCAGCTACTAAACAACACAAAGATGCTTCAAGATCAACACTCAAAATCAGCATGCAAGAAGAAGAAATCACAGGTTTGCTTCTGGTTTGCTTCTGGTTCTATCGCTCAGCCGAGAGAAAAAGAAAGAAGAAGATGAAGATGGGTTGTTCGGTTTTATATGGAGAGAGAGAGAGAGTGTGTACGAAGCTTAAGGGGGAAAATAAGTCTACAAACTAATCCCTAGGCTAGTGTAATGATGAGATCTTGTAATGATTATGTTCCTTGAAGTTTACATGTCTCGGTTCATGGGAATCAAAACCGTGGGTGTCAAGTGCATGGAGAAACAAGAGAGAATGATGTCGTGGCTTTCATGCATGAAGATTTTCGCCATCTGTCGATCATCGCTAATTAACAATTAATCGATATCGTTCGTTAGTTCATTAGCTTCTAATATTTTCATCTAATTGCCTTTTGTTTCAACTTGATTTCAATCCTTTTGTAATTATACAAAGTCATGACATAACATATCGAATGGTCAATGTTAGTCTATAAAGAATTCATCACAAAAGAATGCTAAAGTTATAAGTAATTTACTAATCAAATCACCTTAACTATAATCTATTAATCTTAACTGAAAATAAAATCACTCGGGCCTAATTATCCATTCCTGGCCCAACAGGCTCAATCTACAACAATCCGGGCCCACTAAACCAAATCTACAAATCTAATAATTCCGAACCTTGGCCCGCTTCAAGCCAAGTCCAAGCCCATAATCACTCATTAGGTTTCTTAAGTCCAATTCGTGTGGCCCACTCATTTCTCAAGCCCACACATTCCTCACGATCCATCGGGTTCATTTTCCGGCCCATTCTACATAAATCTAAGTTTCTAATGATCTAATTATGCTAATGACGGTCAATGAAATTTGGGATGTCACAAAAGCAGTGTCGGGACTTGCTGGCTGCTAGTCGAGACAGGAAGACCACCGGCGTCACAGTTCCCAGTCAGTAGCTTGACATTGGATATGGAGGTGTTGGTCAAGAAATCATTGGCGTTGGGCAATAGGGCCTGATGGAGGACGACTGGATCATCGGAGCGAAGCAACGAAGCTTATGGCTTTGCTGTGATTGTCTTGGAAAAGGAACGGGGAGAGTTGAAAGTGGCGGCAAAGGCTTGAGGACATCTGGGAGTTGCAAACGTTCGTCGACAATTGATTGCACGTAGTGTGATCTCATCAGCCCTAACGATTGAGCGACAAAAGCATTGTAGTAGGTGGGAGTACACAGCACTACGGTGGGAAGAGTCGTGAAGCCGAGGCATGAGAGGTGAGAGGGAAAGAGGAGGTGTGACATCCTAAATTTTCGGCCCCGTCTCACTAATATGAAACGGGCATTTCATCGACGCGCCTATGGTCCTTTTTCTCGGAGCTTATCACTCTCAAGTTAACAGATCTATCAGGTGAAGCTATTAAGGGATATAAATGCGATAGACTTGAGAATTCGATCAGAAATCGATCATTGGACTGTGATAATCGACAATGGTCAATACGTCACCATTATAATCGATTAGTGATTGGATATAAGTCAATTCGATGGAAACACGCAATTGAATTGTGAGTGATTCCACAGGATTGCGAAATTCGCGTTGAACGGCACTAACCCAGTTTTCTGTCGATTTTGTACTCAGTACCCGTAATTGAAACCTTGTGATTTTTATGACAACCAAGAGTCGCTGACGAGTCGAAAATGCACAAACGTGGATCGAAAATTATCGACCACGGGTTAAACGCTCTAAAATCCCTAAAAAGCTACCCGGTATGTTAGGTTGTACTAAAACCACGTCCGATCGATTTTAACCATGAAATTAAACTCGATTTTGGGAATCGAACATTCGAGCATGTCGGGATTTATTTTTAGGACCTAGTCTCATCTTTCGGAAAATTTCCATCGATCCTGGAAGTTTTAAGGAAAAATCAATTTTGGTAAATTAAAATCAAGGAAATTCATTGGGGCTGTTGCATGGGATTTTTGGGCTGCCAAAAGGCTTTGTTTAGGTGAGGAAATGGTGGAAATTCGTATGGGCTGCTCAAGGGATTTATTTGGCCTCCAAAAAGACTTGGTTTGTGAAGATTGGAAGGGAAAATTGCCATTAGAGGCTGCCTTGACTTCCTCGGGCTGAAGACTTTGTGGCTTGGATACTCAAGTGCTAAATATTTCCCCCTTGGCTCCCATTGGTTGCATGCTAAACTTTCTTGGCCTCTTGTCCCCCCTCTCTCCCTCTCTCTTCCTCCTTGGACGTGAAACTAGCTAGCTGAACCCCATCCTTGATGCCTTTCTTCTTCTTCCTTTCTTTTACTTCTTCATCTTCTTCAATCTCCAATTCCATCACAACTCCAGCTGTGACATCCTAATTTTCCAGATTCTGATTTCGATTGGATAAGTTGGGCCTTTCATCGACGCACCTATAATGCTTTTCTCTGAGATAGCCACTCATGAGATAACTAAACTATCTGGGAAAGTCATTAAGAAATTTTAATGCAATAGACTTGAGGATTCGATTAGGAATCGGCTACTCGACCATGCTTATCTGCAGAGATCATTACGACACAGATATAAATCGATTAGAGATCAGAGATAAGTCGGTTTAACTGAGATGAGTGGTTAAATGTGGGTGATCCAACTAAATTGCAAAATTCTCGTCGACCAACCCTAAACTGATTTTTCTATCATTTTGGTACCATTTGTCTGTATTTGAATCATCGAGATTTTCACGACAATCGAGAGTCTCTAATGTGTCGAAGGAGTTCATTGTGGTTCAAAGAAAATCGACCACGGGTCATTTGCACTAAAAAGTTCTGAAAGCTACTCGATAGCCTAGGTCATTCTAAAAACGTGCCAGAATGAAATTAACCTCGAATTTGAATCTAATTTTAGAAATTGAAGATTCTTTTATGTCACAATAAATTCTAGGAACGTCAACTCTTTTTAGATGATTTTTCTGCAACTCGAGACTTTTTGGAAAAAAGTCGTCCTAGGGCCGTTTTTGTCTAGAAAAAACCCAGCACTGTTTTTGATCACACATTTGGCATGCAAGATGGTTCAATTGGTGAGAAAAAAATACCAATTTGAGTATTGACTCGATAACGGAATTTATTGAGGCCAAATGGTGTTGAATTAAGAAGGATTAAGTACCCATTGGGAGGGAAAATGATTGAAATTCGTATATGCCCCACCCCCTCAACTTATGGACCACTTCAACCTTCTAGATGGGAACATGGGTGGCTGATTTGCAGCCATGGAGGCCATACTTGGCTGAGGAGTGAGTCAAGGGAACAAATTTGTGGAAAAATAAGCCAAATGACCCCCTCCAACCCTATCTTGTTCCCCTCTCTTCAGCAGACCCTTCTTCCTTCTTACGGCTACCTTTCTCCATTGTTGAGGCTTGAGAAAGCTTGAGAAACTAGAGAAGAATAGCCAGCAGCCATCCAAGCTAGCCCTTTGCTCGTCCGATCGCCGCACGCCCACCAGATCGCCGTCACTATCAAGCGAGTCCCACTGCTGTCCCATGTGTGTCTGACCTCTTTCCTGTGTCGTGGGACTCCCTCCGGCCACCTAGAAGCCAGCTAGTCAAGTCTCCTTGCCATCCGAAGCAACCACATGCCCGTCGCTACTCGCCTTGGCCGTTTCAGCCACAACCGGCTATCGGTTCAACCCCTTCGGTCCAAGAATAGAAGTTGAAGACCAACAAGGGTTTTGGACTTCGTGGAGCATTTCTAGGCCCTTCCGGACCTTGCTTGGTGTAGCCATGGGCTAGTTTATTGCTCGTCTTCATGTCCTCGTCACGGTGAACTCATCAGCATGCAAATCCGGTGAGTTTGCTCACTAAGCCTTACTTAGTAAGTTAATTATGCTTAAGGGTTATTTAGGTTAGCTTGAGTATGGATTAGTGATAAGCTAGGATGGTTAGATTAGCCTTAGAATGGATTAGTGTAACTTAATTAGTGAGATTTGTACAATTGATGATGGATTAGTCGAATCCAGTGGAATTCCTACAGTTCGAATCTTTAGACCCTCGCCGTTTGCCATTTTTGTTGATCGAAATGAGTTACGAATTTGAGGTTGATGTCTTCTTGAGAAATGTTTTAGACATACTCAGATACAACATATATTTTTCTCAAGATATTTAGGGACTTAAAAGAATGAGATATCAACTCCGTCATTTTCAAACAGAGCCTCAGTTTTCGCTGGAATTTGTGTTTTTTTAGGATTCTATGGGTTTTTATAAACTCTTAGGGTTCTAATTTCAAAATCATTTCTTCATAAAAGTTATTTTCACATATTCTAGTTTAACATACTTAAATTTTAGATCAAATGGACATGTTTTGGACCTCGAACTAAACTAGTTTTGGAAAACAGACTTTCTGGAAACAGACCCGGTTTTGGTGCTGGATTGAGCGATTTACTGGGCCAAATCTAGAAGGATCTGGGTTAAATTGTCTGTATGAACAAATGTTCGTTTATGTGTTCTTTACAACATACTAAAATTTGGGAATTTTCCAAACTCGTTTGATTTGGTTTCTGGATTTAAACTTGGAGACGTGCGAGTGGGCCTATTATGCCGGTTATGACTTTGTAATGGTCCTTGAGGCTTTGCTTGCTGGAAATTGCACATTTGGTGCTGTGGTTGCTCTGTATTATACCTGGAGGACTATGTGTAATGAAGCGCGAATGATCATGCCATGGTTGTGGTGTTATTGGTGCAATGTTTGCCGGTTTGTGCATAATTAATGGTGTATGGTTGGTTTGTGAGATGCCTAGAGCTTAGGCTTGATAATCATGTGCTGGTTAAGAGAATTCGTCATCCGCTATGTGTCGGGTGAACGATGCTTTCAGATGGAAAGTCGTCTTGAAGTAGACGTTGTCGTGCTCGATGGGGCCAGACGACACTTAGCTATGTGATGGATAAATCCGCTACATGACGGATAGATCCACTGTATGACGGATAGATCTACTATGTGATGAATAATTCCATTGTATGTCAGATAAATCCACTATATGATGGATAGATCTGCTATGTGATGGATAATTCCGTTGTATGTCAATTGAATCCACCGTGTAACAGTTAGGTCGTGCTTGTGTGACTATAATTACTTGAGTGTGAATTACAATGTCTTCGGCCGAAGATAAATAATCATCTGAAAATATGGGTTGAGTTGAGAAAGCCTCCTGATAGAGGTAGTGCCCATTAGGGCCGTGATTTACCACCTTAGCTAGGCTGTGCCCATGAGTGGCCGCGATTATAATTGAGATGAGTATTTGATGTGATTGGAGTTGGTAGCCATTACTAATTGGCTTGACTTATAAGTAGTCTGGATGACATGAAATCGACTAGTTCGATTAATCGTTTTTGATTGGCTTGATGATTTGATTGAATAAAATGATCTGGTGAATATATAAATTGTGCTGACCTGCAGGAATGAACTGAGGCCAAGGTAAGCCTCTGTGATTGTATGATTGTGTGATTAAGACGTCTTAGGCATATTACCCTCCTAATTGGGGTTTAGATGGTGGACTTACTGAGATATTGTCTCATTGGTTATTGTATAACTATTTTCAAGTCCTAATAAGGTGGTGTGGAGGATCGAAGCCCTAGAGTCTGTGGAGGTGGAGTCCAAAAGATTGGCGTATGTGTTCGACTAGTATGTCATAGAGCACTTCCTTTTGAGAGTCGGTCTTTTGAAGTCTCATGTTGGTAGACTTTTATTTATGACTCAATTGGTCTTTATCAGCATGTTTTGTTTGGAAATTTGATGTCCTGTTTTTCTATCCCAATATGGTTACTGTCAGGAGATTTGTTATTCGCTTCCTCATATGCAATAAAATGAAAGGGTCGACGACTCGTCCTGGGAAGCCGCGAAATTTTATCGACCACTGAAGGATGGGCACACGCTCGAGGATCAGGGCGTGACACCAGCCCTTCACTATCCCAGCCTAGTCACCGAACAACGATCCACCCTCCACGATCCCGAGCCATCGTCCCACTGTCCAAGCTGCCAGCCGCGTCCGCCCATGCCCCGTCCGTCCAGCAGCGCCTCACCACCTCACACCGTTCTCGAGCCACTAGCCTGTGACCATCGACCAACTCCAGCTTGGCATCCAGCTACCGCCACCGTCCATCCCTGTTCGCGCCACCTACCAGCCCTTGTCCATTTGCCAGCCACCCGCCAACCAGCCCGCCTTAGCCAAACCGTTCAACCTCAGCTTAGAGCCGAACCAACAACAAGCCATGAGCTTGCTGGGTTGTTTTTAGCCCCGATCAGCCCTCCGTTGGTGACACCGTAGTCATGGGATCTCACCGTCGTCGCGCCACCATCGCCGTGAACCCATCACATCACTAATCCGGTGAGTTAATGCCCTAATCTTGGACTAGAAAGTTAATTGCACTTAGGGGAATTAGTTTAAGGTTAATTAGGATTAGCGTAATTTAGTTAGTATAATTAGTTAGTTAGAATGGCTAGTTAGATTAAATAGTTTAGTTAGGTGGTTAGTTAGGTTAGTTAGTTAGCTTAATTAGATTAATGTAGTTAGCCTAGTTAGACTAGTTTAGTTAACTCAATTAGGTTAGTTTGGTTAGCTTATTTAAATTAATTAAGTGTATTAGTTTAAATAATTAGCAATTTATTTAATTAATTATAATTAGTGTAAATTGTGCCAGAATAGCCGGTTAGTGGAATTTTACGCTGATTATCGTGGATGCGTTGATATGTGAAATTGATTGCTTAATTGTGCAATTGAGTGTTTGGTTGCCATTTTGGACTATTATTGCAAAAATCCGATTTTATGGTATTTAATTATAAAAATACCAAGTGTCGGTTTTTGACGCCAAAAATATTTTATGTACTATATAAAATCGTGGGATTTTGAAACGGGAGTGTACCATGCTTACTGGTTTGATTTAAATGCGTGACCACGCACAATTATTTTACTAGAATAATTTTTAATATGAAGAAAATGGGCCAAGTTCATTATTTGAAATTGAGGTATTTGAGTACAAAGCACGGTGCTTTTGGCCAAATATGGATGTGTGTGTGGTCACTATCAGAACCCGTCACCCAACGGGAGTTTGGGGATGATACCCAATTTTATCGGATGCCCGGCAGGGGTCCGGAAGCTGGTCGCGGTGGAGGCCGGACCGATGCCCTTTTTGGAAAGTTGTCTAGGCGGGAGTTCTAGACATTGCCGTGCACGACGAAGCAGGACAAAGCCCAATTATGCAGGATGACCATCGACTGGTAAGTTGGCCGTGGTCGATGGGTCATAATAACTGGAACATGCCTGAGTGGTTGAGATAGTTGCACCTTATTATGGGACAAAATTGTGTGGCACGATAGGGGACGTGTCATAACAGTTTGGCCTTATAATCGGGATCCATGTGATTGTTTCAAAGATGAAATGATATGTTCTAGTTATTGATTACGCTTGTTGCGTTGATATTGGTATGTGTGTTGAGTTAATGTGCAGGGACGTGCCGAGGCGAGGTCAGTTTGTGTGTGACGCCTATTTAGACTACCTTTAAGTGAATTCTCATCCTAATCGGGGTTTATGGTATTGACTCGTTGAGATTTTATCTCACCCCATCGTGGTTAACCCTTTTTCGGGTCTTTAGATGGAGAACTCGGGGCCCGAGGTGGAAGGGTTAGGAGTGTAGGTGGCTCAATAGTTCTTTTTGGACCAGACTTATGTGTATAAACCTATAGGGCTAACCCGGTATGGTTATGAAGTGCAATTGCGAAATAAAAGTGTTGGCATGTGTTTAGACTATCCATATGTTTGATTGTTGGTTGGGTGATTATGAGTCGGCTTCCGCATGTGCATAAAGAGAAAGGGTCAATGACGCATCCTAGGAACGTCACAATTTCTATCGACCATCGAGGGACGTTCGCACACTCGAGGTTCAAGGCATGATAGGAGCCGTGGCTGAGCAAGTCTTGAGAGGCTGGCCTCGAGCGATTCATTTTCATTATAGTTTACATAACACCAATTTTCTTTAACAAATAAAAAATTAAAAAAATAAAGTAAATCAGCTTGGCTCTCACCCTGAAACCAAAAATTGGAACCGAAAATTGGACCACTCGTGATCGGTTCCAATTTTATGAGACTGGGAACCAGAACAGTGCCTTTGAGAACCGCACAGAATCGACTAGTCCAGTCCGGTTTGGGTGATTCCTAATTTGGTTAGTTACCACTGCACACTCCTATCGATCACAACCGCAACAAAGCCATGGCTGCCTTCACCAGCAACTCGACAAGGCCGTAACGAGGTAGCCTAGCTTGCGGCTGTGTCTCGCAATGGTTTGGGCAAGCACGGTCGCAAGCAAGACCACCTTCACCCCCCACGATTGCCTTGCCCAATGGTTGGCAAGCTCCGACGATCCTCATTGGCCATAATGGGAAAAGAAACGAAAAGAAGAAAAGGAAAAAAGGGGAAAATAAAAAAATCATTAAAAAAATTTGTTCACGTCAGTGCCCGCTATCCCATATAGCACTACCAGCGTTTACGTCAGCGATTTCTGATTAAAATTGGTCGAGTGGACTCAATTGGTAATACGTGAAAATATATAAGATCAACTGATAAAATTAAAAGATTTAATACTGAATTTATCAAAAGTGCAATAGATTTATGATTTTTTGGACAATTTTCCCTAAAAATGTATCACATCACTTAACAAGTAGATTCAACTTATGTTTGGTAACCACACTAAGTCCCAAAAATTAAGCTTTTAACTAGTTAATATTATTAAGTGCGTCGGACAATCTCCTAGACACAACTTATCGAGTATTTTAAGACTTGATGTAGTAAGTAAGGAATGACTCACTTAGTCGATTAACTTATAAAATAGCCAATGGAAGCTCAAACCTTATTAAATATATTGTCAAAACTTTCCAATAATCTTCACTCTCCCATGTTTTCAAAAATCTAATCAAACTTATTATCCAATCTCACCGGCTCAAATAACTATTCATTTTGGTTTTCAAACATAAAGACTTCAGCACTCAATATTCGGTACTCAAATTTTCAGCACTTGTTTTTCAATGTTAACAAACGAGCCATAAAGAGTGTTAATATGTGTAGTCAATTTTGAAATTATTTAGACCCATTCGATAGTAGATATTATATTAATAAGATACTTCTTCAGTACGTGAAAAACGCATATCTTAGCTAACAAGCTTGAACATTGTCTAAATCTGAATATTACGTGATTCTAATTTCTAGCTATGATTTAAGCATAAAGAGAAAACTCTAAGCTGAGTCGGGTTAAAAAAGATTGACCCGACCCAACCCAAAAATTGTGAGCATGAGACAGGTTGACACGCTTATTTAGAGGATTTAAGAAAGGTGCGTCCATAACCTTTTTCTCAAAACGGGTTTGATCGGGTTATCGGGTCCAACTCTTCTTTCGCCACCTACAAGCAAACATAATTTCAAAAAATTTGGAGGGATTTGATTTCCACATTTTTGGAGGGTAAAAATGAATTTCTACCCTTCCCTTGACGACAGATGCCTGCAGGTGGTTGAACCACGAGAGTCATGGTATAATTGTTCTTGACTTGTCACTTTTGAATAAGCTTGCCTGCTTCTTTTTTGCATGTAAGTAATAAGCTTCAAATATTAAACACCAAATTGTTGTCTTTATTCCATTCTCGATTTATCTCTTTCCCAAGCGATGCTTGCAAATCCGGCTGAGCATATTTTCTTCATCTCTATAAAAACCAGGTCGATCTGTAGGATTGGTATTTAAGAATACAAGACGAAGAAACCATGTCCGACAGTCAGCACGAGCTCGAGTTAGTGCCTTTTCTCTCTCTTTTATAGTGAATGGAACTAATCACAGCGTCAGATTAATTAAATTGATGTGATATAGGAGAATAAGTCTCGAGAACGTTTACTTGGTATTATACACTTTGATCTTTGAAATGACGCCACCTTTTTCTTTTCTTTTCTTTTCTTTTTTTTGCTTTAAATTTTTTGGTGGTGGTTATGTTTGCATCACTAGCCCCGCAAAGCTGGAGGTGGCAGTGGAGATCCATCAGAAAGCACTGGACGATCTGGTGAACGTGAACTCGCTCTTCACCGCCGCGGTCTTCGTGGGCCTGGCGTTCGCGAATGCCGGACAGCAGAACATCGAGGGCAACAAGCAGTGTGAAGCTGGAGTTGGGGTGGCGAGGAGGCTGGTCAAGAACGAAGTGATTTCGTTCGCCTTATATCTGTTTTCCAGCCTCGTGGCCAAATCCCTCAAGACCCACCTCTTCACCTACCTCATCTCCACGCATACTTTCGAAGAAATCAATGACATGTCGAGCAAGGCGCTGAGAGGGACCTTGTTCGCTCTCTCCACGTCGACCTCCGTCATGGGCGGCGTGTTGCTCTTGTACTCCATGGTCGACATGATTCAGCTCCGGCTCGGCACGATTGCTTGCAAAGGTACCGAGACATTAAATGCTGTCGGTGCCCTGATGGGGGTCAACATCTTCGCGTGGGTCATCTACATACCCTTTGTCTCCCATGCCATCTATAAATCCACGAAGATCTTCGATGACTGTAAGAAAGAAAAGCCACTGAGTTGGTTGAAACCGCCATGTTGAACTCCACAAAGATCTCCGACAACATAAAGAAAAATAAAAGATGGCTCTTCCGCACCATCGGCAGGTGCAACATTCTATGTTTGATGCTGTGTCTCTACTTATATAACTAGCTGGGTAGCATTGCGAGACGAGAGTGGAATAAAGGGGAACTTTCTTTGCTTTCCCCGGGTGCGAGTCAAATATATATTTATATGTATTTGTGTTTATTTGTCAGCTTCCCTGCGTTTACAGTTTCTTCGCTTTCCCCTGGTGTGAGTCAAATGTGTGTGTGTGTGTGTGTATTTGTGTTTATTTGTCAGCTTCCCTGCGTTTACAGTTTCTGCAATAATAAGAGGGAGATGCAGAAACACTCTTGTGTTAGTCAGCAATAATGCATATTCTTATCTACCTATTAATGGTTGCTCGCCATGATTAACAATCTGGCATTAACACCCCGAAATCGCATCCGGAAAGAAATCCCCAGTCAACCATCAAACGACGACTTATCCGAAGGTAGCTTCTGTGAATACTGAAGAGGCAAACGAAATGAATAGCACTTCTCCCCCATTTACAATTGAATAGCGCTTGTCATGGTGAATCGAGAGTCATTATTGACGCCGAACTCCTATACTTTGACGGTGAAAAGACTAATCATGCCCTCCCTTCAGATCTTTACTAGCTATGAGACAATTTCGGGGTTGCTACTGCCACTAGTAATTTCGTTCTTTCTTATTACGACCTCTGTTTTTGTGCTGGAATTTTGATCCTGACTGACCGAGCAAGCCTCCTCATCAAATCTCTTGCTCCTCTCGACATTCTCATCCGCAACATCGGCCCGTTTTTTGTCGTCTTCTTTGTCTCCTCTGCCCAGAAGCCAGACGCTTGCCATAATCAGTTTTACAAAATAAACCAATTCTATCAAGGCATATCAAAACACATTGATGGACCACTCGTCCTACGCTTGAAGATATTTTCTTTTATCGAAATTAAGTAGATGTAATCTTTTTTTAATAGCAGATAGCACAGAACCAAAAAAGTCCCGGAAAAAACGCCGTATTGCCCAACATCTTGAAAATTAGGTTTAAAAGATTTTAGAAACCTGCCAAAAGTACCCAGAAAAAAAAAAAAAAAATAAAACAGAGGAAATTACGGGACATTACTTAAAGTTGTCAAGCAATCTCTGCCGCTCTAACTGATTCCAATGGAGAGGAAACAGATTTACTTTACTTTTGTGAGGTGAGGTTATCATGAGATGTGATTCCTAAAGTTGAACTGCTTGAACAAGCTACTGAAGGCAGACTGGCTGAAGTGGGTCCTTTAAAAAGCAAACGTGAGTGAAACCAATAGCTATGAAAATCCACTAGTTGCTCACCCTGAATAAATAATCAGGCCCATTGCAACAGTAGCCAAGGCCACCAAAGTACATCCAATCAACCTGTAAATGTTCTAAAATCAAACAAAAATCAACACAAAGAGGCGTGGACAAGGTCTAGATCCCACGGTAAGAAAAGATGCGAATGAAGACAGCCCATTTGTCTGAGGTCAATGGAGACAGGTGGAGCATTGTAGACCCATTTATCTGCAAGCAAATAAAAATTTTTATTGTATACATTGTTTTTCATTTATTATGAAAAATATTATAATTACTTCTACTGGATTAGTGGCTTGATTGTAGAAACGGTTTGTTTATACCTAGAGTCAATAGATGATGTTCCCAAAGTAAGAACACTTGATCTCTCATTGAAACCAAACTCTTCATTTTAAATAGAAGTAATAAATTGTTTTAGGTGTCCTTATGAAAATGGTTAATATCACCAAAAACTCCAAACTAATACACCCATGTCACATTTATCCTAAACTAACTTTTGTATAACAAAAGCTTCCAAACCGGTACACCCTTGCCTCAATTATGCCAAATGGGTATAGCGGCACCACATTTACCCCCAAACTAATCTGAAAATAATACACCCGTACTACATTTACTCTTAGTTAGCACATCCATGCCACATTTACCCTAAAACTTAAATTTACCACAATTTGAGGTAAATATGACACGGGTATATCAATTTGAGGTAAATGTGGAATGGATATATTAATTTAGGGTAAATATGATACAATAATTAATTTGGGATAAATGTGGCACTCATGTACCAATTTTAGAGTTTTTGTGACACAAAATTTAGTTTGGGTAAACGGGGCACAAGTGTACTAATTTTAGAGTTTTTAGGATTTTTATGATATTAGTCCTAACGAAAAAGAGAAAACTTCATAAAAATGGATCTAATCCACTAATTGAAGTTATCTGAATAAAAGTCTTGAGTATTTCTAATTCAACACAAATAATATTTTATTCTGTTGATTTAGGGATGTCCATTATTGACGCAACGCAAAAATGCAGCATGAATTCCCCCCCCCCAAAAAAAAAAAAGAACGAATTTGATATGACATATGAACATGCAACCAAAACCGACACAACCTGAAATACATTATTTTTGTTGTGGCGTAACACGAATTAATAGTCCTATTTCTATAAGTCTATGTTCATACTAGTTTGTTTTCAATTTCACACACATATTTACAGCAAAAGCTAATAAAATATTAAATGAAGTATGTTAAAAATTTTGCTTCCCTAAATGAATCTCTCTCATAGGCCAAAAAAAAATGAATTTCTCTACTTTATTGCATTTTCAAATTTGAGAACTCGAGCTTGGACTCAAGTTTAGCCTAAAAATAGGAAAAAGATATCTCAAGTGTCATAACTTTATACAACTCTCATTTGAATGTCATGACTTTTTTTTATCACGAGAGTGTCATAACTTTTTTAAATTGTTGTTTATTACAATTGCCAGGCACTTGAATTAATAGTCCTATTTCTATAAGTCTATTTTCATACTAGTTTGTTTTCAATTTCACACACATATTTACAGCAAAAGCTAATAAAATATTGAATGAAGTATGTTAAAAATTTCGCTTTCCTAAATGAATCTCTCTTGTAGGCCAAAAAAAAATGAATCTCGCTCTACTTTATTGCATTTTCAAATTTGAGAACTCAAACTCGAACTCAAGTTTAGACTAAAAATAGGAAAAAGATACCGCAAATGTCATAACTTTATACAACTTTCATTTGAATGTCATGACTTTTTTTAATCACGAGAGTGTCATAACTTTTTTAAATTGTTGTTTATTACAACTGCTATGCCACGTTAGATTTTTGGCACTTGAGTGAATGTGTTTAAAAAGTCATGGTACTCAAGTGATTTTTGGCACTTGAGTGAATGTGTTTAAAAAGTTATGGTACTCAAGTGATCTATTGAAAGTTATGGCACTTAAATCGGTGATTTTTCGAAGTCATTGTACTAAAGTGGTCAAGAAAAAGAGTTATAACATTCAAGGAGTGTTATGAAAATTATGGCACTTGTAATGTCCTTATTTCTACTCAAAATTTACCGTGGCACGACCAAGTGGAGCTTGACCCTTTGAAAATCAGGAAAAGTGTCAGAAAAGTTTTAAATTTATTGCGTTTGTGCCAATTTAATTCTAAACATTTTGACATAATACTAACTTAGAACTTCCGGCTAATGTTGGCTCAATATTGCTAACATGGAAGACAGTCGGCTTATGTGGCACAATCAACGCTGATGTGGACAACTTTTAATAATATTTTTTCAATTTTATTATTTATTTTTTCCCTTTTCCCCTTTTCTATCTTTCACTTCCCTTTTTTTCCCTTCCTTTCCTTCCAGTCAGTCACCGAACCTTGGCGATTAGCCACTAGCAAGGATCACCAAAGGGCGGCCTTGCCTCGGCCGATCGCCGAGGTTTGGTGATCAATTGGAGGAAGAAGGGAAGGACAACCAAAAAAAAAGGAAAGAGAAAAAAAGGCAAAAAATGAAAAAAAAAAAAAAAGACATTGAATAATGAATAAATAAATAATTTAAAAAATATTAAAATAGTACTAAAAATTTTCCGCGTCAACATTGGCCATTCCACATAAGTCGGCATTATCATCAGCAATATCCAACTAAAATTAGTTAGAAAGACTTAATTGGCAATAGGTCGAAAGGTTTAGAACTGAATTGGTATTGATCAAAAAGTTTATGATTGTCGCAACCTCTTTTTCTTTTTTTTTGGCGCCCGATCGAGGCAGGTGCCGGTGGAGGTTAATGGTTCGGCTATGTTTATTAGGCGTAACCGAGACTCTCCAAATTCCACAAATTCACGACTTAATAGTCCAAGTTTTCTAACCTGTAATTTAATTTTAAAACGGAGTCATCACTAATCAATTTGAGGTGGTCGATTAGAAACCTAAGCGAAGTATCAGGAGAAGTACTCACTCCTACACAACTAGCAAAATTAGGATCGGAAATTTGATTACACTAGTTAATCACTAATGCCCTTTCGATATCTGATTTTGTTTAAATTCTTAGGCTTTTGAATTTTTAAGGGGTTTTCCATGCATTTTTGGAGGAAAAACATTTTTGGACCTTTTTTTGTTTTTTGGTCTTAAAAAGCTTTTTTTTTTTTTTTTTTTGGATTTTTGATCTTTTTCTAAAAATATAAATCATTTTTGGCTTTTTTTTTTTTTTTTTATGGCTTTTTTGGGAAAATATGGGATTTTTGATTTTTTGGAAAATAATTTTTTTATTTTTTAATTAAAATATTAGTTCATTAAAATATTATTGTATTATAAAACAAACGACCCGGGTCGGATCCCCGAGTTGGGTCCAACCCGAGCCGCGAGCCCAAGACCCAGACGGGCCTGCAACGCAGGCCTGGCCCGGGATTTTTGTTTTGTTTTTAAAAAATGGGTTAGCCCACACACCGAAGTGGGCCTATTTTAATTAAAAAGGGGATGCCTGGCCCAAGTTCCTAAACCGGCTTGACGACCCAACCCGTTTGAGGAAACCCTAAGGGAACCGGGTTAGGCGCCCGACCCGATTTTGCGGCACTTCCTCCCTCTCTCTATTCGCGGCGCCGAAGGAGGGGCTGGGGCAGCGGCTCGCGTCGACGATGGCAACGACGTAGAGGACGGCAGCGGCTAATCGTTCATCAAATCGGAAGGTGTGACTCAACGGCAGCCACCTGGATCTATTTCGCCGGTTAGAACTGAGATTAGGGCTTCGCCGAAGGGGGCGACGGTAACGACGCGGTAGGCAGAGGTGGCGGTTAGGTCTCGAACGGAAAAGCAACGGCGAGTGGTGGCGAGCGGCGGTTGATACCTGTCTGTAGAGAGGGCGTGGCACGGCGGCGTTGCTAGTCGGCAAGACGGTGTCAGCTGCTGCAACGGCAACAAACAGCAGGGATTCGTCTCCAGGACGGCGTCAGGGCCACGCTAAAGCAGATGCTGACGGGCGACAGCAACATGGCGGAGATTCAATGCAGCGATGGCATTGAGGAGGTGACCGGGACGGCATGGCTCGGCACAGGACGTCGAGCAGCGTCAACGATGCCTCCTTCCTCCTCGGATCTGGCCTTTAGGACCTCCACTTTCCCAAATCTGGCACTGGGACAAACTCCTTCTTTGGCTTGCTCGCTCAAACCTGATCCTCTCCTCTCAGGCTCGCTCGCCGCCGGCCTCCCCCAAAGTCTCTCAGTGGGAGGTCGTTTCAGCTAGCAACCCGATTTCTCTCTCGCTCACTCTTCAATCTTCCCCTCAAGTCTCTTGGGGGAAGGTTTCTGAGCTTCCATTCCCTCATCGACGGAGGTGATGCCCTCTATTTATAGGCAAGGGGTGGTGGTCGGAGAAGGCCAGGCCGGCAGTCTTTGGTGTGCCGACCGGCCCTCCTCCGCCGGCCGAACCGACGTCACTTCTTTCCCTTTCCACGAAGGCCTGCTCACCTTCAATACTGCATCCCCTCAGCCTGCGCCGTACGTCAATGCCTCCTCCTGCATCCCAGCATCATGCGCGTCCGGCCTCTGGCGCGCATGTTGCAGAGGAAGAAAACGGAGGAGGGCAGAAGGAAGAAGACAGAAGGGGAAAGGGGCTGGGCTGGTTTGTGCGGGCTGGGCTGTGGGGGCTGCGCGAAGGCCTAGCCCCTTGCGGCGTGGCTCAATTTGTTCTTTTTTTTTCTTTATTATTTATTTATATTTTTTGTTGTTTGTGTTATTTATTATTTATTATCCGAAAAAAAAATACATAAATAAAGAAATTAAGGCCTAATTAAGAACCTAATCAAAATTTATGTGTCAACAATGACTAAATCGGTATCAATACAATAAGTTTAGAACTTTTTTTTTGACACTTTTCCCTTTGAAAATCTAAGTGAGTCAAGATTGATTGAGCCCAAATTGAGTATCGGGCAATTGATGACCTTGTTAAGTCATGTCGGAGCTCAAGCATTAGAACATGCCGAGTTGGCTTGATTACAACCATGAGAGAGAGAAGGACCAAAAGAAAAGGAGCAACTAAGGGTATACAAAATAGGGGCCAATGTGATTTTCTTTGTATCCTATTTTTCCAAAGAGGCCAACTTCCTCGCGTTACTACCATTATTATACCACATTTTCTCGCACCGCATAAGGCATTAACCCAATTGATTACTAGCTTGTCTAAGCCCAAAATAGATACCTTGGAACTAGGACGCTATAAAAAAGAGTTGTGCCCCACTTTGCTACATTGATAGAAGGAACGAACATCTCTATTTATAAAAAGGGGTTGTGGATCCTAGGAACTTTCCCTTTATATATGCCGATGCTCTTTATTGTCCCCAAATTATAAAAAATTATGAACAATTAAATTAACCTGAGAGCATACATCTAATCTAATATAATCTTGATATATGAAACTCGATTGGTTGACCAAGTCTCAACCTTAAGATTAAAGGGAATGTCCTCGTGTGAGTAGGTGAAATTGTAACCTAGTTGGATAGTTAACTATATGGGTAAATGTATTGAAAGTCCTAAAATTTGTCACAATAGTGCAATTGAGTTCTAAAATTTTAAAAAATGTAATGAAGTCCTAAAACTTGTCAAGAAAATATAATTGAATCCTAAAACTTTCGAAACGTGCAATCAAATCCTAAAATTTGTTACGAAAGTTCAGTTAAGTCCTAAAATTTTCAATATGTAAAAACAAGGGAAGCACTTGATTGGATCAATTTGACAAGTTCTAAGACTTGATTGCACTTTTTGAAAATTTTAGGACTTATTAAACTTTCATGACAAGTTTCAAGACTTAATTGTACTTTTTGAAAGTTTTAGAACTCAATTGCACTTTTATGATAAATTTTAGGATTTACAATGCACTTATCCTTAATTATAAGATTATGACCTTTGAATTCCCCAAGGCTCACCTTATTGGAGAAAGAAAAAATTTCAATGAAAATTTTCTGCCTAATTTAATCTAATAGCAATACTAATCTAATCTAATATATTGTACTAAAGTTGACTTTTTCACATCAGTGCATTATTTAATGGAATGTTTCTTTTCTTTTTCATGTAAGATTTGAAGAGTTTTGTGAAGAGAAAAGAGAAAGTATAGTAGCAAGATCTCTTGATGATGTACTTGTAATAAATGTGAATTGGCAAAATTGACTTTTGTACATTGAACGCATTCAACTTAATGAAGGGAATTTTTTTTTTTTTTCCCAAAGGAGCTTTGTCAAAGAGAAGAGGAAAGGGAAATCTCTTGATAATATATTATAGCAAAGATGATTTTTTTTTCCCATTAAATGCATACGAATTTAATGAGTTTAGAGGGAATAGAACACAGGCAGACACACACACACACATATATTGTGTGATATTTCCTTCCATTTATAAATTTTTATGATTATTGTCACTGTTATAGCTCGAAAAGTAGTATACAATTGAATGTGCAAGAGTAGAGGAGGAATTTTCACTTTTGAAATCTATTATATTATTATCCATGTTTTTGTTTTGCATATGTTTTATGTTTAGTGATGAAAATGAATTAACCGAATGAACACATTTTCCATACAATAAAAAGAAGAAAAAGAAGAAACAAACTGTAGAAGGAAGAGTTTCACCGTACGAAATTTTTTAAGGTCACAGATGTCAATCCTCCATCTTCTATCTATTAAACAACACTCTGGGCCGTCAGTAAACAAGAAGCGTTGCTTCTCTGTAGATATCAAATGGGCTACGCATCGCACTTTCTACTTTGCTTAGATAGCAAAGGATTGTCCGCGAAGAGACTTATGTGGGATCAATCACACATTCTCTTTTTTCGTGAAGCTCCCCCATAATGTTACTGGATTGCTTTTATCGACAGCTGATTATACTAGGAATTATGTGCACTTTAAAACGATTTGGTCGCAAAAGCATATCTCCACGTTTGTAATATACCAATGGAATTCATATCTACCTCACCAAGACTCGGGATTCCTCAAGATAAAGCTGTAATAAGCTTTTATCTACTATACATCAAGTTCGACCAAACTCGTTTAACCTACTTATATTGGATTAGAGGTTTATGCTGAATATATCTGGTCAACTCTTATTGTAAATGCAACATGGGTATATCAGTTTGAGATAAATATGGCATAAATAAGTCAATTTAAGGTAAATGTGATACAAAAATGAGCTTAGGATAAACGTGACACTTGTGTTCCAATTTATATATTTTTTAATCATATTAGCCCTAATGAAAAAAGAGAAAATTCATAAAAATAGATCGGACCACTAACTAAAATTATCTAAATAACAGTCAGTATTTCTAATTCAACAAAAAATTTAAAAAAAAATTATTCTTTTGATTTAGGGATGTCCTTTATTAACACGAAGCAAAAATATGATATGAGTTTGCCAAAAAAAAACGAATTTGATATGACATATGAGCATGCAGCCAAAACTCACACGACTTGAGATGCATGATTCCTATAGTGGCATAACAGGTATGATAGTCTTGTTTCTATAAGTCTATGTTGATACTAATTTGTTTTCAATTTCACACACATACTTATTGGAACAAGATGATAAAATATTAAATGATGCTCTAAATTTCACCTCCCTGAATGAATCTCTTTCTACTTTATTGCACTTTCAAATTTGAGAAGTCAAGCTTGAACTCGAGTTTAGACTAAAAATAGGAAAAAGACATCACAAGTGCATAACTTATATATAACGCTCATTTGAGTGTTGTGACTTTTTTTTATCTCTTGAGTGTCATATAACTCTTCAATCAATCACTTAAGCATCATAAATTTTAAAAATTTTCACTACAACAATAATGTCAAATTAGAATTCTGACACTTGAGTGAACATTTTTAAAAAGTCATGGTACTTAAATGAATTTTTTATTCAAATTTATAGTACTAAAGTGGTTGAAAAAAAAAAGAGTAATGATACTCAAATGAACATTATATCAAATTTATGGTACTTTCGGATGTTCTTATCCTGACTCTAAATTTACTTGCACAACCAAGTCCAGCTCGATCCCTTGGTAGCGAGTCAATCTCCATCGAGCCTAAAATGAGTATCGGGTAATGGATGACCTTGATTAAGTCGTGTCCAAGCTCAAGCATTAGAACGAGCCGAGTCGACTCGGTTATTCGACAATCACAAGAAAGAGAACCAAGGAAATGGACCAAAGGGAATACAAAATAGAGGCCAATGTGATTTCCTTCCTATTCTGTTTTTCCAGAGAGACCAATTTCCTTGCATTCCTACTACCATTATGGTACCGCAATTTCCCGCATCGCATAAGGAATTAACCTCATGATTATTAGCTTTGTCTAAGCCCAAAATAGACACCTCGGCACTGTGACGCTATCGAAAAGAGCTGTGCCCCACTTTGCTACATTGACAGAAAGAACGAACATCTCACTTTATAAAAAGGAGTTGAGGACCCTCGGAACTTTTCCTTTATTTATACCAATGCTCTTTGTCGTCCCAAGTTATATATAGTTAGAAGCAATTTGATTAATTTGAAAGCAGACCTCCAATCTAATCTTAATACATGAAATTTGATTGGTTGACCAAGTGTTGACCTCAATATTAGAGGGAGTGTCCTTGTGTGAGTAGGTGAAATTGTAATTCATAGTTGGGTAGTTAACCGTAAGATCATGACCTTTGAATTCCCCAAGGCTCACCTTATTGGAGAAAGAAAAAATTTGAAAGAAAATTTTCCGTCTAATATAATCTAGTATATAATCTAATGGCAATACTAATCTAATCTAATATATTTTACTGAAATTGACCTTTTCACATCCGTGCATTATTTAATGGAATGTTTCTTTTCTTTTCCATGGAAAATTTGAAGAGTTTTGTGAAGAGAAAAGTGAAAGTATAGTAGGAAAATCTTTTGATCATAATAGTTATAATAGATGTAAATTGGCAAAATTGACTTTTTCACAACGAATGCATTCAACTTAATGAAGTGATTTTTTTTCTTTTCCAAAAGAGCTTTGTGAAGACAAGAGTAAAGAGAAATCTCTTGATAATATATTATAGTGAAAATAATTTTTGCACATTAAATGCATTCAAATTTAATAAGTTTGGAAGGAAGTGAACACATACATACATACATACATACATACATACATACATACATACATACATACAGCCTATATATATATATATATATATATATATATATATATATTGTGTGATATTTCCTTCCATTTATATATTTTGATGATTATTGTTGCTGTTTTAACTGGAAAAGTATTATACAATTGAATGTGCAAGAGTAGAGGGAGAATTTTCACTTTTGAAGTACATTCTATTATTATTATTCACATTTCTGTTTTGCAAATGGTTTATGTTTAGCGGTCCCAGATACCAATCTTTCATTTTCTATCTGTTAAACACTCCGTAGCCTTGTGTAAATAAGAGGCGTTGCTTTGTGCATTCTATTTTGCTTAGATAGCATAACAAATTAACTTTGAAAAGATTGAAGACAGGATTGTCTGCGAAAAGTCTTTTGCGGGATCCATCGCTTATTCTCCATCTTCATGAAGCTCCCTCATAGCGCCGTAGGATTGCTCTTATCGACAGTTGATTGTCCTAGGAACTATGCTCACTTTAAAAGCACTCAATCTCCAAAGCATCTTTTCACATCTTGTGATTAGATCAATACGAAATCTTCAGAAAAATAGACTAAAAATAATAAAGAGTGTTTCGCACATCTAAATTAAGTTCAAGTAAATCCACATGTATTATCTCATAATCTCGCACCCAAAATTCATTTAGAAAACTCTGATAGAGAAAATAATAAAATACTTTCTTAGTTGCTCTAGTTACGGCTGGTGGACCACGAACGTCCTTCACGTTCGTTTCTTTTGTGCTTCGCACGGCGGGTCTTCTCTCTCGTACGGCTGTTCAGCAAGGGGGACCCACAAAGTCTTCCTTTTTCCCTTGTATGAAGACAAAAAGAAATAATAAACAAAATCCCTCGCCTCTTCTCTCTCTCTCTCTCTCTCTCTCTCTCTCTCTCTCACACACACACACACGATGGCCTTTTTGCCCCCACAAGTGACATTGGTACGTGCCCCGGTTTTATCGTTTATGAGAGAGCTCTTCCCGATCAAAATATCAAAAATCGGATCAAGATATTAATTTAACAGTTTATAAGATATCGATTGAATCTATGCTTGCCCTTTCAATACTCGAGATTTTTCAAGATAAAATTGTAATAGACTTTTATTCTACTATATATCGAGTTCAATCAAACTCATTTAACCTATATATATACTGAATAGTATATAGAAGAGATGGAGAATATAACTATTATTCAAGAAACACAAGACCAACTGTAACTCGTATGAAGTCATGCAATGACGAATTAGAGGTTTATTGTCTCATTATTTCTCGTATTTATGTAGAAGAAATCTAGTTAAGTCTTGGAGTAATTCTGTATTCTTCATATCTTACATCGTTTCGAAGGTATCAAATTCAGTCCACTACTAATTACGCTTGGCGTTGCATGATAATTAAAGGAAGAAACCGGTCACCCAACGTGCTTCACGAAAATGCGGCCAAAGCAGCAGAGTAGGGCACGGTCGCATCCTCTTTTATTTTCCTTTTTTTCAAACCTATTGCTCTTCTCTATCTTTTTCCCCCTTTATTTCTCGTTGACGTCGCTTGTGACCTCAGCCAAGGAATATCTCACAGTCGCACCAGCTATATTACCAGTTCGAACCCCTCTTGCCTCCTCCAATCCGTCCCTTAATCCCATTGAAATTGTTGAATCATGACGAACACATCTGATTCTCCAATGTCCGATCAGGATCAACGGTTCTCTCTCTCTCTCTCTCTCTCTGCATTTCCATGCAATATTACTTACGCATGATTATCTGCATGCATGCAATCCTGTGAAGAAGTTCATTTGATACCCTGTTAATTGTTCAATTAATATCTGAATTCTTATGTGTCATGGATTTGTAGGGATAAATTGCCGAAGGACATACAGCATCTCCGAAAGGTGCTGGATGATCTGGTGAGCGTGAACTCCCTCTTCACCTTCGCGGTGTTCATTGGGATATCCTTCGCAAGCTCCAACCCGCATACCCTTGAGTTGCGGAAAGGGTGCCAAGCCGACCGCCAGACGTCAATGACGCTCCTGGTCAACGAGGTGGTGTCCTTCGTGTGCTTCCTCCTCTCGACCCTCGTCGCCACGGCCCTCAAGATGCACCTCTCCATGTACATCGTGCTCCCCCGCAAAGCTGACAACGGCTATCAGTGCCTGGCCCCGATAAGGAACTTGATGATCCTGGTGTCGACATTGGGGTCGATCCTCGGGTGTGTCTACCTGACGCTGTCGATGGTCGACGTGGTCCGCGTGCTCCTTGGGAAAATCGCTTGCGAGGCAAGCGACACAGTTGAGGCCACAGGGAGCTTGCTTGGCATCGACTCCATGGCCCTCATCATCTATGTGCCCTGCATGATGCTTGCCGTCTATCAAGCTCACCTCCATACCAATGAGCCGTAACTACCCTAATAATTCATTGCCGATATTATCAAATGCCGATGCAATGGGATCAATCAGTTATTTATTATGGCCATGCTTTTTTCTTTCTTTCTTTTAGTACTTGCGCACATTATGTACCGGCGGCCTATGTATAAAATTTTCTATTATTGTATGAGTGGATTTGGCACAAAGCACACATTTAACTCCCGCACAATCGTTTTAAGCACAAAAAATATCATTAAAGGAAACATCTCCTGGGGGAGAGTTTTGGCCAGACACGTTCGTTGATCAAAGTGATCATCGTTTGGAATTATTGTTTTCATGCCCTGAATTCACAATGAAACCCCCGATCCCAATTGGTACGTGGCAGTCAGTCTTCCAAGCATATAAGCGCGCACCATCATCTTTTAGGATTGCTTCCTCACCTGTTTATGCAAATAAAATATAAGAATTGCTGAATACAAATCAAAATTCATTTGATACGACAGCGGAGTTTTGGCCAACGACCCGATGGTGGCCCTGCGAGACTATATATCTTACACTTTTTAAATATATATCTTTTTTTTAATCAGTTTTTTCCTTTTTTTTATATTATTATGGCCAACAAGAGACTACAAGCTCTTGCTAACCACTATCAAGAATCGTGATCCTCACCCAAGCCGCAAGGGTTGAGCCCTCGCCTAGATGACGGTTGGTCTCATCAGATCTAGCGAGGCCTTGACCCTTGTGGCCTAAGTGAGGGCTTGGTAGCCCTCACTCACGACTGGCACTAGCCTAAGTAAGGGCCACAACCCTTGCTAGCGGCTGATGAGAGCTTGCGACCCTCGCCTCATCAACCACAATGAAAAAAAGAAAATAAGAAAACATTGTGCCAAGTACATTATTTCTTTGCTAATAATGGTAACAAGATATAAACACTAATGAAATAAAACTCCAACTTTTAATATGAAGTCATCCCACTTTATCAAGAATAAGTACACTAAGAATGCTTTAACTTTTTTATGACACTCACTTGAGTATAATAATTTTTTTTTCATTCACTTGAATGTCACAAACTTGAAAAATCAATCACTTAAGTGTAATTGGCTATTTGCCTTGCCAAAAAATCTGAAGTTCATATTAATTGTCCTATGTGGTGTTATCGACATTGACATGAATAATTTTTTATTTATTATTTATTTATTTTTAATTTTTAATTTTTCGTTTCCTCTTTTTTGTACCAAGAGGATCACCAACAACCCTTGCTGGCCACAAAAGCCTCATCTAGACTGCCGAGGGTTGCCTCGCTTATGACCGGTGAGGCTACAAAGGCCTTGGGCGAGGCCATCGCAGCCTAGCCGGCTGCGATCAAGGTGGCCTCGCTTAGATCTAGCAAAGGCATTCTCACCCTTGCTTGCAGCCAGCGAGGCCACAATGGCCATGGGTGAGGCTTGCACAGCTGACCATTGGCGAAGGCCTTCATGGGCTCACAGACCGCGAGCAAGGGCGTAAAGGCACTCATCGGCCATGGGCAAGGGCTACCTCGCTTGCAATTGAGGATGGCCTCGCCTAGGGCCTTCACAGCCACCCCCAACCAAGGGCAAGGCATTCACTGCTAGTGAGGGTTGCCGGTGACCCTTGTTTGCACAAGGAAAAAAGCAAAATAAAAATAAAAAAAAATTCGAAAATTTTAAAAAAAAAAAGTAATTAATTATTAATAAAATTCAAAAATCCACGTCAGAATAGAAAATTAATTAAAATATTCACATAAGATGATTTGCTGGAAATGACACTTAAATGATCAATTTTACTTTAATGTGACAATTAATTGAGCGGAAAAAGAAAAAGCTATGGCAATCAAATAAGCATCGTACGAAAATTATGGCACTCCTGCTTTTCTTATCTCCACTTTATAGTCTAACCAAAAAAAAAAAGTGACAAGAAATTATGTAGTAAACATTTCTTTACTATATGACACATATTTTGACTAAAAAGTTGAATATTTTGTAATTTTGACTATTCTAAATTTCCAGCTATAATTCAAACGAAAAAAGGAAGTATTCTTCTCCTTTTAAGTCAAGTCGAATCAAATCAGGCGTGAATTATTTGAGCAATTTGGAGACCCTAAAATCCATCTAGCGAATGTGCTTATTGCTAAGTGATGTACTATAATGTAGATAGCCATTTAAACTATGTTAAGTAAGAAACTTGTAAAATTTACTATTCAATTATCACCAATATATCATAAAACATTCTTCTTCTTCTTTTTGTTGCACTTAACATCCAGTACTCAAATTTTAGCGCTTATTTCTCTGTTTCAATAAACGAGCCCCAACGAGTATTAATACGTGTACCATTTTTTAAATTATTTAGATTTACCCATTCAATTATAAATTATATGTTCTTCAGCAGGTATGGAACACATGTCTCAGCTAACAAGATTGAATATGGTCCAATGTCGCCAACTGAAAAATTCGGACTATGGTTTAAGCACAAAAGAAATCAACACATGCCGAGTTATAAGTCGGGTTTAATAAAGTTGACCCGATCTGACTGAGTCTGAGATGAGTTCACCTATGCCCTATTTCTCAATATAACTATGAGCAAGACACTGGGTCCAGGTTCTCTTTTTGCTAGGTCTATGCATATACATAACCTTGAAAAATTTTGGAGGAGGGCTTCTAAGAGAGAGTTTGATTGCCTTTTGGGCATTCGAACTTAGATAAAAGGGATATCTACTCTTCCCTTGCCGATGGATGCTTGCAGGTGGTCGAATCATGAGAATCATCACATAGCCTCTCTAATTTTCTTGACTTCCCACTTTTCTTTTCTTTTTTCCCCTTCTTCTTGCTTGTCGTTTCTCCATGTAAGTGTCACGGCCCGAAAGAACAACAATCCAAGAGGGTTCTTCAAGACGGGCGTGACACACTAAAGACCCTCGGCGATACCCCGAGACTTAGAGTATTCTCCTAGGGGCAGGCGTATCGTATTTGTACGCATACGTTATAAATGCGAGTAGCTAGTAGTTGGCTATAAATGCGAATAGCTGGTAGTTGGCTATAAATGCTGGTAGTTGGTAGATGGGGAGATGCAATTTCCACCGTTAGATCTGAGAGAGATCTACGGATACGGTTTGCCTTATACTTGTATATAAAGGGGTCTCCTCCCTCATTGTATTCTCATTCACAAGTTATATGAAAAGCAGAGCTTCTCTCTCTAAGAAGTTTCTCTCTCTACAAAGTCTCTTGTGAGTCGAGTGTTGAAAGGCTGCTTAGGGGTGAAACCTTAAGGCCGCACGGGTAAGTCGAGGAGTGATCGAGAAAGAATCGATCAGCCCGTGACAAGTGGTATCAGAGCTGATTTTGATCCAAGCGCAAATGCAATGGCTGATCCACGATCTGATGAGGCGCTTGCCATGGGTGGTGACTGCGTTGATCGTGGGCGGAACGCCGAGAAGGCTGCTGCAAAGGGGAAGAAGAACCGTGGTGGTTCGAGGGATCCAATGGGGGAACTTGCACAAAGGATGGCAAAGATAGAGTTGTTCGTTACCGATGTCCAAGGATCGGTCGATGACCTGACCCAGACCATGGATGGAGTCGACGCTGGAAGAGAGGAACTGGTTGCCGAGGTGCAAGAGCTCAAGACCGGCATGGGAGAACTCCGCCACGAGTTGCCGGGGACCCTACGGGAGGAACTCACCCAACGGTGTGAACCCTTGGAGGCCATGATGGCGGAGATCGCGGAGCTTACAGTGTAAGCTCGCCGGAAGCACAAGCCGCACGCGTGAACGGAGTGATCACGGTGCAAGGCCCACGAGTGGACATGCCGAAGCCAAAGGAATTCCGAGGCTCTCGGGTGGCCAAGGACGTGAACAACTTTCTATGGTACATGGAGCGGTACTTCCAGGCCATGGGAATCAACGACGACCAAACACGGGTAAACACTGCATCTATATACTTAGCGGATAGTGCTTTGTTGTGGTGGCATCGTTGGTCGGATGATAGGTGCGGGAACCCTATCACGACCTGGGCTGGTTTCGTCGAGGAGTTCCGACGAAACTACTTTCCCACTTACGCAGAGGAGGAAGCTCGTGACGAGCTGAAGCGTCTCGAGCAGAAAGGTGGTGTACGCAATTACATCAAGCGGTTTTCGGAGTTACTACTCCAAATCCCTTCGATGAATGAAGTTGAAGGGTATCACCAGTTCATGAGTGGTCTCAAGCCATGGACCAAACAAGAGCTGAAGCGGTTCAACGTGGGAGACCTCACGACGGCCATGACCGTAGCTGAATCGCTCGTGGAATACAAGGCGTCATCTTCCACATCCTGTCCGGACACTCGCTCGAGGGATAGAGCCACCGGTAGGGGAGATCGGGGTAGATTCAACAATCGCCCGACTGGAGCTAGGCCATCGAATGGTCCTCATCCTCACCGGGCTCATGCGGGGCCAAATGGAGGTGGGCAAAGGAAGGTACGCTCATATAACTGTTTCTTTTGCGACAGTCCACACATGGCGCGGGATTGCCCGAACAAAGCCAAGCTGGCCGCTCTGTGCAAAGAGGATGAGCCTAGGGAGGAGGCACGGCTGGGATCGCTGCGACTCCTTAGCACAATCAAAGCCAAGAAGGCGAAAGAGCCCAAAGGCTTGATGTTCGCGGACGTGAAGATCGGAGTGACCACAATGAGTGCACTCGTGGACACGGGAGCATCCGACATCTTCATCTCAGAAGAAGCCGCGAAGAAACTTAACCTACGAGTTGAGAAGGGAGCTGGTTGGCTCAAGACCGTGAACTCGAAGGAAGTCCCTGTGATCGGGGTTGCAAGGGATGTGGAGCTACAACTCGGGACATGGAAAGGCAAGGAAACTCTAGAGGTAATTCCACTTAACGACTATGATATTGTCATTGGAATTAAATTCCTAGATAAGATCCATGCTGTTGTAATTCCATTTGCGGAATGTATATGCGTATTGGACAAGAATAGTCAATGCATGATTCCGGTCCATCATGAGTTGGATCGTGATCGAAAGATGATCTCAGCCATACGACTCACCAAAGGAGCAAGGAAGGGTGAGTTGACCTTCCTGGCGGCCTTGAAGGTTGAGGACGACAAGGGTGAAGGGAAGGAAGTCCTGACGGAAGCAACCCAAATCCTCAACTCGTTCAAGGATGTCATGCCTTCGGAGCTGCCGAAGAAGCTGCCACCCAAGAGAGAGGTGGATCACCGGATCGAGCTAGTGCCTGATGCTCGACCGCCTGCCATGGCGCCTTATCGTATGGCGCCGCCCGAATTGGAAGAATTGAGGAAGCAACTCAAGGAGCTGCTCGACGCGGGCTACATACGGCCATCAAAAGCCCCGTTCGGTGCGCCGGTCTTATTTCAGAAGAAGCACGATGGGTCACTCCGGATGTGCATCGACTACCGGGCGCTGAATAAGCTGACTGTGAAGAACAAGTACCCGATCCCGCTCATCGCGGATCTCTTCGATCAACTTGGTGGAGCTTAGTCTCCGATCGGGCTACTATCAAGTTCGGATCGCTAAAGGGGATGAGCCAAAGACAGCCTGCGTAACGCGATATGGATCCTATGAGTTCCGGTAATGCCGTTCGGCTTGACCAACGCTCCGGCTACTTTCTCGCACAATGATGAACAAGGTACTCCATCCTTTTCTAGATAGGTTTGTAGTGGTTTACCTAGATGATATTGTGATCTATAGCCGAACGTTGGAAGAGCATGTCGAACATATAAGGCAGGTCTTCCAAACCTTACGCGAGAATGAGCTGTACGTCAAGCGCGAGAAGTGTGCCTTCGCCCAAGAAAAAGTTCCATTCTTGGGGCACATTGTCGGGGGTGGACGTGTGCAGATGGATAAGGCGAAGATTCAATCGATCGTCGAATGGGAGCCGCCGACAAAGGTACGTGCGTTGAGGTCATTCTTGGGCCTCACCAACTACTACCGACGGTTTGTACGGAGTTACTCGAGCATCACCGTGCCACTCACGGACCTACTGAAGAAAGAGAAGGCGTGGGAGTGGATGAATCGATGCCAAAGAGCCTTCGACCGATTGAAACAAGCCATGAGGCGAGGAGCGTGTTGGCGTTGCCCGACCACACCAAGCCGTATGAAGTGGAGGCGACGCATCGGATTATGCCATAGGAGGTGTTCTTATGCAAGATGGTCATCCGGTGGCGTTCGAGTCCGGAAGCTGAACGATACCGAGCGACGGTATACCGTTCAAGAAAAGGAGATGACAGCGGTGGTCCATTGCCTCCGGACGTGGAGACACTATCTCCTGGGATCAAAGTTCATCGTGAAGACGGACAACGTGGCCACGAGCTATTTCAGACCCAAAAGAAACTAAGTCCAAAGCAAGCTCGATGGCAGGATTTTCTGGCGGAGTTTGACTATGCGTTGGAGTACAAACCAGGGAAGGCCAACTCCGTGGCTGACGCGTTGAGTCGAAGAATGGAGCTAGCAAACACGGTGAGTCGACCGAGTTGCCCTTGGGTCGACCGCATCAAGGATGGGTTGACGCATGATCCAAGAGCTCAAGCCCTCATCGGGTATGCCAAGGAAGGTAAAACTCGACAATTTTGGTGTGAGAACGAGCTCCTCTACACCAAGGGAAGGCGACTATACGTGCCTTTCTATGGGAAGCTAAGGAAGGAAATCTTGCGCGAGTGCCACGACTCGAAGTGGGCGGGTCATCCAGGGAACCACCGCACGTTGGCCCTCGTCGAAGATCGGTACTACTGGCCACAAATGCGCGACGACGTGGAGGCGTATGTGAAGACTTGTCTGGTATGCCAACAAGACAAGCTGGAACAACGCTCGTCGCCGGGTTTGCTGGAGCCACTTCCCGTCCCAACTCATCCATGGGAAAGCATTTCCATGGACTTCATCGTCAACCTGCCAAAGTCCGAAGGGTGCCGGACTCGAATGGTGGTGGTTGATCGGTTCTCAAAGTATGCAACCTTTGTGCCTGCGACAAAGGATTGCCCGGCCGAGGAAGCGGCCAAGCTGTTCATGAAGCATGTGGTGAAGTACTGGGGAGTGCCACAAACAATCGTGAGCGATCGGGATCCCCGCTTCATGGGACATTTTTGGTCCGAGTTGTTCAAGCTGCTGGGGTCGGAGCTGAACATGTCAACAAGTTTGCATCCCCAAACCGACGGTCAGACAGAGTGGGTCAATGCACTCTTGAAGATCTACCTCCGACACTATGTGAGCACGACGCAAGTGAATTGGGCGAAGTTGATCGATGTAGCCCAATTCTCCTACAACTTGCAACGGAGCGAGTCGACCGGTCAGAGTCCGTTCGAGGTTGTGACTGGGCAACAACCGAACACCCCGAGCACCATTGCTTCGGGTTACCGAGGGAGTAGTCCGCCCGCGTACAAGTTCGCCAAAAACATGCAAGAAGAGGCGGACTTGGCACAAGCGTGTCTACACAAAGCCTCCAAGCGCATGAAGAAATGGGCAGACAAGAAGCAACGGCACGTGAAGTTCCAGGTTGGGGACCAAGTGTTGGCCAAGTTGCATGTGGTCCTTCGATATAAGGACGTACACAAGGGGTTGATCCGTCGCTACGAGGGGCCATTTCGAGTGCTGCAACGGGTTGGAAAGGTCGCATACAAACTGGAGCTACCACCAAAACTAAAGGTGCATCCAGTTTTCCATGTAAGTATGCTTAAACCCTTCCAAATTGATGAGGAAGACCCGGATCGAGGGGAGTCACAACGAGCGCCACTCAGGGCAAAGACCTCGTACGATCGAGAAGTCGAGAGCATCTTGGCGGATTGAGTCATACGGAAGAGATATTGCACGGCCAAGCGTGAGTATTTGATCCGATAGAAGGGTCTTCCGAAGAGTGAAGCTAGTTGGGAGCCTGAGGAGAGTTTTTGGCAATTCAAGAAAGAAATCGAAGCCTTTCATGCCGAAGACGCGACAAGGGCGTCACCTGATTAGGTGGGGGAGAATGTCACGGCCCGAAAGAACAACAATCCAAGAGGGTTCTTCAAGACGGGCATGATACACTAAAGACCCTCGGCTGATACCCCGAGACTTAGAGTATTCTCCTAGGGGCAGGCGATATTGTATTTGTACACATACGTTATAAATGCGAGTAGCTGGTAGTTGGCTATAAATACGAGTAGCTGGTAGTTGGCTATAAATGCTGGTAGTTAGTAGATGGGGAGGTACAATCTCCATCGTTAGATCTGAGGGAGATTTACGAATACGGTTTGCCTTATACTTGTATATAAAGGAGTCCCCTCCCTCATTATATTCTCATTCACAAGTTATATGAATAGCAGAGCTTCTCTCTCTAAGAAGTTTCTCTCTCTACAAAGTCTCTTGTGAGTCGAGTGTTGAAAGGCTGTTTAGGGGTGAAACCTTAAGGCCGCACGGGTAAGTCGAGGAGTGATCGAGAGTGAATCGATTGGCCCGTGACATAAGCAATAAGCTTCAAGCGTGAAAAGCGAAAAAGAGAAGAGATTGTCTTTATTCCATTTGCGCTTTTGTCTCTTTCACGAACGAACAATGCTTGCAAAGCTGGCCAAGCATTTTTTTTTTTTTTTCCGTCATCTCTATAAAAACCCTTTCGATCCGCGAGGTTGATAATTAAGAATACAAGACGGAAGAATAAATCATGGTTGACGGCAAGCCTTCCCCTGCTGAGACTGTCGAGTAAGAGAGTTAGTCCCTTTTTTCTCTCTCTTTTATAGTAGAGTGAAGGCAACTAATCACAGTAGGAAAAATTTTATTATCCGACGAAAGGTTTCGCTTTTTAATCCTTCCAGATTAGATTGATTTGATATGGGAGAACCTTCTACTCGGTATTCTACGCCTTTGCTTTTTGAAATAACGCCTAATCTCTTTTTTGTCATGTCGCATTTACCAGCAAGAAAAAGCTGGAGGACGCAGTGGATGTCCATCAGAAAGCGCTGGACGATCTGGTGAGCGTGAACTCACTCTTCACCGCCGCGGTCTTCGTGGGCCTGGCGTTCGCGAGCGCCGGACAGCAGAACATAGAGGGCAACAAACAGTGCGAACCAGGAGTTCACGTGGCGAGGAGGCTGGTCAAGAACGAGGTGATATCGTTCGCCTGCTATCTTCTGTCCAGCCTCGTGGCCAAAGCCCTCAAGACCCACCTCTTCACCTACCTAAAAGGCTCGCCCCCAAAGAACCTCGATAAATGGCCGAAAAGGGCTCTGAGAGGGACCCTGTTCACTCTCTCCGCGCTGACCTCCATCATCGGCGGCGTGTTCCTCATGTACTCCATGGTCGACATGATCCAGCTCCGGCTCGGCAAGATCGCTTGCAAAGGTACCGAGACAATTCACGCTGTCGGTGCCCTGATCGCGGTCAACAGCCTCGCGCTGGTCATCTATGTACCCTTTGTCCTGCACGCCATCTATAACTCCACCAAGATCTTCGACAGCCTCACACTACCGTAGAAGCAAAAACGTTATCTTCAGCTCCATAAAGATCTTCGACGAAATAAAGAAAATAAAAGATTGCTCTTCCGAACCATCAGCAGGTGCAGAACCCCGAGTTTGATGCTGTGTCTTTACTTACATAACTAGCTACATAGAATTGCGAGGCGAGTGTTGTATCGAGGGAGGTTTCTTTGCTTTCCGGGGTATGAGTCGTATATATATATTTATATAAATGTATCTGTGTTCATTTTGTCGGCTTCTCTCCTTTTACTAGTTCTGCAACCAACAAGAGGCAGATTAATCAACGCACATTTGTCAGCACTATGCATATCGTTATCTAACCTATCAATCCTCGCTCGGCATAATTCACAATCCTAGCAACACCTAACATCGCAGCCGGAAAGAAATCCCGAGCCAACCATCAAATGATGACTTATCAGAAGAGAGAAATAGAATAAGCAGCCTTTCTCCCCACATTCTCAATTGAACTGCCGGAGCGATGGATATGGATCGAGAGTCGCTATTGAGGCCGAACTCCTGGGGTTACTTACAGAGAAAAGACTAATCATGCCTCCCTTCAGATCTTTCCCAGCTATAAGGCGATTTCGGCATGGCTCTCATTCTTCCTAGCTGAGTTACTGCCACTAGTGATTTCATTCTTTCTTATGACGTCCATTTTGTTGCCGGAATTTTGGTCCCAACTGACCAAGCAAGCCTCCTCATCAAATCTCTTGCTCCTCTCGATATTCTCATCCGCAGCATCAGCCCTCTTTTGATCGTCTTCTCTGTCTTCTCTGCACAAAAGCCAGAAACGAATATGCTAAAATCGGTTTTACACTATAAACCACTTCTATACAAGCATACAAAAAACACATCCTCTAGAAGTCGGATGAACCACTCGCTACTCCACTTGAAAGATGTCATCTTATATTCAAATTACAGTCGATCTAAACGAAATCAATGTATTTTTTTTTTTTTTATAGCAGATAGCTCAGAACCAAAAGGTCCCAGAAAAACACCATATTGCCCAATGTCTTAAGGAAAGGGTTTAAAAGATTATGAGCAACCTGCCAAAAGTACCCAGGGAAAATAGAGAGAAGAATGAGACATTACTCAAAATTATAGAGCCATTTCTACCACTCTAATTAATTTTCAGTGGGGACAAAACAATTTGATTTTTCTTTTGCGCACTGAGATTACCAAGAGATGTCGTTCCTGGAGTTCAACTGCTTGAACAAGCTACTGAAGGCAGACTGACTAAAGTGGGTCTTTCAACGGGCAAATGTGAGTGAAACCAACTAATAGCTATGAAAATCCATTAATTGCTCACCCTGAATAAATAACCAGACCGAGTGCAACAGCAGCAAAGGCCACAAAGTACATCCAATCAACCGGTAAACGGATTAAAATTAAACGAAAATCAACAGTAAGAGGTGTAAACAAGGTCTAAATCCCAATCATGCCAAATATCCCGCAAATTAACCTTCTCATGGTAAGCAAAGATCCTGATGAAGACAGCCCACAACCGAGGTCAACAGAGACAGGTTGAGCATTGTAGACCCATTTGTCTGCAAAGGAATAAAATATTCCCACGGATCTCATGTTGCAAGCAAGTGAACGACTGCACAACCAGAAGATTTAGTTTCTTGAATTCAAACCCTTCAGCAAAATCGGGACGAATGAGTAACAGGAACATAACCAATGCAAATCCAACGAAAGGTAGTGCCTGCACCATTTAAAACATTGTCGTAAGTAAAAATTCCTTAAAAAAGAGAGTACCTTTTCAGGGTCTAGTCAGCAAAACAGCGCACATATAAGCATATCAGTGAAGTCTTAAGCATGTTCATTTTAGTTAAATCCCATCAACAAAATAACTCTGGTACTCAATAATAGGCTTAATACAGAGGCAACTCTAGAAAACTGATGAAGTGAATATGATTTTCACATTTTCGACTTACGAATTGACTTAATTTGTTGATTACCTGATAAAAGAATAGCACAAATATAGCTGAAATGAGAAACTCCCTGAGAATCTTTCCTTAAGCATTCTTTCCAAATTCTGCAGCTCTTACTCTCGTTCTTTGATTGGGATAAACGAAAAACATTTGGAATGAGATTTTTTTTTTTTTTTGGTCGGTATTTGGAATGAGATTTGCTTATGTGAAAATCATACATCTGAACAAAATATAACAGACATTTGACAATTAAATGTTGATTCTTAATGAAGGGCAACAACTATCGTCTCAAGTCTTTTTCTGTCTCCAAAGTTCTGTATTGTGTATTTGTGTTTATTTGTCACATTCCCTGCGTTTACAGTTTTGCAATAATAAGAGGGAGGTGCAGAACCACTCGTCTTGTCAGCACTAATGCATATGCTTATCTCTGCCTTTCAATGGTTGCTCGCCATGATTAACAACAATCTGGCATTAACACCCTGAAATCGCATCCGGAGCGAAATCCTAAGTTGACCATATCAAATGATGATTTATCCGAAGGTAGCTTCTGCGAATACTGAAGAGGCAAACGAAATAAACAGCATTTCTCCCACATTTACAATTGAATAGCGCTTGCCATGGACATGAATCAAGAGTCGTTCTTGAGGCCAAGCTCCTGGGGTATACTTTGACAGAGAAAAGACCAATCACGCCCTCCCTTCAGATCTTTACCAGCTATGAGGCAATTTCGGTGTTGCCCTGATTCTTCCAAGCTGAGTTGCTGCCACTAGTAACTTCGTTGTTTCTTGTGACCTCTGTTTTGACCGAGCAAGCCTCCTCATCAAATCTCTTGCTCCTCTCAACATTCTCATCAGCAACATCGGCCCGCTTTTGATCGTCTTCTCTGTCTCCTCTGCACAAAAGCCAGACACGCATATGCTAAAATAAGTTTCACACAATAAACCACTTCTACAAGCATACAAAAACACATTGCCTAGAAGTCAGATGGAACACTCGCTACTACACTAGAAAGATATCTCTCTTTTATTCAAATTACAGTCGATCTAAACGAAATCAACATGTGTATTTTTTTTATAGCAGATAGCACAGAACCAAAAAGTCCCGGAAAAACACCATACTGCCCAACGTCTTAAGGATAAGGCTAACAGATTATGAGAAACCTGCCAAAAGTACCCAGGGAAAACACAGAGAAGAAGGGGACATTACTTGAAATTCTAGAGCAATTTCTACCACTCTAATTAATTTTCTCGTGGAGACAAAGCCATTTAATTTCTCTTTTGCACACTGAGATTACCAAGAGATGTGAATCCTAAAGTTCAACTGCTTGAACAAGATATTGAAAGCAGACTGAATAAAGTGGGTGTTTTAACAAGCAAATTTGAGAGAAACCAACAAATAGCTATGAAAATCCATTAGTTGCTCACCCTGAATAAATAACCAGACCAACTGCAACAGCAGCAAAGGCCACAAAATACATCCAGTCGACCTGTAAACAGATCAAATGAAAATGAAAATCAACACAAAGAGGCATAGACAAATTCCAAATCACAATCATGCCAATTATCCTGCAAATTAACCTTCTCATGGTAAGCAAAGATGCGGATTAAGACAGCCCACATGTCTGAGGTCAATAGAGATAGGTTGAGCATTGTAGACCCATTTCTCTGCAAAGGAAGAAAAAACCTATGAATCTCACGTTTCAAGCAAGTGAAAAACTGCACTACCAGAAAAGGCAGTTTCTTGAATTCAAACCTTCAGCAAAATTGGGACAAATGAGTAAAAAAGGAACATAGCCAGTGAAAATCCCACGAAAGGTAGTGTCTGCACCAATTAAAATAGTCATAAAAGAGAGGGAGTACAGGTTCTAGTCAGCAAACAGCATATATAAGCATATCAGTGAAGTTTTAAGCATGCTAATCTTTGCTGAATCCCACCAATAAAATAACTCCGATACTTAATAATAGGCTTTATACAGAGGCAACTCCAAAAAACTGATGAAGTGAATATAATTTTTACATTTTAGACTTACAAGTTGACTTAAGTTTGTTGATTATCTGATGAAAGATTAGCACATACAAAGCAGAAATGAGAAAATCCCCTGAAAATTTTTCCATGAGCATATTTTCTAAATTTCCCAGCTCTTACTCTCTTTCTTTGATTGGCATAAGTGAAAAAATTTGCAATGAGACTTGCTTAAGTGAAAAACGTATATCTGAACAAAATATAACGGACATTTGACAATTAAATGCTTGATTCTTAATTAAGAACAACAACAGCCATCTCAAGTTTTTCTGTATCCAAAGTTCTGCAAACAGTGCAAGAATAAAATTTAAGTGGTCATGGAAAAGCCCACTGATTCACATTCAAGTGATTTATCATTTCCTGCTTCTTGTGTCGAGCAATTCAGAAGATCTCTGAGTCATTGAATTGTATTAAAGATGAAATAGTTCAAAGCTAGTTACATTTCAGCTAGGCAGCTTCTAAACTTGTTTACAAGTACAAGTCAATTTAAAGTCCTGAAGAGAGTGCACGTGCAGATGGCAACTCTGTACTGGTGTTTGTGCTCGTGCACATACATACACATTGATATTCATTAGATACATAGTGGATATACATGTATGATACAAATGCTTAGATATATACATGGTGTGTGTTTGGGGGGGGTGGTTTGGTTGGGGTAAGAGAGCCTTACTACTCCAGCTGTCCAATGAATAGATTTGAGTGCATTGCGCTCAAAAATGCTTCTGTATGAAGATTAAGGAAAATTTGGAGAATAGGTCGACACCAAAAGCATTTTCCATCACACATGGAGATGAGACCACTTTGAGTGATTGCAAAAGCAAAGGTAACACTAGTGCAAGTCCTATCTGGAATAAGTATGTACAGAACAGGCTAAATTCAATCAAATGCACGACATTTGCCTGTGAAACAACAAATGAAATCAGACCAATGAAAATGATTGATCTCATGAAAATATAGGCATTTATTCTGTATATCAGATAAAGAAGACCTAAAAGAAGGATACACTTGTATAGCACTAATAATGGCACCAAAAAGTCCAAGCATTGACATTAGTTCCACTCTGTTAGCATTCTTCACAAGATATTCCTGTCCACAGAGAGAAAATCAACTCATCAATACCAAAATAATATATCAATTATCCACAGTAAGAGAAAAAGAAGCAAAAAAATCTCTTGCAACAAACACCTCAAGCTCCCAGTACAGCCAACTTAATAAGTTGGGGGAAAACTATCACTGACAGAACTTCTCTACACTGACCTGACCTTTCTTCTGATTAACAACACCATTAAGTATGGTCTGATTCAACTTTTAGCAATGTCTCTTTGGTACTTCGATTATGATGAGATAAATGATGCATGTGTTTTCTAGTCCTGGACTCAATAAAAACTTGAAAATACCTGCTAGGCATAAAGAAAACACTTGCGGTAATGACATAAATCCTACCTTCAAAATTTCCTTCACCTATAAAGTTGTGCTACTATACTGAAGGTAAAATAAGGTTTACAATTCTGTTTCTTTCCAATTTTACATCTAGATAAATTATAAATAAGAATGCAACAAACAGGCTCTACATCACCTAAGACATGATACTACAAGCTTGCTTCATGCATAAGACCATTCAAAAAGGCAAACCGGAAATATTTTCAAGAACAGAAACCAAAAGAAGATATGACTTTGCATACCTCACTGACATTACTGACAGCATAGAGTGTTGCCCCAGCAATAATTAGTGCATCACCTTTCCGAGGGTTGCTTCCAGCTAAGAAAGATAACAGATGCGTATAACGTGATAATTTCACTCAATCAGATGTAATAAATTTGAATTATGACACTTGAACAGAAGAATTTCTAGTATGCAATAAAGAGACTAGTGCAAAATCATTTACTTTTGCTACCATATCCATGATTCTTTATATTAGCAACTATTACAAATTAGTAGCTTTAGCTGCGTATTCTTTCCCCTCTAAACAATCTTTCTTGGACAAAGTTACCAAACTTTCATTGCTAAGAAACTCCAATAATGGAATCTATATATGTGAATAGAAACATGAAGATCACATGCCATAGAAATATATTAACATAAGAAGCATCACAAAAATGGCTGTTCAACAAAGACCATACATTTGACAAATCGATTTGTAGTAGCATGAGAATTTCTAAGAACAGCAATCAACAGAAGACAAATAAAGGAGAAAGTTAATAATAGTTGTGGGACACGGAGTAGAGTCTCAACAGGTAGTGCACTTGATTACACTGAAGCAGACATATGTCAAGTACCTGATCTATCGCCAGCATGAACATCTGAAAAGACAACCATAACAAGGCCAGCAACGCAAACAAGAACACCAGCTATTTTCTTGAATCTGTACTTTGTGCTCAAGAAAAGCCAAGTAAGAAGCATGACCGATGGGATTGACCAACAATCCAGGAGCATGACACTTGTTATGGATGTGTACTGATAGGCCTTCACCACTGTGAGTATAGTGAGCATTAGACAAATAAATAAGGTACAATATAAAGATCAAATGTCAACAGCAGAGACATGATTAGACTTGGTAGCACAGCTTGTTCAAGCCCCGTTTAGTGGTAGGTTTCACGTGAGGTTTGCTGTTTATCTATTTTAATAAAGGAACTTGGCTGGTTTTTTGTTCTTTTGTTAATACGTTATTTATTAAAAAAAAATTACCCAATAATTAACAAAAGCAGAGTCATAGAGACATGATCTCTAAAATGTCTAGCTATTAATAGATTATTCAGAAGGAAATGCTAAGAGGAGTACCTGACTTGTTTACATCACTGCTCAGATCTTACATATTCTCAGGGCAGTTTATAAGAAACAATTAATCGTATTGTGAATGTAGGAGCTCATGCTAGTAAAAAGAGCAGCCTAATTGAATGGAGCATCCACAGTTTCAGGATTTTGATTGGTCATTCAATTATAACCTGGAGCTCAGGTCAACTAAAGAAAGATATGGACATTGAATCAAAGTTTTCCAATACCGTAAGAAAGTAATCACCAACAAAGCATTCTGGCATTTTATTATGAACAAGGAAGCAACAATATAGAGGGCAAAAGGATGTGATTCGATCCAAAGAAGCAGCAACCATACTAATGGTATAAGACTTGCTTCAGTTGTTGGAAAAGTCTCAATCACCAGAAAGCTTGAAGAAGGCCATTTACTGACAATGGATTTTAATGGATTGAGAATCAGATACTATGAGTATAAAACACCTCGGCCGTCTGTTGACCATGGATTTTAAAGGACAAAAAGTTTATATGACCAGTCAACAATACAAAAAAAGATATAGGAGCAAGAACGTAGATTTTGTGCGATTATCATGGGACCTTCTACAAACTGAAAGACACTCACCAAGAAAATTGGCCTCCACATCCACCACTCCAAGAATAACATAGTAGTACCACTTCGCCTGCACCAGTTTTAAGAATTAAGTTGAACTCGCATGAAGGGAGTGATTGAAAAAGATACACAGGAAGAAAGCAAAATCAGCCGAAACAGAAGTGCACAAAATCAATCAAAATATCTGGAACTTGTCTCTTAATTCTAGCTCCCACCAGTAAACAATTGATTACTAGAGATACCTTAAAATATTATCTAAATAGATACTCCAATATAATACTATGAAGGTTCGGAGAACATCTTCAATATCTTGTTCAAGAGATCTGCCTCTTTAGAACATCCCCCACCTCTCAACAGCCTTCACATTGCTGCTCTCATGAAAACCCAATTTAGAACTGTTGCATGCTCATATTGAGTTCTAGAAGTACAATGTTTGCTATATAACCAAGAAAAACATATGATGCAAAACACCAGACAATCATAGGCCTTTTCTCAACTGTGAACTTTTGTGGGACCAATACCAAGTGTTCTAAAAGCTTAAACTATCAAAAAAAAAGACATGATTTATTGTTTAAATATTCTAACACTCCACCCCCCTCCCCCCCTTCTTCTCCCCTCCCAACACTCCCACTCATAGGTTGGCCTTTGACCTAAGACTAAATTATGGAAATATATAATTAAGAAGACAAATGGGATGTAGACTAATTTTAACTTGGGACCTCCTGCTCCAATACTATAAAAAGTTTTGTAGAACCACTGCCAACCATTCAAAAAATTTAATTTTTTAATAGAGGTGGTGTTTAACAAATAAATATTCGAACATCAACACCTTCGACGTCATGAAAGATTTTGTTTGAGTCTGTCTTGATCGCCCTATAAGGATGTCTTTCTTTTCTAAGGCTTCATTTCCTCTAAAATCAGCATTAGACTCATCTAGCTGCCATTTTTAGGTTCTCTTGGCAATGTTAAAAAATGAAATACAGGAAAAATAGCAATAAGCATCCCTGTGAACAAGAATATCAGACCATACATGACATTTTACTGCTCCTCCTATAGAAGTCTTAATCATATTCTTTCTATTTTATGACAAAAAATCACTAGTCACCTAACATTTTGGTGAAAAGTCTTTGAGAGGTTAATTAGTCAATTCTATAGGTTGTAAGAGCCAATCCAATTAGCGCATCTTTCACTTGTATGTTGAACATACAGAGATAAAACCTCAATTAGCAATTTACTACGTTACTTCCAATTAGATGTCGAAGAAGGAGGCCAGTATATACAAATAATCAATCAGCAAGGAATTGATGAAAACTAAACAAGCAAGTTCGACTTTATTTGAAGATATTCAAAACCAAGAGTCCCTGGATTTTACATATAGGAGGCATTTTTGGACAATAGCATGACTAGTTTGTATCAGGCGTTTTAGAAAAAATCCTGGCACATGGACATTCTAACAGACCCGATGTCATCAATGGCTCTGACATTTTCCTGTCATCAGAAAAGCAAATGTCTGGAAACAGCTTCCCAGCCTAATTTTAGTTATAAATGAAGAAATCATTTCATACACGTATGGACACACACATAGTCACAGTGTGATCCATGGGTGATCGACAACCGATCAGCAGAAAGCAACAACTAGCTAGAACAAGATGACAAATCAAGAAAAATAACCTTGAGAGGTTGCCTGCGATAAAGCATCAGACTTCCATAGACAATTGCCAGCAACACATAGTTTAGAGCAGACTGCGAAGTCGGTGCATTGATTCCTGATGCTCGCAAGCACAGAAGAACGGCGGTGAGAATCAGAAAGAGAGTGAGGGCAACAGAACAATAATTTCCAACTCGGTAGAGATGATGAACTAAAACATCCCGACAATATGTACAGCCATGTCCATTTAATCATTAACATACCAAGCCAATACAAACATTATCGTAATTACAAACTACCCATTGATAAATGAATTGGACATACTCAATTGATTGTATATTCGAGGCCACTACATCCTCACTGAAGGTAGAAAAAGGAGAAAAAATCGGTGAAATAAAAAGAAATTTCACTGTTAACTAGACTGGAAAGAAGAAGGCAATGGGGAATTAGGCCGCAACCAAAGAGTCAATATCAGAAACAAGAGAACTCACAGCTGCACTACAACAAAATCGGGAAAACTACGACAAGGCGTGGGAACAAATCGAAATTCAAAATAAAGGGTGATGAGAAGAACGGGATGATCGATGACAAAAGGAGGGAACAAGGGAAGGACCTTTCTTGGAGAGCTCGGAGGAAGAAAAGCCGGTGGAAGTAATGAGAAGAGAGAGAAACTGGCCAAGAACAAGCCCCACCAATGTCTTCTTCGTACAAAACTCCTTCCAGCTGAACCCCATCCTCCCCGTCTCCTCTCTCTCTCTCTCTCTCTCTCTCTCTCTCTCTCTCTCTGTGTGTGTGTGTGTGTGTGTGTGTGTGTGTGTGTGTGAGTGATGATGAGCTAACTCATTCAAATGGGGCGTTTCCAAAAGGAGGACCAGTTAAAAATAATAAGGAATTGGAGGAGTCACGGGCCACAGCTAGACCAGACCCGACCAGACGAGGACGACGAATGATGGAATCCGATCGAAAACAGAGCAACGATGGCTGAATTCCGAATACCCACTTGGAGTTTCGACGGGGCAAGCGATTCCCACACGCGGCGAAGTCGGATTTCGCGGGAACCCGAGATCGAAAAGTGAAAACGACGGGCACAGAGGGAGCAGAGGACGGGAAAAAGGAGCGATTTTTAAGTCAGAATCGAAAAGTCAGCCACAGCGGCTGGCTATGCGGAGTTGCCAATATTCTCCTCAACCTACCCACTGAGATCGACAGAGAGAGAGAGAATGGGGGTCGTGTCAGAGCGTCTGAAGCCGTTGAATATGGGGCGGCAGAACCTGAAGCAGAAGACGCTTTTCCGCCCCCTCCTCCTCCTACCGCGACCCCAGATTATAATAAGTTGCAGCTTCGCTTTCAGATTCTCTCCTCCACTGTTCTTCCCTCCTGGGTTTTCCAAGAGGGCGATGATGGCGACGATGATGACGGCGCTTTCCCAGAGGGTGACCTTGGAGTATCGTCTTCTATGACATATGCAGCGTTTATAGGCCCTGCTCCTCCCACCCATCAAAACGAGTCAAAGGTTCCTTCTTTACGTGTATTTCGCTATTTTATTCTCTGTCCATGTTGATAAGTACAGGGCCTACCAGCTTAAAAAGGGTTTGGCAGCACCCTAATAAACTCACCCCTTGGACTCTCTTCTCTCTCTCTCTCTCAATAATAGGCCCTTACCTTTAGAACCTTTGACCTGGCCATTCCAAAGCTTCATCAATATTTAAATACATTAAAAAAAATGACTCACCGTATTTAGGCCGGCTCCTGATATTTCATGTTCATATTGCATTGGCTACATCAACCCCTGTGAGTCTCACTATTCATTTAAGATTATTTATTACATCTTTTATTGGCTATTGATATTGATTTGACTACATTAATCCTTACAGGTCACACTCTAAATGCCTCTTATTATTGGCTCCTAGTATTCTCTATTACATGGATTAACTATATTATCCCTTACGATCCTACTTTTTATTTAAGATTATATCTTACATTTATTTCTTCCTCCTTTTTCAATTTTGTTAAAAGAAAAGAAAAGACCTACCCACGTCACTTTCAAATGATTTTTTTTTTCACCCCAGCCGATTCATCCACACATTATATTTCAATGTTTCCTTCATCTTTGTCTTCTTCAAAACTTATTCTTCACTATTATAACTTGTGCAGGCATTAATCATATATTTGAGTAAATAAACGTTAATTTTATTTGCAAATTTTTTACTTTTTTTCCATAGATTATCTTCATGATTGTGAATTTTTCGACTTTGAATTTTAGTACAAAGTTACTCAAAGATTGAATATTATGGTTGATGTATACATTATACACAATTTACTCAAAGATTATCCTCCTACTTGTGCTTAAATTACTTTTTGAATAATTGCTTCCTAATATAAAAAAAAGAAATATAAAAATCATTAACAAATTTTTTTTGCCAAAAAAATAAAAATTAGGTAGCTATCTATAAAATAACTTTTTTTAAAAAGAGGTGCACCAATTTTGTTCCAAAACAAGAAAGAAAAAGGAAAAAACCAAAAAAGAAGAAATAAAAGCAAGCGTCGGTGTGGGTTCAAATCCCACAGCTGTCACAAATTCATGTCTTATGGTAGGATTGATGTTGCTTCTTGCCCTTTTTGCAACGAGGTGCTTGAATTCGAGTATTGCTTTCTTTTGGGCTACTAGATGCAATCTTCTCTGGACCAACAAGACCTGGGAGGAGACTCTTAGTTGGGCCATTACCTTGCTCTCCAGCTAGGAGTTTTACAAATGCGTTGCTCGTTTCTCCTTTGGGGCGCTTTGTCACATCATCTTGAAGAACAGGAACAATATTCTTTTCAGGGGGGAGCCGCTGTCTATTGCGGCCATGAAGAAGCATCTTGAGGATCGTTAAAGATAAGGCTCTTACCTTCAAGAATGTTGAGGACTCTGCTAGGAACAGGAGGATGCAACACTCGTGGGATGTGGACCCCATTATCTTCTCTTCCATTGATCGTAGTCCGACTGGGTAGGCATGTCGTTGGTTGCTAGGTTGCTTTTGCCAGGCGTTGTTTTCCATTAGCCTTTTGTTGGTCGTTTTATTGTTGCCACTTGGCTTTTTTTGCGGCTTCCTTCCACTCATAATGAGCATGTTCATATTGAGTGCAAGTTTTTAGAATCATGTTGCTTGTACAGTTTGACTTCCCCAATATATTGCTTACCTTTACCACAAAAAAAAAGCAAGCGTCGGTCTTAATCAAGAGTGGGCCCCACATTTAATATTAATAAATATTATTGGAGAGGGGCATGGGTAGTTTTTTTTTTTTTTTTTTTTATGACCGAGGAACCACCGCACCCTGGCGGCGGTGGCGACGTGAACCCGGAGCAAACCGAGCCCACCCACCTAACCCAGCTGCAGGTGAGTCGTGCAATGCGCACACCGGGATTTGAACCTCCCCCTACCGCAATTAGTGGGGGAAAGGCCCAACCCAGTGTGCCCACAGCAGGGTGGGTGGGGGCATGGTAGTTTGTCTCAAGTAAAATTGAAACAAATGAAAAATAAATAAATAGATAAAGTAAGAAATCATCTTAATTCAATAATGGAGCCCGTAAGGGTTAGTGTAATTAGTTCAATGTAAAAGGGGTATCCAAAAAAATTTATGGTCTTTCGCACGTTATACGCTATCAATGTTTTGAAAATGAAGATATTTCTTTATTAAGCATCAAAAGAAAAGGTTTTTGAGCCTCTTCCCATTTTGAACTCTTCAATGATAGCAAACACCCGTGCTGCTCTCCTGTACATTATCCTTTTTAAGGAAGATAATCAGATATCAAAGGCGTATAATGAAAAATTGGGACAGCGACGTGCCAATCCATACACCAAAACCCCATCAAAGTCAGACCCGAGAGGCTTTTAGATGGCGTAGGCAAAGGATGATTACGATTGTTTTGGCTCTCGGGTAATTGCTTTCTTTATTTGGCTACAGAACTGCAGAAATCTGATGGGGTCAATCCAAATATAATCCTAGAAAAGTCCCCTCGTTCAATAGTCAATACGCAGGCCTGCACTGTCCTTCCCTTCCAATCTACTTCCCGCCGCTGCCTCTTTTTCATGCATAAACTGCTCTGTATCCGTATGAATCTACTCGCTTGATAAATTTATCATTCTTTTATCGAAACACATCCCGCTCCATCCTCCTGAGCGAAAAGTTTTCAACTCGAAAGGCGAAAGCAGAGCCCTTTTCCAAAATCATGGAGTCCCGAGCATCTAGGAAGTAGGAGCAAGTTAACCATGAGTCGATTCGTCATGGGGTACGAGAACCTCTCCCTCTTATACATGTACTAAGTACACCCAAAAGTCTCCTCCTTTAATTTACGTCACGGTAGGAATTTGCACCGCCTGCTTCTTGCTCTGCTCCCACCCGTCAAAACAAGTCAAAGGTTCCATTGTATTTATTTTATTCCTGTCCATGTTTGATAAATACAAGGCCTGCCAGCCAAAAAGGCTTTGGAAGCATCAAAAGATAAGTTTATTGAGCCTCTGCGTGAGATGCTGGCGTGCGCACGGTGTCTACATTAGTTCTCTCGAGGAAGATAATTGGATATAATAGGCGGATAATGAAAAATCGAGACAGCGACGCGCCAATCCATACGGCAAAACCCTATCCAAATCAACCCAAGAAGCTTTTAGATGACAAAGGCAAGGGATGATGACGATGGCTTTGGCTCTCGGGATAATTGTTTTTCATTTGGCTGCAAAACTGCCAAAATCTAATGGGGTCAATGCGAATATAATACTAATGAATTCCCTCGTTCATTCATCGATATGAAGACCTTCACTGTCCTTCCCTTCCAATCTGCTTCCAGCTGTTACTTCTTTTTTATGCATAAACTGCTCTGTATCCTTATACATCTACTCACTTGATAAATTTATCCTACTTTTTCTATCGAAACACACCCAACTCCATCTCTCTTGAGTCAAAAGTTTTCGACTCAAAAGGCAAAAGCAGAGCCCTTTTCCAAAATCATGGAGTCCGAGCATCTAGGAGCAAGTTAACCATAAGTTGATACCGTTGGATATTTCAATAGTTTTCAAAATTTCGAAAGCTATTAGTCTTGTAACAATTTTCTAGCATCATCAATTTGTAACCGTTTTTGTCCGCCATTAATCTATAACGTTTTTGTAAAGTTTTATAATGGCTGGCTTTCTAACGGTAACATTTGATTTATTTCTTTTTAAAACTCCATTATTTGGAATGGTCGTGTATTAATTATCAACAGACTTATAATGATTTGCAAACAGCTCTCTTTCCGTTATCTATACACAATTGAAAATCAAAAGATAAGTATTTTGAGCCAGGCTCCTCAACCGAGGGCCTCCTTATTCCCAGGGAGGGCTGGGGTCTCACCACCCACAAGGGCCGTCCCCGGTAGTCTCCTAACGGAGCACCCGGTAAGATTACGTTCATTATTTTAACGTGCCGATGCCTGCACCTTCTAATTGTATATGTATCTTTTTCTTCCCCACCATACATGAAATACCAACAATTTCACGCTAAAGAAGGGCTTTACGTTGGCAACCCATCACTTCAAATCATTTCCACATCAAATTTTCCCTGGAAGTTCATTGAATGTGTAGCCTCACCACCCACAAGGGCCGTCCCCGATAGTCTCCTAACAGAGCGCCCAGTAAGATTGCATTTATTATTTTAACGTGCCGATGCCTACACGCTCATGCACCTTCTAATTGTATATGTATGTTTTTCTTCCCCACCACATGGAATACCAACGATTTCACGCTAAAGAAGGGCTTTTTACGTTGGAATACCAAATCATTTCATTTTCCCAGCAACGCGCCAAAGAAGATTGCATTTATTATTTTAATTTTCCCTAGAAGTTCATTGAATGTGTAGCCTCACCACCCGCACGCCCGATAGCACCTTCATTTATTATTTTAATTGTATATGTATGTTTTTCTTCCCCACCACATGGAATACCAACGATTTCACGCTAAAGAAAGGCTTTTTACGTTGGCAACCCATCACTTCAAATCATTTCCACACTAGATTTTCTATGGAGGTTCATTGAATGTGTAGCCTCTTCCCGTTTGAACTCTTCAGTGCCAATAAGCATGCAAGATGCTGGCGTGTGCGTGGTGTCTACATTAGCTCTTTTAGAAAAGATAATCGGATATCATAGGCTGAAAATGAAAAATTGGGACAGCGACGCGCCAATACCTACGCCAAAACCCTATCGAAGTCGACCCGAGAAGCTTTCGGACGGCAAAGGCAAGCGATGACGATGATCGTTTTGGCTCTCGGGATAATTGCTTTTTAATTTCGCTACAAAACTGCAAAATTCTGATGGGGCCAATGCGAATATTATACTAATGAATTCTCTCGTTCGATCATCGAAACGAACGACTTCCCTTCCAATCCGCTTCCTACAGCTACTTCTTCTTTTTATATATATAAACTGCTCTATATCCGTATAGATCTACTGACTTGATAAATTTATCCTACTTCTTTTATCGAAACACGTCCAACTCCATCCTTCCCGAGTGAAAAGTTTTTGACTCGAAAGGCAAAAGCGGAACCCTTTTCCAAAATCATGGAGTCCGAGCATCTAGAAGCAAGTTAACCATGAGCCGAGGTGGGACAGCCTCTCCGTCTTATACATAGATTTAGCATATCCAAAAGTTCCGACCAAAGGGAAAAAAACAGAAAGTACACGCGAAAGTCCGTTGACTTGTACCGTTTGGATAGAAATAAAATGGGGGAAGTCAACACGCTTAAGCTCTAAACTAAAGGAACGATTGCTGTGCTTACACACTAGGCTACCGTTTTTCGAAAGCTCCGCGGGACCACCTATCACTAGTCTTCGAGTAACTTATGCGAGGAAAATGAACACGCTTGAGTAAACTCTGGGATCGGCAGCACCCTTTCATCTTCCTGAAGCCATAAAGTCAAATCCTATCAAGTATATATGCGCCTCGGTTTAAAGGCTCTTTCTCCATGATTTTCTCTGAAGACGTGTAAAAAAGAAAAAATTATAAATCATGAGATGATGAAGTTTATTAGCTAAACCCTAGAGACATTACTCGTGGCATATAGGCATGCACTTACTTTTCTAATTCGGTTTCTAATACGGGAAGATAAAGTTTTCATTATTGCTTTTCAGTTCCCAAAAATTGGCACTATGGGATTGGCCTTATTGGTTTTTGTAAGCCCTTGGCCCATTCTATATTCACTTGTAGAGGGCCCGACCCCGCCCGTTTTAAATATCCATTATTAAGCTTATGAGAGAGCGTGAATGATTATATTTGTAGGGTATAGTTTAATGAAGCCGGACATTACGTACATACAGGTGAATTAAGTTGCTTACGACTTGATTCCAAGATTTCTGAAATTGACCCTTTTGAATTGGTGCAATGCATACTTTAAAGTGTTTGGTTCATTAGGTGTTGGTCATGTGGGCTGTCGCAATCAACCGCTTATGCCTATTTTTAATAACCATCCATTTAATAACCATCCATTCAGCAGTATTCTCCCAACACCCCCCCCTACCCCCCAAAAGAAAAAACTTAAATTAATTAGATATTCATTAATTTTCCTGTGTGATTTGGTATCTTTTCATGAAAGAACCTAACTCATAAGTAAGTGTTCCTTGGGATTGGTGATTTTATATATGAAAAGATAATTATAAATTAGACTTGTCAAAATGGGTAATTAACCTATTTTTTAACTTGTATTTGATGGATTGAATTGTTATATGGGTTATATTCTATTTAGTCAAAAAATTTAGAATAAAATTCAATAAAATATAGGCATTCAATAGATTCATAACTTACTTAAACTAAACCTATCTCTATCTATAACTCTCTCTTCACTTTTTCTCATCATTTGGTTATGCCATTTTGGGCTTTGCACTCACCGCACTTCGTAGTCTTACCTCAAATTTAGATATGAATTTTTTTACATTTGGTAAAATACGAAAGTTTTTTAGAAATATGGGTTGAGTCGAGTTGGCTATGGATCACTAGATTTTTATTATATGAAAATTGTTAAAACAAATTTAATAGATCGTTTTTGACTGACCCAACCCCACCCAACCCATCCATTTCGTAATGTTACTATAAATGCATGAACAACTATAATTGGACAAGCAAGGGGGCCTAATACTTGCCTGGGCCTGCAAAACCGGTCATGTCAGCTAGGTGGGCCTAGCTTGGTTGGGCTACAAGAGATTACTGTTGATCCATATTTGAGAAATGAATACCAACGGGCAACGGCTAGTGGCCTTCTCTTGCGGTTGGTAATTTGGCATAAGAAAAGGCAAATTTCATTCCATCGTGAATTTACTAATATTCTTGCTCCTTTTATGAAGAATGGCAAGCTATCCGTGACAATTATCGACCCGTCTATTCCACAAATTTACCAATTAGGGAGCTTACAATTGTGGCCATGGATTAGAGACCTCACTTCATCAAGTTCAGACCATGAAGAGTCAGCAAGTGAATCCGAGTATGTCCTAAAACTACTTCGTCTAAACTCTGAGACGTAAAATCTTGGGATATTCCCTTCTGAGTGAGGAAGAAAAAAATTACACTCGAAAATTAAAGGGCCCTTCAAGTGGACCGCACCTCGTAAGAGATATTTGAGAAACTAGTAAGTCGGTATAATAGTCGCCTGCATGAAATTGGAGGACTGGGTGAAACACTCACTATAAGGTTAACCTATATTTTGCATAGTGTCTCCCAATCGACTTATCGGCTTTCTATCTCCGATTTGAGAGACATTGTGATTGATTCTCATGTTTCCACAATTTGCTTAAGGTTAATATCCGAAAAACTCCAAACTGATAAACTTATGACAAATTTACCCTAAACTATTTTTTTGATTTTGAAAAATCCAAAATTGGTATAATTGTGACAAATTTACCCAACTGACCATAAAAATTCCTAAACTTGTACATTTATGATAAATTTACCCCAAACTAATTTATTTGATTACAAAAAATCTCAAACTGGTAAATTTTTATAAATATGCATTTCGCTAAATTGATTAATACCACAAAAAAATCACAAAAATTGTAACTGTGACAAACGAAGCGTGAAATCCTAAATTAGTATATCGGTTAACTGTCACGTGTTATTTAATTTAATAATTTGACAATAAAATCTAAACGAAATCTAATAGGAGGTAAATTTGTTACAAATGTATCAATTTGAGGTTTTTGATGATCAAAAAAATAATTTTGGATAAATTTGTTATTAAGTATATCAGTTTGATATTTTTTAGGGTATTAACCCATTTGCTTATCAAGTAAACTCATGAGGTAAGATTGCAATCTCAAGGAACGAAATTTTCCCATAATTTGTGTGAACGACCTCGTACGGCGCCAGTTCGCATGGGGATCTGTGCCGTTCTTCGGATCTGGATCTTCTGTTGACCTGCGTCGTCTCCAGGAAGCAGAAGTGAGTGATAGAAAAAGTTAAGAGAGAAGCGCACGCTAATCCCGATCACTTTCCCACACCACCACCGGCTGCAGAGCAGCAGCAGCAACCAGCAGCAGCATCACACATGGCAGCTCCTCCTCCTGCTGCTCCAACCCACCAATCCCTCCTCTTCCCTCTACCTCCCTCCCCAACCCCGTTGATGAAGCTGCTCGCCGTCTCTCTCCTCTGCTCCCTCTCCTTCATCCTCGGCTCCTACACCAAGTACTCCGCCACCGTATCTCCTCAGCTTCGAGCTCCCCACTTGTCGCCCTCCCGCTGCCTTCCTCTCCCGCTCAACTACTCCGCTGCCAAGCCCCTCGACTTCGAGCCTCACCACACCATCCCTCTTCCTCTGCCTCGCGAGCAGACCGCCCGTCTCTTGGCCCCCTGCCCCAAGAACTACACCAACTACTGCCCCTGCCAGGACCCATCGAGGCAAAAGAGATTCGCCGTCGAGAGGTTCTTCCACCGGGAGAGGCATTGCCCCGAGACCCACGAGCGGCTCCGGTGTCTGGTGCCCAGGCCGGTGGGATACAGGAGCCCCTTCCCCTGGCCCAAGAGCAGAGACTATGCTTGGTTCAAGAACGTGCCGTTCCCCAGGCTCACCGTCTACAAGAAGACCCAGAACTGGGTCAAGTTGGAGGGGGACCGCCTCTTCTTCCCTGGGGGAGGGACTTCGTTCCCGATGGGTGCCAAAGGCTATGTGGATTTGGTCAAGCGGGTCGTGCCTTTGAAGTCCGGGGCTATAAGGACTGTTCTTGATGTTGGTTGTGGGGTAGGTGTTGCGAAATTCTTATGCTTTCTAGTTGGAGTTTCTCTCTATTGTGTTTCTGTTTTCCATTGATTACATTATACTTTGCGCTTTCCTTAGATTAGCAAGTTGATTAGGATCGAGTGATGCTTCATTTTAGGGGGGAAACGCTGTCTCTACCATTTATTTTCAGTATAAGCCCTGTTCTGACTGGTTTTGTTGTCTAGCTCTTACGTTCATTTAAATGCTCTCTATGATAGAAATCATAGGTAAAACTTACAAGCATGTATCGACTTGAACTGAGAATGGGACGTATATTCATTTGCATTGATACTCAGTTCTTTTTGTTCTTAGTATCAATGTTTCACAAATACAGAAAAGCTAATCTCGTGTTTTCTTGTAACTAAAAATGAGTTAACTGTGGTTCCTTCCTTTGGTTTTTTCATTCACCACACATGCGGTCCTTTAATATATTGTTTCAATGAATCATGTTGCATTGAAGTGTAACATGCTTGTCTACTGTGGAAATGGCTCTAAGTAAAATAACACCTTTCTAAATTGGTAACTTGCCTACACATTACTGGTGGAATCAATTGCTTCTTAACTTTTTTGTACTTGTCTGCTCTTCAAATCCCATTAAATGTTGTAAGTTCCCCAGGTTGCAAGCTTTGGAGCTTCTCTGTTGGATTTCAACATCATTACTATGTCAATTGCTCCAGTAGACATACACGAAGCCCAAGTACAATTTGCCTTGGAGAGAGGACTTCCAGCGATGCTCGGCATATTAAGCACCTACAGATTACCGTACCCATCAAGATCTTTTGATATGGCTCATTGTTCTCGCTGTCTTGTTCCCTGGACTAATTATGGTACTCATCCTTGCATCCTCTACTTACATTGGAACTGAACTCCTTTATTCCTTATTTTGGACTTTGGAGTTGAGGCAATTGGATTTTTCCATTAATATCAGAAGACATTGTAGAGCCGGCGTGAAATGTTGCCCTTCCTGTTTTTCAAATTTTTGCATCTTCTCTAAAAGTGCTTTCTAATTTCAATTCTGTTGAATTCTTCTACGGAAATCACAATCTTATCAAGGAGAACTTGACTGGATTCTTACTAGTAACGTCGACTATCAGTGATGAATCGTAGCACTCTGCAAATCTATAGTTCTGTACTTCCTTAACTCAAATAAACTATTCTTTAACCTCTGTTCTCTGTTTTCTATACGTCACTCTTATCTAAGAGACTTCTACGTTAAACAGTTTCAACGGCACGATATGACCATATTTTCCATGTAAAGCGGTAGCAGGATGGAATAGTCTTCATTCCATTTGATTATGAGATTCTCTGTTGTATCTGGGGCTTCAAAATAATCCTCTTGCATGCCATTTATTCATACAATTCTACTCTCCAATTGTTCATTCTTTGTTGTTGCCTGCAATGTGACAATCTCTAGATGGACAATATCTGATGGAAATCGACAGGGTGCTGCGCCCGGTGGTTATTGGGTGTTATCTGGACCGCCTATAAGTTGGAGGACCAGCTACAAGGGTTGGCAAAGAAAGGCCAAGGATTTGGAAAACGAGCAGAATATTCTGGAAGATCTTGCCAGGAGGCTGTGCTGGAAGAAGATTGCTGAAAGGGGACCCATCGCCGTTTGGAGAAAGCCTACCAACCACGTGCATTGCATCCAAAAGTTGAAGGCTTGGAAGTCACCCAAGTTATGTGCTCAGGGCAATCCAGATGCTGGTTGGTGAGTTTCTTCAGCTGGTACCTTATGTTCTACACTTCCAGCCTAAACTTGAAAAACCTCATTAGTTGCTCTTGATCAGCACTATAGAACAATGCCCATTGTCATTTGGTGAATTAATGTGATATCTACTGCCCCTTGTGGGCAGCAAGCTTCTAATGATAAACTAATTGATATCCCATTTGACCATGCATAAAGGAAAAATGCAAAATGTTAAATGTTCAACCGATGGACATCTCACAAGTTGCAGATTATCTATTCATTCATGCAAAAGCAAATTACGTTTTTGAAGATACACGGGACCATTTCTGAGGTCGACTGGTGTCCTGAATGTGGGTTTAGTACTTATATGTATGGTACAAGTGGATGGACGAAAATGGCAAGTTCATAGGTCTGTCTGCTGTATCTAACAATTTTCTGGCCCATACTTATTCTATTTTTCTTCAAAGGTACACAAAGCTAGAAACATGCATCACTCCTCTGCCGAATGTCAAAGACATCCATGATACATCAGGTGGTACCCTTGAGAAATGGCCGAAAAGATTAAATACTGCTCCTCCAAGGACTAGAAGTGAGATGGCAGAACGAATTGCAACTAAGGCCTTCAATGAAGACAATCAGTCATGGAGAAAGAGAGTTTCTTATTATGAGATAATTCTTAAATCCCTTGCCCGAAGAAAATATAGAAATATTATGGATATGAATGCTGGCCTTGGAGGATTTGCTGCTGCACTGGCTAAGTATCCAGTTTGGGTGATGAATGCAGTCCCATACGATGTGAAGAATAATACGCTCGGCATTATCTATGAGCGCGGCCTTATTGGAACATACATGAACTGGTAAGAGCTGTTGAGACTTGCATAGTCTCTCTCCCTCTCTTTCTCTCCCTCTGCACATGTGCACATAGATATATGATTGTAGATGTATTTTCCATCTTTTCTCTAATAGACCTGGAAATTTTTGTTATCTATTCAAGATCTTGCCTTTTCTGATCTTTGAGTAGAGATCAAAGAACTTGATGTGTTTTGACCTAAGATATGCTCTTGGGATACATTAGAGAATTATATATCTGCTGCTCATAATTTGGTGACTAAATGAAAATATATGCTTGCAGGTGCGAGGCCTTCTCTACATATCCTCGGACTTATGATTTGATTCATGCCAATGGTCTGTTCAGCATGTACATACACAAGTAAGCAGTACAGCTCTGTGTCTGCTCTTTATGAGGCATTTGGAGTGTTACTTATGAACCGAAAGTATGAAAAACTAGGAAACAAAGCAGGATGACTGTGACTTGTCGTACTGAATCTAGCTGCCATGACATGCTAGTCTCTGGTTCATTATCTCTGCCTGTTTTTTAGATGCACACGATTTCATCATCCATTTTCATTCCTACGGAAGCCATACATTGTGCACAGTGTACGGGTGGTTGCTTTTATTCTGTCCAGTTTGTGGGTGATAAAATGGACTGGTATGGAATAGGTTAGGGACATCATCTCTTTCTGGTGCGACGAAATGCATATAGGACACGAGAAAGACCCATTTAGTACTTCTAATTTTACCATGCTATATGCAGGTGTGACATTCTTGACATCCTCCTCGAGATTCATCGGATTCTCCGCCCTGAAGGTGCTGTGATTATAAGGGATCATGTCGACGTAATTGTCAAAGTGAAAGATTCGGTGGATCGAATGAGGTGGAACGGCAAGGTATTTCACAGCGAGAATGGGCCGTACCATCCTGAAAAGGTTCTTCTCATCGACAATTCCGAGCCGATAAGTTCATGAGTCATTTTTGTACAGCATATTCGACGAAGCAGAGCATCTGTCTCATCATAGGCCTAGACGTTACCTCGATTCGGTGCATCCATTTGGAGCTCTCGAGAGGAAGCTACTGGCAAGGTGTCTTGGAAGAGGCACTGATCCATTGAGAAATCATATGCCAAGAAGTTTCTGATCATCGATATTGGCTGGCAAATGCCAGCCAAACATCCTGACTAATCGACATACTTATTTATTCTTGGTTTACCCGGATGATTAAATGCTATATGAATGTGTCACGGGCTGATACTTTACATCACGAGCCGGGCGGCGCTTAGACCTCAATTTACAATCATTGGTCTATGTTTGTTGCATTTCTAGCGTAGGAATGCACTCAGCCTCGCTGTCGTTCTGCTATCTTGACAGGGTTAGGCAATTATGCAAGAATTTCCTGCAACGAACCAAAGCACATTGTTAATCCTCGAAGCAACTTTAGGAAGTTCTTTGTGACAAAGCCGATCTCGCCCCGGACTTGTTTGGTGCATGAAAAGCATCAGATCCCTGTGCAGCCAACATTTTGACATGTATCGATGAACCGTTGATTTTCGGAGAACCTAAAGGAACATAATCGGTTTCAATGTTGAAAACAAGATTGCAGCTGATGAAAATGGCATTACGTGCAGAAGAAAAGTCAAAAAAAAAAAAAAAAAAAAATATGCCATTATCTATAGGTTTCATATAGGAGGAAATGATAGCTAGACGGTTGGGTTAAAATTGAAACAAAGTTTACTTATCAGGTCTTTTTTAAGATTAAATTAAAATATGGGGCTGCTTTGAAATATGAAAAAAGTGGTATAGCCTTTGCAAAAAAGTACCCGGGTTATCCGGTTTCGGTTGGGTTATAATCGTAACAAAGTTTAATTGTGGGGCCTTTTTTAAGATTAAATTAAGAGATCGGGCCACTTTGGAAAATGTAAAAAGCGGTATATCCTTTGCAAAAAGGTACGCGAGTTATCCGGTTTCGGTGGGTTATAATTGAAACAAAGTTTACTGTTGGGGTCTTTTTTAAGATTAAATTAAAAGGTGGGGCTACTTTTGCAAGATGAAAAAAAAGTGGTATATCCATTATCCATATCTATTTCCCTCCCTCTGCAATAAAGAAGAGGCAAAAACCCATCCAAAACCTCCCGCTCCGCCGCTCGCCATGACCGCCGCGGCCCTCCTCCGCCCTCCTCCGCCGCTCGCCGCCGCCGCCAAACTCCCCTCCCTCGCCGTCCCCACCTCCGTCGCAACCACGGCCTCTCCGTTCCTCTCCCTCCGGAGCCTCGGCCCCGCCCCTCATTCACAGGAAGCGCGCGAGGCGGAGCCCCTTCGTCGTGCGCGTCGACGACGGCGACGGCGACGGCGGCGGCCCCGACGACTACGACATGGACGAGGACGAGGTCGAGGAGGTCGACAACAAGAAGGATTTCGAGGTCGAGTACGACCCCCTCACCATGGCCGCCTCCCTCGCCGCCGCTTCCGGCTCCGGCGACGGCGACGACGACATTGCCATGGTCCACAGCAAGAGCTTCGTCTCCATCCAGGGTTGGGGCTCCGAGATGGTCGTCGATTACAGGATCAACGAGGACGAGTTCCACAAGATCAGCTTGCTCGACTGTGATTTCTTCATCCGCAAGCCTCCCGATCCAGATAACGATGTCTATGATTTCAGAGAGGTTTGTTAACTCTCTCTCTCTATCACTCTGGTTCAATTGAGCTTGTTCAAGAACTGAGGAGATTTTTATCATTTCCACAGATGTACGTAACTCCTCCAGACACCGATGTTTATGCGATTCCTAAAGTGCTCGCGCCAATGCCTCAAAAGGTAATTTATGCAGTGTGGATGCGACATTGTGATGCTTTATCACTTGTCACTTGAATGGCTGTGCTGTAATGTTCGTAATTCAATTGCTGGACTGTAATTCCTTGATTGGCAAAGTTTGGTTCTTGAGATGGAACGCATCGCAATCTTTGGATTTGGGTCCTCTTATGCTGATTTTATGGATATGGTTTTTGTTCTGTGTCCAATTCACAGTACATTCGATGTGCGATGAGCGATTATGGATGCTACAATGTCACCGAGCCACCCATCGATGCATACCGAGATCCTATGTATAAGTCTGAGAGGGAGATCACTAAGGTAACAGGCTGGAAGGAAACCATGTTTTAGTTGCTTTTGATTGTATCACCATATATTTTACTATTTACTATCCTAGATGTTGTCGATGAAATTGTTGAATAATTTCACTCTTTACCTCTATTCATTTGATCAGAACATATTCATTAAGTACATTGCAGTACAGAAGAAAATGCTAGATTGTAAAAGAGTGCATGTCAATATTGGAATAAATGACAACTGAGGCCTCTTGATTTCTTAAAAATCTCATTGTCTAAATACTTTTTTTGGGTAAAGTCATTGTCTAAATACTTCATCCCTGTAGAATCTCTGTATTATATGGTTTTCCAAATACTGCTATATTCAGACCTTTTTCATCTTTATTTATTTGTTATTGGGTGGAGAACAGTGACATCTTCAGCTTGATCATGGTAACCTGTCACATTAGACATCTGGGCTGATCCACCTCCCTTCCAATTCAAATCTGAAACTTTTTTTAATACCATCAGTTGTCTTTGCCTCCTCGTAGCGAGATGAGTAACTAGATGAGGGTCTAATTAAGAAGGGTTAAAGTACAACAAATACTTGGTGATACATCTCATGGTTTGCGCTAGGAACTGAATCCTCGGCACTTGAATATCTTGTATAAAGAAATACTTGTTGATACTTTCTGTTCTCTGCGAAATTCAGACAACAGTATATCCTGATTATCCTCCCAGGTTTGCCTTCTTGTTTGTGTGCTGGCCTTCTTGTTGTAGATATAGCATTCCCTTTCTGTTCTTACCTCTTTATACTACAAAAAATTGCTGGAAGTAGTTCTTGATGATATTTTATTGAATTCTTTTTTTTTTCTCTATAATTATTCTAGTGAACAACCGTTACTTTTAACTAATGGCATGACTTGTGTCTTCTGCTGCAGGTTTTCCTTACAAAGCACTACAGGAATTGGAGGCTGGGTGACCCAGAATTTGTTCTTGACTTTGAGGAGATATACGTGATTGATTCGAAAACAAAATCTATAAGCAGGGCAAAAGTGATTGTAAGATTTTCTTCTTTTCCTCAGATTACTCTAGATTTGTTATTTCAGAGATCAAAGTAGTTGAGCATACACTGCAAATGAAAACCAAAATGGTCTCTGCAAAATTGAGTAAATAAAGGTGTATAGGTGGGTGCTTTCTTCCTTCCTTTTCTGTTTGTGGGTCCCAATTGGGTGGAGGGTTTGGCCGGAGGGGGTTTGGGTTAGCAGAAGCCAGTACACAAATTGAGTGGCGGAAAGGGGCATCTCATTAGTTCATCTTTGGTGTGGATCTATTTGCACCCACTTCTTCTGGGTCTTTTGCATGATCTTTAATGCCACTATTTTCAAATCACATCTTTGTTAGATACCACTGTTCACTACAAATGGCAATCCAAGTACATTGACAAATTTTGGGCAAATAGAACACTACTGTGACAAGTGGAAAGGAATTCCCAAGTGTGTAATAGATACCTTCAATGGTGGAGCTGTTTAACGGTACAGTTCTGGCAACTATCTCCGAAGGCATAGATGTTGATGATTAATTTTGTTAACAATTGTGTGATCATGAGTGGTGTCCTGCATTTACGCATGAATGTTAATTTTTCCCTGATGGACCTTCACTGTAATACTTTATTTTAATCATTCACATGCCTTCAGCTGGGATATTTACCTCTTTCTTCATTCTGCAGGTCACGGTTCCAGGAGGAAGAGATAGGGATAGGAAGGATGACTTGCTTGTGATACGTGATAATGGGACCTCCTTCAAGATAACTCATGCTGTGAGTATCTCGGATTAGTCTTTTCGCTTTAATTTGTGCATTGGAAAAAGCATAGTATTGTCCTTTCGAACGTGCATCGAGTAATTCATCATCCTTCCTTCATTCTTTCAGAGTGAGAAAGACGATCCCACCACAGTTATAGAGAGGGAAGAGTGGGTCAAGACAAGGCAAGACATGGAGAGACATCTGAGGAAGCTAAGAGACTTCAGCATTTCAAATTGGTTCTAGATTCACATAATCTGGAGAGCGCTCATTGTAAATTAGGTAGTCAGATGGCGAATTTTTGTATTTCAACCATGCCATGGGATGATGACTTGAATCACATTGGAGGTTCCTCAGTATGGTAATTTCAATTATTTGTTCCGCAATTGTATTGTGACTATGGGGATGCCCTCTGTGTTCAAATGATATCTATCCTGTCATGTTTGAAGTGTTTGTCTATATGATAATAGCTTGGCTGGTATGGTGTTACCCAAATGTGTTTTGCATTTTGACATATGCTCACCCACCCTCAATACTTTCTGCCTCGCTCACCCCATCCTCAATACTTTTCGCCTCAAGCTATGAATTATCGGAGGTACTTTTTACCTGGATTATTTCGAGTAAAAGGATTTTCTAAGTTTTAATTGCAATCTAGCAACTATAGGGATAGAATTATTCCCTCAGTGAAATAACGGGAGTGCAGTTACGGTTGTTGACACGACTGTCAGACCTGCAAGACTTGAAGAGAGTCCGTGTATGAATTTTGGACAACTTATTCCACCGAGTACATGAAGAAAGAAAAGGGAATGGTTATAAAAAAAAATTCCTAAAATTATAACATTTGTGCCAATGAAGTCATAAATCTTTCAATTTGATCAATTGAGTCTTAAATCTTTAGACGATTGGGTAATATAGTTCTTCCAATCAATTTTGGCCAAAAATTATTGAGATGAATATCAGTTCTTTTACATAGTATAGTCGACATTGATATTTATAGTTTTTGTGGAAAAAAACAAAGCCACTGCCTCACTTAAACTAAGGGTAAACATAAAAGGCAGAGGGCTTCATCCATTAAAAAGAAAGGGGATGGAGTTTAAGTAAGTTATAAATTCGAACCTACGTAAGTTTTGAACTAGGGTCAATTTATCAGTTATTAAGTTGTGAAATTATATGGAAATCATAATTGCGAGGTTTTGTGAAGCCATGAGTTTTGACGAAAAAATTCGAAGTTATGTTAAATTTGAATTGGAGGGTCCGATTTAGGAATTACTAAGCTGTGGAATTATATGAAATGATAATTTAGGGTGCTTCAAAGCCGTGAGATTTGGCAGAAACTAATTTCAAATTACGGTTTAATCAAAACGAATTTTTAAAGTTTTGCAGACAAAGTCTGCATTACAAACGCCTTTGAATATCTACTTTAGGAAATGGTTTTGTTAGCGCACGTAGGAGCCGTTTTTGTCAACTAATAAGCGTCCATAATTCCAGTTGGGTCTAACTCAATTTTGATATTGTTTTCCACTAAACCGATGGGATTTAGAGTTCATTGCCAAGTGAGTGGTGCTTCAAACAATTTTAAAAAATCAGAAAATTAAAAAAAAAAAAATTACAAAAATTGTCCATGTCACTTTGGCCGAAGTCTACATTAGTAATTTTTGGCCAAAATTGACCAAAATAACTACATTAACAAATCATCAAAATGTTTAGAACTTAGTTAACCAAATTGAAAGATTTAAAACTAAATTAGCACGAGTGTAATGTATTTAGGACTATTTTAATAATTTTCCCGATAGAAAGAGGGCAAATTTATAGAAATCAAGAATTTCTTGCTTCTTAACTTCCTGCATTGTTTACGACCAAAAAAAAAAGAAAAAACCTTTCTGCATTTTTACTGGCTAGCAGCAAAGCTATGCGCTTCGTCGCTATGATCACTTGCGTTAGCATCAATACATGTTGCGATCAATCCCTAAACATTCTGCAGCAAGTAAATATCAACGTTTGTTCCCCCTGGAAACTGAAGTCGCTGCCTCTTGTAATTTGTACATAAACTTAACATGGCAACGAAAATTGCCTGAAAACAAGTCAAAATACCTGTACTTTAACCAAAGAACAGTTAAATACGTGATTTTCAATAAGACTTCCGTATCACCGGATACTTGCAGACCCCTGGGAAATACTCGTTCTTGTGCTGAATACATTGATTTTTTCAACTCTCATTGAAATCATCAAACGGGTGCTAAGTTTTCATATCTTGAGCACGATTCGCAGGTACGTTGTACATCCCATTCTTAGCCTTTAGCAACAACGATGATAAGATCAACGTGGAAAAATACATTTCGCTAACAATGAACATATTCTAATTTATTGATGATTCTATTCTTGATCTTTGAAATTCCCGTATGTTTTCTATTTCAGCATGCAAAATATGAACAATTTTCTCTTGGAATTGCTAGAAGTTAGGGAAGCGGCATGAATAAAAATTCTCTGATGTCTTGTTCGACATCTTAATTTTGGACACATTGGGTTCTATAGACACTCCAAATCGGGTTAGATTACAATGATTAAACTGTCTTATTCTCACTTTCATTGTGCACTTGCTTTGCTCTATGTTGCTACAAGGGGGACACCAGCTTTCCTTGAACGTAATTTTATAACTCGAAAAAAAAAGGACAAGGGGCCTCTTGGCATGTATATATATAGACATCGCGTGTCCACAAACTTCACAACATTTGCCATTTTAGCTCATCAGTCTCGAAATGGAACTAGAGCGCGGGAAGAAGATGATGGGGAGATACATCATGGGAAATCTTGAAGAATTCATTGGATATGAAATGGAAGAAAAATGAATTGGCTTTGTGGGCGAGGCATGATGCCTCGATACTGGAAGCATTTGAGGGAGCAAGGTCATGAATTTGGACAAACATGGTTCAAGAGATTGACATTTGCATGAGTGCTTTTTAAGTTGAGCTTATATGTTTGGGTGCTTTCCTTTTTGCGTAATGTTTTTCTATGCCACAAGCTAATTGTCTTATTTATTTTTAATTTTGTGGGTTTGGTTGTATGAGTAAATGTAAAAGGAAGGATCCATTGTGGACTTAATGTTTTATAGTTAATTTTATTATTGACATGGTCTCTTGCATCTCGAACGAATTGTGTCATCGTGTTAGTCATTGATCTTTTCAAATCTTTGAAATTATATCCAGCAATCCATGTGTGTCCAGCGGCTGTTCTTGCGAAAGTATAAACTTTATGAGAGCAGATGCTTCAAAAACAAAACTTGAAATGTGTGGATGTAACTACATCAAATATACATATCAAGAGGAACACAATGATAATAAAAGAAATCAGATAGCATAACAAGAACAGAGATTAGGATTCAACCTGTTGATTTATGCTCTAATACCGCACGCTAGAAAATCGTTTTCTAGCCATGAGTTTAAGGAAATGTGATCATTATACATGGTCAAGCGCATATCTTATGTTCTATTTGTTTCGCAAAAAACATTTTTTGAGAAAGTATTTTTCTCATTTTCCAATATTTGGATCACCTAGGAAATGAGTCAACCGAGAACCTATCTAAATTAATTTCCCTATAAAAAAATGAGAAATTATTTTCCCAAATATAATTAGATATCAACGCTTAGATGAGAAACTTTACTCTTGGGTATAAAAACCCTAACACTCATTTCTAGGTCCCTAGCATTAAGGACCACATCCCAGGCATCCAAGTGGTTGTCTATCGAAGTCGTGCCGGCGACCTGGTGCCCACACCCAAGCCCAACAAGGCTAGGCCTAGGACCCTAGTTTTTTTTGTGCTTGGGCTAGAGACCTTAGTGCCCATACCTAAATTTCCTGTGCTCGAGCCTAGGTCCATCAAGGTCAAATTCTAGGATTCTAGTGTCCATGCCCAGGGCAGTGGTCGTTGAGTAGGCTCAACCTCAATTAACCCGAGTCCATGCACCAAGAACTTGATCCTAGGTGCTAAGGATCCAAGCACGAGCACTATGGTCCCAAGCTTGGCCTTTGTAGACCCAAGCTTGGGTGCTAGGGACCTAGAAATGCCACCAAGGTCCTAGGCTAGCCTCAATGGAACCAAGCCCAAGCACTAGGGTCCCCGGCCCAACCTCAATGGACCTAGACATGGGCAAAGAGTTCCCAAGCCTCATCCTCAATGGATCTAGGCACAAACACCAAGGTTCCAAGCCGGGACCTTGACAGACTTGGTCGCAAGTGCCAAGGTCTCGAGACCCTAGTTGATCAACCCAAGCTTAGGGGTAGGGGATCTAGGCTTGACACTAGGGTCTTGAGCTTGGGCATCAGTGATCCAAGAACAGCACCAACCTCCTTGGCCCAACCTCTGTGGACTCTAGTTCAAGTGCCAAATACTTGGGCCTAGTCTTTAGGGACCCAAGCACGAGCATTTGCGTCTTAGGCTCAACCTCGATCGACCAACACTCAAGTGCCAGGAATTTGGATCACTGAAGTCCTCAGCTTGACCTCTATGGACCTAGACCCATGTACTAAGATCCTATTCTCAACCTTGGTGGACTCGACCACGGGCACTAAGACCTTTGCAAACTCAGGCCAAGGCTCCAGGAAGCTGTGCACAAGCATCAGGTTCTCAATTTTGACTTCTGTGAACCTAGGACCAATGTTTATGCTCTTTCTCAGGATCCAAGTGCCCCTGCTCTGACGCCCATGTCAAGGTCCATCAAGCTAGACCCAAGATCTTGATGCTCATACACAAATCACTAGCACCCAAAAAGTTTGTGTATTTAGGATAATTAAATGAAATTTTCCTTTGCAAACGACGGAAAATATTTTCCTCTTCTATTTCAAATTTCAACTAAAAATTGAAAATTAGTCATTTTCCATGAAAATCACTTTTTGAAAAACACTTTCCATGAAACAAAGAAACAAAGAGCTTAAGAGTGAGCCGAATCTTATACATGTAAATCACATGTGATATCATAATCAGGTAAAGATACTTCAATTTTGGACTTATCCATTTAGTTGATTAATTACTAATGTAACACGTCACCAATTATCTGTATTTAAAAAAGTTATGACTATTTTTCACAGAAAGAAATTATAATATTCTTGCCGATTTGGGCTTGGCTTCCATGGATAAAGTAGCAGACAACCTGTGTCCACACTGTTTGTGATTGCTCCCAGTAAATTACTCAGGACTAATACATCCCTCCTCAACCAATACAGAGAATGACGAACTATGGAAGCATAGAAGCGCTCAGTGAATTAGTAAGTTATATTTCAATTACCCAGGATAGGAAGAATCTCATGCATCTCCCATTGATCCCATTCATACAACTAGAAAAAAGCCAAAAGACTAGGATTAAAACAAGAAGAAAGCAGGGACAGTGCTTTCAAGGTGCATTTCTTCCTACACCTGCCACAGAAGCTCTTAGCGTTGGCACCACAGAAACATCCTCTCCCCCCTCGGCAATGGTACCTTCCTTAGCAGCATAATGGCCTTAACACCAGAAACATCTTCAACCGAATGGCTGTCTAGAAAGTTTCCTACTAATTATTAATGTTCATTCCCTGTGGCAGCGACTAGACAACGCTCCCTCTCATGGGATTGAAAAAACTCCCCAAAAGTAAGCGCTGTATCCAAGGGCTCTTCACACCATGCTACAAATGCACCTCTCAGTAGAGGGAGTAGATCTGAGCCAGCCCAGTCTGATGATCTGAGCACTTCCTGCACCACATCCCACCCCGTAGTCTATTACTTACTCACAAACTTTGGCAACTCACCGATTTCACTTTAGTGACGAGTCACCTAAACCAAACCTAAAAAGGAGATAACAAATCAAACAATAAAAGCAGTCTTTAATAGAAAAATGGTCCAACAGGCAGAATGCAGAATGCAGAATGCTGTATAAGCAAGCAATCTTCCAGATTCTAAAAGTAACACAAAGTGAGCTACGATATACCTGCACCTTGTCATGTTTGGATGCTCCGGCAGTGCAAAGGCCGTAGATACAGCTGCACAAGCAAGCTGCATAGAAATAGTATCTAAGATCCCAGATATGCAACAGGAAAAGAAAACAAAGAGGTCAGCATAGGATGGTAAATGAGCATTACGCATGTGATCATTTGTTTCTATCAACAAACTGAAGAAAGCATCATGCAGTCCGATTCTGTCAGAATGTTGAATTCACTCCATCAGCAAATCACTATTCACTCCTAGCACAGATATACCCTATCCAGACACTGAAACTGGAAGAATTGAACAAACTCAAAGATATAAAGCCAACCATAAAAATAAGAATAAATTAAGCAGACTACATACACACAGCAATCTGGATAAAAGTGCCAATCTGACTGTATATACCTTTGTTTTCCATCAAGTTGCTTTGTTATTTGCACCTGTGGCCCTTTTTCCTGGTAATAATATTGTCAGCAGTCCAAAACCAGGGAATTCTGGGGTTTCCGTACAAGGCTGATTGCCAGTCGATTCAACAGAAAGCCGTAGAAAAGCAGGTGATGTCAACCTTTTACAGCTGTTCCTTCATCTTTGACCAACACAATATTCTGTTTTTGAAAGATCAAAGATGATCAATTTTGGGTGATGATGGTAGACACAATACAAGAAAAAAAAATATAAATAGTAGGAACAGAAGCTTCAAACAATTAAAATGCTATAATGTATCTGGAGTACAGCATTAAGAGGTTTCAACAAAAATCTTTCATTGAAATAGCAAATCCTATAAGGAGAAAGAATGAAAAGTCCAAGAAATTAAATCTTGATCATTGCATCAATTATGTGCATGGGACAATAAAACAAATATTCTGACATTTTAACCACACTATATGTTTACACATACGAAACTCATTTTCTCAAGAAATTCCCACAAATTAACAATGCTGAACGAAGTTATAACTGTTCCAAAATATACATGTGTGGAACAAATGGCAAATTTGTAAGAACTGCCACCTACATTTACTATAAAACTTGACACGTTTGAACAATTAACAGACCAAATTGTATGTTCCAATCACCAAGGTCTTCAGTACTCTAAAAGTTCAGTAAAGCTGCTCTTTCTTTTTCTAAAACTATCAAGTTTTTCAAACAAACTAATTAGTCCAGAAACATCAACAAGGTAGTTTCATTACCATAAGATAATAGGATTTCATATAAGCAACAGATAGATATCTAAGTTCACTTCACTACCTATCTGAACCATGCATAAAGTGCAAACAGAACTGTGCATGTCCTAAAATTTAAGCGGGTCATAATGAGAGAGAGACAAACCATCTGGCATAAACTGTCTGACAGCTGCAGAACTTCATCCCATTTATGAACTTTGACAAGGCCTCTTATGAGGTCTACAAATGTGCTTAACTTTGGAACACCACCCTGCTTTATCATGTCTGCATACAGCTCAAAGGCCTTATCAACCTTACCAGCAAGAGAGAGACTTTCGATAAGTGAAGCATAGACTGTTTTGTAGCCAGCTAAACTAACTAAAGATGATCTAATCTCTTCATGTAGATCCAAAGCTACCTCCAGTCGTCCAGCCTTGACAAAATTATCTATCAAAACATTGTAGACGGAAACAAGAGGCACCGAATTACTGGCACCCATGTCATCTAAAAGCCCAAGAGAAATTATAAAGTCGCGATTAAAACCTTCAATGACTTTACGGTACCCGGCTACATGCCTAGGCCAATATGTGAGTTTCATCTCATCCAGAAGTTTATAAGCATCATCAAGAAGGCCAGCTGCACAACAATGGTTTATTAAAACCCCATAAGTCACAAAATTTGGAGCACAACCCTTAGAACGCATCTGTTCAAAAAGCTCAAAGCATTTGTTGATTCTGCCCGCTTTACCAAGACCATCTATAATTGCAGTATATGTAACAACATTAGGATGACAACCCTTTTCCTCCATCATCACCAGAAGTCTATATGCCTCATCATTCTTTCCCACTTTACATAGGCCATCAATCATCTCTGTGTAGGTGACAACATTAGGAACACAAGAGTTCTCTAGCATTTTGGTTAAAACTTTTAAAGCAAGATCAAGCCTTTTATCCTTAAACAGTCTGTCAAGCAAAGAACTGTATGTATACACATTGGGACTATACCCAGACTCTGACATCTTAGCAAAAACCTCTTGCGCTTCATCAAGTTTCCCAACCTTACAGAATCCATCTATGAGAGCATCATAGACAATTTGGTTTGGTTCACAGCCTGCCACTGACATGGCATCTAATAATTCATGAGCTTCTCTGACCTTGTGAGCTTTGCATAAACCATCAATTAAAGCCCCATAAGTGAAAACATTCGGTTCTGTTAATTCATTTTCACTGACTCTAAAATACATATCTATATCGGCGAGACTTGCATTTCCCCTCATTTTCGAATATATTCGGCTTGCCTTTTCAATTTCTCCAGCTTTACAATGACCATCAATCAAAGCAGTATATGTAACCACATTAGGAGAGCAACCGTCAGATAACATAGACTCAAAGAGTTGATTTGCATGAGAGAGCTTCTTTGCCTTGAGATGAGCGTGGATGAGAGAAGTGTAAGTCACCACATTAGGTGCACAGCCATCTCTCGCCATCTCGTCGAACCAGCGACATGCCTGCTCAATCAGTCCAGCCTTACAAAAACTATCAATCAGAATCGTGTACGTATAAACATCGGGAACAACACCATTGCTCTTCATCTCTTCGAACAGTGTAAATGCTTTATCGACCTTGGATGCATCGCACAGGAAACTGATCACTTTGGAGTATGTGCTACAATCAGGTATGAATCCTTTACTCATCATCTCGCGAATAATGCAATGTGCTTTCTCAAATTTTCCAGCCCCGCACAGACATCGAGCAAAGTTAGCCACATTTACTTTGTTCAATACGACCCCAGCATCCACCATTTCATTATAAGTATTCTCAGCTAATTCAAGTACATCTGGGCCAGGCAATTCCTCATTACCACATAATCCACCAAGTAATACATTGTAGACCACATAACCAGGACGATACCCACATTTAACCATTTTTTTCAGTAACTTATATGCATAAGAGTAGTCCCTCAAATTACAAAAAGCATGAACAAGAGAAACAAATATTTGGTGACCTGGATAACAACCCTCAGGAATCATCATATTGATGATCCTCTTACACCGGCCTAACTGTCTTTTCCTCAAACACCCGGAAAGCAAAACATTGTAGGTCACAACATTAGGGATGCAAGAATTAGAACGCATCCTATCCAAGAACTCCATAGCTTCATCAAAAAGCGAAGCCTCACATAAACCGGCTATCATTTTTGTGTAAAGTACAGTGTCAGGAAGGAATTCTTCACTCTCAATCAAGGCAAGAGCTTCCCTCCACTTCCCTGACTTGCAGAGGGAATATGCAAAACAACCTAAGGTATGGCCATCCATATGAAACCCCGAGTCCGACATTTCCCTGTGAACTAAATAAGCTGTATCTAACCTATCAGCTTTAAGAAACACTTGAACCAAAGCATTATACGTCGATTGAGTCGGTCTGTACCCAAAATCCTTAAGCCTTCCTAATTCTTCCAGCGCTAAGTTCCACAATCCATTTCGACAACATCTTCGAATCAAAACATTAAGCAACTTGCCAAGGACTTCCGCATCTTCGGCCCTTATCTCTCTCCAAAACGATTCAGGAACTCTCTCACTATCATCACAACCGAGTCTTTCCAGCAATGCATTATACACAGCCCCCGTGTGAGCATACCCAATTTGTCTACCTGCCCACAAGAAGAACTTAACAGCCAATTCCAGGTTTTTCACAATCTTCAAAACCCCGATCACCAGATACGGATTCAATTTCTCTCTAAACCGCCTGAGAAGCTTCTGGGTTCCGTCCCCGAACCCATCCTCACAATTCTCAATGACATTCGCGACTAAAACAGCCTCGTCGTCACCCGTACCCCGACCAAGATCACCAAGATCACGCGCGGAGGACTCTCCGCCGTGCCCCGAACCCGACAACGATTCGCGCAGGAACTCGAACTCGGCAGCCGAAAAGGCCTCGACCCGAGAATCCCCGGCCAAAACCGGGTCGTCCGGATGAATCAGGCCCTCGAGATCGTCGTCGGGCGAAGAGGTGGAGAAGAACCGGGCATCGCCGGGCCCAAACAGGGACTGCACTGGGGGGACTTCAGGAGCGGCAAAGGGGCGAAAGCGGGGCGACGGGGGCGCACGGGAATGCGGGAAAGCGACCAGCTTCTGAGGCTTGGAGGTCGGAAGAAGAGCAACGGGAGGTGAGCGACGAAGGAGGTGGTGGAGCCCTCTTCTGCGCATATCTGGTTGGACGCTCCAATGGGGATGGTGCAGAGAAGTCCTTAAAACCCCGGGAAGCGCTCCCCTTATTAGGGTTTAACGTTGGGAGAAGAAGACAGCATCAAAGTTCTCTCCTTTTTTAACGTTGGGGAAACGGTGCCAAGATGTTCTGTCTTGCTGCTGTTTGAATGTGGTGAATTGATTATTGAAAGGGAAATGACATGGAGGGAAATAAAAATAGGTGAGAAATTTTTTACTTGATATGATCCTTTCGGGTCTTGCTAGATTTGAGCTGGGGGGTATTAATAAAAAAAAGCAAAAAAAACTGGGAAATAAAATTGTGGATGAAATAATTCCTTTTTATTTATATCTATTTCCTTTTTGAGATAATAACATAAATGGTTCTTCAATTTTAGTTCAATACGTAATATCTTTCCTAAACTTTTAATTTACGCAATATGATTCATAAACTACGGTTGAATATGCAGTATTATCCCTAAACTTTTACTTTGTTCAATATTTTTTTGAACTATTGATAAATGTTTAATATAGTCATTATACAAAAAAATGTTTAAAGTCAAGAAATCACATGGAACATTAGATCAAAATTTAAAGATCACGTTGGATAAATTAAAAACCATGAGACAACATTACAAATTAAATCAAATTCAAGGACCACTTGTATTATTTCCTCTTTCCTTCTTTCATCTCTCTTTTTTTCGACTGAAAAAAGGAAACTCTTTGCTAAGTTTTTGGGTCCTTTCACTTCCCTCCTAGCCATAGCATTTTCTCCGTGGCTGCAACTTTGTGACTCTTAATAGAGTACAGAAATGCGGCGAGGGTTTGTCGACTTCGAATGAATTGCCATATCTAATCATTTCGTGTAGGGTATAAGACCTTTATAACATATCGATCCCAAGAGGATGGTTCACACTAATTGCCTTCAGCCAATCCTTTCCATAATTAAAAGAAAAACAATTTCCTTTCAATTAGGTATATGAAGACATAGACCATAGCATCTACCATTTGTCGTGTGAAAAAAAAAAAAAAAATTACATTTGAAATCGAAGGAGTGATGGAGAAAGAGAAATCTTGGTAAATAACATGATATAAATGTACTACAATATGTAGGTGTGCTATCGACCGCAAGATAGTAAATTCAAATTGAAGCGACTCCTACAATGGGAGAGTCAGCATACCCTTTAACAATGATAACCAAGATGAAAGAGTTGAAAGCAATTTGATTGGATATATTTAATCAATTTGGCGCATTTCCTTTCAAAAAATGAAAAGAGAAGTACCGATTTTTTTGCTAAAAAGTTAAGAAAAATGTAGATATTTATAACATGAGCTATTTCAGGGAAAATCATCCAAAGAGTCCCAAACCTTGTCCAAATGCTAATTCAATCCTAAAATTTTCAATTGTGCTAATTTTTTCGGTCAAAAATTATTTCATTGAAGTAGCTAAGTAAAAACTGAAAGATCCCACAAGTTGGGTTTCGTTATATAAAAGATCCAAAAGTATGTAGGGAGGCGTAGATAACCAATTGCTAGGAAGCGCTTTTGTCCTATGGGCTTTGGCAACCCAATCTGCAATTGAATTGGCCTCTCTAGGATAAAAGGCAACTTGGACATAAAAAGGAGAGAGATCATATCATTGTTAATGTACTCATTTCAACCAAATATCTATAAAAAAAAAACATGTAACTAAATTGACAAATCTCCCAAATGTATAGAATTAATTGACATAATTGAAAAATTTATGATTAAAATGATAGGACTAAATTAATATTAATGAAAAATTTTAGACTGAATTGGCCAAATTTATGACTTTAGATAATTATCCCAGCTATTTCGTGTTAGACAATAAAAAGACCAGAACGCGAGAACAGGGACAAAAAGGCACGCTTCCTCTCTCTCTACAGAGTACAGTTGGTCGCCTCGTCCCACCTCGACAATTGATCTCAGGTAACAAAATCAGTGTACACAGCATGGGAGAGCTAAAGGCAACCAAGTTCAAACTCAAAACAGGAAGGAACAATTGATCCCACCAAGTGTCATAGGCATGAAACAACAAACTGCATAATCGAAGCTCATGCCCCGAAAGCACGACATAGCATGGGGCAATATTGGCGGGCCAAAACGATCGGCTTACCCGATGTCCTTATCAATTTCTCCCTCGACATAGAACACTATTAACACGACAAAACTATAACAAAGTGCGGGAGTAATGGCAAGAGTCGCCCATGCAAGCTGCAGAGTATGCTTTTGCACCTTAAATAGGATTGACAAATCCGACCCAAGAAAAAAAAAAAGGCTTGAGAATTACAAGAAAGTATGATGTGATGACAAATATAACCAAGGCAATCAAGTACAGCTGAACTGCGTATGCCAAACTTCACACACTGCATTAATCGCCATTTTCATTCTTCCAAATGCATTCACCACAAACATAGCCTGTAGCACTTGTATATAGTATGCTTCAAACAATTAAACCAAGCAATATAGTAAAATGAAAAAGATTTTTCACTTTCTAACGTCCTTTTCCCTTTTTCATTGATGAAATCCTCTCAATGTGCTAAGAGGAGTGCACCCAAATTTTACCCTTTTATGGTACGTTTAGACACTAAGACTTAGATAAGATAACTTTATTACAAAACATAGCCAATTCGACCATCTGGCAGAACCATTGGCACCATTTACATCCGCGATGGCATTGGTCCCCTACCTTATATCACTGGCTGTTCACGCATGACAACAGATCAGCTAAAACTAGATGTATGGAACAGAACCAAGCAAGAAGCACAAGAACCAAAGGGGGGAAACTCCAACAAAAACAGTCAAACCAAATCCACTAAAACAACTCTTAGAAGCTCTAGATCCTTGAAGGCTCGCAGCCGAGATAGGGAGAAACAAGAGTTTCTATATAGATAGCAGATCCGCCATTTGCCCGATGGGATAACCCTCGACATTACCACGTTGCAGATTGAACAGAATCATTTCTGATGAACCGAGCTCGAAAACAATTTTTTCGCTTCTTGTGTACACGATGGGGATCTGCTGCCAAGTTAGAATATAAATGCCTCCAGTCGAAACCTTGTACAATTCTTCCCATGATCCTCCTCTCCCATTCTCTTTCATTATCCATGCCATGAAGATGTGGGGAGTCCCAACGTACATTAAGAGATTGGCCCCGTGAATCCCGAGTCCCACTATGGAGATATGCATCCTCGCATCCAAATTAGGAAACCGGAAGCTCCCTGTGAAAATTCTCTTCCAACAAGTTGAATGACACAATCACAGGCTTGCTATCGTATAAATCTATATTGCTTAACTCCCTAAGCTCCAAGCACCAGTGTAAGGCCCCGTTCCAACAAATTCCTGTTGGAGGTTTGTTTGTCAAAACAAGTTATTGAATGTGATTGATTGATACTGGCGTAGCCCTGATATGAGAAGTCAGTATCGTCTGTTACGTTTTGTAGGCTGAATTGAATTCTTAATGAAGCATGATACAAGTTTGTAGTGTGTTGATAGTAACAGAAACACATGGTAGATACTTCATCTATATGAGCTTAGAAGTGGTGCTGCTTCTTACGAAAGTTAGGATTGCTTTCTAGAGAGCTCATGAAACAGGATTAAGCACAAGACCATAATAGTGCGGAGTAATATATAACTTCTCGCTGAAATAAAAGGTTAGTGTATGTGCGGTATGTCCGATTCTATTACATAAAAGTACAAGTTTAAAGCTGAGCTACTTGTTACTTTGATAAAGCTTTGATATACTTGCACTAAGTAAAGGTTTAACTCGAAAGAGACCTTTATTTATGTATATGAATCTTACTGAAACTTTGACTGTATGGTTTTTTTTTTTTTAATTTTTAATTTTGAAATCTTTGGTTTTACAAACAAAGTGGGGGATTGTTGGAAGTTTGTTTGTCAAAACAAACTGAGTGTTTTTTTTTATCCCACATAGGAAAAGTGGGAGGAAGTAGCGCAATTTATAAGTGAAGAGTTTTCTTGGGTACTTCAAGGAATGATTGGGTGGGGCTAGACCCCACCATATCCGCGTGCAGGTGCGCGATTATTTGGCGCACTTAGCACTTTGCGGTTTAATTAACACTAATCCTTTTGTTATTTATTTATTTTTTTTAATTTTAGTAAATTCAAAGGTTGTCTTTTATTTTGAGAATATTCGGAAAGATATATAAAAAATGAAAATTCGAAATTTTATTTATTAAAAAAAATTAAAATTAATTAATTAATTATTATTCCGAACTTTGTTTGTGTCTTTTCAAGACAACCTTTGGAAAATTAATTATTCGGTTTGCAACATTTCCTGAAGCGTTGCAATTGCTCGGTTTTCGACTTCTTCCGAAGAGTCGCATTTGTTTATCCGAACAATTTTTCTAAAGGACATGTTTGTTCATCTTTGGCAATTTTCACGAAGAGTTGAAAGATTATTTCATATATATACTTGTCAATTTTCGGAAGGAAAACAATGGTCATTTTCGAGTCTTCTTTCTGAAAAACTACAGCCAATTCTTTCGATTGTTTCCTAGAGAGATCATGGAGAAATACTAGAATTACTATCTAGTTTTCTCATCTGAGACTTTGTTGTATCCTGGAGGATTTTTGCCGGTGACCATTAGCAACGTTGTAGGGCAAATAAATCCTTAAAGAAAGTGATCACGCCTCAAAGTCCGATCTAAGTACTCTTAGTATCCGTCTTCATTGTTTTACGAAGTTCGTAGCCATAATTTTGCAATAATTTTAAGGATTTATTTTGCTACAATGGAGTCGGAGACAATCAAAGTTATGAATCAAGATATGGTCAAACTGGACCGGTTCGATGGGAATAATTTTGCTCTCTGGAGGGACAAGATGATGTTCTTACTCACTCCGAAGATTTCCTACATCTTGGATCCTAACTTGGCGCCTATAGAAGATCCTAAGCCTACTGCCGAGGGAGGACAGCCAAGTGCGGAAGTCATTGAGAGGGTTAATAAGGAAAAGAAGAAACGTGCGGAGGATGAATTACTTTGTTGATGACACATTCTGAACACACTCTCCGATCGTCTGTACAACTTATTCACTAAAATGAAGTCGGCCAGAGAAATTTGGAATGCACTGAAATTCAAGTACAAAGCGGAGGAGTAAGGTACCAACAAATATCTAATCGCAAAGTATTTTGATTTCAAGTTTATTGATACTAAACCCTTGCTGAAACAAGTCCATGAATTGCAAGTGATTGTGAATAAGATTCGTGCCCTCAAGATTGATATTCCAGAAGCTTTTCAAGTTGGAGCAATTATTGCGAAATTGCCTCCAAGTTGGAAAGATTATGGAAAAAGGCTGATTCACAAGTCGAAAGACTTCACTTTGGAGCAAATACAGAAACATCTTCGCATTGAGGAAGAGTCACGTTTATGTGATAATTCTGTTTTGTACAATTCCAAGGTGAACGCTGTGGATAAAAAACGGAAACTCGGCCAGAACTTCAAAGTAAAAAGTAGATGGCATAAATTCAAGAGAACACAAAAGAAGCAAAAGGGTTGCTGTTTTGTTTGTGGCAAACAGGGACACTATGCCAAGGATAGCATTCACCACAAGAGCATTTCAAAGGACAAGAACATTCCGATGGTGAAAGCAGATGCAAATCTGGTTGAAGAAAATTATGTAGCCATGATTTCAAACATGTTTTCGAACATGGAAATTTCTGAAATCAATGATGTGATAGCTATGGTTTCTGAAATCAATTCTACCACCGTCCAATCCGGTTGGTGGTTAGATTCTGGAGCAACAGTCCATGTGTGCAAGGACAAGTACATGTTCAAGCAATTTGAAGAGATTGTTGACTCAAATGTTCAAGAGGTCCTGATGGCGAATAATGCTCTTGCAAAGGTTGCTAGAAAAGGCATGGTGGAGATAGACTTCACTTTTGGAAAGAATATAACTCTTCTTAATGTGTTATTTATACTCGAAATTAGGAAGAACCTAGTTTCTATTGATTTACTTTGTAAGAGGGGGTTTCGGGTTTTGTTTGAATCCGACAAGGTTATCTTGTCGAAAAATTGGTTGTTTGTTGGAAAGGGTTATGCCAATGATGGCATGTATTAACTGAGTATCAATAATAATATTTCTAGTTCTGTTTATATTGTCGAGTCTTCAACTTTATGGCATAGTAGGTTGACACATATAAATATGCGCTATTTGAAAAATATGAGAAAATTAGACTTGATAAATTTTAATGGCGAATTTGATAAATGTGAAATATGTGCTAAGTCAAAACTTACTAAGAAGCCATTTCCTAGTGTTAAAAGAAATTCGAATTTATTGGATTTGGTTCATAGTGATATATGTAGAATTTAATGGTATGCTAACACGTGGAGGTAAAAGGTATTTTATTACCTTTGTGGATGATTGCAGTAGGTTCTTATATGTTTATCTCATAAGATCGAATGATGAAGCATTTACTATGTTTAAGAAATATAAGGCTGAAGTAGAGAATCAATTAGAAAAGAAAATTAAAGTTCTATGATCAGATAGAGGTGGAGAATATTTCTTAAATGAATTCTCTTCATTTTGTGAAGAACATGGTATTATTTATCAAGTTTCGGCACCATATACTCCACAACAAAATGGTTTAGCTAAAAGGAAAAATCGATCTCTTGGAGAAATGGTTAATTGTATGCTTTCAAATTCAAAACTACCAATTAATCTTTGGGGAGAAGCATTACTTACTGCATGCTATATTCATAATAGAATACCTTTTAAGAAAAATGACATAACCCCTTATGAAATATGGAAAGGTAGACAGCCAAATTTGTCATATCTTAAAGTGTAGGAGTGGTTGGCATACTACCGAGCTCCAGATCCTAAGAGGACAAAGCTCGGTCCTAGAGCTATCAAAAGTGTTTTCATTGGGTATGCTGAAAATAGTAAAGCTTATAGGCTTCTTGATTTAGAGTCCAATGTCATAGTAGAATCGAGAGACGTTGAATTCTTTGAGAATAAATGTTTTACAAGTTCTAAAATTATTGAAAATAATTCAAGATCTATGGAAACTCAAAGTGATTCTCAAGAGAAAGAAACGAATGATTCTAAAGACATGATTGAACCAAGGAAAAGTACTAGAGCTAGGAAAATAAAAGACTTAGGTCCTAATTTTATTACTCATGTTTTTCTTGTGGAAGGAGATGGAGATAATAACATGATAAATAAATAACCCTTTAGTATTAAATTTAGAAGATGATCCTAAAAGCTTTGATGATGCTATGTCTTCTAGAGATGCTTCTTTTTGGAAAGAAACTGTGAATGATGAAATTGACTCAATTATGTCCAATAATACTTGGGTATTAGTAGATTTACCAAAAAGATCGAAACCTATTGGGTGCAAATGGGTTTTTAGAAGAAAATATCATTCTGATGGTTCTATTCAAGCTTTTAAAGCTAGACTTGTAGTTAAGGGATATACACAAAAAGAATGAATAGATTATTTTGATACATATGCTCCTATTGCACGTATAACTTCTATTCGAGTTTTTTTTGCTCTAGCTTCCATTTATGATCTTTGTGTTCATCAAATGGATGTTAAGACTGCTTTCTTAAATGGAGACTTAAATGAGGATATTTACATGGAACAACCGGAGGGTTTTGTTCTTTCTATAAATGAAAGAAAAGTATGTAAATTGATTAAGTCTTTTTATGGACTCAAGCAAGCTCTTAAGCAGTGGCATGAAAAAGTTTAATTCGGTCATATTGTCAAATAGTTTCATCAATAGTAGTGCCGATAGGTATATATACTCTAAATTCACTAAAGACTATGGTGTCTTAATGTGCTTGTATGTTGATGATATGCTTATCTTTGGAACTAATATGACTGGAATTAATGAGACTAAGAAGTATCTAACTTCCATGTTTAAAATGAAGGATTTGGGTGAAGTAGATACTATCTTAGGTATTAAAGTTAAGAAGCATAGTGGAGGTTATTCTTTAAGCCAATGTAGTTATGTTGAAAAATTATTAAATAAATTTCAACATCTTGGTTTTAAAGAAATAAGTACTCCATTTGATTCCAGCATTAAATTAAATCATAATATTGGTAGAGCGGTGGCACAACTAGAATATGCAAGTGCTATAGTGTCTTTAATGGATGCGATGCATTGTACTAGACCTGATATTGCTTATTCCGTATGCAAGTTGAGTAGGTATACTAGTAATCAAAGTACAGAACATTGGAGAGCTATTACCAGAATTTTTGGTTATCTTAAAAGAACTAAAAATTTAGGTTTGTTCAACAATAATTATCCGGCTATATTAGAAGGATACACCGATGCTAGTTGGATTACAAGTGTGGGAGATGAGCGTTCCACTTCTGGATGGATCTTCACACTAGCTGGAGATGCTGTATCTTGGGCGAGCAAGAAACAGACATGCATAACTCACTCAACAATAGAATCTGAATTTATTGCTTTGGCGGCAACTGGGAAAGAGGCTGAATGGATTAGGAATTTGTTGTTGGATATCAAATTATGGCCTAGACCTATGCCTCCTATTTCTATCCACTGTGATAGTCAGGACACTTTGGCAAGAGCCTATAGTAGCACCTATAATGGTAAGTCTAGACACGTTAGTCTAAGACATGAATATGTGAGACAATTGATTAAAGATGGTACCATAACAATTGTCTATGTGAGGTCAAGCAAAAATCTTGCCAATCCTTTGACGAATGCTTTACCAAGACATATGGTAATAACGACCTCACAAGAAATGGGGCTGAAACCCTTTAATTGAAATCACCAATAATGGTAACCCGACCTTTTTCTAGAACATCACTAGTTACAAGGTTTAATGGGTAAGAACAAGTTATTTAATGTGATTGTTTGATACCGGCGTAGCCCCGATATGAGAAGTCGTATCGTACATTACGTTTTGTAGGCTGAATTGAATTCTTAATGAAGTATGATACAAGTTTGTAGTGTGTTGATAGTAACAGAAACACATGGTAGATACTTCACCTATATGAGCTTAGAAGTTGTGCCGCTTCTTAAGAAGTTAGGGTTGCTTTCTAGAGAGCTCATGAAATAGGATCAAGCACAATGCCATAATAGTACGAAGTAATATAGAACTTCTCGCCGAAATAAGAGATTAGTATATGTACGGTATGTCCAATTCTATTATATAAAAGTACAAGTTTAAAACCAAGCTACTTGTCACTTTAATAGAGCTTTGATATACTTGCACTAAGTAAAGGTTTAACTCGAAAGAGATATTTATGTATGTATATTAATCTTACTGAAACTTTGGATGTATGGTTTTTTTTTTAAAATTTTTAATTTTGAAATCTTTGTTTTTACAAACAAAGTAGGGGATTGTTGGAGGTTTGTTTGTCAAAACAAACTGAGTGTTTTTCCTTGTCCCACATAGGAAAAGTGGGAAGAAGTGGCGCAATTTATAAGTGAAGGGTTTTCTTGGGTACCTTAAGGAATGATTGGGTGGGGCTAGACCCCACCATACCCACCATACCCGCGTGCGGGTGCGCAAATAATTACGTGATTATTTGGCGCACTTTGCACTTTGCACGCGCGCGGTTTAATTAACACTAATCCATTTGTTATTTATTTATTTTTTTAATTTTAGTAAATTCAAAGGTTGTCTTTTATTTTGAGAATTTTGGAAAGATATATAAAAAATGAAAATTCTAAATTTTATTTATTAAAAAAATTATTATTAATTAATTAATTATTATTCCGAATTTTGTTTGTGTCTTTTCAAGACAACCTTTGGAAAATTAATTATTCGATTTGCAACATTTCCGAAGCGTTGCAATTGTTCAATTTTCGACTTTTTCCGAAGAGTCGCATTTGTTTATCCGAACAATTTTTCTAAAGGACGTGTTTGTTCATCTTTGGCAATTTTCACGAAGAGTTGCAATACTGTTTCATATATATACTTGTCAATTTTCGGAAGGAAAACGGTGGTCATTTTTGAGTCTTCTTTCTGAAAAACTACAGCCAATTCTTTCGATTGTTTCCTAGAGAGATCCCGGAGAAATACTAGAATTGCTATCTAGTATTCTCATCCGAGACTTTGTTGTATCCTGGAGGATTTTTTCCGGTGACCATTAACAACGTTGTAGGGCAAATAAATCCTTAAAGAAAGTGATATCACGCCTCAAAGTCCGATCTGAGTACTCTTGGTATCCGTCTTCATTGTTTTACCAAGTTCGTAGCCATAATTTTCCAACAATTCCTTGGCGAGATTTGTGCCAACCAAATCCTAACCCAGAATAATTTGGAGGATAATTTGTAATAAATCCTCCGGGGTGGATGTCTAGTTGGACTATCATCCTTCTCCAAGAACCGGACTTGAGCGAAAATATTGCCATCCACCACATTCCAGGATCCTCAACATAATAAACATGTACTATTTTATAGTCATCAAATGTAGGGTCGTATCCGAATCCATGGAAGAACTCGCCCTCACCTGTAAGATTGAGATTGGAAATGGGAACATTCCTGGACTCCCCGGTAGTCGGGTTGTATAGGAGAAATCCGCCCCACACCTTGAAACACACCAACCCATCGCAGGACCCCACAACTACAGGATTGTCATTTCTTGGATCATGAGACCTAATCGCCGCACGACCGTCTGTGCCACCGCCGTCGAACGCTTTGTAGTCTATGGTCTCCATGGGGCCGCTCTTGACGATTCTCTAGCTAGAAACCATATCCCCTGCCTTCAACCTTTGCAGATGCGACCTAGCGAAGCCCGGGTTGGAAATCAAAGATCGCCACCGTTTGCAGACACATCTGAATTGGATTAGGGACTTGACCAGCAATCTCGACAATATATCGACAATGATTTCGTCGGCCAGCCTCTCAGCCACTGCAGAGGCCGCCGCCTCCGCCGCCACCGTAGCCTCCGCGGCAGTTTGGCTCCTTGTCATCAGGTGCCTCCGCATCGCTCAGCTTGCTCCGGCGGCGGCCGACGCTGGTCTGCGCCTCCGCATCCCTTGGGTTGTTCCGGCGGCCGACCGAGCGGGGCTCCGGCAGCTCTTAGGGTTTGCGGGTTAGTCGGGTTATGAAATATCAAGAAAACACATGGGATTTAATAGCACGGACACGTACACCTGCTTCCGTGTCGTCTCCGACACGACATGGGGATTTAATCGTAGCATAAGCTATGAACGTATCCAACACGCTATGGGGATTTAATCTTAGTCATAAGCTATGAACTTGTCCGACAGCTATGGGATTTAATCTTAGCGTAAGCTATGAAGCATGGACACGCTATGGGGATTTAATCTTAATCGTAAGCTATGAACGTGTCCAACACGCTATGGGGATTTAATCTTAGTAGTAAGCTATGAACGTGTCCGATAGCTATGGGATTTAATCTTAGCGTGAGCTATGAAGCATGCACACGTGTGTCCAACATGCCATGGGATTTAATCCCGACACGCCATAGGGATTTAATCTTACTGTAAGCTATAAAGCACGGACACATTACATGTGCTTCCGTGTCTTGTCTGACACGCCATGGGGATTTAATCTTAGAATAAGCTATGAAGCACGGACACGTTACATGATATGCTCGGAAACGCATTGATCGCATGTCAAATTTGTCGACACGTGGTCAACTTTTGTCGACACATTTGTGTCCCAAAACAATAGAGGGTGAAGGCGAGGGTGAGGAACCAAAGATGAGGCCACGAGCAATGGCGAGCCCACGACGGCGAGAGACGGCGAGAGAAAGAGCACCACCTGTGTGATGTTGTGATGGATGGCGACAAGGTTGCAGCTACGAGGGAGGAAGGGCTAGAGATGAGGCGGTGAACAATTGTGATGAGGATCGAGACTCCGAGGGCAAGCAGAGATCGAGAGGAAGAGGAGAGGAAGGAGTCATGCGGCAAGGAGGAGGAGAAGGGCGCTGCTAGGGTTTTAAGAAAGGAAGCTAAAAGAATAAAAAAAAAATGGATTTGGCGTGTTGGAGGGAGGGGGAAGTGTCAGGTGGTGAGGGAGGGAAAGAAAAGTGAAAAAAATATGAGGGTGGGAAAGAGACTAAGGAAATAATGGGAGTTGGGGGACTTTTTATTTAATCGAAAAAATAATTAAATGAAATTAAGAAGTAATTTTGAAAAATAAAAGTACTGAGTGTTGAATAATTAGTGTAAATTCATTGTTTTTTTTTTTTTCAATTTAAATTTGAATTAAATTAATTAAAAATAAAAATATTTATTTAATATACAACATGTTCCAGGCGTATCGTAATTTTCTATTTTTAATAAATGACGTGTCAACATGTCGTGTCGCGTATCGGTGCTACTTAGAGTGTAAGGAGGTCAATGTAATTGTAAAATTCTCAATTGTACCAATTTATGGTTGAACATTTTGGTGATTTGTCAACTCAATGTTAAATCTTTTGATTGTGCTTCAATTAAAAATATTTTGATGATTTATTAACATCGTCATGTTGGCAAAATATCTAAAATAACAGATTTATGATTATTGTGACAAATATTATTTAGGATTAATTGACAAAATTGAAAGGCTCATGACTTAATTGAAAATTTGTTAAAAAAAATTTAGAACTAAATTGAGCAAATGGCAAAATTGATTGTTGTATTGTGATATATTATATATATATATATATATATATATATATATATTCTTATTTATTTATTATTTATTCTCGCTATCTCATGTTAAATAAGAAAACCATTAATCTTATTATATGAAGCCAATTCAATTATGAAATTCTCAATTGTGCCGATTTATTGCTGAACATTTTGGTGATTTGTCAACTTAGTATTAAATTTTTCAATTGTTCTAGTTCAATTCTAAATTTTTAAATGTTTTGTCATTATAGTCTTAGACTTTTTAACTATTTGTCAATATAGTTATTTTAGCCAAATATTCAAAATAATAAATTTATGATTAAATTGACAAATATTTGTTTATGATTAAATTGACAAAATTAAAGGCTTATAACTAAATTAGAAAATGGTCAAATGGTCAAAAAATTTAGATCTAAGAAGTTGAAGGGCTAAATTGGCCATCGTATTGTGACTTTAAAAAAAAAAAAATTATCCTTGCTATTTCGTGTTGAATTTAAAAAATATTTACTCTCATTACATGGAAGCCAATTTAATTATAAATTGCGCCAATTTAACTCTGACGTTTTGGTAATTTGTCAATTTAATGTTAAGTTTTTCGATTATGCTAATCCAATTCTAGATATTTTGATAATTTGTTAATATAGTTGTAGGCCTTCAAATGATTTGCTAATACAGTCATTTTGGCCAAATATTCAAAATAATATATTTGTGATTAAATTAATAGAATTGAAAAGTTGATGATTATTAACTTAACATAATTAAAGGTGAGTGGCTAAATTAGCCGTGGTATTATTAGGGGTGTGCATGGTCCGGGCGGGCAGTTCTCAACCTAGAACAGAGAATCACCCGCTAAGAATCAGTTCCAAAAAATTGGAATTGGGAATCGCCCGCTAATTATATGGATCCACTCGGGAATCGAACCGCTAGTCCGGTCCGGTTCTCGGGTGTATCCATAGAACCGATTTAACCTCCACACCTTTCCTTTTTCGCCTTCAACCGGTTGCGACCCTCGCTCCGCTTCCGTCTCGGCCACCACCACCATCTTGGCCATTGCCTCTATCGTCTCCCACTCCTCCCTCGAGACCGACAATGAGGAGGACAACGGGGACGATGAGCCGTTCTTAGACCTAAAATTCGCCCATCCCCAAATATGAGGATGATGGGGAGAAGCCTGAGGAGGGGGAGGAGGAGGGGGTAGAAGTGGGACGAGCCCAACAATGAAGAGAATGATAGTGACAGTGAATGCGAAAATGGCGACAATGTGCAAAGAGAGTTCAAGTTCAAGGGAGGAAAAGAGAATTAACTCACTCAATGGGAGATGAATAAATCCGAAGGTGAATCAGAGAGGAAGAGGAAGCTGGGGAGATTTTGAATTAAGAGAGATGAGATGGAGTAGAAAAGTAGTGAATTGAAACAAGATGGTGATTAGAGCCCTAAATTTTAGATTTGCTAATTTTATTTTTTTAACATTAAAAATTAATATATTATTATAATATAATCGGTCCGATCCGATTGGGTGGGTGGGCGGATCCGCACATGAAACCGGAAATTGGAATGGTATCTACCGAATCGGAACGATTTCCTTAAGAACCACCGGTTTCGGGAGGTTCGGATGGGTCCCGGTTCTTTTGCACACTCCTCAGTATTATGACTATTTTTATATTTATTCTTGCTATTTCATGTTTTTTTTATAAAAAAAAAATTCCCAGAATGCGAGAACAAGACACAAAGGGGCTCGCTTTCGACCGAAGGACGACGACGGCACCGACTCCCTTTCTCTCTCTACGGAGCACAGTTCTAGTAGCGTCTTTCCCCCCGCCCTGACAGTTTCTCTCTCTAGACCATCGTCGCCGTCGCCGTCTTCATCGAGAGGAAGAGGAGTAGACCTCGCCCCTGACCCGGCTTCCTCTCCGCCCCTCCCCTGCGCGTCGACCTCCGACTCTGCCGAATTCCGTTTCTCCCGCCGAGGTAATCCGATGCTGAATTCCGCTCTTCGGCGTTCGTTTCGATCGTCTTCAGGACCGGCGGAATCTTAGCCTGATTGGGTTCTTTCGCAGCCCGGAATCTTCCGCTTTGCGTCCTTCGATTCTTCTGATGAACTTCCATCGCTCAATTCGGGTTTTTTGTTTTTATGTTCGATTTTTTCATTTTTAGGGTTTTCTATTGATGGCGCTGAATTGGGTGTTGCTGTCACTCGTCCGGTCGAGTTTGTCAGTGATTCCGATAGGATAATTCGATGTCGTGTCCACGTGCCTGTGAATTTTACTTGCTGTTCCGCGAATGTTGTCTGTCTCGTCGTAGTTTGATTGGCGGTGTCTCGATTTGAATCATTTAGGAGACGCCCTTTTTAATTCTGTTGGTAAATTTCGATTTTGATATCTTGCTTCCCCTAAAATGTAGTTTTTAGCCATTCAAGATATTCTTTTCTTCTTTTTTTTTAATTTCTTTACACATGCCTGCGAAGAGTATATGTAGAGTTTTAAGTATCTTTTTAATGCCCGACGACTTAACATTTATGTTTTCTTACCTGTTCTAAGTAGATGGAGCAGTCTCCATTGTCTCTCACGTATAAAGGATCGATACTAGAAGCAATTTCTGAAGCCAAAATACAGAGGAAACTTTTCGTTGTCTACATTTCGGGTAATCGCTCTTTGATAATTAGGTTGTATTGCCTCGATCAGTACCGAAGAGTAAAACTGAGACAGGTGTTGAGACTCTTTTATTGCTGCTACTGCACATATGGAGCCCCTTTTGATTTCTTCGTCTTGCGTTCTCTGTCTCTTCTCTTTTACTATATCCTTTCTCTGTCGCTTTTAGCTGTTAGTCGTACCTAAGCTGCAAAAGTATCTGTGTAGAGGGAAGATTCTAGGACCTTTTTTGGCCACTAATTAGGCTATTCGATTGTTTAATTCTTATATAAGAAGGATAGAGTTGATTTACATTTAGGATGTCACTAAATGTTTTCCTGTTGCCGCATGTCGATATAATGCTAATTGCTTGTAATCCTAGGTTAGGGTGCATCCTGTGGATTTAAGTTTGAAAGCATTTGGATAATGTTTATTTTTATCTAGGAGTTAAACCAGGAGGATCCATTGAACTTATGCTTTGAAGGAAAGGGAGCAGTTGATTGACTCTCGTGTACATTATATGTTTAAGTGCTGGCTCATGGATGTGCTCATGACTTGTAGTCCTGGACGCAGATTTCTTTTCTTCTCTTCCATTTGAAAATTTCCCTTGATTTTGTACACTGCCTTGATTTTGTACACTGCATTATTTTATATCTATCCTTTTCCCTTTTTCTTACCCTGTAATCAGTACAGAGTAATTCTTTCTTGTCAATGCCATATTCTTGCTTCAGTATTCCTTCAAAAGCAATAGTTGGTCTGGGGGGGACCTTTTGTCAATCTAACGACAATAATCATTTTTATTTCACTTAACTTTAAGTATACATGACCCTGCCTTTTCATCCAATGGCAGGTGAAGATGCTGAATCAGCACGAATGGAAGAAACTACTTGGAGGGATTTCCGTGTAAGTTTTATGATTTAGTGCTCAAAGGGTGTTATCTAAGTAGGCTGTACAACTTTCATGCCATTGGGCTACTTTTTCTTTCAAATTTTTGTGGCTAATCCACTGCACTGTTGGCGCTTTGATGCTTGAATCAGGTGTCAGAGTCACTGTCCAAGTACTGCATCTTTCTTCATGTCCTCGAAGGAAGTACAGATGCCACTAACTTCTCGAAAATATGTATCCTTTTATTGGAGTGCTTCTCATTGAAATCATTTTGTTGGTCTTTATTTTTATTTTTTATAATCATGACTGCTGTATTCTTCATGTTTTTACAAATTAATGTCTCTGTCACTTTCTGCACTTTTTTCCTCTGCAAGATAATTTTAGCTTTTGTCCCAACAATGAGCATAGGAAATGTTTTTCTGCCATGTTTGAAGTTTTTTCTTCATGTGCATGAAATTGCTTTTGTTTTATCTATTTTCTGTAGAAGTGTGAATTCCTCCCTCTGCATAATGTTTCGCTGTGGTATCAATTTTTTTAAGTAAAGACCCTATCCTTACATCAAGCTGTACAGATCCCCAGGGATCTGTTCCTTGCATTACAGCTGTTGGGTATAATGGTGTGAAACTTTGGGAAAATGGTGTGTTATATCTGTTCTTTTTCCCAAGTATCAATTGCATTATTTGATGAAATTCTTTTGTTTGATACTTGTTTCTCTTGTATGTTTAGAGGGATTTATCAGTGCTGAAGATCTAGCATTAGGCCTTGAAAAGGCATGGTTGAGTCTACATATTCAGGTATGCCACTGCGGTCCTTCTTTCTATGCTGAAGACTTTCTTTGATGAGTTATTACTGGCTTGGTTACCCTTTTAGTATAATCCTTCAAAAGTATGGTGCTCTTTAAAGAACTTATTGTCTAGTATTGTTTTCCATAGTTTATAAAAGAAGCTTGTTTAGGTCAAAAGGGAAATGAGGGTGGCATTTTCAGAGCTACATGATTTTACTCTCAGTCCCTTCAACATTTAAAATTGAGTTGGTTTGGCTAAGCAGTGGTTTTTTCTGGTGCTCTTTGGTTTTAAGCCTTGCTAGTTTTTGCATAATCTTTCTTCATGGAATGTTTTGTTTTTTTCTCTTTTGAGTTTTCTAAAATTGACTGGTCTTACTTCTCATTAGGACTTCACTTCTGCTATTTTGCACCTATACGATTTAGAATATATAGATTATCTCACACCTACCCTCATATCCTTATTTGTACTCACCAGAATTGAATTGTATGTTTTGAACATTAAGGCATACTTATAGGTTGGAAGGCCTCTCCATCATTTGGTTAAGTTGGGAAAAGTTTTCTGTCCATCCTACAACAAATTTCAATGGGCAATCTCGAGTTCTCCTCTTTGGGGCTAAGCTTGTCCTGATTCCCCTAGACCTGATTTATAGGAAAATTTACCATACATATTAATAATAAATTGTCTAGATACTCCTATCTTTCGAGTGTTGCATCTGGCGACCCTGTATACTTTAAAATTGATGATATTTGTCGTTGTACTGTGTGTATTGAAATAAGTAGTCCATTCATCCCACATTTATAAGTCTTTTTAACAGAATCTTCCTATGTGGCAGGCTCAAAGGATGCCTTGTCACTTAAGCTTGTTGGAAATTCTAATGGAAGTTGGATGTATGGATTATGTTCTTAAATATGTGGTGTTCAAACACTAATAACCCTGATTTGAAAACAAAGGGTCTTTTGATGAAAACTCCAATTTCTCCTATATATTTTAAAGTAATGAGCAGGCTCGAAGAATGCCCTTATGGTTAGTGTGGGGCCCACATTGGCCTGGGCCAATTTCTAGGCCTAATAATTTCCCAAAATAAGCCCTTGGTTGGGTCTTCATTTCTGCTGATCCACATGTGAGATATCAAAGACTTAAAAATCTTGACTTCATGATATTTTCGCTAAATTTGGAGGTGACTAGACTTATCTAAGCAGTTTTCTTATCACATTAGGTGCCTTCTTGATACAAAATATCTAGTTATTTTTCTGTTTAGATGATGCCCATGAACAAAGCTAGTTTTCAGCTCTTTTATATGTACCTGGAATGAGATTGTAACTTTTGCATGTCCTATTCAGTCATAGGAAGTTCATTCAGCAACTGTTTCAACTCTTTCCTTTTAAATCATGCAGGTTAAACCCATTTTTAATCATGATACAACAAACCCCAGGCACAATCATCAGGAGCTTTGGCTTTGATACCTACAATGAATTTTTAGCCATCTTTAAAATGTGTTTTGATGAAACTATTAATGGGTTAGAAACAATAATGGACCTGTTTTTCAGCTGCACATTGTACTGTATCATTGAACTATTTGATAGCGAACTAATAGGGGTGGAACGGGAAAAAGTCAATTTACTTGTTTGTGTTCTTTATATTTTTCACTTGTCCTGAGTTATGGATACATCTAATTTGTATGTAGTCCTCCACTACTTGGTCTATAAGAATCATATCTGATATTCACAATTAAGGACACAATCATAAAGGAAGGCATATATTAGTCAATGAAAGAAGCTGAAGGTGGCATTAGACCACCTCTACATCATTATTAGCTCCATCCTGATTTCGTCTCTAGATTTTTATTCTCTTGAGGGGTACTAGTTTGCTACCAAGGTGGAAAAAGGATATCTTGATGTGCATATCAATAGCTCAATAATTCCTGGTATCCTTTAGCAGCAGTTTTTCAGATGGTAAATTTTAAATTTCCTGGTGATGACTTGTGCATGTGCAAATGCACTCATATATTCTCTAAACAACTGCTAGCTATTGTAGGAAACAACTGCTAGTGTTTTGACTGCAGCACTCGCTGCTAGAAATTCTGAACCATCTGGTTCTCATGCTTCAAGTACGGCTTCAATAGAGCAAGGTAGTTCTTCAAGAACAGCTGTTAATTCTTCATCTGACGAGCACAATCAAGGATCTGATACTGTACCTTTGGTGTCCACTGAGATACTCGAGGAAAAAAGATGCTGTGAAGACATTGCTGAGGTTTAATTCATATTCCGCCGTTACCTATTGTGTACCTGTTTTGTTTATTTATTACAAGCCTCTTATTTGCGTTATGCGCAATCTGTCATAATATGGCAGAAAATTGATGACGACAAGCCATCTTTAAAGGCAGACTTTCAAGATGACTCAGCGAGTCTTGGGGATGGGAAATCCTCTTCTTCAGCTGAGGCGTCTAAAGGATCAGGAGATCCTAGTTCATCTGATCTTGGCAACAACTCAGATGATCACAAGTCTTCCCACATTGAAAAAAGAAATTATGTCTCAGAGGAAGCTGCGAAATGCTCATTGGAGATTTCAGAAATCCCAGAGTCAAACTCTAAAGAATCAAATGTAACTTCATCAGAGGAAAAGCCTTGTTCTGTGGAGGATGTAGATGTTGATTTGACTTGCAAACGTCCCAGTAGTAGTCAATCAATGGATGTCCATTTAAATATCCGCTTGCCCAACAGTATAAGTCTTCAACACAAGTTCTCTGTGACAAACTCTTTGAGAGCAGTCAAAGAGTATGTGAACGAAAATCAAGATAGTAACTTTCACTCCTACAATTTGGCCATTCCATATCCTCGAAAGGTATTTACTGATCAAGGTATGATTATGCAGATCTTTTCTGAACCCCTCTTTAATTAGAGTGACTAATTTATCAAATCAATCACTTTATTTTGTGGTTAAGCAATTCTTTTAGCTTATCTGTAAGCATCATTTCTTACATTCTTGTGATGAAGGAACTACTCTTAGTCCGTTCACTTTTCTAGATTTGGATTTTTTTTGGCTTGTATGTTTTGGTTTGTCTATGGAGCATGAGTCTTGCTAAGTCTTTGGGTTTACCTTTTAAGTGAAGAATTTTATTGGGCAACTTTAGTTTTCGCGGGAAAAATATTTGCATTTTTCTGTTTGGAATGGCTTGCAGTAATCAATAAGGATAGGGTGGCGGAAACATGTTAAACCCTATAGATATGACTCAGCATGTGGCCACAGATAATATCAACGAAACGCTATTATGGAGTTTCCTCAACCCAAGACCGAAACTGACTGAGGGAATTGAGACATGTATTACCAGGCCAGAAGGACTAGACTACCTGAGTTGATAGTCTGAATATACTGTTAAGACGTGAGTTTGGTTCTGGCTAGAAAGATAGGTACCAACCTGAGCAGGAGACAGACTTTGAGAAACAACTTTACCTGAGAACTGAAGCAGTTAGGAAAGAAAGGATAGTTGAAATTTTTACTTCAGTCTGGCAAGGCTGTTTTGATCTCTCATGTGTGGGGTGATAAGAAGGGTAGTTGAATTTTCAGCTCAGTCTGGGCAGGCTGTGCTGGTTTCTCTTTTGTGGGTTAATTTCCTTACCCAGAGGGAACCACTTAACAGTAGAGGCATGGTGAGAGCAATGTTAAATTTAAGAACATGGCCATGTTGGTGCTTTTGTATGCTTAACAGCTTGGATGCTACTCTCTGGAAACGGTTGATAGCAAGATGATTGTAGCGCCATTATCCTGAGGTCAAGGGACGAATCTGTTGTTTCTGAAACACTTAAGGACAGCTAGACATACTTGATATAGTAGGATCATGGAACATGACATTCAGGATATCTAATTACTCAGAGAAATCTGACATATCTATGTTGGACGTCCATTGTTAGATCTGCTTCTTGAATTGATTAGTTACTCAACTTTGGGACAACAATTTTTATTTTAACCCCTAGTCAGGTAAGTAGCATTCAAAAGAATGTGCTAATTTTCAGTGTCACTCAACTTTTGTAGACATTGTCAAATTTGTGAGTATTGTTATTTAATATGGAGAGTGCAAGAGTTGATGGTAAAATAGTTGGTATAATCACACTCCGTTTTTTTGGATATCATACGGTGGTAACACCTGTGAAATATTAGATCGAATTCAAGTGTGATATAAGTGTCTCTATTCCCTGTGCCTTCCTGCAATGCTGTCTCTTATGCATGTCCATAATCCAGAAGTTTTAGTGTTATCATGTCACGTTTGGTTTGTCTGCCAATCTCTTAGGCAGTAATTTCATTTCATTCACATGGATCTTTATTTTCCCTTATAGCAGTGTGCTTGCCATAAAATGTTATCCTTTTCCAGCTAAAATGCTGTTTATAAGTTCACATTGCATCTTTTATGTTGTTTGTGTAGATTTGGACAGATCTTTGTTGGAGCTGGAACTGGTTGGTAGACAAGCATTGATAGTGGTTCCGCTAGAAAGAGGTACAAATCATAATAGAGGAGGTTCCCTGTCCCAGCACCAACCAAGTTCAACTGATGATTCTTCTGATGGAAATAATGGAGGATACTTTGGAATTGTGAGAAGGATCTTGTCCTACATGAATCCACTTTCTTATCTTGGAGGTGCATTCCGCTCATCAGGTTTGACACGGGATTAAATAGCTCGTAGCAGTACCTCAGTCTCTCTAATTATGATAAGTTTGATCTCATTGTGTTGAGTTGGTTTGAATTTGATAACATCTTCCTAGTTTCCATTGCCCCCGCATAAGCATCAAATTAGGCATTGATGTGGTCTATCACATTCAAGATTCTTCTAATTTTTTTGGTAAAAAACTGGATGTTCATTCAAAAGGACTGGAAGCATTGTCCACGAGTACATCAGTGCCATGAGGAGGTGTCATACAAAAATCAGAATGCAACAAAACAGCATTGTTGCTTACCAGATAGTTCATAGATAGATTACACTTGAAGCTTCTATTTATGAGTAAATTATGGATGTGGTTTTTGGATATGGATGTGAAGTTTCTCATGCAGTCATTTTATTTGTGGCTTTCTTGTTATTGGGTGGTGGAATTTTATTAACATAGGAGAAAAAGTTTTGAAGTGATGGATGAAGTTCATTGAACTCTTTCAGACTGATGCACTCCTTCTTTAGTTCACTGGATGAATGTGATTGCTGCTTATGTTGAGTGAGTCACGCACATAGATTTTACTTGCGGGAGCTGTGGTGGTATCTATGAATGCCAATTGTTATGGTAATGATGGGTGCCATGCCTGGCAAGTTTTGTGCATTACGTTGTCCTTCTGGAGCCAAAATTTTTGCTTCAGTGCAGCTTCTGCCATTGCTTTCTAAGACTAGATTTTGCTTATATAGCTTAATTGATCTGGAAAAGAACCGTATTGACTCTGTATATATTGACGTTGATGCTTCAGATCCTAATCTTCCCCCTCAAAATAACTCGGCAACAACAGAAGGACGGAATCTCCGTGACTCGACAAATCAGAACACTTCCACGGGAAGCAGAACTGAGGGTGGGAGCAGGAGAACAATGTCATCCCCTTTTGGTAGCAACATACATACTCTGAAGCATGACGAAGATGATAATCATTTCAGCGATAGAAATTCTTTCTGGAATGGGAACTCTACGCAGTATGGCGGCAATGGCGATGAAAGATAGGATGTGATTATATGAATATGTTAATGTTTTTGTTTTCCTCTTGTTTCTTTTTCAGGCCAGTGTTAATTTTATATAAAGATGTGAAATAATGGAGTCGGGATGGATGTTTGATCAGTGATGTTCAGATCTTGCTATAGTGAAATTGCAATATATAATCCAAAATTTGTGAAGTTGGTTGGTGCTTTATGTTATGCATCCTATGATGGACTGGGTTCCGAGATTTCGTGGCTGGGAAAAGGCAGTGATTCTCGTGGGGAGAGCACGGCCGAAATCTGGGCAGCAAGGATATAGGTGGCAGTTGGGTGCCGGGTTGTAAGTAGGCCGATCTAATTTTGTCTCCTAAAATTTTCAAGCAACAGCAACGGGTAAGGTAATTTGATTTTGTTCAAGTGATTTTGCACATACGAGGCAAGAAAGAACGGTTTCAAATTCTGTGCAGATTTCATATCTAGAGACAAGAACTTATCTATTAAAATAGGTTTCTCATTTTTGGAACTTGAAACTTAGCCTACATATCCTGTAACCTCGAATCTATCCTGTCATAAGTTTTAGGGTCGGCTCCAAGGTCTACTTAGATTTTGCATTTTTATCAATTAAATTATAATTTTTAATAATCACTACTTGCTTATAGTTCACTCACCATAATTTACAATTAAATACATGAAAAATATGAAACATTAATAATTAAAAGTCTTAGTCATAAAATGGAAGCTCAATATGAAACATTAATAATTAAAAGTCTTAATTATAAAATGGAAGCTTAAATTAGTGATTTCGGATTATACACTCGTCATCAAATGTTATGAAATATCACAAGATTATGCAAAGATATAAATCAAGAAAAACATAAAAATTTATTCAAAATTCTAAATGATAGGTTTCGAGTGAAACCTATCATGAAAACAAATGGCCCGTTTGTTAATGTTCTTTTTTCCTGTTTTTGAACAAGATTTCTATTTTTTTGTTCTAGGGAACAAAAAAACAACGGAAACGCGTTTGTTTGCGTTTTTGTTCCAAATCTATTTTTGTTTGCAGGAACACATTTGGAACAGAAACAAGAAACAAAAACAGAAACAAGAAAAACGTATTTCTTGTTTTTGGAACAATTTTTAAGAACAAATTTTTTCTCTCTCCTCTTTTTCTTCTCTTTTTTTCTTCTTTTCTTTTTCTTTTTTCTTTGGCCGGTCGCCGGCCTCGGCCACGGCTGGTGATCGGCCGTCGACGGCCAGCGACCTCGCCGGAGCGTCGCCAGCCCCTGGCAAGGCAAGCCCGAGCTCGCCCAGCCACCAGCGAGACTCGCCGGCCTAGCGGTGGCCCAGCGAGGCCGAGCCTCGCCGACACGGGGCAAGGCTAGGCGAACCTCTCCGTGGCTGAGCGAGGCCGCCGGCCCTCGTCGGCCGGTCGCCAACCATGGCCAAGGCCGACAACCAAAGCCAAAAGAAGAAAAAAAGAAAAAGAAAAAGGAAAGAAAAATAAAATAAAAATATTAAAAAATTAAAAGAACAAAAAAAGAACACAAATTTACCAAACGTGTTTCGTTCATTTTTTATTAGAACAAGTTTACCAAACGCGTTTTTTATTCAAAAATTGTTCCCTAGAACATAAACACTTTTTTTTCTTTTCGTTCCTTGGAACAAAAAAAAAAATAGAAATATTACCAAACACACCCAAAATTTTCAATTTTTGGAACATGGAATCTAAGGGCCTGTTTGTTAATATTCTTTATTTCTGTTTATGAACAAAATTTCTGTTTTTTTGTTCCAAGGAACCAAAAAAAAAAGAAGTAAACGCGTTTGTTTACGTTTTTGTTCCAAATCTATTTTTTTGTTCCTAGGAACATATTTGGAACAAAAACAAGAAACAAGAAAAACTTGTTTCTTGTTTCAAAACAATTTTTAAGAACAAATTTTTCTCTCTTTCTTTCTTTTTCTTCTCTTTTTTTCTTCTTTTCTTTTTCTTTAGCCAATCGCCGGCCTCGGCCATGGCCGTCGAGGGCCAGCGACCTCGCCGGAGCGTCGCCGGCCCGCGGCAAGGCCGAGTGTCGCTAGCCCCTGGCGAGGCTCGGCCTCACCTTGGTTGGGCGAGCTCGAGCTCACCCGGATCCGGTGAGCTTGAGCTCGCCCAAACACCGGCGAGGTTCGCCGCTCGCCGGCCCGGTGGTGGCCCGGCGAGGCCGAGCCTCGCCGATGGCTAAGTGAGCTCGGGCTCACCCAGCCAAGGCGAGGTCGAGCCTCGTCGGCGCGGGGCAAGGCTAGGCAAGCTTAGGCTCGTCGGATCCGGGCGAGCCCGAGCTCGACCTCGCCGGGGGCCGGCGAGCCTCATTGTGGCCGGGCGAGGCCGCCGGCCCTTGTTGGCGGTCGCCGGCCATGGCTAAGGGGCAACCGGCCAAAAAAGAAGAAAAAAATATTAAAAAATTAAAAGAAACAAAAAAAAGAACACAAATTTACCAAACGTGTTTTCGTTCATTTTTTATTCTCGAAACAAGTTTACCAAACGCGTTTTTTTTATTCAAAAATTGTTCCTCGGAATGAAACACTTTTTTCTATTTCGTTCTCCGGAACAATTTTTAAACGAAATGTTATCAAACGCACTCTAACTTGCTTTTCGTTCATTTTTTATTAGGAACAAGTTTACAAACGTGTTTTTATTCAAAAATTGTTCCTCGGAGAATGTAAACACTTTTTTTTATTTCTGTTCTTTGGAACAATTTTTAAACAGAAATATTACCAAACGCGCCCTAACTTGCATATTTTGAAAGGAGCCAATAAGTTCTCATCAGTTTAGTTCTAAGAATTTTTTTTTTTTTTTTGGTCGAATGTTTAATTCTAAGATTGCATATCCTATTTCGGAATCATGCTCGCTCATATTACGAGGGAGGAAATCTTCCTTAAAAAAGCCATGTGAAATTAAAAAAAGTAGGAAAAAAAAAAAAAAAAAGAAAATTGATGTTTTGAGCAAGGTTGTGGAGGAGGATGATAAGCAAGAAGTCAAACTCAGGATATACGAAGGGCCACGTCGGCCTTGCACGGTAGGGAGTGGCGGGCGGGCTCCGGCTCCCCACTAAAACCCTTTCTCTCCTTCACTCACTGACTCCCCAAATCTCACTCTCCATTTTCGTCTCCTCCTCCGATGGATGCCACTTTGACTTTTGTACTCCATCTAGGCGGAGGAGGAGGAGGAGGAGGAGACGAAAATGGGGAGTACAAAAGCATGTCATTGGGTTCTAGATGGAGTGCAAAAGTCGAGAAATCTATACCCATTCACGAATGCAAGAAACCATACATAAAGGAAATAACCTGCCCCAACTACACCACTCTCCTACCCGTGGCCTGCCAATTGATCGCGAACTACCAACTAGACAGTGACAAATCAGACTCGACTGCTACCAGGAACCAAATCAGATCATACAGACCATGCACAGACAGGAACCTCGTAAAAAACCTGCTGACATCCTCGGGGCTGAACTCGACATTGTCGGACCCCAAGCTCTGGGCAAAGGCCGCCATCCTCCTGGCAATGTCGATCGCCTCCTGTTTTCTCTTCTTCCACTTAGATTCCATGTGGATCCGCTGGTGGCGATGAACGTGCAGATCCTGGGGCCCTTGGTGAACCAGATGGCGTCCTGGCAGCCCGGATGTCCTTCTCGTTGCACCGGGAGAGGCTACAGATGACGGGGACATAGCCGTGGGGCTCGACGGTGTTGCTGACCTCGAGGGCAATGGCCTTGACTGCGTCAAAGTCGTCCTGGGAGGCAGCGGGGAACCCAGCCTCAATGATGTCGACGCGGAACTTGGCGAGCTGGCGGGCGATGTCGAGCTTCTCCTCGGAGGTCATAGTGGCACTGGGGGACTGCTCGCCGTTGCGGAGGGTACTTCTGATATTGATTCAACAATTTTATAGGTAGAGGAGTACTCGGGCTTGCATGCACAACCTCATAAAGCTATTGTTGGAGCTAATGCCTTTGCTCATGAAAATGGCATCCATCAGGTCAGTGGCTATGAACTTTGAGTTTGTGGCTTCTTTTCACCTATTTGCTTGCTTTTCTTGAATAATTTCTTTAGTAATTTCTCTGGCAATTCATTTTAGATGCCTAACTGCTAATGCTCTTGGTGGGATAAATCTCCTTATTGGTTACTTATTATATGGTGCGAAAACTTTTGCCGTCATTTTAATTGTGGACTCTGCCGAAACTAAGGAGCTTAAACTGATATCTTATGGTCTTCTAACGTTGCCCAGTCAAATTTTCTTTTATTCTATTGCCTAGTTTACTGCTGGATGCGGAGTTTAACCATGACATTTTTACCTCGAGACATTGATTCTAGAAGCAATAAATACTACTCTTCCGGCTTTTGTTCTGTTCCAGATGATGTTTTCTTTAGCCGCTAAACTTGAAGGAGCTGATTTAAGCTTTGGTAGCAATTTTAGGAGATCTATCTTAGGTTTTGTAGAGACTGACGTTTGGTGGTTGTTGATGTGGCTGTGAATGGTGGATATGCTTGGAGGCGCAGCGCACAATCTAAACTCCTGGAAGGAATAGAACAAGGATACCACGGCCGTGAGGCTGTAAATGGTCCAATCAGAGATAGATGGTCTGTAGATTGACCCAAACATTTGCATAATGAACACCACTTTTGAAGAGATTAATTGAGCTATGGTAAGAATTTTAGAGACCGTAACCTCTTTAGATCTTTCAAGAACCAAACAGGTCTTCAGTTTTGTTCATATTCCTCTTTGAAAACATTGAGAGTATCATTTTGTTTGTCTCCTAGTTTGAAGAAGACTTTTCAATTTTCAGAAAACTTTAAAGCAAAGAAAATTGCCACACGTATCCATTTTCTTGGTCGCTGCTGAAATTATAAGTATAAAACTTAAATATCTCAAGTAATCACATTAATTTATTGGGATTTTAGTTCGTGTTTTGATTTCTCATTCTCATTGACAACTAAATATATTTGAGAAAAAATTGGTGACAACTATGATATTGCCTCTGACAGTGTTTTTTTTTTTTTTTTTTTTTTTTTTTGCCTTCTCTATAGGACGGAATGCTGAGACACAAAGTTACATATGAAATTATATCTCCCGACGATATTAGACTTGAGCGAACCAATGAAGCAGGCATTGTCCTTGGAAAATTGAGGTGAGGTGTTTTTGTGGTGATTGTGTCAGTTCCTTTGTAAAGGTATTGGTATGCATTAACTTATCAAATGTAAATACATAGCCTAAAACTTGTCAATATATTGCTTACTAGAAAGGGTCATGCTAATTCTACCCCCAAATTAGCTCCATACAAATCCTAAAAAATTAGGTGACAAAAGTGGCCTCATGAGTACCCATCTCTTTCCCTTAGCCTGCTCAAACTAGCCTCTGGACCACATGCCCCCACCATTGCTGGCCTCCACACACTGCCGCCATCATACAGTCATCACTTACCTCTGCCACTGCTCACATATTCACTGTCAAATCTCTCTCTCTCTCTCTCTCATGTGACTCTGCCCTCAAGCACCAACCCTCGCCACTTCAAGCTTTAAGCGCATTCCGCCATGATCACTTGGATCGAGGCTGTTTGAGGTGGTCAACCTTAGATTGACCTGGGACTGTGGTTGTGAGGTCTTGGACTCTTGGCAAACCGAGCACATGGAGGTGCAGGCGGAGAGAGGGAGAATGGAGGACGTTGAGAGATCAGGCATCAATACCAATCAACAAATTGAAATCAATGGAAACCCGAAGAGTGGCAACTAGCAACTCGCAGCTTGGTCTGGCAGCAATGGTGTTGGTCTGGCCGAGTTGGCTGGCGAAGTAGCGTGGACTAGCAGATGATCTGGGCTTGCAAAAGACAGTTCTTGAAGGGGGCCGTAAAGTTTTTTTGTGGATCTAAGATGAACGAAATAGATTTGATAAAAATCGATGACCTCCTGGACATAAGTCATTGAGTTTTATGTTCTCTTTAAAGATACTAACTAGAGTAGAGTTGAACAAGAACAAAACTTTGATGAAAAGATGATTAGTGAGGGAACCCAATCCAAAAAATAGTGTGTGCTTTGGGGGGGTAGGGGGGAGAGAGAGACCATGGACATAGTGTAAATGCCATAATAAAAGCCATTAGACATATTATAACAGTCACTAAATACTAGATTTGGCTTGCATACCATTCAAAGCAAATTTTAGTAAACTCAAGTTCCATTTGAAAAGCTAATGCAGCGAGTTGAACATCACGAGCTTGGATAATGTGGTTCAAACAAATCCCGCTGTTTGGTTTCTTCTTATATGCCTTTGCTACTGACCTAAGATTCATTGCAGTTTGTTCTCTTTTTAAAAATTCTTCTGTGGTGCTGCACTGGCTTTACTTCATCAGAGTTGCGATGCATGAGATGTTTCCTAGGGATTTCTTCTTAATGAGCTCGTTTCAGCTTTTTGTTTGCAGATCCAAGCTTTTTGAGCAGTTTGGTTGGGGGAATTATGCTTGTTTTGTCCATACAGTATGTTAATTCATTATTAGGCTGCGTGAGTTTTTCTTGGCCTCCAAGTCTTCATTCATTGTCTTTAGATGCCATGACAAGGCTCAAGTCGTATGGGCAAATTCTCATCTTGGTCGGTCGAGGTGCTGTTACAGCAACTTCTGCTGCCCTTGTGGAAGAGTTGCTTTTCAGATCACGGTTAACTGAAGACATTGCTGCTGATCTTGGATACCACCCGGGAATTATTTTGTCAGGGCTTGCATTCTCCCTGTTCCAGAGGTACATTGCTTTAATTAAGTCATGTTCCTTACAACTTTTTGACTCCTTTTTGTCCTTGGATTTTCTCCTTCAGTTTTCTGTTCTTCATTTGTTGCGGGAAAATGTCTATTGGGGCCAGGAAAAGCATGTTACTCAAAATATGACAAGTAAATCAGCACTCCTGGAAATCAGGTTGTAACTTGGTGACCACCCTTTTCTATTTTAAAGTAATCATGCAACACTACTAACCTGTTCTTACTGAAATCTTGGTTCTAGATTGAACATGCTTGCAAATTTTTTGTTTTTTTATTGAGAGAAGTTTACACAATAAACATTCTGACGATGAAGGCAAACTTATGACTTGCCAAACTTGCCTTCTTGAAAGGCTTAGATCTGTTAGTGTCATGTCACATTCTTTAGCAGCTACAATGAGGACAATGTTCTTTCTTCTTAGCTTGATCTTTCATCCTTTCTCTTTTAGGTTAAAGCGTCTGCTTCAAACCTGGTTCATGTTTCTGTCATGCACTTGATCAATTTGCTTCTGACCTGATCTTCCCTTTGAGTCAACATCAAAGATACTTGATTTATCCGCCACATTTCAGGTCTCCATGGGCAATACCTGGGTTGTGGCTCTTATCACTAAGCTTGGCTGGGCTTCGACAAATCGGTGAAGGTAGCCTCTGTGTTCCAATTGGGCTCCGCGCAGGGATATTAGTCTCAAGTTGCACTCTCCAATCAGGTGGCTTTTTGATCTACAACCCCAACTTCCCCCTTTGGATAACGGGGACTCATCCTTTCCAACCATTCGGTGGGATAGTTGGCCTTACATTCTCTTTGGTGCTGGCAATTATGTTCTATCCAAGAGAAGCCACCATGAAAAAGGAACTTACAAGACCCATACGGGAGTAGCTACATGACTAGTGGATTGATGCACGATTTGGAGGGTATGGAACTCTCTGCATTCTATTTTTGGGTAGGCGCATCGGTAATGGGAGATGGTTTTAGCCTCCGCCGGTTTTTTTTCTTTCTTTTACTCATGAAGGTGTAGATAGAAATAGAATACCTCAGAAATAGAAGGCAATTTTGACAGAGCGTGTTGTGTCGATGCGTGTATCAATAATGGAATCAATATTAAATTGTACAGTACGAGCTCTCTCCACCTCCTGTTCTTTTGTATTGATTGTCCTCTCTCCATACGTCAGATGTGTACAGCTGACTGGAACAGTCAATTCCAATATACAAGTTTTCCTTGTGATTTATTTTAAAAGACTTGTTTTGCCTCAGCAATTTTTTTTTTTTTGGATAGTCTTGTGCTATATCCAAGGGACTCGCTACCGTCGCTGATCCGAATTGCTAGTTTAAAAGCGAAGGAAAATGGTTGAACGCCAACTTACAAGTGGAAGACGACAGGTAAATTGAGGGGACACTGGGGAATAGAAGAAGGAAATTTCATTGAATTGACTTTTTGAAGAACCTAACCCAACATACATTCACAGCAGAAAGAAGCAAAAGAAAGATTGACGAAAGCAGTTGCAAAAAGAAAAACAAAAAGAAAAGCAAAAGAAAAGGCTCTCTTCCAATCCAATGCAATGGCAATTATTCCTCAACTCTCGAGAGAATTTGGAGCTGTCTGCCTCTTGAGATCTGCCTTTTGTTCATCTCTAACTCACTCAACGGCAAGGGGAACCAACTCGGCCTGTCAAGACAAAGGAGCAGTGTGTGAATATCCAAACAAGGAGTCAAAATATGCGTGCAGATTGTCGCGCTCATGATCTGATGAGAAGCCGAGTCTCTTACCAATTTCCGATACTTGAAGACATAGAACATTTCCAGGTAGCGGCGGCTCTCGAGACGGTTGAGATTCGAGACGTGCTTCCAGAAGCCATACACCGCCGTCAAGTTGAGCAGCCTCTTGGAGTAAATTTGCCATGTATACCTGCCAAAAGCAAAGCACCACATGTTACCCACGTGTTTCTTGAACAAGTTGAAATGTGCTCTTTTTCCCTATCAAAGATTGAACCTAACAAGAATCCCGGTCCTTACTTCTCCTCGATTCTCTGCATCGCCCCTTGTGATATCTTGTCCCAGTGGCTCAGGTCCACTTTGCACTTCTCGAAGAAGTCCACAAGGATCTCCACTGCCTGATCCCCGTGATAAGGATCAATGTGGAATTCAGACTTGCCGTGCACAATGATCTCAGCAGGACCGCCTAGTTGGATTGGCCAGCAAAAACTATTCCAATATCAGTAAAAAAGCAAGAACCTACGATGAGGATCCGAGGAGTAATATCCAGCCCCTGTTGTTTGATACGGTGAAGCATCTCACTCTCCAATGCACGAACTTGGTCCAAGATGTACACAACCTACAAAATGTGAACAATGCATGATGATGGAATTGCATGTAGAAATACTGGCAAGAGATGCTAAATCAATATTTGCGACAATCAATGACCTGGCCACCGGTATCGGGATATCCGAGGACATCGTCTTGGGCAAAGTAACTGTGAGGCGACATGATAACAATGTTAAAGACCATGGGGATTCTTCCCAAGAAATTCTCGAGGGTGCATGGATCGGGAGCCTCAAGTAGATCCAGAAGAAGCCGAATCATTTCAAGCACATGCTCGGCGGTGTCACCCCAGCCCCTCTCTAGCCCAATTTCCTGAAACTTGTGCTTGAACTGAGAGTAAGGTGTCTCAGGTTTGAGGGCAGAGAGGTACTCCTCTGCCTTCCTCAGGACATGTTGGAGCGAGAAGATATTTTGAATTCTTGTGTTGACCATCATGTTCTGCATCACAGATCAGCATAAATGAGTCTCAAGTAATTGTTTGTGAAAAAAAAAAAAAGGATTCAGTCCATGCATCTAAAATATGAGCAACTCTGAACTGTCCTTTCAACAGTCATGAAGTTATGTGAATGTCGCAATGTTTCCTTTGAGTTGTCATTACACAATCTTGTTAATACAATTGAGTGATACGCGCGGCACATAAGAAGTAGATCCAAGAGAGTGAGATGAGTGTTATCTGCCCATGGGCTTACCTTTCCTTTGTAGCAATGAACTTGAAGGAACTCAAGCAGAGGGTGCAAGCTCTCCTTGTCATGGAAGAGCTTTGCCGAAAGGTGGCGGTTGAGGAACTCCACTCCATTTCCAATGGACTTCGAAAGAGTTGGGCAGGGAAATTGGGCGGTGAATGGCTCAAAGTCCAATTCAAGCACAAAGTTTCCATTCAAACTGCAACAGAGTAAGCGGCATTCATTTGCATATTATAGATCTCATGATGTAATGCCATGACTGCCAACAATCCACAAATTCGAGTAACCTACAGTCCTTCCGCCAAAAGCAAAGCATGCTAGCATCCATGTGGTGGTAAAAGCCAAAAATGAAAAAAGAAAGACTTACTTTCCATCGACAAGTTCTTCCTTGAAATGAAGGAACTCGGTCACTTGCAACTCCTCAACAACAAGGGCATGGATATTTACCCTAATGTACTCCCACACACCGGGCCTGGGACGCACAGCAAGGGCAATCCATGGAGGCAAGACTATTGCTTCCTAAAGAACAAAAGCATATTGATAGAACAGAGAGATCAAACGTAAAAAGATATTTTTCATACACAATAATGCATACTAGAAGAGCTAATACCTGACTGCGTCTCAGAGTACACAGCCCAGGTACTGCCGATGGAGATCAAACGGAAAAAGATATTTTTCATACACATTCATTAATTGGAATCTTCTGAGTTGTCATTTTGAAACTACTACGTCTCAGAGTAGGAGATTTCCATACACGGTCATTTCAAGTGACTGATTCGTAAATGAGCTCTCCATCTATTCCACCAGAAACCACTTCAATTTATCCTCAACTCACGCTTTCAGGAGCGACTAAGACAATGTTCACATTTACCAGAAATCTAACACAGGCAACTATGACAGCAAACCGATAAAAGAAAAAAAAAACGCAAGGAACTACAGCCTCTCTTACCGCAGGGAGAGTAACAATGAACGGAATTCCAGAACTGACCTTACCGCTGACCACGTCGGCAGCGAAATTGCAGACGGGGTTGAGCGTGCTCTCAATTTGCGCCTTCAGGATCGGGTCAGCGAGAGCTCCGACTTCCACAACCAGTGGTGCCTGACCATGCGGCCTTCGTCCGGTTCGCCATCGCACCCATCTCCAGCTCCTCCATCGCCTTGAATGCGGCTTGGAACTGGGGCTCCATCTCCTCCATGAACTCGCTCGTAAAGCCGATCCGGCTCACGTCCAGGAAAATCCCTAGCTCCCGGTGCTGGTACAGCCGGTTCACGTACCTCCTCCATAGCAAGAGGGAATCCTTCTCCAGCCCGCGCCTCTCCTTCTTCTCCGCGCCGTCGACCCGCCCAGGTCCGCCGAGATCTCCCTCGCAACCGAGCGGCCCAACGTCAAGAACAACGCCCAGTCAGCAGCGGGGAGCCTGGTGCCGCTCGGGAACGAGACCGAGGCCGCCTCCCTCCTAATTGAGGAGGGAGAAATGTTTTGGGCGGGAGCGTGATCTTTTCTTCTTGAAATGGTCAGGACACCTGTCGTGAATGGTTCTCAGCGGAAAACCATTCTTGAAACGTTCTAAAACCATTCACGCAGCAATCTGGCCATCATTAGTTTTGACTCTAGTCCGGATAGAAGAAATGGTAGAAAAGTATATGCCAGAAGCCATAACCAACGGATATTTATGGCACGTGTATACCCAAAAAGAAATTGATGAACTGGGGAGAAGCTAGAGGACACAGGCAGTAGATGAACTATATCAAAGTGTGGGTACTTTCGTGATTTTACTTTATTAGGGTGTGGATGGGGCCGATGTAGGGGTGGAATTATCATGGCTCTATCAAAAGTGAATGGTCAATGGCAACATTTTCTGAAATTAGCTACCTTTGCGATATTGTACTTGATAAAGTCAATGCTTCGGGGAAGATCACAAAACTAGAAAAGATCAAATTTCCTCTTATATAGCAGGACTAGTGAGGGCATTCTATTTTGTGAATTATCAGTGAATAACTTGGATGAAGGGAAGCTTTGGCCATTTGCACATCCTCGGTTTATTATTCACTGAGCTCTCTCTTCGGACGATAGGTGCACTGTTTCTGCTGTTTCTCACGCGGTCGATTCCAGAGCCGTTGACTGTCGGTTGAGGCTGGTTCTTGGTGGGAAGTGGCGCCTCCCAACCCTCTTCAAAACCCCCCGAAGCTGCTCCTGGTACAGCCCTTCCCTTAGATTCGCATGGCTCTTTTAGGTTAGGGTTTCTACCCACCTGGGTTGGTGCTATGTTTCTTCTGATGGGATGGATCAGGTGGGGGATAAGACCCATTTTGTGGATGAGGGGACTAGGTCCGGCGGTAAATCTCCTGTCTTGAATGAAGGAGTTTCGTCTATGGCCTTGTTGCTTGAGGTAATCATAACCTAAGCACTGTTCCATCTGGAATGGAGGACTCGCGACTTCCCCAAGCGTCAGTTGGTGCGCATACTGGTGGGAGGGAAAGGTCACAGTCGAAGCGGCCGCAAGGCAGAGACAACTCAAAGAATCCCTCTGGGAAAACGTGGGTGGCTATCGCGAAAACGGTGGCAAAAGGTTACGACCTTGTGTACACACCGCCGACCATGGTGAACAACAAACCTGTCATTGAGATTACAGACCAGGATCTGGAAGCGGTGGATCCAAAGATGCATGAATGCTTAATGGGTTACTTCCTTGGTCGTCGGATGCCCTTCAAGGTTGTTAAGGAAGCTTTGAAGAAAGCCTGGGGTCCAAATTTATTTGAAGTTATGTCAAACAGTAAAGGCTTATTCATGTTTCATATCCCGGATAGGGAGTTCCATAGAAATGTTCTAGAGGGCGGAAGAATCTCAGTCGCCAGTGTTCCACTTATCCTCCAGCAATGGACGCCGGGTCTTGAGCTGAGCAAGGAGGACCATTTCTCGGTCTCGGTGTGGGTTAGGTTGTCCAACTTACCCTTTTCCTGCTAGTTTGCCCAATTCATTGGGAAGGTAGCTAGTGCAATTGGGAAACCTTTGTACGTAGACCAGCATACTGAACAGTTGAAGAGCTTATCTTTTGCTTGGGTGTGTGTTGAGATTACAGCAAACCAGCCAGCTTGCGAAGTGATAGAGACAGTTCATAATGGCAAAAAATGTGAGATAGGGGTGGAATTTGAATGGAGGCCCATTGCCTGTGCTGGGTGTGGAATTTTCGGCCATAAGTGTTCTGTTGCATCTGGTAGAACCCCCAAAGAGCATGTTGCTGTAGTTAGTCCCAATGTTGAGGCTATATCTCAAGCTCTTGCCGATGAAGGTGCCTTTTCTCAGCAAGACAGGCTGGATTTAGCCCTTTCGGTGGTTGCTCCAACTGGCCCTCCTTCGGAGAATAGGGCCGTGCCCCGAAAGGAAACTACTCAAGACCTGGAACTTGCTGTGATACAACATACTGTGTCGAAGCCTAAGGATTCTGCAAAGCCATCCACTAAGGATGTCTCCCCTGTTGTTGCCTCATCCCAGGATGCTGCGATAGTGGAGGCCCCCCTGGTCGGTCCTTCCTCCTCATCCTCTCAACCTTCTCTTGGTCTGAGTGATTCGCGGTGGAAGCAATTCAAAAAGAAAAAGAAGAAGTAGCAGACTTCGGTTGATGCGGCCTCATTCGAGCTAACCCCTCCCGGTGTTGGAGGGCAATTCCTCAATTTGAAGGATGTTGGGCATTTAAAGTCTGTCCAGGCACAAAAGCCCCCCAAAGGTCCTTTGAAGTCCTCTATGAAGAGTATCTCTACTCAATCCTTCCAGGCTGCTGAGGATTCGGATTTGCCCTTTGTCGCACCGGTTGTTAATCCGGAGGATGACATTAGGAGTTTTGCTTCGTCTAGTGAAGACGAAGGCCTCCCGGATAGATCCCTCTCCCCCAAAGCTCCTACGGTTGATACTGGGCCGGGTTCAATTCAGGACCAACTTATTCAGCGTTGCCCTGATCCACCCGAACCGGCACGACCAGCTGCCTCGAAGGCGACTAAGGCTAGTCGCAAGGCCTCCAAGAGGAGGTAGTTCCTCTCCCCTCATCTGTCTATGTTTTTTGGATTTTGGAATATCATAGGGATTATGGACCCTATTAGAAGGGCGGAAGTCAGGAAGTTTGTTGCTTCTAATAAATTAAGCCTTATTGGTCTTATTGAGACTAAAGTCCCGGAGCCATTTTTTGAGTCCATTTCTTCCACCCTCCTTAGAGGTTGGAATTGGCTTGCAAATTATGAGTATGCTCCGCATGGCAAAATCTGGATTGGATGGAACCTGGCTTCTGTTAATTTTGAGTTGATTTCTCTAAATGACCAAGCCATCCATAGGCGTCTGAAAGGGATTTCTTCTAACTTCACTTGCTGCATCTCTGCTGTGTATGGCGAACATTCTTTTGTGCGCCGAAGACCTTTGTGGTCATACCTCTCCCGTTGTGATGAGCTATTCCAAGACTTTGCCTGGCTCGTTGCAGGTGATTTCAACACTATTAAGGATCCTTCCGATCGCTTTGGTGGCTCTAATTCTTGGATTCCTTGCTCCAATGATTTTAGGCTCTGTCTTGATCAAATGGAACTTGAGGATCTCAGATACACGGGACTACGATTTACTTGGTCCACCTCTTCGGCGCAACTAGGAAGATGCGGAAGATTGATCGTGTGTTGGTTAATTCTAAGTGGAGGATGGATTTCTCCTTCTCGGAGGCTTCTTTTCTCAATGCGGGAATCTTGGATCATATCCCCATGGTTGTTAGGGTTGTTGAACCCTGTTTAAGGAGAAAGCCCTTTAAATACTTCGATTTTTGGGAGGAACACCCTGACTTTCGTGCAATTGTTCATCAAGCGTGGAATAGCCAGGTTCGGGGAGTCCCCATGTATAAGCTGATCTCAAAGCTTAAAATTCTGAAGAGCCGCCTCAAAGCCCTAAACCAGGAAGCCTACTCGGATATATCCTTAAGAACACTGGAAGTAAGGGAGGCCCTTCGTTCTACTCAGCTACTTCTCCATTCGGATCCCAACAATACCGCTTGGCTGAGTTGGAGGTAAGCCAACGTTGGACTTTTGTAGATCTTCATGGCCAGGAGGAATCTTTTTATAAACAGAAGTCTAGGGTTAGATGGTTAAAAGAGGGTGATCACAACACTAAATTTTTCCACAACTATGTCAAAGCTAGACACCTCAATAACCGGATTCTCTCTGTCAAGGATAGTTCAGGTTCGGTAGTTTCATATCCTAGCCTGGTGCCGCAAGTGTTTGTTTCTTTCTTCTCCAATCTCCTTGTGCCGCATTTGGGACCAACAAAGCCTACATTGCACGAGCTGACATTGCTCATTCGGAAGCCTCTCTCGAATGACCAAGTAAGTTCCCTTGCTTCGCCGGTTTCTGATATGGAAATTAAGAATACCTTGTTTTCGCTAGCTAAGGGAAAAACACCTGGCCCAGATGGGTTCACAGCTGAATTTTTCAAAAAAATTGGGACATAGTTGAAACTTTAGTTCTTGAAGCTGTTAAAGACTTCTTTTCTTCGGGTTGTCTCCTCAAGGAGGTGAATGCAACTATTTTGGCTCTTGTCCCTAAAGTGCCTAATGCTTGTGAGGTCAATGATTTCAGACCAATTGCGTGCTGCAACACTGTTTATAAAATTATCATGAAGACTCTAGCGAATCGTATTGCACCAGTGCTTAAGGATCTAGTTAGCCCGTCCCAAAATGCCTTTGTAAAGGTAGGAGGATAAGAGATAACATTTTGCTTGCGCAAGAGCTGTTTGCTGGATTCCACCTAGACCCATATCTCCTAAAATGTGCGGTTAAAGTGGATTTTCGTAAAGCCTATGACACTGTTGATTGGGATTTCTTAGAACTCACTCTCTCAGCATATTGGTTTCCTCAATGGATTATCCATTTGGTTATGGTCTGTGTTCAAACTCCCAGGTTCTCTATCTCCATCAATGGCGAGCTCCACGGTTTTTTCTCTGGTGGTAGAGGCCTCCGTCAAGGAGACCCGATGTCACCTTATTTGTTCACTCTTGTTATGGAAATTTTCTCTGGAATTTTAAATCGCAGGACTTCTGTTAAAGAGTTCAAGTACTATTGGAGGTGTAAAGTGCCCAAGCTTTCCCATTTGTTTTTTGCTGATGATGTTTTCCTTTTCTGCCAAGCGGATTGGAATTCGGTAGTGATTCTCAAAAGGAGCCTTGACATTTTCTCCTCGTGGAGTGGCTTGATTCCCAACAAGAGCAAAAGTGATATCTTCCTCTCGGGTGGCCTTCCATCACTTTGCAACAGCATACTCTTAGCTTTCAGGTTTCAAGAAGGCAAGCTCCCGATCCGTTATCTGGGGGTGCCGATTATATCATCAAGGTTGGGGAAGGCTGATTGTCATCAACTTATTGATCACCTAACTTCTAGAATCCAGTCTCGGGCTCATAGATTTCTGTCTTTTGCTGGGAGACTTCAACTAATCAGGTCAGTTCTCCATTCTATTCAAGCATTTTGGACTAGTGTTTTCACCTTGCCCTCCTCGGTTATCTTAGATATTGAAAGTATCCTTAGGCGGTTCTTATGGAAAGGCACATCTCTTGGGAGGGGGGTGCTAAAGTGTCTTAGGTGGATATTTGCTTGCCTAAGGTTGAAGAAGGTTTGGGAATTCGTTTGGTCAAGGACTGTAATACAACCTCAATGTTGAAGTATATTTGGTTTCTCTTTACGGACAATGAGTCTTTGTGGTGCCGTTGGGTTCATTCTAATTTTTTAAAGAAGCATAACTTTTGGGTATCCCCTCGGCCTTCAATCTGTTCTTGGGGATGGAAAAGATCCTTCAACTTCGGAATTATTTTAGGCAATCTTTTGGTTGGGAAGTTGGGAACGGACGCTCAATTTCCTTTTGGTTCGACAACTGGTTGCCCTGCGGTCTTCTACATTCATTGCTTCCTGCCTCTTTTTTGATTGACCTAGACCTTCCTTTGCATGTGGTTGTAGCTACCCTCTATTCTCATGCAGGGAGATCCATCAAGTTAAGGCTGGAGGAGTGGGGGCTGTCCTTTCCGAGTCTCTCCTCCGCAAAGGACCGGTTTATTTGGAGAGGGGATTCTTCGGGATCTTTTTAGTTTCCTCTGCTTGGAACCTCATCAGACACAAGGTGAATCGAGTACCATGGGCTCCTTTTATATGGGATGGTGCTTTTGCACCTCGTTTCCAATTTTTATTGTGGCTCATCACCAAGAACCACCTACCAACACAAGTGCTCCTCCAGTCCTATGGAAGGATTGACCACTCGGTGTGTGTTTTTTGTAATGCTCAGCCAGACTCAATTAACCATCTTTTCTTTGAGTGCAACACATCTGCTATGTTGGTATACTTTTGGGCATCTAGGTGTAATTTGCCATGGCGGAATGGTACTTGGATGGACAACCTTTCTTGGGCGTTGAAATTTCTTACGGGTAAGGATTTCTTCCATAGTATGGCTCGATTTTCTTTTGGAGCTTTATGTTTCTTAATTTGGAAGAAAAGAAATGCCATGATCTTTCGAGGTGAATCACTAGCTGTGCCCGCCCTCAAAAATCACTTGATGAAGGTGGTCAAAGATAAAGTGATAACCTACATGAATGTTCCCTCTACTCCAAGGAATCGTCGACTCCAAAGGGGATGGGGATTTGACCCGTCTATCTTCACGTAGTCTTCCGGTGGTGTGGCCGTCGTGAGCTTCTCTCTCCGTTGCCTCCTCTTCAGCAATCTTCTCTAGGCGTGCTTGGAGGCTCGGTCGTTGGTGTTTGTACTGGCTCTGTGCTTTGTTGTCAGCTTTGTTCCTTGTATTGCCCTTGGTGGCTTTTGCGCGGCTCCCTCCCACTCTTCCTGTTTCCTACGGTTAGAGTGTAAGTTTTTGGTGCCATTTTCTGTACATTTGTCTATTGCTCTTCAATATATTCTTATCGTTACCAAAAAAAAAAAACTTGGATGAAAGGTGTTAATTGGAATTTGATGTTTCTAATCCATCACTTATTTTGCGAATTATCTGTGAATAAATTAGATAAAGGGCATTAATTGATAAGTATGTTTGATGAGTTGGTCGCAGAGTCATGTCACTTATTTTAGACTCATTTAGTTGGTACATGCTCGTATCTCTACATTCGAATCTTCATTGTAGTTTTCATATTATTTGCAAATGTCGAGTTCACATTTCCTTTCGAGATTCCGTCCTTTAAAATTTTCTAGCAATGGAAAGAGTAATGTATTTTGATTTTTTTTTTAAGCGATTTTGTACGTTCTTGGGAGAAAAATTTTCTCTTAAAGTCATGCGAAATCATTTTAAAAAAAACATATATACAAATATTAAGAAAGGTTAATATAACAAAAAATCTCAAACCAGTACACTAATTGATATATTTATAACAAATTTACCTTAAACTAATTTTTGACCACAAAAAATTCGAGATTATTATACATGTGATAAATTTATTCTAAAATAATTTTTTTGATTTTCAAAAAGCCTAAATTAGTATATTTGTGATAAATATATCATCTCAAAATTGGATTAATACCACAGAAATTACAAAACTGATACAACCATGATAAATAGAGAGTAAAATTCTAATTTGCTACACCGGTCAATTGTCACGTACCATTTAATTTAATAATTTGACAGTAAAATTTAACGAAAAGTAATATAGGATAAATTTGTCAAAAATATATCAGTTTGGGATAACTTTATGAGAGGTATATAAATTTATTTTATCATAAATATATTAGGTAAGGTTTTCGTAATGTTAATCCTCTTAAGAATAATTGATGTTTTGCTAATCATTGACAAACAAAATTCAAACTCCAATTACGAATGGCCACGTCGGCTTCTGCTCAGTAGGGGTGGCGGGAGATTACTCATTTGAATTAAAAACCCTTTCTTCTTCGCTCGCTCCCCAAATCTCAGTCTCCATTTTCGTCTCCTCCTCTTCCCCATGGCGATGGCTGCCACTTTCATCAACCCTAGTTTCTCCTTCTCCTCCTCCTCCTCTCGCCCGACCCCGAAATGTCTCGCCGCCGTCTTCTTCCGCTGCATCGCCTACCGTCCTCCCCCCAACGGTCCTCCTCCGCCGCTCCTCCTCCTCCTCCCCCGCCGGAGGGCCCCACCACCGCTCCTCCTCCCCGCCCCGAGTACATCCCCAACCGCATCCCGACCCCAACTACGTCCGCATCTTCGACACCACCCTCCGCGACGGCGAGCAGTCCCCCGACGCCACCATGACCTCCAAGGGAAGGTCGAATCGCCCCCAGCTCGACATCAACGTCATCGAGGCCGGGTTCCCCGCCGCCTCCCGGACGACTTCGACGCCGGGCCATCGCCCTCGAGGTCGGCAACGCCGCCGACCCCCATAGCTACGTCCCGATGATCTGTGGCTTCTTCCCGTGCGACGAGAAGGAGATCCGGGCCGCCTGGGACGCCGTCCGCTTCGCCAGGCGGTCCAGGATCCACACGTTCATCGCCAGCAAGCAGGAAGTGAACGTGATCCTGGACCGCCTGACGAAGCGGACGGCCTCCCAGCAGCCCGGATGTCCTTCTCTTCGCACCAGGAGAGGCTGCAGATGATGGGGACGTAGCCGGCATTGCCGATCTGGAGGGGCATTGCCGATCTAGAGGGCGATGGCCTTGACGGCGTGGGGGAGGTGGCGGGAAACCCGGCCTCGATGATGTCGACGCCAAGCTTGGCGAGCTGGCAGGCGATGTTGACCTTCTCCTTGGAGGTCATGGTGGCGTCGGGGACCGCCGACCTTGGCGAGCTGGCCGACCTTGGCAAGCTGGCGGGCAATGTTGACCTTCTCCTTAGAGGTCATGGTGGCGTCGGGGGACTGCTTGCGCTTCCTATGGTGGATGAAAATGATTGATTAATGGGTCATATGAAGCTTCAGAATGTTATGAAATCCAATTTGTTCTTTGATTTTGATTTTTTTAACCATGATTTCTAACTAGATTGGAGAGAGAGTTTCTCTATGAAATTCTGGGTGAAGTTATCAAGGCAGGTGCCACAACTAACGACTTGTAGCTTGATCTGGCAGCAATGGTGTTGGTCTGGCCGAGCTGGCCAGCGAAGCAGTGGCTCTGGATTTGCATGTGTGCTGGTGCGGTGCTGCTTTGGTGTCTGGGAAGATGAGGAATTCTTGGTGATAGATGATAGTGAAAGAAACTCGTTGGTGAAGTGATCATGATTGCCACGAGGATCTAGATGGTGATGAGAGGGTCTGTGTCCGTTGTTATGAGGATCTAGATGGTGATGAGAGGGTCTGTGTCCGTTGTTATTGGGACAAATGTAATCTGTTTGTGTGGAAAGTGGACTTGCAGATGATCTGGGTTTGCAAATGATAGTTCTTGAAGGGGACTGTAAAGTTTTGTCGTGGATCTAAGTTGAGTGAAACAGATTAGATAAAAATCGATGACCTCCTGTACATAGATCTCCTTGAAATGGTTCGAGTGTGTTGTGAAACCATTCACACACCAATCCGGCCATCATTAGTTCAAACTCTAGTCCGTATAGAAAAAATGGTATAAAAGTATATGCCAGAAGCCATAACCAACAGATATTTATGGCACGTGCATACCCAAAAAGAAATTGATGAACAGGGGAGAAGCTGGAGGGCACAGGAAGTAGATGGACGATATCAAAGTGTGGGTACTTTTGTGATTTTATCTTATTAGGGTATGGATGCAGCCAACATAGGTTTGGAATTATCCTGGCTCTATCAAAAGTGGATGGTAAATGGCAACATTTTCTAAAATTAGCAGCCCCTTGCGATATCGTACTTGATAAAGTTAATGCTTCAGGGAAGATCACAAAACTAGAAAAGTCCAGATTTCATCATATATAGCAAGATTAGTGAGGGCATTCTATTTTGTGAATCATTAGTGAATAACTTGGATAAAGGGTGTCAATTGAAATTTGATGTTTCTAATCTGTCCCTTTATCTGTGAATTAATTGGATAAAGGGCATTAATTGATAAGTATGTCAATGAATTGGTGGGAAAATGTGTCATTAACAATGTTGTTCATTTATGTGTAACTGTTCTTTTCCCCTCACAGAATCATGTCACTTACTTTGTGCATTTGGGTTGTTTGAAGTTTTGAAGTTTGCTCTTACATATTCAAATATGTCTTAAATTTATTCTCTTTCTTGGCAAATCTATCTGGTACAGCAGGCGCCATGTTTTGAAAATGAAACTTGTAGAGGTAGGCGGCATTTTTTTTTCCTACTTCATGTTTGCCCTAGTTGTGAGTTTCCTTATCGTGATCATTGTCTCATGTTCTCTCTTCCCTCTTCAGCTTGGTTATGATATCGATGGTGAAAAACTGGACAATATCTTCAGGCGGTTTAAGGCAGTAGCTGAGCAGAAAAAGGTCGGTAAGATGCTGTATGTTTGACCTTCTGATTTTACTGGATTAGAATAGTTCCATAATTTGACTATTTGATAATTTGTTACTTGCATTTATATTAGTTATACATATTCATGGTGTCACTCTTTTCAAACCTTGGTTGGAATAATACAGAACAGAACATCATAGAAAATATGGTTGCAACTTTTTTTCTTTGGGTAAGAGGAAAGTGGGCACTGCTGCTGCATATCCCTTCCATCACTGCAAGGGTCTATTTTAAAGAGTTTTACAATTATCTTGTTTTTATAATCTTCTTTGTGTCCTTGCGAATCCATAAGGTGGTCAGAGCTAAATGGATAGCTTAAGTCTGTTTCTTGCCATGTTTAGTTCACTGGATGGTTGGTTCAGGTCTGCTGTATGTTACTGCGATGTGAACCATTTTGTACTCCATTTGTCTCAGCATACATGCGCATAGATATAATACGCACATCATTGGTAGCATGAATACCAAGTCAAAATGAACTTAGAGACCATCCCCCACCTTATACAAATGGCAGAACTCTTGAATCTGTGGAGACGTTTAAGCAGCAATTGAACAGTGGACATTGACAAGAAAGTACTAGTGCACAGAGTTAGACTTGAACGGGCAACATCAACAAGAGAATCAAATGCTCATCTGGCATTCCATTTGAGTAGTTAACACCTAGTTGCAGGCATTTTATAATTGTGGCTGAACATATGTTGAGTAGTAAGACTTGTAAGCTGCAAAAGTGATTGCGAGTTGTGGCATTGTATGCTTGCTTCTTTTGGCTCTTAGGAAGGCATGTTATGTGACTGCTTTCTTTGTTACGCTATGTGCCAGAGAGTTACTGATGCTGACATAAGAGCCTTGGTATCTAATGAAGTTTTCTAACCAACGGTTGTATGGAAGCTTCATGATTTACAGGTATATCTGCCTAGTTTTTCCAGCTTATACTGTGGTGATTCCGATGCCAATCCGTCTGGTTTGAAAATCATAGCAAATGCCATGCAGGTTACGTGTGGAACTCTTGCTCTGTGGATAGTAACTGTGAAACTTATCAGTGCTGATGGAAAAGAGCATATTGCTTGTGCTGTTGGTACTGGATCTGTGGATTCAGCATACAAGGCTGTTTTCCTAATTGTTAAGGTTTGAATTTTCGATTTTGTCCTATTACACTCATATTGTATAAGAAGTCAGTTTAAAGAATACCTCTACCAAATGCTATTTTACTTTTGTAGTATCATTGTCTTAGAAGTAGGATATTTGTAGTGTTAATTTAATAAGGAATGAATAGGGAGAACACATTTGAATTTTGTCATCGTAACCAGTTATGGAAAGCTGCTTCCGGTAACCACTGAAAAGATATTTTTCATCTAGATACTTTCAAATTTGGGGTATAGTACAATCATTAGTTTATTATCAAAATAACATTGCAAAAGATTATAAGTACCAAATAAAGTTGACGATATTGGAATTAATTTTGTTAAGGTTTGATTTCAGAACTGACAGATGTGCTCCTGCATTATGCTGAACAGGTACCTGCAACGCTTCTCGAGTACTCCATGACCGCCGTCACAGAGGGCATTGACGCAATAGCCACAACCCAAGTTTTGATCCGTGACGAAAACAATCACACGTCTACACTTGCTTTAACTGGGGAGACTATACACCAAACCTTCAGGTACAGGGTGTTTAATATGTTTACAAACCATGTTGTTTTACTTCACATAAACTTCGAGTTATTGCATTTATTGTTTGAATGCCAGTGGTACTGGGTCGAGCATGGATATTGCAGTTTCAAGTGTGAGGGCCTATATTGTAGCATTGAACAAGATGTTGGGTTTCATGGAGCTGACTCCCTCAATGTGATGACAACATGAAGAGTCCTTGAGTGTTTTCCACACATTCCTGGGGAAATGTCTTCAGAAGTCTATTTATCAAGGATTAACATTTTCAACCACTTCGCTCCCCCTAAAAGCAATGAAGAAGAATCATTCCGGTATTGGTGAGGTAACCTGAAATTCTTGAGCTTGTGTCTGAGGACTGTCTTACTTGTGTATTATAGACCAGACAGATGGTGTCTCCAATTATGGTGTCTCCAATTAGTGAGCTGTTCTCCAATTAGTGAGCTGTTTAGATGTGCCAATACATCTTAGTTTCCTTGTTTCCCTTCTCTGAAGGATTGGATTTTTAACTTGTTTTTCAAGCTCTCCTAAATTTGTTGCAATTTTTGACGATTAGTGTTGCATTTGTTGCTTATAAGAGAACCTATTGATCATTATTAGATGCGCAACTCTAAAGCTACTCTCTAAGGTCTGCCGGCTTCGTTTCCTTCTCCCTCCACCATTTCGAAACTCCAAAGCTTTGTCCAACCATCATATAGCAGGAGGTGGGACACAGATCAGGTTGGGTAAGTTTTGGCCATGAAGATAAAGTATTCGCCTATGATTTCTACCATCATTTCTTCAGCATTACGATTCTCGTAACGTGTGCTGTTAAGAAACATATTTGAAGATACTCCGCTTGTTATGACTAGTGGAGCTGGAGATGGAACTAATGGGCAATGGCGGGTGCCGTTTAGCACAAATTTCATGAATTCTTCATTGTATATTTGTGAAAATTTTAGTGGAGATTTCTTAACCCCATCCCCTCGCGTCTAGATTTCATAAAATTTACTTAGATGCAAGTGACTCTGGCTTGAATCCGTGGCAATTCTTGGCTTTTGATTTCTGAGTGATAATAAAAAAGTTGTGGTTTGGGACCGGATTCATAATGCTTTCGTGCAAGAAAAGAAGCCTCCGTAATGAATGGCATGGACATTAGTACATGTTGATGGTCATGATATTCAGTGGGATCAGAGTTGATGAAGCCTTTGGGTGTTGCTTTCAACCTGGACATTGCGGTTCCTTAATGACTTTTGCGTCTTTGAACCTAACCATCCTTTGGAAATTGAAAGCATGGTGATGGTATCGGTTGCCTCTCCTCTTTTAAAGTCAAAGCTCAATAGAAAAAGAGAAGATACGTGAGCGACGAGAGTGGTGGTTGTAGTCTTGTAGAGCGCTCCATCAGTGCATATGTACTCATTTACAATTATAGATTGACGTTGATGCAAAATAAGAAAAATAAAAATTTCGTTCAAGACGACAGCATCGGCTGGTTGGCGTCACTGGCCGGTTGGTTAGGTCAGGCCATGTTCAAGCCCCCGATGTAGTTTTTCGGCCTCTTTCTTTGTTTTTTCTTTTGCAGTTTGAACTGGAAGTCCATGATCGTCGTAATCTTGAGCTCGCCATCAAGGTTCTTGGTTGGGTTGGCAGCTAGATCCATGGATGAGCTGGCTCAAAGCCATGGATGAGCAAGGCTTGCAGCCATGGGCGAGGACAGATCTGGAGGACCAATCTGGATGAGCAACTCAGGAGCGATGATGGAAAGCGTGGAGGGGGTTCGACGAGATGGTGCTGTCCAAGTTGAAGGGCTGGTGATCTTAAAAGCTTATAAAGAGCTCAATGGCCAACCAAATTTGGCCGAGCAACGTTGACGATAGCCGTGGACAAGTGAGGCTCACTCGTAAGTCTTGCTTGCGCATGGCAAGGGAAGAATAAATTTTTATTTAATATCGCATTAGCAAACACACGTCGATCGTGAGTGGATGTGAGTAAATAATACTCGCCACATTAATTACTGAGGCAGCGATTTACAATAATTGAATGTTTCCTTGCAATAAACGATCCTAAATTGGCCAATGTAAGTTGCTGCACATATCCATACATACATACATACATATATCTAATTCAAGGACTTTCAAGAAATTCATATTCAGTAGATAGTTTTTTGCCCAAAAATATATAAATTCCCAACATGCTATATATATAAACGATCATTTCAGTTCAAGCTAGAGAGAGAATAAGAAGTAGAAGTAGAAGCAAAAGTGCTCATCTCTCTTCCTCTTCTTCCTCCTCCTCCTCCTCCCGGAAAATTGTCCAAAAAGTCCTAAACCTATTGCACTTTTTCCAATTCAATTCTAAATCTTTTAATTTTTGCCAATTGAATCCTAAACATTTTCACTTCTTGCCAATTTAGTCCATTCGGCCAATTTTGCCGGAAAATGCTGACGTGGATGCCGGCGGTGCCACGTAAGACTACCGGCGCTAACGTGGACAATTTTTAATAATATTTTAATAATTTTTTTGAATTTGCGACGGCCGGCCACCGGAAAAGGCCAAGAAAAAAAGCCAAAAAAAAAAAAAAACGAAAAAAACAAAAAAAAAATAATTCAAAAAAATTCAAAAAAAAAAATTAAAATATTATTAAAAATTGTCACGTCGGTGTTGGTAGTCCTATGTGGCATCACTGGCATCCACGTTAGCATTTTCCGGCTAAAATTAGTCAGATGGACTAAATCGGCAAAAAGTGAAAAGGTTTAAGACTCAATTGGCAAAATTAAAAAGTTTAGGACTGAATTGGCAAAAATGCAATAGGTTTAGACTTTTAGAAAATTTTCCCCTCCTCCCTTACTTGTCACTTTCTCATTGCAGAGTCTCTCCTCTCTCTCCGACTTTTGAAATCTCTCCGATTCGCATGCATTTCGCCCCCGATTCGGTTCTCATCCTCCCACCCCATTCTTCGATCTCTTTCCTTTCTTCACCCCCCTTCTTCCATTTCTTTAGAGGTGTCAAAACGGGTCATTGACCCATTATTGGACTCATATTTTATTTACATGGTCATATATGGGTAAGAGGCTTTTAAAAACCCAACTAAAAATGGGTCAAAAAAGTAAGTCTGATTTAAATGGGTAAAAAATGGATCAAAACTTGTGACCCATTTTCAACCCATTTAAAATATAAAGTAGATTAGAACCTTAGAACCCATTTCTAAATTTCCAACTTAAGCCCAACACAATCTTTCCTTGTTTACCTTTTATAAAAATGTTTTTTTAATAAAAAATCGAAATTATAATTATTTTTCATATTTCAATTTTTTTTTTCTTTTTTTTTTTTTTTTTTTCCTCCTTCCTTAGCTGGTGGCCAACACAGCGACGGCCGACGACAGCCAAGCGAGGCTCGAGCCTCGAGCATCACCGGATTTGGCGAGACTTGAGCTTGTCAATGTCGGGTGGCACCTCGACCTTGCCAAAATCGGTGAGATCGAGCCTTGCCAGCAAGCTCAAGTCTCACCGGGATTTGGTGAGACTCGAGCACGCTGGCGTAGGGCGAGGCCGAGGCCCCACTAGTGTCGAGCGAGGCTCGAGCCTCGAGCTCAAGCTCGCCCGTGGCCGAGTCACCGACCGTCGTTATGGCTAGCGGCCGATCGAAGAAGAAGAAAAATTAATAATTAAAAATTATATTTTAAACAATAAAAAATTATATTTTTAAAAATAAAAAAAATAAAAATTATATTTTAAAATTTTTTTAAAAAGAATTATAAAAATCTTCAATTAAATTTGTATTGCATAAAAGTGTTTTAGCAATATTTTTTTTTATAAAAAAATCATAAAAATGAACTTTCTTAAGTTTAGTTAAAGATTTTTTATATTACAATTTTCAGTTACTCAATAGTATGTTCATTTCAAACAAGAGAAGCATGTGCATGGTCTGATTCTTTATAAATATTTCAATATATAGGTTTTTTTTTAAATTTTTTTTTAAATTTTATTTACTATTTTTAATTTAATTTGAAGTTTTAATCCGATTAGCATATTGTAGGTGTGGGTTTTCCTAGAATATTAATAGATTTTGTTAATATGGGTCAGGTCAGGTATGGATCGGGTATGGATCACTAGATTTACACTATATAAATATGGGTCAAAACGAGTTAAATTGGTCAAATATAGATTGACCCATAATTGACCCGATCCACCTATTTGATGGGTCTACATTTCTCTTCCTCAATCGATTCGCATCTCGTCGCATCGTGTCTGATCGTGCGTGTCTTCTTCCATGGGACACGAACGTGAACCCGATTGCCGAGGTTTAGTCGTGAGTCTCTCTCTCCATTCTTGCGTTTCATTCAACGTATTTACGATGAATTCAGGGGATTTTCTTTCTTCTTTCTTTTTTCTGAATAATCTTAGTACACATATGCTTTTGAGCCAGACTTCTGAGTAATCTTCTTCTTGGTGATTTGTATAGGGTCTTTTGCAATCCCCGCAACGTAAAGAGCACGAACTGAAATGAGTTCCAACTCGGGGGGTTGGTTCTCCTCGTCCACGATGACGGCTCAACAACCCCTGGGGGGCCCAGTTAGTCGAGAATGTCGAGAATGCTAGAAGGTAATCGGCCGTCAAGCCTAGAAGAGGGCTCTAAAAGTTCGCCAAACCCCAGGCGCAACGACACCAAGGTCGCGTGAACTGGGAAAGCCTAGCGACGAACATATCTGAAGCGACAATGGCAACCATTGCCGAGGGTCGACCAGGTGAGCAGCCACGGGTGTCCGGAGGTGACCAGGCCATCAGAGTCCTTATTTGCAATGGTTAATATCACCCAAAAAAAAAAAAATCTAAATTGTCACGATAATGATAAATTTATTCTAAATTAATTTTCGAGTCATAAAAAACCTTGATATACCTATGATTATTTATCTTTCGTTAACCCACGTTAAATTTTAAAGTTGGATGATATATGGCATTAACTCAATTGATACGACAAATTCAAACGTGAATTCATATAAGTTTAAATTCATAGAATAGGAATAGGGAAACGTGGGTGAGGGCAAGAAAATGTCTCTTTGGAAGCAGGCCGAAAGCCTAAGACCTGCCCCTCCTTTTCACCAAATTCGATGTCACTCCTCTGCAGAAATCAAAGCAAACGCAGCCCTTTAAACTCTTTTTGGCCTCATTTATTGGTACGCGCTCATATCCGTACATTTCTATTCTTCATATCAGTTTGGTTGGGTCAATTGGAGCGCCTGTAAGTAGGGGAGATTATCTCAGATATATCTGTGCCACGTGCATCTTTTGCTTTTATGTTATTTGCCAATGTTCATTCCACATCACATAAAGTCTTCTGTCCTTCACCAAAAACATCCCTCTTTTCGTCTCCTAAAATTTTCTAGCAACGGAAACGGGTAAGGTAATTTGATTTTTTTCAAGTGATTTTGTACATACGAGGTAAGGAAGAGCCTAATAATTAAAACATATCTCTTGGAACATGTTCTTCACTTTCAAGAACACAAGCGGTAAGTGAACGATATCATAGTTGAGTACTTTTCTGATTTTACTTTATTAGAGTGTGGATGGGCCGATATAGGGGTGGAATTATCATGGCTCTATCAAAAGTGAATGGCCAATGGCAACATTTTATGAAATTAGCTACCCCTTGCAATATGTACTTGATAAAGTTAATGCTTCAGGGAAGATCACAAAACTAGAAAAGATCAAATTTCCTCTTATAAAGCAAGACTAGTGAGGGGATTCTATTTTGTGAATTATCAGTGAATAACTTGGATGAAGGGTGTTAATTGAAATTTGATGTTTCTAACCCGTCACTTATTTTGTGAAATTATTTGTGAATAAATTAGATAAATGGCATAAATTGATAAGTGTGTTTGATGAATTGATGGGAAAATGTGTCGTTCATTATGTAACTGTTATTTTCTCCTCGCAGAATCATGTCACTTATTTTAGACTCATTCAATTGGTATGTGCTTGTATCTCTACATTTGAATCTTCATTGTAGTTTTCATATTATTTGCAAACATCGAATTCACATTTCCTTTCGAGATTCTATCATTTAAAATTTTCTAGCAACGAAAAGAGTAACGTAATTTGATTTTCTTTTCCCAGTCGATTTGGTACTTTATTGGGAGAAAATTTTTCTTTGAAAGTCATGGGAAATCTTAAAAAAAGAAAAAACATATATACAAATATTAAGAAATGTTAATATAACGAAAAATCTCAAATTAGTACACTAATTGATATATTTATAATAAATTTACCTCAAACTAATTTTTTGACCGCAAAAATTCAAAACTACTATATATGTGATAAATTTATTCTGAAGTAATTTTTTTGATTGTTAAAAAGTCTAAACTAGTACAGTGACAAATATATTATTTATAAATTGAATTGATATCATAGAAAATCACGAGGCTGGTACAATTGTGATAGATAGAGAGCTACAATAGGTTGGCGGGCGACGTCGGCTTCAGCACAGTAGGGTTGGCGGGCGATTAATTACTCAGTTTACATTCAAAACCCTTTCTTCTTCTTCTTCTTCTTCTTAACTCACTTCCCAAATCTGAGTCTCCATTTTCGTCTCCTCCTCCTCCCCATGGCCATGGCTGCCACTTTCATCAACCCTAGTTTCTCCTCCTCCGCCTCCTCCTCCGCCGCCGCCGCCGCCGCCGCCGCTCCCAAGCTCCGCCCCGCCTCCTCCTCCTCTCGCCGGACCCCGAAGTGTCCCGCCGCCGTCTTCTTCCCCGCATCGCCTCCCCTCCTCCCCCGCAACGGGCCTCCTCCTCCGCGATCAGATGCTCCGCCGCTCCTCCTCCTCCGCCGGAGGGCCCCACCACCGCTCCTCCTCCCCGCCCCGAGTACATCCCCAACCGCATCCCCGACCCCAACTACGTCCGCATCTTCGACACCACCCTCCGCGATGGCGAGCAGTCCCCCGGCGCCACCATGACCTCTAAGGAGAAGCTCGACATCGCCCGCCAGCTCGCCAAGCTCGGCGTCGACATCATCGAGGCTGGGTTCCCCGCCGCCTCCCCGGACGACTTTGGCGCCGTCAAGGCCATCGCCCTCGAGGTCGGCAACGCCGTCGACCCCCACGGCTACGTCCCCGTCATCTGCGGCCTCTCCCGGTGCAACGAGAAGGACATCCGGGCCGCTTGGGACGCCGTTCGCTTCGCCAGGCGGCCCAGGATCCACACGTTCATCGCCACCAGCCCGATCCATATGCAGTACAAGCTGAAGAAGAGCGAGCAGGAGGTGATCGACATTGCCAAGAGGATGGTGGCCTTCGCCCGGAGCTTGGGCTGCGACGATGTCGAGTTCAGCCCCGAGGATGCTGGCAGGTTGTTTCCGAAGTTCCTGTCTTTGTGTGGCCTTTATGATCTGACTTCTTCCTGGTAGCAGTCGAGTTTGTTAATCGTCCAGTTAGTAGCTCCCAGTTAATTTGAAGGCCACAGGCAGTAGTGTAGTTGGGGCAGGTGTTATGTATGGATTCTTGCATTCGTGAATGGGTATAGATAAGTGACTTTTCTACTCCATCTAGAACACAATGACATGGTATTTTCATTCGGGAGTAGCGTACTGCTAATATACTCACGGATAACGTGAGTATCCAGTGAATTTGCAGTTGTGCCCTACTATAGCAAAGATTGCTCAATGTTCAGAGCCCCTCACCAATATTTGCAGCTGCATTTCAGTATTTACTGCTGTCGGTGTCGCTAGCTTTTAGTGACAGCTTTTAGTGACAGGAATGCTGCTGCATGCACCTCCTATGGTGGATGAATATGATTGATTAATGGGTCGTATGAAGCTTCGGAGTGTTACGAAATCCTATTTGTTCTTTGATTTTGATTTTTTTAACCTTGATTTCTAACTAGATCGGAGAGAGAGTTTCTCTATGAAATTCTGGGTGAAGTTATCAAGGCAGGTGCCACAACTCTCAACATACCCGACACTGTGGGTATTACTATGCCTGAAGAGTTTGGTAAACTGATATCAGACATAAAGGCGAATACACATGGAATAGAAAATGTTATCATTTCCACACACTGCCAAAATGATCTTGGTCTTTCGACAGCCAACACCATAGCGGTAAGTGGAATTTTTCCCTCCCTAGTTTAATGAAAAACTTTTAGTGAGCATTAACTTATATATTAGGACCTCTGAATTCAGGGTGCATGTGCTGGGGCAAGACAAGTGGAAGTGACAATTAATGGCATTGGTGAAAGAGCTGGAAATGCTTCTTTGGAAGAGGTGACTGTTGGCTCTGGCATGTATATAAGGCATGGATATTTGATTTTCAGTGAGTGATTGTGTATATGAGGTGAATGGATCTGTAGGAAGGTAGGATGGTCGTAATCAGGTGGATTTTCTTTGGATTGATGATTCTAGCGCAAATGACACCATGAACGACAAATCTATTTTTGTTATCAACCCAAAATTATTTGATATAATCAGTTTATATATAAGGACTGTAATAATGTTTCCAGTTATTTTATGATGTTTCATTAATAGAAAGAACTAACAGGTGCTTTTTAATTTTTAGCGTCAATGAAATTATCACAAGTTCTGCTTTTTGATAAGCAATATTTATAGAGAAAAGGAGCTGGGTATTGTATCAGTACATTTGAAGTATGCTGGCAAGGATATTTAAAAAACAAAAGGGGAAAAAAAAATGGAAGATGTACAAGCTTGTGTGCTGTTAATTCTATTTTTCTCGTTCCTTTTTCTTTCTTAAGTTTTTGCAGTTCTGAATGGTTCATGTCATTTCGACTATACTTTTCTCTTAGCATGCTTTTTTCACTATTGAATGGGAACTGAATCTTGCTGGAATATGTAAAGTTTTAACTCGTTCTGCTGCATCGCTGCAAGTTATGATCAATTCTTAGACTGTAAGATAAGAAAAGCTTGTTTGATGTGATCTGGACACATAGAAGCAACGTTTGGAAGCTCTACCAAGAGACTGAGCTCAATGATTAGATTTAGGGTAAGCCATATGGACAGCCTTAACCTACAAAGGTGTGGTTAGATCCGTAAAGATAAGATTTGAGTATTTGTATCATAGTGAGGACCTATACTAGCTAGAGAGAACCAGCATAATAAGTTCTATGCATGTCATTGGTGCTTGTACTTATGATTATTTAGTTTCAATGTCTTCCTGTTTATCTCCTTTTGCTGTTTGGTTGAAAATTGTTTGGAGTCCTTTTCTGTTCTTGTTTTGCTAATCTTCCTTACCTTTTGTCTTTTCTTATAAAAAAAATAAAACTTACAGGTGGTAATGGCCTTAAAATGCAAAGGGGCGAGCATCTTGGGAGGTCTTTACACTGGAATCAATACTCGTCATATTGTCATGACTAGCAAAATGGTATATAATTTTGACTTAATACATTTCTTACCTTAATCAACTGTACTTCTGATATCTGTTCAACAATTTTATAGGTAGAAGAGTACTCAGGCTTGCATGTACAACCTCATAAGGCTATTGTTGGAGCTAATGCCTTTGCTCATGAAAGTGGCATCCATCAGGTCAGTGGCTATGAACTTTGAGTTTGTGGCGTCTTTTCACCTATTTGCTTACTTTTCTTGAATAATTTCTTTAGTAATTCCTCTGGCAATTCATTTTAGATGCCTGGCTGTTAATGCTCTTGGTAGGATAAATCTCCTTATTGGTTACTAATTATATGGTGTGAAAACTTTTGCCATCATTTTTATTGTGGTCCCTGCCGAAACTAAGGAGCTTAAACTGATATCTTATGGTATTCTAACGTTGCCCAGTCAAATTTTCTTTTTTTCTATTGCCTAATTTACTGCTGGATGCAGAGTTTAACTTTGACATTTTTACCTCAGGACATTGATTCTAGAAGCAGTAAATACTATTCTTCTGGCTTTTGTTCTCTGTTCCAGATGATGTTTTCTTTAGCCACTGAACTTGGAGGAGCTGATTTAAGCTTTGGTAGCATTTTTAGGAGGTCTAAGACTGACGTTTGGTGGTTATTGATGTGGTTGTGAATGGTGGATATGCTTGGAGGCGCAGCACACAATCTAAACATGTATAATAGATAACAGAGGATTTGTCAATCTAGGAAGGAATAGAACAAGAATACCAGGGCCGTGAGGCTGCAAATGGTCCAATCAGATATAGATTGTCTGTAGATTGACCCAAACATTTGCATATTGAACACCACTTTTGAAGAAATTAATTGAGCCATGGTAAGGATCTTAGAAACTGCAACTTCTTTAGATCTTTCAAGAACCAAACAGGTCTTCAGTTTTTCTCTTATTCCTATTTGAAAACATTGAGAAAATCATTTTGTTTGTCTCCTAGTTTGAAGAAGACTCTTTTCAATTTTCAAAAGACTTCAAAGCAAGGAAAATTGCTAAATGTGTCCATTTTCTCGGACGCTGCTGAAAATATAAGTATAAAACTTAAATATCTCAAGTAATCACACTAATTTCTTGGAATTTTAGTTCGTGTCTTGATTTCTCATTCCAATTGACAACTGAATATATTTGAGAAAAAATTGATGACAACTATCATATTGCCTCTAACAGTGTTTTTTTTTCCCCTCTATAGGACGGAATGCTGAAACACAAAGGTACATATGAAATTATATCTCCTGACGATATTGGACTTGAGCGAACTAATGAAGCGGGCATTGTCCTTGGAAAATTGAGGTGAGGTCTTCTTGTGGTGATTGTGTCAGTTCCTTTGTAAAGGTTTTGGTATGCTTTAACTTATCAAATGTAAATACATAGCGTAAAATTTGTCAATATATTGCTTACAAGAAAGGGTCGCGCTAATTCCACTCCCAAATTAGGTCCATACAAACCCTAAAAAATTAGGTGACAAAAGTAGCCTAATGAGTCCTGCACCCATCTGTGTCCCTTAACCTGCTCAAACTAGCTTCTTGACCACATGCCCACACCATTGCTGGCCTTCATGCACTGCCGCCATCATACAGTCGTCACTTACCTCTGCTGCTGCTCACATATTCACTGTCAAATCTGTTCTCTCTCTCTCTCTCTCTCTCTCTCTCACGCGCAGGCGTGACTCTGCCCTCGGCCACGCCCTCGACCACCAACCCTTGCTGCTTCAAGCTTTAAGCACATTCCGCCATGATCACTTGGATCGAGGCTGTTTGAGGTGGTCAACCTTAGATTGACCTGGGACTGATGTTGTGAGGTCTTGGCAAACTGGGCACATGGAGGTGCAGGCAGAGAGAGGGAGAATGGAGGACAGTGAGAGATCAGGCATCAATAGCAATCTAAAAATTGAAATCAATGGAAACCCAAACAGCAGCAACTAACGAATTGTAGCTTGGTCTGGCAGCAATGGTGTTGGTCTGGCCAAGCTGGCCAGCGAAGTAGTGGCTCTGGATTTGCATGTGTGCTGGTGTGGTGCAGCTTTGGTGTCTGGGAAGATGAGGAATTGTTGGTGATGGATGATAGTGAAAGAAACTCGTTGGTGAAGTGATCATGATTGCCACGAGGATCTAGATGGTGATGAGAGGGTCTGTGTCCGTTGTTATTGTGATAAATGTAATTTGTTTGTGTGGAAAGTGGACTTGCAGATGATCTGGGTTTGCAAAAGATAGTTCTTGAAGGGGACTGTAAAGTTTTGTCATGGATCTAAGATGAGTGAAACAGATTAGATAAAAATCAATGACCTCCTGCACATAGATCTCCTTGAAATGGTTCAAGTGTGTTGTAAAACCATTCACGCACCAATCTGGCCATCATTAGTTCAAACTCTAGTCTGAATAGAAAAAATGGTAGAAAAGTATATGCCAGAAGCCATAACCAACAGATATTTATGGCACATGCATTCCCAAAAAGAAATTGATGAACAGGGGAGAAGCTGAAGGGCACAGGAAGTAGATGGACGATATCAAAGTGTGGGTACTTTTGTGATTTTACCTTATTAGGGTATGGATGGAGCCGACATAGGTTTGGAATTATCCTGGCTCTATCAAAAGTGGATGGTAAATGGCAACATTTTCTAAAATTAGCAGCCCCTTGCGATATCGTACTTGATAAAGTTAATGTTTCAGGGAAGATCACAAAACTAGAAAAGACCAGATTTCATCTTATATAGCAAGACTAGTGAGGACATTCTATTTTGTGAATTATCAGTGAATAACTTGGATAAAGGGTGTCAATTGAAATTTGATGTTTCTAATCTGTCACTTATTTTGTGAATTATCTGTGAATTAATTGGATAGAGGGCGTTAATTGATAAGTATGATGAATTGGTGGGAAAATGTGTCATTAACAATGTAGTTCATTTATGTTTAACTGTTATTTTCCCCTCACAGAATCATGTCACTTCCTTTGTGCATTTGGGTTGTCTGAAGTTTTGAAGTTTGCTCTTACATAGTCAAATATTTCTTAAATTTATTCTCTTTCTTGGCAAATCTATCTGGTACAGCGGGCGCCATGCTTTGAAAATGAAACTTGTAGAGGTAGGCAGCATTTTTTTACCTACTTCATGTTTGCCCTAGTTGTGAGTTTCCTTATCACGATCATTGTCTCGTGTACTATCTGCCCTTTTCAGCTTGGTTATGATATTGATGGTGAACAACTGGACAATCTGTTCTGGCGGTTTAAGGCAGTAGCTGAGCAGAAAAAGGTGGGTAAGATGCTGTATGTTTGACCTTCTGATTTTACTGGATTAGAATAGTTCCATAATTTGAATGTGAAAATTTGTTACTTGCATTTATATTAGTTATTCATATTCATGGTGTCACTCTTTTCAAACCTTGGTTGGAATAATACAACACAGAACATCCTAGAAAATATGATTGCAACTTTTTTTCTCTGGGTAAGAGGAAAGTGGGCACTACTGCTGCATATCCCTTCCATATTTTAAAGAGTTTTACAATTATCTTGTTTTTATAATCTTCTTTGTGTCCTCGTGAATCCATAAGGTGGTCAGAGCAAAATGGATAGCTTAAGTCTGTTTCTTGCCATGTTTAGTTCACTGGATGGTTGGTTCAGATCTGGGTTCAGATCTGCTGTATGTTACTGCGATGTGAACCATTTTGTACTCCTTTTGTATCTGTATACGTGCGCATAGATTTAATACGCACATCATTGGTAGCATGAATACCAAGTCAAAAAGAACTTAGATACCATCCCCCACCTTTTACAAATGGCAGAACTCTGAATCTGTGGAGACGATTAAGCAGCAATTGAACAGTGGACATTGACAAGAAAGTACTAGTGCACAGAGTTAGAGTTGAACAGGCAACATCAACAAGAGAATCAAATGCTCATCTAGCATTCCATTTGAGTAGTTAACACCTAGTTGCAGACATTTTATAATTGTGGCTGAACATATGTTGAGTAGCAAGACTTGTAAGCTGCAAAAGTGATGCAAAGTTTTCATATGGAAAGACAATAATAAGTTCATCCCTTTTGCGAGTGTTGGCTTTGCTTCTTTTGGCTCTTAGGAAGGCGTGTTATGTGATTGCTTTCTTTGTTGCGCTATGTGCCAGAGAGTTACTGATGCTGACATAAGAGCCCTGGTATCTGATGAAGTTTTCCAAGCAACGGTTGTATGGAAGCTTTATGATTTACAGGTATATCTGCCTAGTTTTTCCAGCTTATTCCGTGGTGATTCCGATGCCAATCTGTCTGGTTTGAAAATCATAGCAAATGCCATGCAGGTTACATGTGGAACTCTTGGTCTGTCGACGGCAACTGTGAAACTTATCGGTGCTGATGGAAAAGAGCATATTGCTTGTGCTGTTGGTACTGGACCTGTGGATTCAGCATACAAGGCTGTTGACCTAATTGTTAAGGTTTGAATTTTCGATTTTGTCCTATTACACTCATATTGTATTAAGAAGTCAGTTTAAAGGATACCTCTACCAAATGTTATTTTAGTTTTGTAGTATCATTGTCTTAGAAGTAGGATATTTGTAGTGTTAATTTAATAAGGAATGAATAGGGAGAACACATTTGAATTTTGTCATCGTAACCAGGTATGGAAAGCTGCTTCCGGTAACCGCTGAAAAGATATTTTTCATCTAGGTACTTTCAAATTTGGGGTATAGTATAATCGTTAGTTTATTATCAAATTAACATTGCAAAAGATTATAAGTACCAAATAAAGTTGACGATATTGGAATTAATTTTGTTGAGGGTTGACTTTCAGTTTCAGAACTGACAGATGTGCTCCTGCATTATGCTGAACAGGTACCTGCAACGCTTCTCGAGTACTCCATGACCGCCGTCACAGAGGGCATTGACGCAATAGCCACAACCCGAGTTTTGATCCGTGGCGAAAACAATCACACGTCTACACATACTTTAACTGGGGAGACTGTACACCGAACCTTCAGGTACAGGAGTGTTTAATATGTTTACAAACCATGTTGTTTTACTTCATATAAACTTCAAGTTATTGCATTTATTGTTTGGATGCCAGTGGTACTGGGTCGAGCATGGATATAACAGTTTCAAGTGTGAGGGCCTATATTGGAGCATTGAACAAGATGTTGGGTTTCATGGAGCTGACTCCCTCAATGTGATGACGACATGAAGAGTCTTGAGTGTTTTCCACACATTCCTGGGGAAATGTCTTCAGAAATCTATTTATCAAGGATTAACATTTTCAACCACTTCGCTTCCCCTAAAGGCTATGAAGAAGAATCATTCCTGTATTGGTGAGGTAGCCTGAAATTCTTGAGCTTGTGTCTGAGGACTGTCTTAGTTGTGTATTATAGACCAGACAGATGGTGTCTCCAATTAGTGAGCTGTTTAGATGTGCCAATACATCTTAGTTTCCTTGTTTCCCTTCTCTGAAGGATTGGATTTTTAACTTGTTTTTCAAGCTCTCCTAAATTTGTTGCAATTTTTGACGATTAGTGTTGCATTTGTTGCATATAAGAGAACCTATTGATCATTATTAGATGCGCAACCCTAAAGCTACTCTCTAAGGTCTGCCGGCTTCGTTTCCTTCTCCCTCCACCATTTCGAAACTCCAACGCTTTGTCCAACCATCATATAGCAGAAGGTGGGACACAGATCAGGTTGGGTAAGTTTTGGCCATGAAGATAAAGTATTCGCCTATGATTTCTACCATCATTTCTTCAGCATTACGATTCTCGTAACGTGTGCTGTTAAGAAACATATTTGAAGATACTCCGCTTGTTATGACTAGTGGAGCTGGAGATGGAACTAATGGGCGATGGCGGGTGCTGTCTAGTGCAAATTTCATGAATCCTTCATTGTATTTTTATGACAATTTTAGTGAAATTTCTTAAACCCATGCCCTCACGCCGAGATTTCGTAAAATTTACTTAAGTGCAAGTGACTCTGGCTTGAATCCGTGGCAATTCTTGGCTTTTGATTTCTGACTGACAATAATAAAGTTGTGGTTTGGGACTAGATTCATAATGCTTTCGTGCAAGAAAAGAAGCCTCTGTAATGAATGGCATGGACATTAGTACGCGTCGATAGTCATGATATTCAGTGGGATCAGAGCAGTTGAAGCCTCGGGGGATTGCTTTCAACCTGCGCATTGCGGTTCGTTAATGACTTTTGCGACTTTGAACCTAACCAACCTCATGAAATTGAAAGCATGGTGATGGGATCGGTTGCCTCTCCTCTTTCGAAAGTCAAAAGTTCAATAGAAAAAGAGAAGATACGTGAGCGCTACACCCGTGCATATATTCTCAATTCCAATTATGGATTGACGAGTTGACGCGGAATAAGAAAAAAATCGTTGAAGACGGCAGCATCATCTGGTTGGCATCACTGGGCGGTTGGTTAGGTCAGGCCTTGTTCAAGCTGCCGATGTAGTTTTTCGGCCTCTTTCTTTATTTTTTCTTTTGCAGTTCGAACTGGAAGTCCATGATCGTCGTAATCTTGAGCTCGCCATCAAGGTTCTTGGCTCGTTTGGCGGCTAGATCAATGGTAGAGGTGGCTCGGAGCCATGGATGAGCAAGGCTTGCAGCCATGGGCGAGGACAGATCTGGAGGACCAATCTGGCTGAGTAACTCGGGAGCGATGACAGAAAGGGCGGAGGACTAATCTGGATGAGGTGGTTCGACGAGATGGTGCTGTCCAAGTCGAAGGGCTAGTGATCTTAAAGCTTATGAAGAGCTTAAAACGGCCATGGACAAGGGAGGCTTCCTCGTGAGTCTTGCTTACGCTGGCTTGGCTCATCTAGGGGAAGAATAAATTTTTATTTAATATCGCATCAGCAAACACAAGTCAATTATGAGTGGATATGAATAAATAATACTTGGCACATCAGTTATTGAAGTAGCGATTTACAGTAATTGAATATTTCCTTGCGATGGACGGATTCTATTTTGAAGTAATAAATCCTAAATTGGCCAATGTCAGTTGCTGCAAAATGCCATAATCTAATTCAAAACTTTCAAGAAACTCATATTCTGTCGACAGTTTTCCCCAAAAATAGAAATTTCCTGCATGCTATTATAAAAATAAAGTAAACGATCATATCATTTGGAGCTAGAGAGAGAGAGAGAGAGAGAGTGAATAAAAAGCAAACGCAGAAGCGCCCATCTCCTCTTCCTCCTCTTCTTCCTCCTCCTCCCTTACCTGTCACTTCCGTTCCAATCTCATTACAGACTCTCTCTCTCTCTCGCGCACCAGACGGGCAAAGGATTACAGAGGGATCCCAGGTAGACTCTTCCCTCAAATTCGGTACGTCTCTCTCTCTCTCTCTCTCTCTCTCTCTCTTCTTCTGCTTTTTGAAATCTCTCCGATTCGCATGCATTTCGCCCCCAATTCGGTTCTCGTCCTCCACCCCATTCTTCGATCTCTTTCTTTTCATCCGCCATTCTTCCATTTCTCTTCCCCGACCGATCCCCATCGCATCCCGCGTCGCGTCGCGTCTGATCGTGCGTGTCTTCTTTCATGGAGCGCGGACGCGAACCCCATCGCCGAGGTTTAGTCGTGAGTCTCTCCCTCTTTGTTCTTGCGTCGCTTCCCACATGGTCCGCGTTGTCTTGTTTTTCTCGTTCGACATTTTGGGATGAATTCAGGGGATTTTCTTTTCTTTCTTTTTTCTTTTTTTGTTTTTCCCTTCCTCTGCGTCTCTTGTGCCGCAAGACCCACCGAATTTTGCTTCTCCCCGATGGCTTGCTCCCGAAGCTACGTTAATGAAAGGTTTTGTAGGACGACCTTTAAGGAATTCTTCAATTTCGGGATGATTAGGATGAGCGTTTCGAGTTCTACGTTGCTCGGTTTATGAATCCGGATGGCCTCTTGTTCCTAATTCTTTTGCATTAGAAATTGGTTGGGGGGAAGTTATCTGGGTATATGGAGAGGATGGGAATGTTGAATCTGTCCTGAATCCTCCTGGTTCCTAATGGTGGAGATGGGTTTTTACATCCTTGATCAGTAGAACTCAAAGTTTTGTCCTTGATCAGATAGTATCTAAAAGGGGATAGCTTCGCTGGGTTTTATCTTTTCGATCCAGGATGTTCCCGTCTTTTGCTTGGTACGATGAAAGATTTATCTGTCTTGCAGGCACATGTGCCTCCTCCAGGTTACTTCGTTCGCCTGGAATATCGGAGAACTCGAGAGAGCCTTCTCTTGAAGAAGAGTCCTAGCAAGAAAATGCGTCGGTGGCTTTGTTGTACCTGTCAAGTCGAAGAATCTTACGCTGCAAATGATGATGAGCTACTGAAAAGCCCAAGGAACCATGTACATGGTATATTTCTCAACATATTCTGTTCAGGAATTACCCCTAGTCAATGATTATGAAAGGGTAGCTCCTCTTAAAGCCGATTTTCCATAAAGTTTACTGGGAAAAGTCAAAATTTTTGGTACTGATATGTAGGTTTCTTGACCCATCAACTTCATAAAGGTATAATACTGCCTTAGGTCACTGTTTAAGTTTTGACTAGTTACAGTCACCATATAGGCATCTTGATCTAATGAACCTGTATCCCATACGTCTAAAAATTGGGTACTTTTGGTTGCAATTATTGAAATATCTAGCATGTGAACTTAAATGATTTTGTGCATCTGGCACATGCTAATACGTCTTGTTCCTGCTAGTATTTATTTTGGCCTACTTAGCAGGGTTCTGTGGAAATTTTTTATTTTATTTTTAGCATCTGGAATTTATTTTTTGTCTTTGTTTTTAGAAGAGTAAGGTCTTGGCAATATAGGAAGTATTTAAGCAGAGAGACATCATACTTTTTATTGAAATAATTGAATGAATCAAGCCCCAGGACTTCTGTATATTCATTTTCTAACTGTTTTACTATGCCTAATGACTGTCTATAGTACCTAAAGATCCAATGGAAGCTAACGGATATCTGGAATGTCTGATGTCTTACTTTGTTGTTTCCTCTGTATTGTAGACTGTAGTTTATGCCACTAGTCCCAGAAAATAATTATTCATCAAATATTAGAACAATTGAAGTAGTTGATACACTATTTCAATCCCAATGAAGATAATTGTGTTGGAACTTTATGATTCTTGGTCTTCACATATTCTGACAAGTAGTCCTCTCAAAGGCAGTCGAGTGAATCCTTTCTGTCATTCTGTTCCCCTTATCTTTTTTTGTCCCAATTTTGGCACAGGGCCCCAAAAAAATTCAAAGTTGTCTGCTCCTGTTAAACCTGAAGTGCAAAAGTCAGCACCACCTATTGAGGTTCCTGCTCTGTCGTTGGATGAACTAAAAGAAAAGACTGATAATTTTGGATCAAAGTCATTGATTGGTGAAGGATCTTATGGAAGAGTATATTATGCTAACTTAGATAGTGGGAAAGCTGTGGCTGTCAAAAAGCTTGACAATTCATCTGAGGCTGAGTCGGATGTTGAGTTCCTGACCCAGGTATGTGCAGAATTTGAATTCTGGTTAACACCATCTCAGAAAATGAATAACTGTATTATTCTGTTATGTTATTCAATTTATTTAATCAACGACAGTAGATCCTTGATTGTCATGGATTTATGCATTCAGGTTTCCGTGGTATCAAGGTTGAAGCATGAAAATCTTGTTCAGTTGCTTGGTTACTGTGTTGAAGGGAATCTTCGTGTGCTTGCATATGAATTTGCGACCATGGGATCACTACATGATGTACTACACGGTAACTGAAGCCTACTTGTCTTTCGTGGTTAACGCTTTTGGGATAAAACCTGTAGAGATAAAATATTCTAAGTGAAGGGATTATCACTTTACAGGAAGAAAAGGAGTTCAAGGTGCGCAACCAGGCCCTGTCCTCGACTGGACACAGCGAGTGAGAATTGCTGTTGATGCAGCGAGGGGATTGGAATATTTGCATGAGAAGGTTCAGCCTTCTATAATCCACAGGGATATTAGGTCTAGCAATGTGCTTCTTTTTGAAGACTTCAAAGCCAAAATTGCAGATTTTAATCTGTCAAATCAGGCACCTGACATGGCTGCCCGCCTTCATTCTACCAGAGTTTTGGGAACCTTCGGCTATCATGCTCCAGAGTAATGCATCTGGATCTCTCTTTTCTATTGTATGGAGGCTATTGATGAGTATATTGTTTGGCCGTAATCGTCTATCCAGCTGGATGCTGAAAAATTTTGTGTGAAAATTCAGAAAATATGATATAAGAACTCACTTTGTATTTGGGTTCAAAAGCAATTTTGCAGTTCACAAATCAATTAGATTGGCTCATCATTGGGCAATCACTTGTTACTGAAATTATCCTTCTCTCTAAACCCCGCATATCCTTCAAAGTATTACTTGTCTTGATAAGAATGGTCAATTCAAAGCTTGATTTTTTTGTTGTCTGTCACCTAAAAGCAAATTTCCATCATAGAGTATGCTTTGATTGGTTCAGTGATTGGTAGATTGAAATGTTTCAACTGTAAATGGGGATGATCTACCAATTGGCTGTGATCTAGCTTAGAATCACCCATCTTCAAATGATAATATCTAGGAATAAATTCTTCTGTTTCCCTGACAATGTAATAGGTTAATTGTTTTGAAAAGATATCCAAGGCCCTAAATGAAGATCAAAGTCTAGCTGAGCAACTTCTACCAAACTTTATATCACCCCTTGACATATGCTTGCTAGGTGCCTCGGCCCAATGCACCATACAGCATTTTGAAAAGTGCCTTAAAAGTGTATATGTTCTTATCCAGGGATCTTTTCCTTTCTCTGGAATGCTGTAGCTGATTCTTAGTCATATACTTGTCAGGTACGCGATGACTGGACAATTGACACAGAAAAGTGATGTGTATAGCTTTGGAGTTGTTCTTCTAGAGCTTTTAACTGGGAGAAAACCTGTTGATCATACCATGCCTCGGGGACAGCAGAGTCTTGTTACCTGGGTGAGCATTTGGTTTCTCGTATAATCAGTACCATTGGCGAGCATTCCCTTTCTGATTTCATCGAAATTTGATTGCGTAAAATTTATGCGATTTAGGCAACTCCAAGATTGAGCGAAGACAAGGTTAAGCAATGCGTAGATCCAAGGCTTAATGGAGACTATCCTCCAAAGGGAGTTGCCAAGGTAATTTTTTCTTCTCTCTCTCTGTATATGTTCGCTCATGTATCCTTGTATATTACATGATCTGCATGTGCACCTTGATGGGCATGTGTATGCATGGTTATATTAGTAGCTACTGAGAAATCTCATTGGTTCTCCACACTTCCTGGATGATGCAGTTGGCAGCTGTTGCTGCCTTGTGTGTGCAATATGAAGCAGAGTTTCGGCCCAACATGAGCATCGTTGTCAAGGCTATGCAGCCTCTGCTGAAAGCTGCAGCACCAGCATCTGCTCCAGAGACTTGATTGAAAACGAATTCGAAGTCCTTCCGCCTTGCAGTATCATCTTATGCATAGTTTGCTCCATATTCTCTGGTGCATACGATGATGATCTTTTCTTTTTTCCTTTTTCAGAGTAGAGATGATGGGTATACATTATTTGATGAGTTGTGTTCTCTGAGGGGAGATTGTATTTAGAATGTGAGCAGCCCATGCCAAGTAGCTGCTAAGGCAGTCAGTGCCGGCATGACGCTCCGTTAGCTTGTCCCTTTCGTCGTAAGCTGTCTTTTGTGGACATATATCTTCAATTCTTTCCAAGTAAATTTTACTGGCTGTCTCGTTCACTTCCGCATTGATTTTGCGCCTTCTACTCTAATTAAAAATCGAGGGAAAGGCAAAGTCCTGAAGAAGGAGAGCCTGCTTTACATTTAGCAGGTAAGGAGAGTAGTATGGCAATTGGTTTAGAACTGGAAACGGTGAATCAAGGCCCCCATTGACTTGAGGGCTTGAACAGCTTCATTGCCATATTATTCTTTGGTCTTTCGGGAATCACGTGATGCCACAACATGCATACGAAATCAATTGACTTCCAACTTGGATGATGAAAGTAGACAAGTGTGAGAAAGATTCGTTTGATAATTAAGCACACACGATTCAAAGTGCACGGTTCATGGATTTAAATTGCTCGATGATCACCTAAATATTCTCTCTTCTAAATGAGCTCTAGGGAATTTAAGGGAATTATTAACATGAGTGTTGACTGAAAGAAATATCACAACGCTATCAAAGCATCAAATCAAATCATAAAAATATCGAAGAGAAAATGACATAAAAAATGACATAATGTGCTTTTGAACTTTAAGTGGTTCTTGAATTTTTAATTTATTCAATATAATCTATAATCTATAATTTAATGTGAATTGTAATTTTCGAATTTTTAATTTGTTCAATGTGATCTCAGATTATTTTGATACATATCCAATTTAGTACTTAAATTATTGCCGTCCTTCCATTGAAAATTTTTATATAATTCGTGGACTAAATTGAACCTATATCAACAGTACAAAGATCACATTCAATAAATTAAATATTGGGAGATCACATTACATATTGAGTTAAAATTCAGGATCACATTGAACAAGTTAAAAATTTAGAAATTACATTATATATTTAATCTTAACAATTATTTATTGACGTCGAATCATCATTTTCGTTTCTAACACACCTAAATGCTATGGAAGTTTCCTCTAGATTTCTATGGTTTTGAGATCTTTGAAAACCAACTAATATAAATACACAAAATGAAATTACTCACTTGCCTCTCTTCCTAATAACTGCATCTGTTGAGTGAGCTCCTTAAACCCCTCCCTCAACCCTCTCTCTCTCTCTCTCTAAAATCGACATGGCCGACTCCATGGATTCGCCTCCTATGGCTTCGCTTCCTCCGGTCGCTGCGTCCGGCGGTGAGGGCGCGGTCGCCACCTTGTGCCCGGCGCCGGAATGGTGCGGCCGTGCTTCGGATTCGCTGTCCGTGGAAGTTCCGGCGACCGGCGTGAACGGCATGGGCCCGTCCAGTTCTCCAAAGGCGCCGGAGGAGGCCCGTGTCCCGGAATTCCTCGAGGAGCACTCTGCGGAGGAAGCCAAGAGGGGTTCTGTCTGCGATGGTATGGGCGATTCGTCTTCTTTGGATATGAATGGGGATGGGGAGTTTCTTGGTAAAGGCGAAGTGTCCGCGAATCTGTTGGAGATTAAAAAGCAGCAGTTGTTGAGTGATCTTGAAGGCGGGTCGATCTTCAGAGCGGTAGCCCAGTCGGAGTACGTCGCTGAGGAATCGCCGGATATTGGTGTGATGATAGGGCGTGCTACTGATGGAAACAAAATTTCCGGAGAGCTGGTGCATACTTGTGACGAGATGGAAGGCGACGACGGAATTGACGGTTCTCTCAGACGTTCGTTGAAGATTCAAGTCATCGATGACATTGCTTTGATTGAACCCGTGTTGTTCGCTGGAATTGGCAATGGGGGTGACATGGAGAAGGGAACGGTGGCGAGTTTTTCAAGATGCACTGAAGTGAGTTCTAATAAATGTGTGAAAGAAGCTGCGGATGGAAAGAAGACTAAACGTCCTCGGAGGAAAGGGAAAGGTGCAAAGGGAGAAAATTCAGTGCATTTTGATGAACCTATAGATGCTTGTCGAACAAAGGGAGATGGAACCAAAAGAAGGTACTCGAGGGAAGAAATGGAGGCCCTGAGGTTTGTTAATATTTCGGAACAACGAAAGTTTTGGAGAGAGATTTATAATGGCCTAGGCCCCGTGGCAAGAGAGTATGCAAACCTTGCAAGCTCTAAGCATCAGGCGCAGTCTACTTTGAGCTATCATTGCCAGCGTCAGTCCCTTGGGAGGGCACAGGATCCTGGTATTCTTGGTGAGTATTATCGCTGTACTAACTCGACGCATGTTATTTCTTTAGCCGTATTATCATATTATATCTTTCCATGAAAAGGGAAGCTTGAAATTGAATTAACAGAGGTAGTCTTTGCATAAGTTGTTTTACATCTTCTTGGACATAAGAATTTCTTACAATGGCCTACCTGTTCAATTTTCATTATGTGATTATCATCGATCATCACATGACAATGGAATCTGCATTTGTGAAAAAATTCATTTTTGCAAGGCATTATATTGTTTCTTTTTTTGAGTAGGCATCATCCACCTTGTTCTCTGCTAATCTCCTTCAGCTGTTTCGTTGGGTTGAAATTGCTAGACACATGCTTTTGGGTTTGAGAATTTTAAATGCTATAATAAGATGCTTAATTTTGGATTCTCATTAGAGGAATGCTCTAGGTTGGTGTTCCACTAGAGATAATGTTGCATGATCTTGCTTTTTATGGTGTTTGAGGACCTTTTAACTATTATTTACATAAAGCAGAGGAAACACTCAAGGAAAAACATCCTTACGATGTGCATGAATTTGAGAACCTCAGGCTTGGTCCAATTGTGTTTCTTAAATTGGAGAGATGCAACTGAATGAGCTTTCTCTGACCATGCTGTCGTGGGGGGTGGTCTTTTGAGTATGCCGTAGATATTATTTTGACAACTAAATTTCTTCATGGTTGCTTTAGTCTACCAGTGACAAGGCAGACTGATGTTTCATTCACAATCTTCTTTTTCCTCCCTCTTCATCCTTAGCAAATTTTGGTTTCGTTTCATTTTGCTTTTCTTTTGTGGAGACTCAGTGAATATACTGAGATTCATGACGCCATTTGCGGTTGCGCTGATGACATTTAATATTTATGAAGTTAATGTTTCCTTGATGATCTGCACCCTCAGTAAATATTCTTGTTTACATCCAGTAAAGGTCTATTATTGAGGGTGATCAGATTAAGCCTGATTTCTCAGGCTCTTTTTTGTCTGGTTATCTTTTTCTTGTCATAATCAGCAGAAAAAGCTCTTGTGTCGAGTCTCACTGTTCTTCCATCTCTGTTTGAATTAATACTTTCCTCTGTTTTTTTTGACAATATTCAAACTCAAAAATCACTTTATAACCCATTCCTTAAACTCAAAAATCACTTTATAACCCATTCCTTAAAATAATCATTTACATAGTCATCTGCCCAATGTGTCAATTTGATGGTTCGAATTTCTGTTCTGAACAGGTGCAATTGCTGGAAGTTCAAGGGGGAATTTCTTTGTTCCCACACTAAAGACCCTATATGCAACGAATTGGTCATTTGTTTCTTGATTACTTCTCTGTTGTACATTCAAAGCTACTGTCTGCTGCCCTTGGTGTATGGGCAGACATCTTTGTTCATTCAAATTGTGGTGGAATTGTAAATAAATCACTACAAGCAATTCGTTTGTAAATAGAACTGGCTTTTGCAGCAGTGTATGGATTCATATTGTGACCTTTTCAATGACATGTGGGACACTATTACTCTTATTCTACGCAGCTTGCATTTGGATATATCCCTTGTTCTATGTTTATGTTCCTCTTGATGCAAAGCAATTTCTTTTAAGAAAACTTGGATTTTCTCATTACTTTCAGGTGAAGGGTGTAAAGAACAGGTTGGTATTGTACTTGAGAACACAGAGGACAGTGAAACAAACTTTGTGAATCTGGATCCTGCTTGTGGTCAAAATACTAGTTGTGAAGATATTGATATAATAGAAGAAGGGGGCCAGGAAGATAGTGATGACAGTGATGAATACTTTGCTAACATCCAAAGACCAGCCTTTTATGTTGAGGGAGAACCCAACTTTGATGCTGGGCCTCCAGAAGATGGGTTAGAGTTTCTTAGGCGAGTCAGGTATATTTTTCTTGTTCACCTTAGATATTAAATAAGTCCAATTCTCTCAACAATGTTTGCTAATTTGCCTTCCCACTCCCTTTCTGCTCCAATTTTTCAGTACTATTTAGTTCTGTGAGGAGAGTGAATGACATAAACATTAGTTTGGTTGAGAGGGAAGGCTTCATGGACTATCGCCGACCGATCATTTCACCCTTTTTAGTTATTTATTTATATATTTATTTTTGGGGGGCGGGGGGAAGAGAGAGTATAAATTTCAACGTAAGAGATATACAAATTTTCTTACAAATATCAGAACTGAGAGGCAGATGGTGTTGCTTCAAAACTAGATAAGTTAGACATTATCAGTAAGTTCTAGAGATGGGAGAAAGTGGTTTGTAGTTGCCCAGCGAGCAGATGGGATTAGTAGAAGTGCCAATGCGCTCACGGTTAGAGGGCCTTTGAAGAGTGCATGCATAGGGGGTGACCTTTAAGAAGATTGATGTTATGAAATTTAGGATGATATGGTAGCAATGAAGCGCAAAGACGTGAAGAGATACTTTAAGGACTCCCATGTTGAGTGATGTTGTACACCTGGGTTTGTATTTACAATAGTGCACAGATTGTGAGATTGAGACATAGTTTATAGGATAATCATATGCTAAGATATCTGGTAAGGGAAGGAGTGGTGTTTCTCTCGTCGAGAAAGCAACAACAAAGGTGATATTCAGCTTGTTAATTTGGCGTGCAGTACCTTTAAACTATCTTCTACGGTCATTATGGAAATTCAGTGGCTCTTTTAGCAGCTTTTAATCTATGTGAATTTAGTAACTTGAGGTAATGGTATGTATTGTATTTTTTTTCTTATTTACTATGATTCCAAAAGCCTGAAGCCAGTCAAGACTGTATAGTAATTTTAAGCCTATCTACCTTCCACATTGAAAGTAAAGGAATATGCAATGATTTGTCTAAAACAAGCTGACCATTTTACCTGTATGTAGTGGGGTCAATTAAATCATCAAGAATGATCCTAAAGTTAAGTTGGCAAAATTGGAATGACATATCTGGTTTACGGTTTGAAGGGGGGTATCATGAGCCTTGTAAAGCTGGATTGATAATTGAGGACCCACCAAAGAGAGCTTCTTGTTAGATTTTTGCCTTCACACTCGCCTTAAATTGATCCTTCTGAGCCATGTATCTCATATCACGACTCTTGTATTATTCATTCAAATGATATATATTTGTTATGGGGAGCAAGAGATATGGTTGTGCGGTGTCTCTGGATTGGAGAGGCAGATATACTCTGTTGTGTAATGCTCCTCTTTCTCCAAACATGTGTAATGCATCAAGTTACCTCTGTTCACAGCACATTTTAGATTTTACTAATGAGGATGAGGAATCAATGTAACTGAGAGCATGCTTATGGCGGTCATTGTTCAGGCTGATAATAACTAATGGATGGGTGACAGTATCCATTTTGTAGAGTGGATACTTCCTTTTAACAAGAAATGAAAGTGCAGTTCGTTTCATGTTTTTCTTTACTTTTGCCCACCTAACAAAATGCCCATCGGTATTTCATCTCATTAAGATGCACCAGGCAAACATGAAACAAACTCCTTTAGACTTAGTGCACAAAATATATCCCTTAAGTATGCAGCATGTTGTCCAACCGTGCGATCACTCTTCTAGGGACCTCTTTAACAAGTCATCAGCTCAGTTGTACCCACCACTTAGTTCTTTCTGGCGCTTAAATTTCCAGCTTTAAGGTTTAGTGGTAAAATTAATGTTGGGAGGAAGAAATTTAAAGCATTTGGGTGACCATCTACTTTCTTTTAGTGTAACCATATTTCCATGGTGGCCCTTTCTTGTTTCTCCCATAAGTAGCTAATATTTTGTGATGTAGAAAGAAGTGAAGAAAAGAAAGAAAAGCAAAGTGTCTTGGATAGTTGTCTTGTATGAATACTAACATAGGGGCAACATATGAATATGATAGTTCCAACAACGTGCTTCAACTATAATATAGGTCTTCTCACCGGGTTATTCTTCTAGCATTGCCAAGAATTAGGGCCAGAGCAAAGAAATGGCTTGATATGACCACTGTATGGTGAAACCTGTTGGCTCATACAGCCCCTGAATGTGCGTGCTGCATTCAAAAGACAAGAAGACAGCATGACTACTTCTAGATGAAGGTTTACTCTCATTGATAATCAGGCTTCGTGCAAAGCTGATGTTTTGCAACTCTGGAAACCAGTTTTATTAAATGATGGCAGCTCGTGCCGATAGTCTCCACACAATAGTCTAGCAAGGCATGGATGTATACATAACAATGACTATCTGATGACCTCTTACCCTCCTACCGAACACGACTCATAGTGGCAGCTTCCTGTTCTTTTTGCTTTCTGATGTCGTCGATCCTTCATATGGTTTTCACTGCTTATAACTTGAAAGAAGAATTATTAAAGTGTTCTTGCACTAGTCGAAGACCTTTGGCAAGGCTCTGATTATATATGCATTGTCTTGTCTTAGGTGGGAAGCTGCACAGATTCCGAATGTGAAGGTCGCTAAGCTTGATCAGAGTAAATTCCACAAAGAACAGAGCGCTTACATGCCTGTAATACCTGAGATTGCCAAGTGTCCAGAACATTTGATGCCACTGAAACAATGGGAGGACGCTTTTCTTGCAGATTTTTCAATGTTGAGGAGGGTATGATCTTTATATCTTTGATTTACGTGTGGTGCTCATCTTTGTATCTGGCTATATTCTCTATCATAGATAGCTATGTTCCTGGTGAAATGTCAGATGATATCTTGTGCATGCTGATAGGTGACAAGACAATATATTGTGCCATCCCACGCTCTGTTGTTCGTTACTCCTTACAACTGGAAAAAAGTGCTCATGGTTACCTTATTTTACAGGCTTTTTCAAGTGTTGAGGGTACCGGTGCTGAAATTTCAGGGAAACTGCGATGTTTGATTGAGGTCACACAGGAGTGTTATGTTCAGCATCCCAAAAGTGATGCTTCTGAAAATTTAAACGACTGTCAAACTGCTGGGGAGGTAGATGAAGCAGTCATTAACCCTAGCCAGAAATCTCTCGGCAGTGAAAAAAGTGAAGACCCTGCGTTGTCCACGATACTTGGGATGGACTCGGTGGCAAGGGTGTCCACGCTCAGAAAACGCATAAACTCGGTGGAAGATGCAAGCCTTCTTTCGAGAAACGATTGTCTGTGGCTCTTTGCTCTGTGTGCTGCCGTGGACACCCCATTGGATGCCAGCACTTGCGCATCTCTCCGTAGTCTGCTCCGGAAATGTGCGAGCTTGCGAGCTCCGAAGGCTGAGCTGGACGACGAAGTTATAATGCTGAATATTCTGGCCACTATTTCCGGCAAGTATTTTGGGCAGTCAGATAATTGAAGCCTTCTGCTACTACTGTGGCTGTGCTCTATTTTTCACTTTAAACTCTTATAATATGTTTAAGCTTATGTTTCATATTGACAAAATCCGGATTTCAGTTGAGTCTATTACATCTAATTTTAAGGAACGATATCTCTACTGCAACCCACTTTCCCAGCAAATGGAGCATGAGTTCTGAACAATGCCAAACAAGCCATCGTTAAACGGCCTAGGGTGATAAGATAGATAATATATGAACGACTCCAGGGGAAAAGGGCCCGTCAGTTAAAAATGCTAAAGCGGGTGGATCGGTGCAACATGCACAGAAGTGAAGGAAATCTTATATTTTTGTTCAAACCAAGCCCACATATACAGCAAATGGAGCATGAGTTCTGAACAATGCCAAACAAGCCATCGTTAAGCGGCCTAGGGTGATAAGATAGATAATATATGAACGGCTCCAGGGGAAAAGGGCCCATCAGTTAAAAATGCTAAGGCGGGTGGATCGATGAAACATGTACAGAAGTGGAGGAAATCTTATATTTTTGTTCAAACCAAGCCCACATATACAGAAAGCACGAGAGAGAGAGAGAGAGAGAGTCGACTTGAAATGAAAGTTGACCGTTGGAAAGATGGGGAAAACCGACGAAAAGCTTTACTTTGGTATATGGACAGTGCTATGCAAAAGGCTAGGTTACATCTTTTTGCCACAAATCTAATGTTCGCTTTTATCTGGGAAAAGAAGCCCAAGGGATGCTGTCAATGATGATCGACCATCGCCACCAAACGAAGGAAAGAGACTACAAATCCCGCCACATCACGTAACCTTTCTTCTTCCTCCTCTCATATTAGCAAAAGGCATATCACAAGAGTCACGACACGTTTTTATCAATTGCCATTTCCAACGAGAGAGGCGCAAAAAATTTGTCTCCACAAATCCATATGTTACATGGGGCTTAATGCGGACACAAAAACCAGAAGTATCGCCCGCTCTGCAAGTTCAGAACTATACGGGCACACGTCTCCCTCGGTAACGATCAAAGAACTGCAAAAACCAAACAGAACAGCATGTGAATGGGATGTTGTATGATGTCCCACATAAATCATATTGGAATTTCTGAATGCTCATTAAGTGAAACAAAAGGCACTTCTCACTTAAATAGATAGATAAACTTAGCCCCCGAGTTCAACTGGATAGACAAGAATATCTTTACCCTTTCGCCATCTGCTTTTGAAAATGCTTACCTGTGGTGTTTTCCGTTCAATCAAGGAGATGTGCCATTACAATTTCAAAGTGTGTCCCCTTCCCATCCAGGTGTAAACAAAAAGAAGCCATGATGGTGGGGGGTGCCACTCATGAAACTTACTAAAGGAAAGCAACCTAATTTGGCAATGCAAACCACTTTGCTGATACAGGAGGCTACATTAATTCTTCTATTCCTCACATATACTAAATGCTACAAAATTAATCACATCTCTTAATCGCTTTTACCTAATCACCTTTTTCTATATAAAAGATAAAGATTAGGTATCATTGTTCCATCAAATCTAAGGATGTAGCTCTCATGTCATAGCTCAAACTATATTCTCAAGTTGGAGGGAAACATGTAAATGGTTAAGCTGTTCAAATAGAGAGAGTCCACATAGCTGGGCATCACTTACCATTATGAGACCCACCATCCACTCAACCAAGCTTTCTAAAGAGATTATCATGATCAATTATTCCTCATAGTAGACTAAGAGTAGTTTTATCATTACATTTCTGGATGAACAGAAGTCCATGATAGCATCATGCCAAGGCTACATTTGCTTCACATTTTAAACTTTCAGACCCTGTCCAGAATAACGTGAACTGAGTTGGACTACCACCAATGTCCAAATATAAATCCTAGAATTTCCGAAGGACATAACTGATGATAAATGGAGTTTAACACATAATTGAATTTTCATTTTCAAAAAATACACAACTGCATGTATGAGTTTGAAACGCCAACACGCAAACAACTTTTTAGCAAGCCATATGTTAAAGAATTTGAGGACTGATGAATGTCATTATAGTTCATCATCCTCTGTTCATTTTTCACCAACTAGTTCACCAAAGAACAACAAAGGCCATGCCCCTATCTTTATAACAACAAAAGTAAAACCACCAAAACTGCTGTTGCAATAAATCAACCAAAGGGCCTAAAAAACTGAGAAAACAGATACACATACCGATCTAATGTATGGCTGCTGAATTAACCAACCAAGGATAGGTATCCTCTGTAGAAAAACTGCTAGAGTTGGCCAGAAACCACTGCAGACAGAGAGCTAGCTTAGTTTAAGTTAAACAGACAATAATTTTGAGACTGCTGACAAATGAAAGGAGCAGACCTGAAAAGAACAATAAAACCATATGATTCCAGAATCATGCCGAGAATGGGCCATCCTATGATAACAAAGAAGAAGCCGACACCAAACGAGATTGTTCCCTGGCCATCAAGAAATATAGAAAATGTCAAACGGAAGATTAAAGTGCAGGAGCATGGCTTTATATGCCGAGAGTTTCTATGAAGTGTCAGGAAAGACTTGGAACCTTGAAGTTTTGCCTTTTCATAAAGAACTGCATGGTCGACTTCGGTCCTATAGTCAAAGAGACTCCTGAGAGGAAGAGAATCTGATTGAGAGGAAAAAAGGCCAGTTAAATGGAAACCCTATCAAAAGTAGGACAACAAGAACACAAGGAAAGATGTGCCACACAACAGAAGCCAGGTAAAGAAACTCACATTTCCCATAGCAAGCAGTCCCTTGTCGAAAAAGAAGACGATTCCCAGAAATGAGAAGAAGATACCAAATCCAGTCAAGCCTAGCCCGATTTCTGATTACAACGAAGAAGATTTAATGACACTGGTGATCAAGGGCACAAATACTGACTGTAAAAGAGAGTTTGAGTCCCACGCAAAGAGAAATGCATGTCAAGAGTAACACCTATTAGGTACCAAAACAGCAACTTTGTCTAGTAACATGACAGTTACAGTCAGAGTCTCACACATTTTGAAGGACTGATTTAAACGTTTATATGCAACATTCACCTACCAAATCTACTTTCTATAGTTGGTTAAAAGTTAAAAAAAGTTCCATAATTTGGTAAAGCAACAAAATTAGTAGAAAATTTTACCACTCAGATAGAAACAAAGACCATTTGAACTCTCCCTCCCTTTCTCTCAATCTTGTATCGCTAAATCTGCAGTGACAGCGGCGGGGTAGAGAGGGGGGGGGGATTGGGCCATATCCCAGCACATCATCAACTGAATTTCCAGATGACACTTGGTCTCTTTATACTTTTTTGTGGACTGAAGAATTTTGAGATTAGACATAAATGGTTCGAATATGATTATCACGGTTTTCTTACTTGACCAGAAACCTACTGTGTCCCTCCCCACTCATAAATCATAAGCTGACACAGACGAGACATTCATATCCATCAAAATAACACTGATAAGTCCTTCATGTCATAATTAAGTTCAAAACTGAAGCAAGGCCAAATGAATGGATTAGCTACATCACATTGCAGTACAGATACGAATAAAGCATATAGCATAACCGACAGCTACATCTCACAAACACTCAAAACAGATCCAATCTAAGTGGAGAGTCCCACATGACTTCATTCGACATCTATTTCTGCCAAAGAAAGTGAGAAAAACTAGGAGAGCACCCTCCGTTTCAAATGAAGTTGGAACCAACAATTACAGGCACTACTACGTATGTACCTAACAGAATCCTACTCCGCAGACATTTATCATACAAGAGTAATAAAAAACTTCAGAAGCGATTTTGCCAATAATTGTAGTTTGCAGACACGTACACCTACATCTTTGATCCGATTCACAAAATAGAGTCCCAATCCGCACTTTGCATGCCAAATACAACTCAACAAACATCTTACAGGACAGAAATAAATGGCTGAACAGAAGGAACAACAGCGAAAGGAGAAGAGAGATCTCACGGACTTTTGCGGTCATTCATTTCGAACGAAACCATCGCGACTGCTACTGGCGGCGCTCCCCTGCCCAAACAGCAAGCTGGAACCGACAATAGAAAGAATCAACAAAAGGAGGAACCGCCGGATGAGAGCGACGGAAGTCAACTCGGAAGCGAGGCTCGAAATGAGGAGAGCGAGAGAACAGGTACCTCGAATCCAAAGCAGACGGAACCAATCGGGACGGAGATCGCGCGGCGGTGAACCTGCAACGGAAAGCGAGGATACGGAGTCGAGCAGAAATCAATCAGTCAATCAATCAATCAATCAACCAAAACACGAAGCGGAAACGGATTGATCGAATCGAATCGGATCGAATCGAGTCGAGTCGAGCGAACGCGATGTTTCCGGGCCGGAAAGCCCTAGCTTAAGCTCGGGGTTGGTGCTTCGCGGAATGCGAAGCGTGGAAATGAGGAACGGATCCGGAGCAGAGAGGACGAAAGCGAGAGGCGCTCACCTTACACTGACACGCAGCAGCAGAAGAAGACGAAGAAGACGAAGAGGAGGAGGAGGAGGAGATCGGTGGAGAAGACGAAGGGGAATGGAGATGAGGAAGACGAGGGAGAGTTTCGTAACTAACGGTTTTCCATTTAACGTGTGTGTGCATATATATATATATACGTGTGTGTGTAGCTTTATGATATCACCGGACGAATGAGAAAAGGGACAATGACACAAACAAATAGGACTTTGACTTAATATGTAACTTAATCTCTCAACTTTTAATTTATTTAATGTGATTCTCGAATTTTAATTCAATGTGCAAATCCAATCCCCAAACTGTATGAAAATATTCAATGTCGTCATTCTATAATTATTCAAGATCATATATTAAATTGAACATTTTCATACAATTTAAAGATTGAATTGAATATCTACCAAAAATTCATGTAGTATATTAAGTAAATTAAAACTTCATGAATTACATTACACATTGGGATAAAGTTTGTGGACCACATTAAACAAATTAAAAATTTATGAACTAAATTACACATTTGGCCAAAATTCTTAGACTATTTGTGCCAATTTCCCATAAGAAAATTATGCAAAGTTCCATTTTATTTTTCTTTTAAGTTTAGTTTTAATGAAGTTATTATTGAAAAAGAATTTAATATTATCTAAAAATTTCATTTAGATACATTTTCATTTTTTTGTCCAACGAGTTGTGTTTTAAAAATAATTTAATTTCCTTTATTCACTGATTTCAGATTTTAACTCTTTTACGTTGCTAGTCTGTTTGATTTTTTCCGTGTACTTTACTTTCAAGTTCCCTGGATTTCCTTTTTTTTTTTTTTTTTTTTTTACTTCTATTAGTTACTATCTTCTTTTTTGTTTTTCCTCAGTTTCTCCAATTACTGAAGCTACATAAATTGTAAATAAGTCGTCTTCAAAAATAAATATATTTTTATCGTTCAATAATATGTAACTCAAATAAATTTAGCATTTTCGCTCGATTAATTGAGGTTTTTTTTTTTTGACAAGCGATTAATTGAGGTTCACTAAACACTTTTTCCAACTGTGGCAGCACATCTCTCTTTAAAAACTGCCAACTGATGATCATGTGGTAGCGGTATTTTCCAAGTCCAGGAAGATTCTATGGACGATTCCCCACCTTTGAACATCAAGCAAAACCTACTTTTCAGTGTTCTCTTCCTTCACGATTCAGTAAATGCTTCTGCTATGTCCAAACTACTGCAAACACCATCCCTACTTCGAAAAGGCTCAAACATCAATGATCCTCGGCCATCTGCTGGGATGTGCCCACCATACATACAAGCATAGACCACCAAAAAATCCCCCCACCCCACAGGAACAAATGAATGACCGTGTCGGCTTCCATGAACGCAACTCAGAAGGCTAGATTGCGCTATCAAGAACACACAGCCAAGTGCACTCGTCCGAAATGGGTGTACGGATCATCGTTGTTGCAGGAGTGAACATTGGGATATTACCAGAAAGAACCCAGGGCTCAGTTGACTTGAGATAAAAGGAATAACATACATGTATTGCCACAAAGAGGTAAAGTGGAGCACAAGTAATTGAACAACTGGTGGGCCTATACCAACAACTATAGTTTAAAAAGATGCTTATTGAGGACTGATCGATACATTTGCCAGGCTGCTTTTCCGACAAGAATGGTATGAAAAGAATACAACGTACAGTTGCTCTTGTACCTGTCTAAAGCAAACTTATTGTTTTCTCTCTACCTAGCTCTATGAAAGGCTTCTTTCATAATGGTCACCAGCACCATCATCAACAGAAAGTTCCTACAATGACAAAATTGAAAAAAAAATTATATATATTATTGAACAAAGCCAGACAGATCCAAGACTGCTAGGATAGAAGCATAAATTGAGAGGAGGCCAAAGCATCAATGAATGTCCAGTAACATTTAGGGTATGCAAGAAAGCTATAGAGCAGAACTACCAAAACCATTATCGTAGGATTGACTTCAAGGAAAGTATCACAGAAAACACACTCTTAAAAGTTAGCAAGTTTTACGTACAGGGAAGGTTGCACTTGAGATCATACTCACCTCTACCTGTGCAAGCAATGTATAGAAATGTAATGTAATGCATTAGGACATATTTATCTGCTATTCATGATATCCATATCCACAACCCATTTCCTTAAAACAGATGAGCATTCTTCCAGGTCTGATGAACCTAATACTATATACCTATGATTTGAGATATTCACTATTTATACCTGTAAATATACAAGCATTCCTCTCATCCATCTAACCTAAAAAGTTGGAATTGCAAATGAGTATTCTTGTAAGCTTGGAATTATAGAATGAGGATCTACTGTAATTTATGTGTGCTCCATGGTTGTGTTTCTTGGTAATCAGTAGGCGAACAAAAATTAAATTTGCTTGACAGGACCATTTTGAGAAAAAAGAAAAAAAAGATAAGACACTGCACCACTTGTAGAATCAACAAGCTATAAGTTCCATATTGGTTCCAAAAGGCTCCAGGCGTATTGAAGGTTTTCAAAAATTACAGGTCAAATAGGTAAGTTCCAGCACAAGGCAAAATACGATCCCGACCTCATACCCTGCACACACTCCTACCACCTACTTTATGATGATCACATGTTGTTTTGAATTTCATCCAAGGCCAGAGCACAAGGAGCAAAAACTTTGGCCCAAGCCCACAAACAGGTCTAGAGACAACGCAGGTGGTGCATATAGGCAGGAGGGAAATCGCAATGTCATGCTAAATGTGCTGAGTGATGACAATCAGTTGGTGAGATATTCCGAATATTTACTTCGCAAGTTTTCAAGTGCGATTGCACCACATAAATTCAACTTGCCTAATAGCCAAAGAAATCCTATAAGAGAAACTTCATAATGTTTTAGTAAAGAGATCATACCAAACCCAACGCTTCTACCAGGCTTTTAGGTCGCTCTTCACCACAAACGCCAACAAGCATGTTCAGCAGATACTCCCTCTGTTCCGGCTTTAATTGTTTTTCGAGGCCCAGAGCCACCATTTCCATCTCAGGCTACAAAAAGAGTAAAGGGATAAAAATTACAAACAAGATAAAGAGTGCTTAGATAATAATGCAATTAAGTAACAAAAAGTATACTTTTAAGAGCAAAACTGCACCTACTAACAGCTAATAAACTGGACATGCATAAAGCATATATCTATGTTAATTTTCAGTCATAAACAGTTGAAACAAGCTAAGATACTTTGGTAACACCTGTATGTATAGAGCTCCTGATCAGGACCATAATTCTGAAAATGAATCAAAGCTCATGGAATTAATAAAGTTTCTGACAGGGTACATACAGAAAAGTCTCTTGGAGGGAATATCTGGTGAAGAACACAAACACTTGACAGGTGAGCTAGTGCTTCAGAATGTTCACCTTGCATTTCCAGTGCCTGCAATAAAATGTGCAAGTTGCTTATGACGAAATCATGAGGTGGCAGAACATCAATGTTGCCTCAGATGGCTTCAACTATTCAAAAATAGACATTTTCCCCATAACTGATCCACCCTGTGGATCTCTGGTTCTAGCATTCATTCTTCATGTACGGTTTTACTGAAAACTTTTCAAAATAATAGTTTTCATCGTCATGTTTCTTTTTCCTAAAAAGTATGCTTGGTACTGATGACAATTCACACAATCCACATACTTCCATGCACTTTATTTCAATAAAGATTCAAACCCAAATAAAAAGCAAGAAAAGTAGTTCACATAATTTCATTTTTCCTCATATTCCAAATTTAACACAGTGAAATCAGCACTCTCTAGTTCTCTAATATTCAAGGAACTGTTCTTAGTTTTCAAAATATTCGAAAACAGGATAGGCTACCAAACATGTCCCCAAACCAGTTATTTTACTTCCATGGAAAATGACAACTCAAAACCGAAATGTTTCCAATGACCAAATAGCGCTGATGTTCCAAAGTTCAATCCCAGATTAATCTAAATTTCATTGCTCTTATGTTTTGCTACAAGAAGGATTGTTACTTAAGAAGTTATGCAACCAATTTCTCCCACATCTCTTAATCAGTTTCCACCATACTAATAAAAGAAGGATTAATCTAAAGTTCATTGCTCTTATTTTTGCTACAAGATAATTTGTTACTAAAGAAATTATGCAACAAATTTCTCCCGTGTCTCTTAATCAGTTTTCCACCATATCAGCTAATACAAAGAAACAATGTGCCACTCAATTTAGGAATTCACACAGTCGACCTGATTATGAAAAATAATTGAAAGATCGTGCCTTTAGTAAGTATTGTATGGGTTGAGCAATATCATAAACCACCTTTCAAGATATCAATCGTGTCATACAACTGCTAGTTTCATTGCTTAATTTTATTCCTTGCGCATGTTGTCACAAAGCCCAATAACGAGAAAGTAATGACACACAGTTAGGCAGTAGAAAGTCATTCTTTATTCTTCAACATAACTAGATTCCCCAATTCTCAGAAGTCACAATGGCTCATGAGTGCTACTTTGCATACTTAGGTTGTGACTAGATACCAAACAGGAGAAATATTTACCCAGGCTTGTAGAAAACCAGATCGTGTGCGTGCAGCAACAGCGGCAGACACAATTCTTGCTGCACGAATGTTCTCAAGCCCTACGTTCCCAGCAAGCCCAGCAAGGAATTGCCTAGGATCTTCCCCATCTATCTCTAAAGAGATGGACCGACCTGAAGAACTATAAATTTCTTAGAAAATCGTAACTTCAAAAGATTAAAAGAGATGGCCAAGAACAACTAGATAGAGGGTCCAGTCTAAAAGTACATACTGATTGCACATATTCAGAACAAAGTCAACAGACACACGGTAAAATGAATCGCGAGTATTTTCTGTGCCAAATGAGACTCTGATTCCAGAAGTCCTGCATATGCGACGCAACTGCTCATCCATACAGGCAAAGAGAAGTCCACAATGTCATTAAAGGATCACCTAATAAACAACTGGTGCAGAGGAAAAACCATTACGCAACAAATAGAAACTATAAATATAAAAAACCCAAGGTGTGTAATTTGGTCATAGTATGGAGAAACTGAGATGACATGAGAGGATGAGAAAACGAATCAGTAATGTCTTTCTTGAGCTGGCATAACTGTGCTAATTTATGGGCATTTAGTTAACCCTTATACAGCATACAACTTGTAGACGATGTGCACTAATCATGACAGGTTTCTTGGAACAGAAAACCAAAAATGCAACATTTCCTCAGTTCTTGGAAACTGATCATGAATAAAGCTGTCCTGAAGAGAATTGCCTTTCCCTTGGTTATTTTAATTAATTTTTCTTCAAAATTCGAAATACCATGTTTAGAAATAATTGTGCACAATCTAATAACTCAGAGCGAACCTTCTTAATCATAAAATTTTTCATTTTGACTGCTGAAACTTTATAGTAAAAGAGCGATAGGAATTACAAACCCATGGGAATTATAAACAAGTCAATAAAATGCTTCATGCCAAATAATTAACAAGTCAAGAGGACTAACTTGAACTATGTCAGCGATCATGATGTCCTTTCCACGCAATCTATTGTCGACAATTTCTGCATAACCATTTTCATGAGTTGCCTTGAAGACATAATTGAAGGCAATCATAGTTGAGAACATATAAGCAATAAATGTTTCCTGTTCACATGCAGAGAACCATTCAAACAATGTTTTAAAAAAAAAAAACTCCGGTAAGAAAAAATTTCCATCGAAGTTCGGATGTAACCAAAATAGCCGCAGACTAAAGGAAATTGGAAGCCTCAGCAGCTGCAATAAGTACTACAAGAATCTAAGCATGAAGATACAGGGGTGTATCCTTTTATATGACCAGAAAGAACGAAAGCATGCACCAGCAGTACCTGAGTTTAAATTCCCCAAATCATTGGCCAGCTCATATTCCTCATCATATAAAGTTAAGAAATGCACAATGACAGAAGAATAAACAACGCATACTGTCTATTCGATCACCAGAGATAAGACAATGAAGGCCAGACTATTAGCTTGTATTGCGCGATGCAGAGCATCCAAGAAGGCCGAAGTTAATGCCTGCTAAAAGTCTGACTATGCAACAAGGAAGGGAACTAAAAAAAATTTCTTCTGCATTGTAAATCCCATTTCTTCATAGTGTTAATGTTAGTGAAGGATTCCAAACTCTTTAACTAAGCAGTCTATGCCCTATTCATATCAACCAATAATTCTAGAGATGAGAACCCAATTCCATACAGTCAAACCTTGATAACAGGCACAAACTAAATTTTAGCACGGTATAGTGTCTCTAACAGACTAGCAAGGAAACAACAAGCAAATGTTCTAAATGTCAAGACAGCAACAAGCACAGACCTCGCACCAATCTATTAGCCTCCCTCTGATAATACTCCTTATCCACCTCCGAATCCATAGCTGACGAGGCCATCGTGGCTGGCCACCATTCAGGCAAATTCTCCTCAACCCGAGGCGCGATATTCCTACGCCTTCTAGGTGAAGACCTATCGACAGTCCCCCGTAGTGCAGGCGAAAGGGGATTATCCAAAACCCTGGAGCCGTCGGTCTCCTTCCTCGTCCCCACAACCACCTCCCTGCCGCCAAGGCTCCGGTCTCTCCTGACCACCACAGCTTCATTCTTCCCATACCCGAACCGCGACCTAAATCCCAGCACCAACCCAACCACGACCCTGACCGCGAAAACGACCACGAAGCTCAAAGCCACCACGCTCCCGACGAACTGGACGGTCGACTTCCGACAGGATATCACCATCCTATTATCGTCGTCCAACGCGACGAGCGTGCTCAGGTCCGCGTACGCGTCCCTGCCGGCGAAGACGAAGGCGCCGAGGCCGGACTTGGCGCGGGCAGACAGGCTAGTGAAGTCGATGGTGAGCTCGACGACGCCGTGCTCGTTGGAGGCGATGAGCGCGGGGGACCTGGCGTCGGAGGAGGCGTCGTCGGAGGCGGCGGGGAGGAGGTGTCGCCGGCGGCGGCGGAGGTGGCGCCTCGGCTTCCGGGAGCAGGAGACGGAGAAGAGGCGAGGAGGAGGAGGAGGAGGAGGAGGAGGGACGGGGTGGCTCCGGAGCCGGGGCGGCCATAGGCGGCGGCGGTGGTTGAGTACGGAGGAAGAAAAGGAGGGAGAAGAGGAGGAAGGAGGGAGGGAGAGAAGAGATGTCATTGAGTTTGAGTGTTGTGGCAAATGAAAGAGATGAGACAAAAAGCAGAGGACACACTCCCCAGCGCTTTTGGAGGAGAAAAGCCGAATCCATGCCAACCAATGGCGATCTTAGGATCCGACTTTGGTAATTTCACCATACAACTTTGTTTCAAATTCAGTCCACGTTTTCAATTATAAATTAGATGACTCTTTGACCCAAAAATTAGATGACTCCAATATCTATTGGGGTTTAGGGTAAAATTATCATTTTTATATTAGGAATTTTCCTTCTCGCTAAAGATCCAAAAAGAATGGCAGATGAGACAATTTCGAGGGAGTGCGTTTAGCTTAGTAATCTCGCACCAAGCTGTCTTAAATGAGATCACTAATTTGAGCCATGCTACGAGGAAGTATCTAACGAATTGGTGCTCTTCTATGCCCACGAGTTGATGTCAATAACCTTGGATCTTGGCATTTTCAAATGCAACTGAGTGACTTTCCATAAATATTTTTGTTTAAGATCTTCACTCCTACTAAACAACATGTTCGTGGGGCCCAGCTCATTTGGGGCCTGCGGACTTTGAAGTCATCCCCACCTTCTTCCAATATCTCACTAGCAATGATTCATGAATGCAGCATGCGCCTTTTTAATTGTTTAGGAGCCATTTTGGAGAGGCATACTAAACTCATTATGTACCACGCCACTAGACGGCTCGCCTGAATGTCGAATCTTTCTCCGCCGCTAACTCGGTGTTATCGTCACCCACAACATAAACCCAACATGACCTTATTAAAGAAGCAAGAAAAGCTCTTTCTATTTAGTCGAGTGCAATAGCTGCAATCAATTGTTAACACACATTAGAAAGTGTTTGGGAATGCGAATCAAAGCATGACTTTGGCGTTCCCACATAGATATGTCTTATGGGCCTAGGAAGCCCGATCTCTTTATAAGGAAAACTTTAGTATCTTTTAAATTATGGGCTCATTGTCTCTTTATAAGGAAAACTTAGTATCTTTTAAATTATGGGCTCATCCGAGCCCCGTCACCGTCCTTTCCTCTCACAAATCCCGTTTGGCATCAAAAGCAGGAGTCGAACAAAAAAAAATCTCATAAAAACAAAATGATCTTCAAATTGTAAACAGTAAGTGTGCTTCCAGTATCAATTATCATGCCCCCTCATTGCTTCAAAGTTAATCACCAGCTTGCCATCCTGTTTTCCCCCTCAACCATGAACGAGAACTCAACGATATGTATGTATCAGCATCTTGAAAGAGCTCCAGAACCCACACTTACAAGCAAGAGAGAGTTTCAACACAACCAATGGCGAACCAAAAAATTCTGCTGGCCCAACCTCTTCATTAGCTTTTCTAGAAGCTTAAACTGTTAGAATATCTCAAGAATAAATGGAGAAACATAAGTAAGGCCACTCCGTAATCCTGCTATCTTAACAGATTTCAGTATTTTAGAAGTCTCTAGGATGTACAAGTACACTCTTTTTGATGGTGACAAATGCATTGACTGAGAAGCCTTTCATTCATTTCTAGCATAATTCATTTCCCTATTACACGGTATCCTGTAAACATTTGTTGGTATCGGATGATACTCAAAAGCGACTATAATATACTAGAAAGAATCACGCATACAGCAAGAAGGAAAAAGAAAAGGGGGGCAAAACTCCTCTCTTGGCTGGTCTAAGACAAAGGGTCCACGAAGCTTTTCGCTTGATGTAGAGCCTGCTCAGTCCACTCCTAACTTATGCACTCCCCCTGCTTGGCATCAGTGTAGTTTTCCAAGAGCCTCTTCATCATGACCAGCAAAATGGATCCAAAGAAGTGGAATGATTTCTCTTTAACTTTATTTTATTTCTCTGTAATAAATGGCTAATCCTGTACCCACCAATCACTTCTGCCAGAAGAATACTTTTAATTAGCTTCCTAGTGTGGGGAAAAAGCAAAAAGACTACAGCTTCCATTACCAGAAATGAAAAACTTGAGCTGCATCACATTACAACATTTATGATGCTGAAAAACACACGGATTACTGGAGTAACTACGATTTCCAAGCTCATCTCATACAAACTTAAATAAGTTTCACATACAAACGTCAATTTTGTATAGAAAAAGAGAATCACAGACGCAAGAATTGATGGAGTCTTCCAAAATTCCCAACTCAGCCTAAAAGTATATGTTACATGGCACATTCAGTCTCAGACACTCCATCGCATGGCATTCATTTCATAGATGACTGGCCCAGAGAGATAGAATACACAAGTGTAATCGAGGTGGAGAGACAAACACTACCTGAAATAACTTCATCGAGGAAGAAGTGGTTGCCGGTCATCAGATCCAACTCTATGGGTAGCCTGAGAGTAGGGCAAATCAACAAAGATGAGCATCAGTGAGATGACAAAAGTGTAGAAAGAGTACAACCAGTACATAAAAGATGAGAATTCCACACCTCATCATTAGCTCCTGCTGCCATATTTACAAAGGAATCCCTCGACCTGGAAGATGACCAACAAAGTCAACCCAACTATCCAGCTAAGTAATAGAAGGGATCTTCCATCAAATGATCCAGTCTTATTCCATAGGAGCAACTACACTTGTTTGAGACATTTATTAGCACAAAAATTGTGCGCTTCTTCATTAACATAATTTTCTTAAACAGCCAATGATCCTGGTGATCTGGGTAAGCCCTTTGACTTCTGCCAGGTCCTAATTAAACCTACTTAGAAATTTGCCAAAGTTCAAGTTTTCAGTGACAAGTAAGATTAGATCCTATTCTCTAGGTATGTAAGAGTACCGACATGATTGTAAAGGCATACCTGTGATTATCCTCCGGTTCTACCAACTCCAGCATCCCATTCTGCTGTTCATCTTTGACTTTTGATATGGGTGAAAAGAACTGAACAATTAAAAGCATGAGTCATGTGAAGGAAAAAAAGGTGCAAATATAAGACCGCTATTTAACCAAATAACCGTGGAATAATTCTCCTTACCTGGTGCATCGAGATAAAAACAATGGAAATTCCCAACATAAAGTTAATTGTCAAACTGTGACCAAATAAAGCTGCAGATGCTATTCCTGTAAAGATTGTGGCAACTGTTGACGAGTACTTCTTCAAGATTGTATCTGGAATGCCCCCAATATACATATATATGTTAGAGATGTTAACCCATCTAAAAGACAGAAAGCACATGAAGATTACTTCGTTTCCATTACATAGGAGGTCTACAGCTCTCAAACCAATGGATTAAGAGCAAAGCTACAAGCTCAAAGAATCAAACATACAGTCCTACCTGCATATTTGAAGAAAAAGGACGATAAAATTCCCTGGGCCGCATTGTTACAGATCAGAAGTATGGTAGCTTTCGAAAGTCCTTGTAGGATATCAACGTTGTCCGGACCTGAGAGCGACAACACAAAATGATCATCACAATCGAGAAGATGCATTTTCTTACGATTTCGATTGGTTATCTCAGAGCAGAAAATCTCCATAGCCCAAAGGAGGAAATCTTTACGAAAAATAATGCAAATATAAACAAAAACATCTTAAAAGTTCAGTATTTTATTAGATGTACTGTATAGCCAGAAATAAAAAGTTTATATTGCAAATACATGGAATAGAGTGCTCATTGTGTTCAATTAAGGGGAGGGGATAGCTTCATGCTGAAGCATCTAAGTACTCTTGTATAACTGAAATTCAGGCTCTTTAGGAACAATTTTTCTCTCTATTTTTTTTTTTTTTTGGGCATTTCCCAACATCAGATCCTGGGTCTCCCCACCCCCAAAAACCAAAAGAAAAAGGAAAAAAAAGAAAAAAGAAGGAGAAGAAAGAAACTACCAGGCCACACCACATGACTGGTGGCCTGCAGGAATCATAATAGAAAACCGTTTCATGTCCATACCTTTAACAAGTGCCATTCCAACGATTCCTAGAAAGTTGAATATAGCACCATACCCGTATAAAAACAAATTCTGCAAGCCAAAGGGCAATATGAGTAATTAGCAAAAGAAGAAAAGAAATTGAGATTACTAAAGTTATGTGCTCCAAGGGTCTCATCGTAAAGCAATAATCAATGAGCACATAGAAATGCTTTCCACTAAAGACGTCTCTGAATACCAATGTGACAGCATTCCCTCTGCAATATTAAATTCTGGCTTCCAAACCACTAGGTACATCTTTAGTTCACAGTTTCAAAACATTCTAGATTTAGTAGTCCTCGGTGTTACAACTTCGCCATCCTTTCTACTTTTACTTTTAAGAAATTCTTTTTAGGAAAATACAGCTTAATATTGCCATTTTTAACTTTGTACTACTCCAAAAAATGTGTGGCTATTAAAATGATAGCAGCCACATCTTTCCTGGAAAATAATCCAGTAATAAATAAAGAATTCTCAAGATCCAAATTATTGGGCCTCCTCAATCAGGTTCAAAAGATACAAAAGGAAACAGCTCAACTTTCTGCTATATTCCTTGCATTAGGTAAAAAACACCTGTCATGAATATTCATCTTGAAAAGCTTAGCAACCTATGTGCATCCTATAGTAACTAAACTAGGCAAAAAGCTCAAGATGCTAACAAGTTGCACTAACTAAAATCTTACCTGAAGGTAGATGCTTGTGTCATATTGGCTCTTCAGTGCATACTCATTGAAGACAGAGGCCATAGATGGCACCGTAACCTGCAAATTTCTCCATAGAGTGAGTGTAACAGATAAAGAAGAAGGTTTTGTCTAATGATAATCAACTCTTGCCAAGGACTAAATGGTCTCATGCTTAATTCATAACTACAATCCATTCTCCACCATACCATAAGAAAGGAATAATAAAAATTGCACACAAACCTAAGACGCAAAGAAAAACATAACCAAAATTGGTTTCAAATTTATATCATCCAGAAAAGGTTTCCTCATACTCATTTCAACGCTTGCTAAGAATTGCAAATGCATATCTGAGAAGGAAAAGCCATCTTTTCTAAAAGGGCAAAAAAGCTCACTCACAAAGATCGACGTATAGAGGTATGCACCCGCAGCAACAGGAAGACCCAGAGCAGTAGTCCCTTCTGGCAAAGACCGCAGCTGATTCACACTGATGCCAATGAGCAACAAGGCAAGAGCTTCCCACTGTCAAAGAGAAATAATCAGTTCAGCACGTTCATGAAATTAAGCAACGCCAAAAGTGTAGCATAGACAAAAAGTATCACCAGAAATCCGCACTTGTTTTAAGCAAGGTCACAACACAAGAAATAATATAGAGGAGATACCAACCTGAATTATAGAGAACCGACGTTTCATGACAATCTTTAACAAAACAGCAATCACCAAAACCTGCATGAGACATTTCATCAGCATAGTACTCAATGTGACTTTCCAGCTTAAACACCAGTTTAAACAGAAGAATTTGATAACTTACGATCTGATATTTTCATATCTACAATTAGCATGCCAGACAACTTACTAAGAGTAAAAAACCACATGCTGAGATAAAGGAGACTAATTCTTGGGTTATCGAAAAACTGAGCAAGGAGGGGGCCAATTTTCAAGAGCATTGAAAGATCAAGCATTTTTTTCTTTAGGAAGATGATGTGCCATCAGGTCTTTAAAGAACAATCCTGATTTTTGGAAGCGACAGGAGTCGAATAGAAATTAAAGACACCTTGCCCTAAAAAGAGCATCTTAAAAATGGGAAGCCCTACAATTACTTTAAGATGAAACGTAAAGCAGTAAATTCACATGGCAAGCATTCTCCACTACAATGAACAAGGATGACTTTCAATGGGTAATTTTAAGAAAAAAAGCAGGAGAATCAATACAAATACATTTAAAGATATATATGGCCTCCTGGACACAATGGCAAACCACAAAGGAAAAGTTTGCAGGTATGACCACTATTCTCCTAAAAAGGAGAACACCAATCTACCACCAATCAAGGAGAAGGACATTACTCTCATTAAGGAACAATCAAAGAAAATTCTTACTAAGACAATACCTTGAGATTACTTAGCATCTTCACAGTTGCAGGATTGAAATAAAGCTGTAAAAGATGGATTCTATTGTTAGTCATCCCAAATCAACAGGAAAGCTGTAGCTCCAAAAGAAACAATGACTTCAGACTTTATGATTAAAGAATCTCATGAACAAATCTGTAAACCAGAAGCAGCATTTGTGCTGTCTGGTTTTCTTATTGCTTATGGAATCCATCCCTGCTATGTGGGACCTCAGACAAAATATAAAGGAGAGGAAAACAGATAGAAACTTTGCATCAGACCCATTTTCGTAAATTCTATGTGGCTTGAGAAGATATGACCAGTTTCAGTAATAACTGAACTCTTGTCACTAAGTATTCTAAACTCAGAGAATTGCCCTATTGCCATTCCTAGACAAGCCACATTATAAATCAGCAAGAACATTGTCAATAAAGTTTCACACTACAAAGAACTAATTCTAGAAGCTTCATATAAACCTGTCATTCCCATGGAAATTTTTGAAAAGGGAAATATGCTTGAAATTGGAAAAGATTGATTATTTTAAAATCCTGCATAATAGACAACAGTAGAAGGCTATCTTCTTTAAAATTAATAGCATCACCACCATCCAGTATGCAAACACAGGCACATTCACGTAGACAACTGCACATGAATCAATAACAATGTACACATTACACATGCAGCACACAGGGAGAGGGAGTTTTTCCTTTCACTTGGCACAAGGGATTTTGAGGAGAATATTACCTGCATGATGAACTTCAAATAATTATTGATTGCATAGAGAAGAGCTGGGACAGCAAGAAGCACATTGTTGCGAGCTGCCTACAAAACCATAGACATTAAGAAAGGACCAAATGTGAGAACTACTGCGTGTATGAAGATAGAATATTTGCTCTTGCATATTGCTGCTATGCACCTTTGTCAATGGGAAATCTATAAGTGGCCAGCTCTTAGCAAACAAAATTGACACAGCTAGAAATTTCCTAGAGCAATAACCTAGAAACTTGGTGGTTGAAAATTGTAAAAGTGGTGATGATTAGAAACTTCCTTTGACACATAATAAAAGTTGGCTGGATATCTTTCTCCATACTTTTTAGAAATTCTGAAGAGACATCTAAAATGCAGCCAGACAACTATAAGAAAGGCAAAACATATTTTAAGGGGGAAAAAAATTGATGTCAAGATAATATAAGCAGAACTCATGATGTTCATCAGAACTGCTTTGAAAGAATCTTTAAGAACAGATGAATCACAAGGAAAGAGAGAGCTGGGTATGAAACTTTTCCCCTATTTGGGACCTTGTGCAGTTACCATGCAGAGGTGGTCATAAATTGCTGCTGCCTGCACCGATGGCATTGGGTAGAGGACAATAATTCTCCTAACTCTACTGTGCCATTTATAATAATTTTCATTTTAATGACGTTATCAATTATGTGAAGTGGCATAAAATCAACACCTTCGAAGGCTGTCCTAATGGCCTATAGCTCTCTTCAAAGTAACTAAGATGAGAGAGAACTGAATAATTCATCTTTCTTCCATCCAACCACAATCTCCTGCCAACCAAGATTGTTGTTCCGTCTCCTTCCACCCAATTTTTCACACAAGTCCATAAGAGGCTGATGACAACTGCTTGGAACATAGGACAATTCAGGAATTATTATGTCTGCGTGTAATGAATAAAGTACCAAGAGTCCAAGAACTTCCACTGCTTTCTGGTATTGTCAAGAATAAGTATGAATTCTGAAGTGGCTCAATAGCAAATTCTTTTAAAAAGGCTTTCATTAGCCAAGGACTGATCCATGGAATATTTTGCTCACACCACAATCCTGATTCCTCTTTTTCAGAAACTTTTTATTAAAGAAGCATCTACTACTGTTAAACTTCACATCAAATAATCACACTATAGCATCTGTCAATGGTAGACCATATTAAAGAACCACAAGAAAAAGTTTACCCATCCATCATCTTTGTGATAATATCAGTCTCAAGAAACTCCTTTGAAACTCCTTTGACAGAAGAGAGACGGCAACCACTTACTTCCCTTTTTATCTCCTCAATCACCATAAACATCTGGGAGTTAAGACAATTAAAAGCTTTTTTCAGACCATATATCTTGCCAAAACAAAATTCTGTTCCCATTGACCATTTGATAAAGAAAACCTCTCCTTGTCAAATACTTCTCTAAACATAACCATGGGCCTCCCCAGAATCAGGCAAAATCCACCAGGCAGTCTTTAGACCTTCACCACAATCCACTTCTTCCCATGCTCATCTTACATTTCAGAAACATCACAATGTCTATTTCTTGTTTTCTTAGATAGTCTTGGATTGAACCCCTAAGGTTCCTCTTCTCAATAGCTATTGCATTATCTCCATTGCTTGAACGAAAATATGAAGCCTGCTCAGCCTAGAAGAATTTACTTGGCAATCCATCTAGTATTCTTCTTAGCTCATCCACAAAGTTTGAAATCTTAATTGCTATCATTCTTCCTCTTTGTCCATTGGTGTATCTGGTTTGGTGTGGTCAATCAACAACCACCCCTTTTCCCCCTGATTGCTCAATTGAGGATACTGGACTTACTCATGAAAGTGGTTCTTAATTCTTTACATATATCACACACAACTAAGTAAATTGAAAAAAAAAAAAACAACACTAGAGCATTTTCAGATTAACAAAAGGACTTTTGAGCTTCTCCCTCATTTTCTTAAAGTAAATGATACAAGAGCTTGTTTATGGACTTTCTAGTTATATCGATTTATTGGGATTTCCAACCCTCGCTTATCATGATCCATATTTTGAGAAGTGCTCTAAAATGCACCTTATTTACCTATAATGTGCTTCCTTAAGCATGCATATGAGTGGAAACATCAAAAAGTGTTGAATAACTAATAGCAGCAACAGTGAACAAGAGACTAAAACGATATCAAAATTTTTCAAGAAATGTTCTTCCCATCATAGCCACATTTCAGATCCCATTGACCATTGATCAAACAAAAACCACCATTTACAATAACACCAAGCCCGCTTCAACCTTAATGGAGAACTTCAGAGTTTTCATCATCACTTTAGCATGCTAGAAGATTCTAATGGACTTATTAACGTAGCCTGTAGCGATAAAGTACTTTTTTTGGGAAAAAAAAAATCAGTCTGCAGGTGAACTGCAGATCACATAGGAGGCTCCAGCTGGCGTATTCTTCCATAAACAAGTCATTCATATACTCCTCAATTAGCATCTAGTAATTGGAAAGCATGATCACTATGGTGATCCAAGCCAATCCCGTAGAACAACAATGACTTCAATTGAAAATATACTCTGATGTTCCTCTGCAGCCCAGCTGCCCCTTCCTAGAAATAACAAAAATAATAAAAGAAATAGATTACCTGCACAAATGTGGAGACTGAGAGTAATGGCTTCTCGCCAACTTTCTGATGTCTGGCCTGCAATAACAGAATAAAGTTAACCTCTAACCGAAATATACCAAGTGTTTCAAGGATTTATTAGCTATGCCAAAATACACCTGAGAAAGCACAAGTGCACCCGATTCAGTGGCAAATGTGGAATAATTTTTGTTCGGCAAACAACATCAGATTTTTCTAAAGACTCAAGTGACAACATGGATAGATTGTCCATTCCTAGTATATCTTCTTTTTACTCATGGAGAGTTCAAAATAATAAAATCCTATGCAGACCAGCTGAAGTCAAAAAGTTCATATATAAAATTTGGATAAGGATAAACATTACCTGGAACAAAAGCATAACAACTGCAAAGAGGACCTTTGCAGCTTCCGTCAAAAAGTTAACACTGACAGGGTTGAAGTTGAATTTTCCATCGACCTTGGACATGTAAACTAAAATAGGCTGGCCAAAAGACGTGGAACATAATTGTCAGGTAAATCCAATACTCAGAAGCCAAAAGCAAGCCTTTCAAGAAATGAAAATTGAAGAAGATAATTCTTATATCAAAATGGCAATCATTGACTGCTTGCCATGGCCTATGTAAGAACTAACTAAATGACAGGTCTTTACTCTATGCAAATGCCTACAGGCTGAAAATGTCAGACAGTCGAAATAGCTAAACTTATACAAGTTCCTTGTCATATGTAAAATGCACAATGGCAAGTTTCCCTCCATTTGATAGTCAACTCACTATTTGTTCTAAGTAATAATGCGATAATGCAGAAAGTTGAGTAAATACGTGTATTTATAATTTACCTGTAAGCCAACCAGGATGCAATCCCCAACAACCAAAAGAACATTGAGAGCCCGTTGTTTTGATGATACGGTGCTTTTATGTCGGTCATAAGCCCTTGACACAGTTTTAGAACTTGGGGAGACAAGACGTGAGCGGCAGACACTGCATTCCAGAATTCCGTTCTTCATATATCTACCCCTCTAAAAATTGCTCCCTCAAAAGTTGTTTCTGCAGCAAACAAAACAGCAATTTACCTCTTTCATCATAGTAAACAGTAATTGTGATAGAAACTGAATTTTTCTACATTCATTGATCCTCTAGTACTGGATCCATTTTCAACAATGAACACAGGAAATACAGGCTAACCAATGCACTGAACTCATGGCATATAAAACCAACAACAGTCCCTGAATTTCACTGTAAAATTTTATTTTTCTTGACAGAGTGTTCTCATTTAATTTGTTCTCATTTAAATCGGTAAAAGTAAATAATATATAGGGTGAGGGACAAACAAGGAAGAGGTAGAAAATGGTGACATATCCCACAAAACTCAACAAGTTGATAACTGTCGAAATATTCATTAATACCAAATTCACTGAAGATGGCCTGATGCATCAAATAAGAGACTTAATAGACTATGTCCTTTGCTTGGTTGGGTTGATAGTTTTATCCATAGGGTCATTAAATTTCTATTGAGATTTTAATGAGTCTCCTATCATTATTTGAAGTAGGGTTGTAGGTTTTTTTTTTTTTTTTTAATTTCTGTTTTTTGTTCTTTATATGAGCAAGAAACTCTACGAAGAGCACATAGAAGATAGATATGATCCGGTGGATTCTCCCAGTGATTTAAACAAGCAACACCCACCAAATATAAATAATTTTTTTTCACAAGATTTCAACAGTAATGATTAAATCCCAAATTACCATTAGACAGAGAGAGGAGATTATAGGGGACATATGGGAAAATAAAGTAGCGTTGAAGAAAACTGACAACAAGAGCCACCACTAAAACAATGTTCTAGTCAACTATATATCTTATCCTAAAACAATTCCCTGGAAGAGCTTCAATGGAAAGAGATTGATCACAGAGACTGATGCCTGGGAAGAACTGGGAGAGTAAACAATGTTCTAATCAACTATATGTATCTTATCCTCATCATGCACGCCACATAAGAAAATCTTCCAGAGCTTTTCATTTCTTTTGTCCACCATGGGAAAGATAGACAGGAAGTAAGATGGAAAACTAGCACGCACCAGTAACAGTCAGATTCAAAGGGGAAAAAGCTCACAAAGGAATTTCCCCTAGGACTCTTGCGTGATCCTTTGCTCAATGACCTGATGCAGGATGCAAGAGGAAGCCGATATCAGTATAAATCAGTCAGCGCTTTAGCACGTTTTCTGGCACTTTGCTTGGACTAAGCTTCACTCAATACCACCGCTAGATATGACTTTAACTTGCACTGGCTAGCTAGTGATACCGAAGCCTAGATTGCTACCCGAAACTTCAGATATGTACCTCAATAATAGGGGATAATTATTATAGTGATGGTCTTTGAGAGGTAGAATGTACAATCTCTAACAGGTTTGAGGTTTGGTGAAAGGACTTGGCCTTCTGATAAAGCAATATGCACCACCATGGAATTACTTAACTTTCTAGCTAGCGATAAAATGCATGACCGAAAAATGGACTTGCTAGAAATCTATGTTCAATCTTCAAGGGTAAATGAAAAAAAGGAAGAGACGAGGGTAATTGAATGTAGGATACGTTCAAAGCGCAAATTAAGCTAATGAAAAGTCAATGTTTGATGGACAAAAACGAGTTGCCGCCAAATAGTCTATCCTGCACAAAACAGCTTCAAACACGATCTGACCCATTCCTGCGCAACCCTCAGCTCAAAATCCATAACCCAATCGCCCACCAAGTCATCACGGATGCCTCTATGTGAAAACGGGGACTAAGAATAACAGCCCAAAGGACCAAACTTTCGGCCATAACCAATCGCTATGAAGCTCGAAACAGAGCCGACGGAGCGCTACCAACACAAAGTTCCACCAACAACGGAGCTCAGGCCAATTCGCTCCGCGCATTGTGGAGATCGTCGGAGATTCCGACTCCCAAAATCGCGATTCCGAACAAACCCGGCATCGGATCTCCAGATCGAATTCAAAGCAGGAGAAACTCGAAGCGATTCTCCCAAAAAAAAAAAAAAAAGCAGACAAAACAAGAAAGCGTCTCCTATTCGGCATCGGCATCGGCATCAGACAATTCATTCGCGTAGAGAGAGAGAGAGAGAGAGAGAGAGAGAGATGCGTACCAGCTGAAGGAGCACGCAGGGAGGCCTTGGTGTCGGTGACGCCGCGAGGGCAAGCGAAGACAGAGAAAGAGAGAGAGAGGGGTAGAGAGAGAGAGAGAGAGCAGATCTGGGAAGCTACTGCGGCAGAACGGACAAGAGTTCAAGTATGTACGCAGGATCTCGGCACGGAAGAGAGAGAGAGAGAGAGAGGAGAAGAGGGAGATGGGGAAACCGGAACGACACCTGATGGGGATGGATGGCTTCGAGTCGGAGACGGGGTCCGCGTCCGTGTCGGTGTCCGTGTCCGTCTGGTAATCCAAAGCTCATTCAAATCGTGCAGCGCAGCGCATCGAGGAGATCATCGCCGCCCCGTAAACGGAATGGAACCAAAAAGTAATGCTTTGTAGTTGTCCCCCTGTCTTTGGGGAATAAAGGGGAATTTAGCCGATCTTTTCTGTTAAATTAAGGTCATCATTAAGACACGAAATTTTTAAGGTATCGTGACATTTTTCGAGCGTGTTAGGTATGGCCAATATAATAATAGATAATAGACTTTACTAATGTTAAATGATGCGATGATGCTTTGGCAAGTTTTCGGTGAAATTGAGATTGCTGTCGCTTTTGTCATCCATAGAATTAGATGCTTGCGAAACGACACGTGCCTTCATGTGTGTTGTATTGTGTAAGGTTTAAAAAAGAGGATATGTCCCTTTGAAATCTTAAGATCCGTCGAATGTTGAAAGTGTCATTAAATTTTAAAATTTAGCCAATCGATGCAATTAGAGGTTTTTTAGTTAGCTCCACCCGATTTGAGCAACAGAAAATAACCACGTGGCAATTGTTTGTGTTTTTCTTTTCTCAAAGATTTTGCCTCTTTTTGTCCTGATGCAACTAATATGTATCTAAGTTAAAATATTGAAGATTCCAAAAATAGTTTATAGGGGCAATCGGTTTCAAGGTAGATAAGTCCTAGACTGTTAAAACCGATTTTCAATCGTACCCGATTTTTTTTGGAACGGAATCTAGAGCCTACTTATTTTTCCAGTTTAGTTCTAAGGTCTACCCAAGAACTTATTCTTCTTTTATGCATTTTTTTTCTTTTTTTTACAACAACATAATATGAGCAACAAAATGATTCAAAGTAAAATATGAACAAGGTGAACAAGTAAAGGCGAATCAGGAATAAGCGAGGGTAGGCCACGAGGAAGCTATGAGGAAGGTGAGTCACGAGTGAGAGAGAGTCATGAAATTTTTTAGTGAGGTTTGAAAGAATAGAGAAAACAAAAGATAGGGGAAAAAAAAAAGATACCAAGAGAAAAATTAGGTTTTTAGATTTTATGAAATTGATTCCAAATTAGATTCGATTCTTGGGTGGTCCTTCACTTGTAATCGCTAATCGGATCAATTCCAACAAGAACTTGGAATCATACCAGTTTTTAAGGCGGTCCGGTCCTATTTTTCAATACAACTGGTCTGGTTACATAACCCTAATAATTTACGCAATCCATACTAAAGGGAGCTAACAAAATATCGGACATTAAGGAACAATTATCTTTTCATGTTTGGTTGGGGAGAGGAGATAAGAGAAAGAAAGAAGTTAGGCAAGCATCTTGAAAATTGATGAACCGGATATTTCTAAAGCTATTCCAAGTAGCTTTGCTCATTTTTCTATATTCCACCCCCATTCTCGTTCTATTATTCTCCTCTTTCTACTGATCCTTTCACTCGTTTTGCACGCCGGGCCCAGCTAATTCGTTTTCAATTTGATAGGTGAAAATTATATAGTAGTACCATGCACAAGTACAGTGATAAATATCTCATTAACTTAGAAAATTCTTTGATGTACGACCGGTTTGGTAAGATACCCAACTAATTTGGTACAGATTTTGACCTGATAATATCTATTTTTCAACCATTCTTTAATGTTTTTGCAATGGATAATGTACGTCATGTTGTACCATGACCTATAAGTTTATTTTTCAATCAATCGAAGTATTTTTCTTTTTTTATTTGTCTTTGTTAAGTTGGAGTTTGCCTATAGAAGATGTGGTAAAACCATAACGATCTAGCCAAAGAAATTTGCATTTATTAGTAACTACCTGCGGATGTAGCTATCCGTTCCGTGGGATCAATATACAATACTCGGTAGGTGTAGGTTCTTGATGCATTTGTTACCATGATGCTAAGTTCTCATATTTCTCCATGTAAATATATGTATTATCTCATCCAAGTAGAAATGAGTACATGTTCCAGTAAATATAGCCAGGGTTTAAATTTCTTAGTGATTTACCTTTGAAACCCGGCTAGGCTCTTTTTAAGTTTGAGCACCTCCGAACTTTCTTTTTCAAACAGTCATGTGATGTTGGGATCAGTTTTTATGCATCTCAACCGGTCCCTCCCTACACAATCAAGGGTTCACTCCCGATATTGGCCTGGTGTAATTTTACTATTGAAGAAATGCCGATACGACTGAAGATAGGATAGGACCACCAGAAGGGGAGCAAACACCTTGTGATTGTGACTTCGAGACTAAGATGCCCTCCGTTCGTTTCGCGGAAAATAACTTCCAGGAAAATATTTTCCGAAATTTCCGGTGTTCGGATGGCGGAAAATACATGGTCAACGGAAAATATTTTCCGGTCAAAGGAAAATCCCTCTTCAAATCGCGGAAAATGATTTCCTCTTTTGAAAAGAGGAAATCATTTTCCGCACCTCTCGCACGAGCTCCGCGCTCCCGCTGCTTTCTCCTTCCTTCATCAGTTCTTGTTCTCTCTCTCTCTCTCTTGCTCTCCCCCCGCTTTGCTCTCCCCGCCGCAATGGCTTCGACAATGTCCTTCTCGGATCGGCCTCCGCCCTCCCGGCCGCCGCTCCCGCCCGCCCGCTCCGGCCGAGGCGCCGCCGCGCTCCGCTTCCCCGGTGGCTCGAAGCCGCTCGGGAGGATCCGGCTCAAGAGGGAGCACCGCGGCGGCCGGGAGGCTCGCGGGGAGCCCGCCGTCCGAGCCGCTCGTCGTGCGGCCGCGAGCCGTGAGCTCGTCGGATTTGGCGGCGGAGCTCGCGGCTCGCCGGATCTAGCGCCAGAGCTCGGGCTCTCGATCCGGGCGAGCTCGAGCTCTGTCGCCAAATCCGGCGTGCTCGGGTGAGATCGGCCGAGCCTCGAGCTCGCCGGATCCCGGCGGGCCGAGCTCGCGGCTCGCCGGATCTAGCGGCGAGCTCGGGCTCCCGATCCAGGCGAGCTCGAGCTCTGTCGCCAGATCCGGCGAGCTCAAGTGAGATCGGCCGAGCCTCGAGCTCGCCGGATCGGCCACCGGGTCTTCGTCGGCCGCTGGGTAGCCGACCATCGTCAGGCAGGAAGGAGGTGGCGGCGGCGGAAGGAGGAGGAAGGAGGAGGAGGAAGGAGGCGACGGCGGACGAAGCCGCTCGGGAGGAAGAAGGAGGACGAAGGAGGAAGGAAAAGAAAAAGAAATAATAAATAATAAAAATTTCTATTTTAAAAATATAAATAATTAAAAAATCATTTTTAAAAAATATAAATAAATAAAATAAATATTTTGGTCAATTAAAAATATTAAAATTCAATTTTTGATAATTTTTTCCAGGAAAATGTTTGAGCTAACGAACAAGTGGAAAATATTTTCCACTCAAATTTTAGATTTTAGCCGAACACCTAGGAAAATAGAGTCATTTTCCGGAAAATGACCCAGGAAAATATTTTCCGAAACACGATGATTTTCCGCGAAACGAACGGGCTAAGATGGTGGTAATGTAAAATCACAACCACACGTTGGTCGGACTCAAGGGCTCGGGCAAGGTGGCCCTCACGCGGAAGCTTTTATAAAGTCGATGGAGCCTCCCCAAACCCGCCTGGCTTCCATCCCTAAAGCCATTAGATCAAGTGGGCTAACAATAGATGTGAAAGTACCTAATGATTTTTTGTGAGATGGTGGTTTCTCTTTCACTCGAAAGAAATTGTTGCCACCGCCACCACCACCACAAGGTGGTTGGCTCGTGTTACTTGAGTGTTAAGAAATGTTGAATTGAATGTTTGTCTGCATGTGTTGTATTATTGATATTCCAAATTTCATATGTGATTACGTTAAGTGTTGTCTCGGCAATATAAAAAGTGATAAATATATTAAAAATTCTAAAATCTGCCACCAAATTACAATTGAATCTTAAAACTTTTAAATAGTATAATGAAGTTCTAAAATTTTAAAACTCAGTTATACTTTTATGAGTAGTTTTAAAATTTGATTATACTTTTTAAAAGTTTTATAATTTATTTATATTTTCGTGGAAAATTTAACAATTTCTAATACATTTATTCCCATAAAATACTTAAAAAGTAAATCGGCCATTGTAAACACAAAAAGTATGGATTGCTTGACAACATCGCATTCTTCTTGAAAATCCTACTCAAGTCGATCTCATGCTTGAAAAGTCCAGCTAATTAAATCAAGCATGCGTGAGATCCACTAGACTTATAAAGTAATGACAACCAAAGTGGTCAGCCTAGTACAAAGGTCGACCGTTCTTCACCAGATTACTAATGGCGCGTTTGTTAGTGTTTCTGTTCAAAAAGTGTTAGGGAATGAAATAGAAAAAACTATTTACATTAGGGGAACAATTTTTTATCGAAAGACTCGTTTGGTAAACTTGTTAGGAAATAAAAAATGAATAAAAACACGTTTGGTAAATATATATTTTTTTTTTTCTTTTAATTTTTTAATTTTATTTTTCCTTTTTTTCCTTTCTTTTTTTTTTTTTTCTTCTTTTGGCGGTCGCCGGTCATGCGGTCCGGCCGGCGACCGGCCGACGGGGCGGCGGCCTCGCCCGGCCACGGCGAGGCTCAGCGGCCCCCGGCGAGGCCGAGCCTCACTTAGGTGGCCGGGCGAGCTTGGCCTCGCCGGATCCGGGCGAGCTCGAGCTCGCCCGACCATGGCGAGGCTCCGGCGAGCCTCGCCGGATCCGGGGCGAGCTCGAGCTCGCCTAGCCAAGGCGAGGCCCAGCGTCGCCGGGGGCCAGCGAGGCCGAGCGTCGCCAGGGGCTGGGACGCTTCGGCGAGGTTGCCGACCCTCGACGGCCGGTCGTCGGCCATGGCCGAGGCCGGCGATCGGCCAAAGAAGAAAGAAGAAGAAAAAGAGAAAAAAAGAAAAGAGAGAGAAAAATGTTCTTCAAAAGTGTTTTTGAACAAAAAAAATAACTTTTTTTTTGTTTCTCATTTCCGTTCCGATTTTGTTAGGAAAAAACAGATTTTGAACAAAAACGTAAACAAACGCGTTTTATTCTTTTTTTTGTTCTCGAAAAAAAAAAAAAAAAGAAAATCTGTTCATGAACAGAAAAAAAGAACACAAACATGCACGCCCTAATTCAATTCACAGTGCGAACAAATTTCTCAAAATGACGATTTTGTATTGTCTAATTACGAGGCGTATCTGCAGCATGTCTAGTATGGAGAGGTTTTTCGACTTCTAGAGATGCGAGATGGTCATGATTGAATCCGAACGTGATGCTTTGATGGTGTGCGAAACTTACGATGACGGATGATGTCGGACCGGGGTTGTCCGACGGCGGTCACTCTCCCCGCGCCAATTGGAGGAAAATGGGGACAGCGAAAACGACAATTTAAGCACGGCACGAGAAGGAGCAAGGGAAGTAGTTGAGCTACCACTCCAGTTTCTTCACACAAACGAAAGCCCCGCCGCACTCCACCGTCTTCCTCCGCCGATTACTCCGTCGCCGACCGTCGGGGGAAACGATGCTGGCGATTCGATCGGCGTTTCGCGGCGGCGCGAGGCCCGTCTCCGCTTCTTCCTCCTCGTCTCTCCTCTTCACTCTCGGCTACTCCTCTTTCTTTCCTTCTCCTCCGTCGTCGTCGTTGTCGTCGTCGGCGGCCGCGGTTCACGCCGACAGGACCATCATCGAGGGCCCCCGGAACGACTGGTCCCGCGACGAGATCAAGTCCATCTACGACTCCCCCGTTCTCGATCTCCTCTTCCACGGGGTCGGTTCCTCTTCTTGCCTCTTCTTCTCGTTTCTACTCTTTTCGCCCCCTTCTCTCGATTAGTGTAGGGGGAGAGAGGGTTTGCAAATGCACGTTTGATTCGTTCAGTTCGGTTTCGTGCTCTGACCAAGTGTTGAATTTTGCTGGTGGAGTCTTTGACATGTGGAAGACTTTGCGTGATGCGTATATTGTCCTTGTCTCTTGTTCGAAAGGAATTATTCTAATGGGAAGCGGCTTTTATGAGTTTTGAGGGGCTAAAGTTTGTGCCTTTTTGGTCAGGCTCAAGTCCATAGGCATGCCCATAACTTCAGGGAAGTGCAGCAGTGCACTTTGCTGTCCATCAAGACAGGTGGGTGCAGCGAGGATTGTTCCTACTGTCCGCAGTCCTCCAGATACAGCACCGGGTTGAAAGCCCAGAAGCTCATGACCAAGGATGATGTCCTTCAGGCAGCTCAAAGGGTATTTCCTCTGGACTACTTCATGGTCATATTGATTCCTCTCTTTTATCACCTGTCCGAGGCGCTAGCGCCGCTTTTTATCCTTTAATGCTACTTGGTTTGAAAGCAAATCATTCCTCTTCTGGGTGATCTTAACCGGTGTAGTATATTTCAGGCCAAGGAGGCTGGTAGCACCCGCTTTTGCATGGGAGCTGCCTGGAGAGATACCGTAGGCAGGAAAACTAACTTCAGCCAGATCCTTGAGTATGTGAAGGAAATAAGGTAATATTTGCAAGTTGTCATGTAAAAGCATTGGGAATATCCAAATTCCAAATGATTCCGTTCCTCTTTTATAGTGAAGTAAGTTAGCATTTCATAATCATGACATAAATAGCAGGACGACTACTCCTCGAGACAAGCCTAGCCTAGATCAATTCCAAATTTCAGAGTTTCTCATTAGAGGAGCAGCGGGTTGTTCAAGTACTGCCCTTTGGGCATAGGAATTTCAGCTTATGTTGCATATTATTGGTGGAGCTGTACTTCTCCTTTGTTCTTAAAATATATGCGATGCAAAGCATCCTACTCAACAAGAGATTTTAAAAAGAAAATAACGAAAGCATTTTCCATCTAGCTGCTTCTCTCGGCATGATATAAGCATAAGAAATTGCTCTACATTGTTGCGGATCTCTTGCTTCCTTGCGAGTTTAGGAACTGTTGCTGTTGGATTTCACCATGTGTCTCGCAACTGTGCATGCAGTTACCTGTTCGTTATTCATGCTCTTTTCCCTACAAAAAAGTCCATCTCAGCCAAAATCATTAATGTTTATTTATTTTGAACTCGAAACCTTGAGATCAAGTTTGATAATATATTCCTTGAAAGTTTCGTTCTGACATCAATCGGTCGCTCAGCCCTCTTTTCCTTTTTCCTTTTAACCTAAGAGTTTATGACAAGTAACCTCGCCTTAGTTGGTAAACTCAGCCTTACTGTGTGAAAAATTGAGGTATCTTCAACAATGTGATGCGATGCATATTTGATGTATATCTGAGTGATTCAAATATAATCTCTCAGATTACTTTTGGTCTGCTGCTTTATGTGTCTTCCTGATTACAACCATGTTCTCCATCATGTCATGATTGGTGGACTAGAATTATGCATAGGATGAGTTCGAGTGACTTTTGGTAAATATCAATGATCTAGAGTACAAAAGTTGTTGTGGAAAATTAAGTATTATCCATGGACCTTCTGGAAATTTAATGTTCCTTTTAGCTATCCTATCATTTCATGATTAATGGACTAGAAATATGCATAGGATGAGTCTTGATTGACTTTTGGTTATTATCTCCATATGCATCTCATCTTGACCACCGTTGCTAAAGCTTAATTGAGCTTTGGAATGCCTTGAAGCTGTCTATTACACATTTCCAGCCACAACAGTCCATATTGGTTGACATTAGTTGGCCAATCTTTTGCCACTCGTCTCGACAATCCATTATTAGCTGCTGATAGTTAAAAGTGTCATAAATGAAGATAGATGCCAATAGTTTGGTATGTTCAAGACCACCATTAACAAATTTAATCATGTTACGAAGTGCTGCCTTGGCCTTCGCAAACTTTTTCTCTTGGCTGCATTATGCATTCTGGCCAAATTTGTTTCCCACAGATCTGGCCGTCCCTTGTTTTATAGGTGTCTGTCACTCCTTTTCCCAAATTATACTCTTAGCAACTCCTATGTTTGAAGCGAAAAGGTTTTCTAACTAGCTCACAGCTTACAAATGTCTGAAAAAGCTCTATTGCTATTTCCCAAGGCAATCCACATCGATGTAATGGAAGTTAGGGTCCTACGTTCTAACAACCCATGTTTTACTTGCATGCATGGGCCATGCATGATTGCATCTGAATAATCTCAAAAGTCAGAATTTGTCATCTTTTTTTACTTTGTCGTTCATTTTTCATCTAGGTACTTCTTTTCTTGCTAACATTTCTTTCTCTTTAAAAGTTTGACTTAGCTACATGTTATTGAGCAGGGAGATGGGGATGGAGGTATGCTGCACCTTGGGCATGCTAGAAAAGCAGCAAGCCATTGAACTCAAGAATGCTGGCCTGACTGCGTATAACCACAATCTCGATACCTCAAGAGAATATTATCCAAATATAATCACCACAAGAACTTATGATGAGCGGTTGAAAACCCTCGAGTATGTCCGCGATGCAGGGATTAATGTGTGCTCTGGTATGCTCTCACTACAGATTATTACTATCAGGATAGATTCTTTGTAGTGCAAAATGTAGCGTAATCAGAAGGCTGTCTTGTTTTTAGTGGAACTTTTGTCTGTATTTAGCAAAATTGTTCATATTTCTGAAGTTCTACTGAGGATCTGACCTATCTGAGGAATATGGAGAACAGTCTGGAGCATTTTGGGGAAAAATAATTCAAATTGATGTTTAGCATTAAAAGCTTGTTTGTACTCTCAACTACGGTGTAGATAAGGGAGACTTTCTTTCTTAATATTTAATATCAGGCTGATTTAGTAGCGAGTTCAGTTAAAAGGCATGACAAAAAACATATAAGCAGTTTGGATCGCTAGAGTTACTCCAGCTGCCAGCAGCTGCTTTAAGGAGATTACGCTCTCTCTCTTGGCATGGTTAACTTGAGTAGCAATTCTGGTTGGTGCTTTTCTTACCAATGCGTCCAGTCCTTTTCTCCTGGCTTTCTGAAGTAATTGTAGCTCTTAGCTGTTTGGTCCCATTCCACACAGTTCACTGATGTTATTCATTCTTCTCCTGCAGCCAAGTGTAAACCATCTTTCTCAATCACGCTAAAGAGCATGGGTTTTTTGTTATTTCATGGTTTTGACCTTAGATTTTTTTTTTCCCCAAGTCTCCATTTTCTTCAATCATTGATGTTACTGGTGTTAGCTTTGCAAGTATTAACCCACTGGGTATTCTCTGGTACATTTTTCTGAAGTCTCTAAGGTGATGGAAAAATTAATGTACTTTGAATAGTCAATGACGATATTTAACAGGAGTGGTTTAGACTGGGCTTCACCTCTCGACGGTTGTAACATATAAGGACGACTCTTCTCAAGAAACTTCAAGTAATAAATTCAATGATTTGTAAGATCAAGTTGAAACTCCTTTTTTTTAAAAAATATACAGGAGGAATAATTGGGCTTGGAGAAGCAGAGGAGGACCGGGTTGGTTTGCTGCATACTTTGGCAACCCTGCCAACACATCCAGAGAGTGTCCCCATTAACGCGCTGATTGCCGTGAAAGGCACACCTCTACAAGATCAGAAGGTAAATTGATTTTCCTTGGTAATAAATTAGTAAATCGGATGCCTGAGCAATTTTTAATCAGTAACAGCTTCTTTAGGCAAATCGTTGTTGTCCCCTTTTTCTTCTTTTCCTTATCTTTCTTCTTAATATATGAATCATGTTCTATTGAATCTTCACCTTGCATTGCTGTCTGAGATTTCATGAACTTAGACGTTTGCTGATAAAGACTTGGTACGAAAAATGACAGAAGAAATAAAGAAATTGGGCAAAAACAACTTTTAACATGTCAATGGAAACTAGTTGGGATTAAAAACGTCCCGGTATTGTGTGAACATGTTTTATCAGGAGCTATATTTTCTATAGGGAAAAGACATGGGAAATTTTAGTAGATTTGCAGAATGATCTCTGACAGATTTCAAATGATTGGAAAATGCCACTATTAATTGCACAACAGAATTTAACAAGCACACATACATTAATGAGTGGAGATCACCAATTGTCTTATCAGTTTATTTTTTATGAATCAATAGCATGAATAATGAGGTTACCATGCATCTGTTAGATTTCTTTAGGAGATTTGTCTTGAAAAAAGACATCTCACTTTCATATCTGCTTTTAGCCAGTTGAAATATGGGAGATGATAAGGATGATTGCCACTGCGAGGATAGTCATGCCAAAAGCAATGGTACGGTTATCTGCCGGCAGAGTCCGTTTCTCTATGCCAGAGCAGGCACTATGCTTTCTGGCCGGTGCGAATTCCATTTTCACGGGCGAGAAGCTTCTAACAACTCCTAACAATGATTTTGATGCGGATCAACTCATGTTCAAGATGCTGGGACTAATTCCAAAGGCTCCAAGTTTTGACGATGATGGCGCAAAGCATGATGCAGCAGAGCATTGTGAGGAAGCCATTTCGAGTTCTGGTTGAGCTTATCTGGATTGGTCAAAAGAGGAAATAAATCATGATGGGTAAGCCTCAACTGGAGGTTTGTCTGTTCAATTCTGTGAACTGAGAAAATTCCCTGCTAACTTTGTAATCACCAATTAGTTGGGTAACATGGAGCTTCATGCACTAAATTCATGGGTTATGGATTGGATTTACTTATCGTTAATTAGTCAAGAATGATCAAATTAATGTTCTACTGTTGGCTGCATGGAATGACAGACGCAGATTGCACGCAGGCTCCATGTTGCAGCCTGTTCTGTTTACTTTGAGCCAGCACAAGCAAGGATTGCCGCCACCTGGGTAATGCAAAAATCATCTTTCATACTTTCATGGAGGGTTTCTTTGCTTTAATGAAACTTAAAACCCCTCATAAGTCTTTTCTTTGGTCGATGAGCGCCCCTGGGGACTTGTCAATACGCATGAACAGAGCAGTTTTCCTTGTGGACTGCTATCTAGTGTCTTGGAGGGGCATTCCATTAAGAAAATGCAGAAAGCAAGGCGCCCGTGAGTTTTGGTTGTCGAGTGCTCTGTCTTCATTACGAATTGGTCGTGCAAATGTAGAGTCCGTGCCAAGATGGAGTATCTGGTACTCATCTCCAACGTTTGATCATGAACATGGTCGGGGAATTCTGCGAAACTTATGAATTAGTAGCGTTTAGAATTCAAAGCAAACAGACAAGACGTGGCGCGCAATTTTCGTGTGCTATATATAATTGAGAATTCCAATTTTGGTGTTTTTTGTTTTTTTTTGCCTTTTTTGCGAGGGAGCTGGCGGAACTAATCGTATATTAAGTAATACTTATATTTAAGTTTAGAAAACCAGGAAAATTTTCAAATTTGTTAAATGGCCTTAAGACCTCATGCATGTATATTTCAGTATTCGGGTTGTCTACTATTAAATGGAAAATCCATCTCAAATGCTAAGAAGGGCATAACATTTTAAAAGAAAAGTCACTCGAAAAGTATCCTAAATCTACCACCGCTTGCGGTCTAGTTGGATAAAGCTCCCATGACCTTTGCGAGGAAGAGAGGAGTTCGAATTCTGCTGGCCGCACGGGATTTTAGGTGCGACGTCGGGGTGGTGGGTCCTCTGCTAGCGTCGCCCCAGGGTTTACCCCCGTTACTCTGGGTCTGTCGGGCTGTCCGTGTTGGTACGGTGCGAGGGTTCTCTGGGTCATAAAAAAAAAGAAAAAATCCTAAATCTCATATTTAAGATATTAGTGCGTTGGGGATGCAATGCAATCAAATCGGAAGTTGACTTCCGAAGAAAGAAGCTTATAGTTAATTTTCTTTTCTCTTGACCTCGAGGTTGATGCGCCAACCTACACCCTATCACAGCTCGCATATTCCTTCTTTGAACCGGGTCCGCCCTCTCGGTCTCGATCGGGCATGTGCCCGAACCGATGATTTGTTTTTTCAATGAAGGAGTTTTTCGATATTCTTTAATATTATTGTAAATGGATTGGAAAGACTTTCATCTACCGATCAATTCCAGCACTGCCGAAGATAGGACGGTCATGAGATAGAGGATGGCATCCATGAAATGACACGGGTTTTTGTTACCCTTATTCGTGATAGTTTATCGATGAAAGAATCTGTTCTGTACAAAATAATGAGCTCAAGTTATGCCACGGCCAAACCCCTGACCAGTTTGTTTTGGGCACTTCACGGGGCAAGAAATTCACTTTTTACATTATAAGCCTTTTCAATTAAAAATTACAGCTGGGTTTTGGTGATTCTATGCAGTGATGATGCCGAGGAACGTTGGACTTAGGTGTGCTCCACCCATGGGCAAATCATAGCTATGTGATGAACCGCTATTCATTCAATTTTGATGCTGAGACATATCCATTCTTGTAAAATGAGAATGCCCTTTTGTGCTTTGCTGTTCTATTAAACTAATTGGGATTTGTTTTGTTTTGTACTTTTTACATATTATATGGAAATATGGATAAAATGTTTACGAAAAGGAATGGGCTGACCATAATCCCCGGCACTGAATAATTTACAAGTGTCATCCTGACGCCACACGACGTGGTCTTGATAATCAGACTGGCGGGGCCTCGGTTGTTACTGCTGGTGACTGGGGAGCTGCCGGAAGCGCAATCGCTCGGGACATAAAGGTCACAGCCGTCCAATCACCTGAGGATTGAATTGGGGGTGGTGGTCAGAGGTGGCGTGCCGGCCTTGCTATCGTGGTGGTGGTGGTGGTGGTGGTTAGTGCTTTGACCTTCAACCAAGATGGTTCCTTTCTGGTCAAGTGAGGGCTTGGCCGCCCTCGTCGGCCCCATGTGATGTCTGTAACCTCGCTTAGGACCAGCAAGGGCCATCAAGCCCTCACTTGGCCAAATTCGATGAGGGTGTTGCAGCCCTCACCAACTTTGAGTGAGGGCTCACATCCCCTCACCCAGAGCTGGTGAGCAGCGCGATGCTCTCGCTTGTGGCTGGTGATGGTCGGTTGGCCACCCTTGTCGGCCCTCCTCCAAAACCGAAAGAAAGAAGAAGCAAAGAAAAGGAAAAAAAAACCATAAAAATTCAAATAATTATTTAAAATTTATTTAAAAATGTTCACATTAGCACTAGGCATCCATGTCAACAAATTCCAGCCAAAATTTGCCGGATGGACTCAATTGGTATAAAATAAAAATGTTTAGGATTCAATTGATAAAATTAAAAGATATAAGATTGAATTAATAAAAGTGCAATATACTTAAGATTTTTTGGACAAATTTCTCACTTGATGTGCCACCTAAATCTTATCATGGTTCGCACATTCCTTCTTCAAACCAGCTTTGCCTTCTTGGACTTGATGGGGTGCCCATCCGGCCCAATGATTTTTATTTTTTATGAGGGGAATTTTATTTGATATTCTTTAATATCACAATCGAGACTAAATAAAGACTTTTATCAACCGATCAATTCCAGTATTGCTGAAGACAAGGACGGTCAAGAGATACATGATCGCACTCATGAAATGACACCGGTTTTCTTTACCCTTGTAAGAGATAGTCTATAGATGAAAGGATCCATTTTGTACTGAATCACAGGCTCGGGTTATGCCACGAGCAAATCCCTAATCAGCTTATGTCAGGCACTTTGCGAGGCTTGAGGAATTAACTTTTTACATTATAAGCCTTTTCGATCACAAATTATAGTTTGTTTTTGTTGTTTTTATGCTGTGATGGTATTGGCGAGATCGAACTTAGGTTCGCACAATCTATTGGTAAACCATAGCTACGTGATCAATCACCATTCGTTCAATTTTTATGTCGAGACACATTAGTTCTTGTAAAATGAGGATGCACTTTTATGCATTGTTGTTCTATTTTGCTAATTAGGATTTGTTTTGATTTGAACTTTTTGTACATTATCTTCAAATATGGATAAAATACTTCAGAAGAAAAAAGAAATGGGCTCCCGTGCCGTTGTGAATTGTCTTTCAGTCGCTCACCTACCGCCTACGTTCACATTGAATTCTGAAAAACCGACAGGACACCCTCGTCTTCTCCGCGTTCATTGATGACGTCCAGATTCTATTCCCCATTAGGCAGTCGCTTTCAAGACCGGGATTGCGGATCCCGGGCCGCCTCGCAACCTTTTATTCTCGTGAAAAGTCCGCATCTTTGAACGCTTGTATTGCGCCTCGTCCTTTTCGCATGCAGTGGTTCAAATCCCCCAGCTTCTTCCCGTTCCTCTTCGCGCTCCTAGCTCTCTCCGTCTACGTCTTCAACGCGCATCGACCGGCGTCTCGTGCTCCTGAAATGGCCGAGGAATCGTCCAAGTCCATCTACGATTTCGCCGTCAAGGTGCCTTTTTTTTTTTTTTTTTTTATTTTTTTTTTATCTTTTGAGATGTCGACTGGGATGATGGGTGGTGCTTATCCTGTTCTGTCTGCTCTTGGGTTGGAGAGGGGAGAGGTTTTAGAGGCTGCGCTATGTGCAAGATTGGAACTTTAGCTTGCGGTCGAAGATGGGTCCTTTTTTTTGGGGGGGGGGGGGAGCGGAGATTTTAGCTGTCCCCATGGGCGTACGGGCTGATTGGGTTTGAGACGGTGATTGCTTGCGCGTACTCGGTCAGAAACTAACGGCGTCGTTGAAATTCCTAAGCAAGGACAAGCCTGGCTCGGTTTATTTGTTCTGCGGCGTGTCGTTAACATGTGATGTGCCCGTTCCATGAAACGCTTGTTTGTAATTCTAGTGCTTTTCTTCTGCAACTGCGAACAGGCGGGTCGATGACCTGATTGTGGGAGTTAGGTTGAGTATCGATCGGATCATGAATCTTTTGATTTATCACAATTTCTTAGTCAATCCATAATTTGCCTTGAATCCTAATACTGACGATTTTGAATCTTGTTCGGTCTTCTTTCAACTTGATACGGATCCCTGTTTGTACGTTCGTTTCTGTGGAAGAGGTGGATAATGCCATATTGTGCTTCTTATGTTGTAGAAATTTATTTGATGTAGATTCCCTTTTCATGGTTTTTATAGTTAGAGATATTTATGACTGTAGATGTCAATTATCTGATGCATATGCAGGACATTCATGGAAATGATGTAAGTTTGAGCGAGTACTCTGGGAAGGTTCTTCTGATTGTCAACGTTGCTTCAAAATGGTATCGCCACTGAATGCGCCTTCTCTTCAAGAATTGTGTTTCTTTGATTAGAACCTCGATAGGAATTTAGCAACTCAAGCGTTCATGATATGGTTTAGTAGTTGACTAGTTGGTCCTGTTGTATGTCGCTATGTGTTTGACTGCATGCGGAACACTTGCATGTCCAATCTTGAACCTGTTATCACTCTTTTGGTAGTTTAAACAGCATGAGCCTTCGTCGATCCCGTAAGCCTGGGCTGCTTCTCTTTCCCCTTTAACGGCTATGCATAGATCTATTAACCATTTGTTCTAGATGTAATTGAGTGGCCAATTGTTAAATCCAGTTCATGTTCCCAGTAACAGTCAACTCCCTGAACTTATATCATCTGCTTTGATACTTATGATATCTAATATAGCGCACACATGTTTGCAGTGGTCTCACCCAATCAAATTACAAGGAATTGAACACTTTATATGAAAAATACAAGGATCAAGGTTTGCTCTTTGGTCTTTTGTGTTTTGATTTCGTTCTCATATGTTTTACTCTGCGCCATATCCTTGGGGTTTGTATAGGTTCATGACTGACATTTCTTTGCAGGATTTGAAGTACTGGCATTTCCATGCAACCAGTTTGCAGGACAAGAGCCAGGGAGTAATGAAGAGATTCAAGAGACTGTATGCACTATGTTCAAGGCTGAATTCCCTATTTTTGACAAGGTAAACATGAGAAGCCCAAAACAATGAGAAAAATATTAAATTGAAAGGGAATTCTTGATATTCTGACTCCTCATGCTTTTTGGTCGTTTTAACTTGAGAGCACTATCAATCTCATAGTACGCATAAAAATTGATGATTGACCAGCTCCAGATGAGGTTGAGAATTTGCTTGCAATGTGTTTCATTTTCTCTTTCCACAGTGTGATAAAAGAGACTTGTTCTATATGCAAGTTCAAGTTGCATAACCGTCCTCCTCTTTTGCAAATTTGACTCTGTACAATATGGAGAAAAGATGTTCTGAGTTGATATTACACTCTATTTTTGATATTGTAGTCTATTGTGCTACAGGTTGAGGTGAATGGCAAGAATGCAGCCCCACTCTACAAGTTTTTAAAATCTCAGAAAGGAGGGATATTTGGAGATGGCATCAAATGGAACTTTACAAAGTTTCTGGTGAACAGAGAAGGGAAAGTTGTGGAGAGATATGCTCCCACTACATCACCTCTTAAAATTGAGGTTAGGGATCTGATTTACAACAATGCGAAAGAGCAATTTAAGTCGAATCTAATTTATTTTTTTGGTTATCCTGCAGAAAGATATCCAAAATCTGTTGGGATCATCTTGAGCAATAGAGGTTTGTGCTGTAGTCTTGAGCTCTTCGTACTTTCATCCTTATTACTTGGTCACCTGCCCAGCAATGCTAATCAAAATTACTTAGGAGATGAATATGGGTAAAACTGTGTAGGGTAGTCTGCTTCTTTTATCGCCAGAGGGAATGGGCTCTATTTTCAGTTTGTGTCAACTGTCTAAAGCTGCAGGTACTATAGATTTCTTGTAACTCGATCCTCTATTTTCTTTCACAAAGAATTCCCCCATACTAATAAAAAAAGGGGCAATTGAAACACCTTCATCATCCGTTGCTGGTGTGTCTAGTTGACAACATCCCCTTTAGGGCCTTTACAACAAGAAGATGGTGAATTTACCTACTTAAGAAACTTTTGTGAAGTGACTTCATCATTTAAAGGAAGCAGTTGGCACCCTACCTAACAATATTTAGTGGAGTATGCTGAGGACGTGTTTGGTAACGCTTCTGTTTCCGAGAACAATTTTTGATCAGAAATGATTCTTTTTTATTCTGTTCCCGATAATAATTTCTAAGCAAAAGAACGCGTTTGGTAACTTGACAAAATTTTTGATTTTGGAATAGAATTGCATTTGTTACTGTGCTCAAAATTTCTACTCCAAATTATTTTCTTTTAATTTTTAAATAATTTTATTACTTTCTTCTTTTCTTTTTCTTCTTTTCTTCTTTTCTTTTTTTTCCTTTCTTTCCCTTCTTCTTCTTCAAGTTGCCGGTCATCGGCCTTGGGATGACCGGCGTCCAGCCAGATGAGGGCCGACAATCTCACTGGAGCATCGCTGGTGGTTGGGCTTGCCTCCGACAAGCTCGCCGGACCAGTTGCCGGCGACTGGGGCGGCGGACGGCGGCAAATGGCAACCGCAGTGGTGGAAGAAGAAGAAAAGGGAAGAAGAACAAGAAAAAGGAAAATAAAAAGAGAAAATATGGGCTTGATTCTAGAATTATTCCTGAGAACAATAATCAACTTTTTTTTTTTTTTATATTCTTGATTCTGTTCCAAATCTACTTCTGGGAACAAAAAAATAGAAATTTGTTCTCGGGAACAAATATATTACCAAATGCATTTCTGTATTTTCAGGAACGAAAGGATATAAACAAACACTATTAGGCAAGTTGCCAAACAGCCCTGAGTGTTTCTGAACAGTACTAGCTATTTCTTCCTCTAGAAGAAAGAAAAAGAAGTTGAGTTACAAAATCCACCTTATGACTTGTTGGTTCTTCAGGGCGAAGGTCGTGGAGGAAGCTCCTTGGAGTAAACATCTACACATTCTGGTCGCTGCAGTTTACTTTGGTTTTACTGGCATCCCTTATATTTTCTTTCCGTGCAATTCGATCTCTTTGCTTCCTTTTATTGTTATAGACAAGCAACGGTCTCAATAATGTTCCATTTTGTGTTTTTGCGTTTGTTCTCTCTCTCTATCCTTTGCTTTTATATATTTGTAATACCCTGCTCTTCCCATGTCATCATCATCCCTAATAAAGTACGAGATTTAAGTTATGTGCTTTCTATGTGCCGACCAGAGGCTCGTTGGAGGTGATTTATGCCTGTGGATCCGGCACGGCTTTGGTTGGATCCTTTTATGTTTGGATGATATGGGAACGTCCAGAACTACTGAACTATTGCTCTAAGTAGAGCACAGACAGTCAAGTAACACACTTCTACACTCCAAAAGAGAAGTTCTATGTTTTTTTTTTTTTTGGTAAAAAAAGAGAAGTTCTATGTTTGATCATTCGAAAAGACAGACAGAAAGTACATGTCGAAAATCATGCGAGTCCAATGCATTTTGGGCATAAAACTGCAAGTCGGACCAAAAGCAAGGAGCGGGCGCTACTGAGTCCCGTGCTTTTTCAACTGCTCTCAGCAAGTGAGCGACATGCATGCTACACTTTCGACATAAACAGGCAATAACTGAATTTATAAGACAGCATACTGCGCAATAGAAAGATTGATTTTCTCTACAACTTCCTCAATGAGCCATCATTCTTTTAGCAATTGAAAGATTGATCTTCTCTACAACTTCCTCAATGAGCCATCACTCTTTTAGACAGTATCCTTACCGGCCAAGACTCCAATGAGTTAGAGGACACTGATAAGTGATTACCCTTCAAATTTTCAGAAACAATTAATTCGAGTTTCTCTCAAAATATTCTCTAGATGATCCACCATGCTGACGTCATAATGAGTATAAGACTATTAAAAATGCTAGAACTTTAAGGTCAAAAGATTCCATTGACTCACTTAAATTGTGAATAAGTGAAAAACAATCAATTAAGTGCCTCTGGATGATAAATTCTGGCTAAAAATATTATATGGCTTTTATAATAAAATGTTTAATCTAGCATGAAATTTTAAGACTAAAATCAAGTCCACATGGACTTCTTAAAAAATGACCCGCGCGCCTAAATGATGTCGCAAGGAGCTGTGGACTTCTTAAAAAATGACCCGTGTGCCTAAATGATGTTGCAAGGAGCCTTGGCCAAAAAAAGGCGCATGAAGCTTTTCTCAAAATAGATTCACCGTGAAAATTGTCCTCTCTCCACTGTCCGAAATCACTGCTCATAGTTGCTTGGTCATTGTCGCTCACTGCTAGCATATTTTTCGTTTCTATTGCTATCGGTTAGTCACTCCTTCAAGGTTCATCAGAGGACACCGATCAATGATTACCCTTCAAATTTTTATAATCAATTAATTTGAGTTTCTCCCTAAACAATCGCTAGATGAGCCAACATGCCAATGCCATAAAGAGCATAAGAATATTAAAATTGCCAAAAGTTTTGTATAGTGCTCACTTTAAAGTCAGAAGTTTTCGTTGACTCACTTAAATTGTGAATTAGTGAAAAACAATCAATTAAGTGCCTCTGAACAACAAATTCTGGCTAAAAATATCATGTGGTCTTTATAATAAAATGTTTAATCTGACGTGACATGTTGAGACTAAAATTGAGCACACGTGGACTGCTTAAAAAATGACTCACTTGCCTAAACGTCGTCACGGGGAGCCTAGCCAAAAAAAGATGCATGAAGCTTCTCTTAGAATAGATTCACTATGAAGATTGTTCTCTCTCCATGGTTCGAAGTCACCGGTCAATGTTACTCGATTGCCATCGCATGCTCGAGAGGATACTTATCATCTATATTGCTATAACTTTGTCACTCCCTCAAGGTTCGTCAGAGGATATTGATAAGTGATTACCCTCCAAATTTTTAGAATCAATTAATTCGAGTTTCTCTCTAAATAATTTCTAAATGAGCCAACATGCCAACGTCATAAAGAGTATAAGGATATTAAAATTGCCAAAAGTTTCGTATAGTGCTCATTTAAAGTCAGAAGTTTTCGTTGACTTACTTAAATTGTGAATAAGTGAAAAACAATCAATTAAGTGCCTCCGGATGATAAGTTTTGGCTAAAAATATTATATGGCTTTTATAATAAAATGTTTAATTTGACATGACATGTTGAGACTAAAATTGAGTCCACGTGGACTTCTTAAAAAATGACTCGCTTGCCTAAACAATGACGTGGGGAACCCAAGCCTAAAAAAGAAACATGAAGCTTGTCGTCAAAATAGATTCACTGTGAAGATTGTCCTCTCTCCACAGTTCAAAGTCATTGATTGATATTGCTCGATCGCTATTGCTTGCTCGCTAGCATACTTGTCATCTCTATTGCTATGACTCAGTCACTCCCTCAAGGTTTGTTAGAGGACACTTATCATTGATTACCCTTTAAATTTTTACAGTCAATTAATTCGAGTTTCTCTCAAAATAATTTCCAGATGAGCCAACATGCCAACGTCATAATGAGCATAAGAATATTAAAGTCAAAAGTTTTCATCAACTTAGTTAAATTGTGAATTAGTGAAAAACAATCAATTAAGTGCCTCCGGACGACAAATTATGGCTAAAAATATTATATGGCATTTATAATAAAATGTTTAATCCGACATGACATGTTGAGACTGACATGACATGTTGAGACTAAAATCGAGTCCATGTGGACCTCTTAAAAAATGACTCGCTTGCCTAAATGACATCACAGGGCGCCCAGGCCAAAAAAAATGCATGAAGCTTCTCTCAAAATAGATTCACTGCGAAGATTGTCCTCTCTCCATAGTTCGAAGTCACTATCGATGTTGCTCGGTTGCTAGCATACTTATCGTCTCTATTGCTGTCACTTAGTCCCTTCCTCGAGATTCGTCAGAGGACACTGTTTAGTGATTACCCTTCAAATTTTCAAAATCAATTAATTCAAGTTTTTCTCAAAATAATCTCCAGATGAGCCAACATGCCAACGTCGTAATGAGCGTAAGAATATTAAAAATGCCCAAAGTTTTGTATAGTACTCACTTTAAAGTTAATAAAGAACTCCCACTGCTTTCTGGTACTGTCAAGAATAAGCATGAATTCTAAAGTGGCTCAATAACAAATTCTTTTAAAAAGGCTTTCATTAGCCAAGGACTAATCCATGGAATTTTTTGCTCGCGCCACAATCCTGATTCCTCTTTTTCAGAAACTTTTTTATTAAAGAAGCATCCACTACTGTTAAACCTCACATCAAATAATCACATTGTAGCATCTGTCAATGGTAGACCATATCAAAGAACCACAAGAAAAAGTTTGCCCATCCATCATCTTTGTGATAATATCTGTCTCAAGAAACTCCTTTGAAACTCCTTTGACAGAAGAGAGACGGCAACCACTTACTTCCCTTTTTGTCTCCTCAATCACCATAAACATCTGGGAGTTAAGACAATTAAAAGCTTTATTTAGACCATATATCTTGCCAAAACAAAATTCTGTTCCCATTGACCATTTGATAAAGAAAACTCTCTCCTTGTCAAATACTTCTCTAAACATAACCATGGGCCTCCCCAGAATCAGGCAAAATCCACCGGGCAGTCTTTAGACCTTCACCACAATCCACTTCTTCCCATGCTCATCTTACATTTCAGAAACATCACAATGTCTATTTCTTGTTTTCTTAGATGGTCTTGGATTGAACCCCTAAGGTTCCTCTTCTCAATAGCTATTGCATTATCTCCATTGCTTGAACAAAAATATGCAGCCTTCTCAGCCTAGAAGAATTTACTTGGCAATCCATCTAGTATTCTTCTTAGCTCATCCACAAAGTTTGAAATCTTAATTGCTATCATTCTTCCTCTTTGTCCATTGGTGTATCTGGTTTGGTGTGGTCAATCAACAACCACCCCTCTTCCCCTTGATTGCTTAATTGAGGATACTGGACTTACTCATGAAAGTGGTTCTTAATTCTTTACATATAAAGCATTCAGACTGGACTTACTCATGAAAGTGGTTCTTAATTCTTTACATATATCGCACACAACTGAGTAAATTAAAAAAAAAAAAAAAAAAAAAAAAACGACACTAGAGCATTTTCAGATTAACAAAAGGACTTTTGAGCTTCTCCGTCATTTTCTTAAAGTAAATGATACAAGAACTTGTTTATGGACTTTCTAGTTATATTGATTTATTGGGATTTCCAACCCTCGCTTATCATGATCCATATTTTGAGAAGTGCTCTAAAATGCACCTTATTTACCTATAATGTGCTTTCTTAAGCATGCGTATGAGTGGAAACATCAAAAAGTGTTGACTAACTAATAGCAGCAACAGCGAACAAGAGACTAAAATGATATCAAAAAATTTTAAGAAATGTTCTTCCCATCATAGACACATTTCAGATCCCATTGACCATTGATCAAACAAAAACCACCATTTGCAATAACACCAAGCCCGCTTCAACCTTAATAGAGAACTTTAGAGTTTTCATCATCAATTTAGCATGCTAGAAGATTCTAATGAACTTATTAACGTAGCCTGTAGCGATAAAGTACTTTTTTTGGAAAAAAAAAAAAAAATCAGTCTGCAGGTGAACTGCAGATCACATAGGAGGCTCCAGCTAGCGTATTCTTCCATAAACAAGTCATTCATATACTCCTCAATTAGCATCTAGTAATTGGAAAGCATGATCACTATGGTGATCCAAGCCAATCCCGTAGAAGTTTTCATCAACTTAGTTAAATTGTGAATTAGTGAAAAACAATCAATTAAGTGCCTCCGGACGACAAATTATGGCTAAAAATATTATATGGCATTTATAATAAAATGTTTAATCTGACATGACATGTTGAGACTGACATGACATGTTGAGACTAAAATCGAGTCCACATGGACCTCTTAAAAAATGACTCGCTTGCCTAAATGACATCGCAAGGCGCCTAGGCCAAAAAAAATGCATGAAGCTTCTCTCAAAATAGATTCACTGCGAAGATTGTCCTCTCTCCATAGTTCGAAGTCACTATCGATGTTGCTCGGTCGCTAGCATACTTATCGTCTCTATTGCTGTCACTGAGTCCCTCCCTCGAGATTCGTCAGAGGACACTGTTTAGTGATTACCCTTCAAATTTTCAAAATCAATTAATTCGAGTTTTTTCTCAAAATAATCTCCAGATGAGCCAACATGCCAACGTCATAATGAGCGTAAAAATATTAAAAAATTCCCAAAGTTTTTTTTATAGTACTCACTTTAAAGTTAATAAAGAACTTCCACTGCTTTCTGGTACTGTCAAGAATAAGCATGAATTCTGAAGTGGCTCAATAGTAAATTCTTTTAAAAAGGCTTTCATTAGCCAAGGACTGATTCATGGAATATTTTGCTCGCGCCATAATCCTGTTTCCTCTTTTTCAGAAACTTTTTATTAAAGAAGCATCCACTACTGTTAAACTTCACATCAAATAATCACACTGTAGCATCTGTCAATGGTAGACCATATCAAAGAACCACAAGAAAAAGTTTGCCCATCCATCATCTTTGTGATAATATCAGTCTCAAGAAACTCCTTTGACAGAAGAGAGACGGCAACCACTTACTTCCCTTTTTATCTCCTCAATCACCATAAATATCTGGGAGTTAAGACAATTAAAAGCTTTATTGAGACCATATATCTTGCCAAAACAAAATTCTATTCCCATTGACCATTTAATAAAGAAAACCTCTCCTTGTCGAATACTTCTCTATACATAACCACGGGCCTCCCCAGAGTCAGGCAAAATCCACCGGGCAGTCTTTAGACCTTCACCACAATCCACTTCTTCCCATGCTCGTCTTACATTTCAGAAACATCACAATGTCTATTTCTTGTTTTCTTAGATAGTCTTGGATTGAACCCCTAAGGTTCCTCTTCTCAATAGCTATTGCATTATCTCCATTGCTTGAACGAAAATATGTAGCTTGCTCAGCCTAGAAGAATTTACTTGGCAATGCATCTAGTATTCTTCTTAGCTCATCCACAAAGTTTGAAATCTTAATTGCTATCATTCTTCCTCTTTGTCCATTGGTGTATCTGGTTTGGTGTGGTCAATCAACAACCACCCCTCTTCCCCTTGATTGCTCAATTGAGGATACTGTACTTACTCATGAAAGTGGTTCTTAATTCTTTACATAATCTCCCAAGCTCATACCTCGCGCGACGTTGGATTTTGTATTTTAATTCTTAACAACCTATGTATTTTTAGGAGTTGCCACTAGCTTATTGGGGTTGGCTATAAATTAATCAAGATGTATGCAACTAGAGATTTTAGGAATGGAGATTTGTTTACGCCAATGTTTCTATTAACGTCATTGCGGTACCACTAACTTGGAAGGTTATTTATCTAAATGGCCACATAATCTTGATTACTAATTATAATCATTATAAAACCGCTAAGTGTCTATACAAATGTTTTTGTAGGTTTGTTTTCCTTAATGTCTAGACTACTCCTAACATAATTGAGAAGAGAAATTTATACTCAAATTATCGAAAAGCGGTGCGGTAAGTAAGCATCCAAGAAATTGAAATGACTTGAAAGTAAATGAGGAAAAAGAAAATCCGATACAAGTAGGGCAAATCATATTACATGACCTTATTATCACGCCCATGACAAGACCCCCGTATGCGGAATGAGAATTTAAATATGCATGAAATTACTCTAGATGCATGGAATTATTCTAAATAATTTTAATCTACGCAAAATAGATTATTTACTAAAATGATTATAAAATATCAAAATAGCATCAAGTTAGGACAAACACTTCATAAAATTAGGAAAATCTCATAAATGTCAATTATACCCTAATTTGATACTATCTAACATTTTTTTTTTGTTTTTTGTTTTTGAAATTTTCAGATATTTCTTTTATTATTATTATTTTTAAAAAATAATAATAATAATTTCTTAAACCGATCTATGCTAACATGGAATAACACAGCACATGAATATCACAATAATCAAGCTCAAATCAACTGTTTCAAGATCAAAACTTGGTTTGGGCATTTCGTCGTACAAGTGGTGTACATCAACCCACCTTAAGCAACTTCCCTGAGCCGTATTCGTGACCCTCAATCTTGACCCCTGAGCAATCTTATGTGGAATTAAAGTATCAAGATTATACTACCACATGCAAGAAGCAAGATTAGATGGAAATCATAGCCTAAAACACAAAAGAACCAAGCTAAAATCGGCTTCAAATATGCGGGTTTGAGCTGATTTTGCAATTCTGGGTTTTGAGTCCAAGTCAAACAGATATGTTGTATGCCCATATTAAAGCCCCGACAACCATCACATGCAAGATTCATAGAGAATATCACTTCATCCAAATAAAAATAGGTAATATGGACTTTCAAATGCAACAAACATTACAGAGAACGATCAATCGAACACATCGAAATGAACTCTTCAAGAAGCATATATACATGATCTATGCTGGCTAGGGGTGTAAACGGGTCGGGTCGGGTCGGGTCTTGATGTTACCCGACCCGACCCGAAACATACGGGTCACATACTGTGACTCGACCCGACCCGACCTGAAACACATTAACCTCGCATAGGAAATTCGGGTCGGGTTTCCGGGTCTTTTTTTTTTTTTTTTTTTTTTTGGGGTGAGAGTCGAACGGGGGCATTCATCTTCATTGTTGTTCGTGACTTCTTGCAACTATTATAAGTTATTACGAAACATTCCAAGCCTCGGCTTGGCTCTTTATTTTTTAGCATTGGATTGATTTTTGTCTCTTTTTTCTTTTGGCTGGCCTCAAATGAATGTATCTTCTACAAATGAGCACAAGCATATGCATGTGGGGAAAAGAAAGAAGTTAAAATGGGGTCGGAGAGAAGTAAATGTTTAAGAAATACATTCATACAATTGGAAAAGAGGATGCTAGAGAATCGGAAATAAGAAAAGCTGCACTTCTTGCCAATGCCCAAGAATTCATAAGGTATGGTGAGCTCGGTAAATATGCTGAAAAGGGTTTTACACATGGAGAATCGAGCTGTCTAATTTTGTAGTAACTTCTTGTGCAGCAAGAATCTCATGCTATTGCCAGAACTTCTTTGGACAAAAATGAAATCATGCATCATGCAAGATTGGCCACTATCTGTCCTATAATTGATCCGACACACACCTAAGATACACAAAAATTAACAAAACCAGATTCTCCTCCCAATGCAGTCTTTCACGTGAGAATTTTAAGAAGCCAAACAAAATTCACTCTGTTTGCAAAGACCAAGAATCTGAACAACCCCGAAGAACTCAATGTAATGAAGGATAAGGACTACATATCATAAGAACCAAACACCATGATTCATTCAAATCTTCATTCAACGAAACCATCCCAAAACAATGATTTCTAATCCAAACGCTAACCAGCACTCATTTCTAATGCAAACGCTAACCAGCACTGCCCACTATCCAGGAATACCAGAAAATTAATCTCATTCTCAACCTTCCTCACACAAGGGAGAGTCCAACTCAGCCCTTAGTCAAGCAAAATCAAAGCTAAAGCAACAACAGAAGTCCCCACCTACCAAAAGCAACAACCCCCTAAATTCTTACCCACCCCAGACTTTAGTTTGACATCCTTGTTCTTCTTGCCGGTGTTCTTAGCAGCCTGATCATTGAGAGTCACATTATACCTCTTGGTCTTCCAAACCATGATCTTGAACCTAACTGCAGTGGCCAAATCCACCCTAAAGACCAAAGACTCGTTCTTGGCCACATGGGATCTTCAAGTGAAAAGATAACCTTTTCTGTCCAAAGCTTCCAATAATAAATTCAGGAAGGGCAGCATTGTTAGGAGTGCAAAAAGAGAAGTAGGATTTACACAAGTTGCATATTATAAAATACTAACCTCTAATACGTCAATCATCGAGAGAAGTCAACATCGAGCTTGACTCCGTGGTCGTATTTGGCAATTCTACAATAAATTCACGACAAAAATGAGAACACTAACATATAGATTAAAATAAAGAAAGGTATAAATATTCTACAATCATATTTTTCTCACCCGACTCAAAGATTTCAAGATCTTCTAAGTCCTCCTCAATTGAACGTAAAAGTGGCGCGGATCGTAACCAATCTTGAGCACATATAAGAGCTTCCACCATGGTTGGGGTCAAGGAACTACGAAATACATCGAGCACACGACCTCCCGTGCTAAATGCCGCCTCTAATGCTACAGTCAAGATGGGCACGGCCAAAATATCTCGAGCAACAGTAGAAAGTATAGGATATCTCAATGAATTTCCTTTCCACCAACTTAATATATCAAATTCAGAATTATAACATTCACATGCCTCCTCCAAGTACTTATCTAGTTTTGATTTTTCATCCAAATACTGTTGTCCAGTTTGACTAAAATACATTTCAGTCATAATATCAGCACCAACCACTGGGGATCTTGACATGCTTACCATCCTTGTGCTCTTTAGCCTCAAGTTGCTTTAAGGGCATACACCCGTGCGATATTGTTCAAACAATAATGTCAAAGATGTTATCACTTTCTCTTGTAAAGTTTCTGCCTCCCTACTTTCATAAACATGACCAATTATCCACTTCACATAGTCCCATTTATGTCGTGGGTCAAGTATGCAAGCAATGAATAAAGTGAGATTAATGTTGTTTACATTGCCAAAATACTTATGGAATTTCGTTTTCATTCTTTGAGTCATTTCTCGCAAGCTTTGCTCCTCATTTCCACGATATCTCTCAATCATCATATAAATCCCATACACGTCCTTCGCCATATTATTACTAGTGACATAAGAAAAACCTGAAACTTTTATAGTTGTATCAAAGAACAACCTCAGAAAAGGAAGAAAGCGACGTGCATAATTCCAGTCTTCACTAGTGGGCAACCCTTTCCCCTTGGAAAGCTCTTGAGCATATTTGTTATCCCGAAATTCCATATTGCTAAAAGCTTTTTCAAACTTTAAAGCTGATTCCAACATCAAATATGTTGAGTTCCAACGAGTTTCCACATCCAAACATACAAGACTCTTCGACTCAATATTCTCTAACTCAACACAAGCCTTGAACTTTCTTAGCCTGCTAGGGGAAGATCTCACGTAACGTACGGCTGAACGTATTCTAGCAATTGAATCGTTTATGTCTTTTAACCCATCTCTAACAATCAAACTTAATATATGGGCATAACACCTCATATGGAGTAACGCACCTCTTAACAATAGAGAGTTCCAAGAGTTAAGTATCTTTTTCAGGTATTGAACTCCCAAGTCATTCGAGCTAGCATTATCTACAGTGATAAAAAAACACTGTGGATCCCCCAATCAGTCAAACATTTCTCAATTGCTTTTCCTATTATCTCAGCAGAATGACCTGAGATTTGACAAAAAATTAATATCTTCTTCTGCAATTTCCAATCAGCATCAACAAAATGAGCAGTCAGACACATATAACTTAAGTTTTGACAAGATGTTCATGTGTCAGTTATTAGACATACTCTAGGAGATGTCTCGGAGAAATATTTCTTCAATTTGCTTCTTTCCTCCATGTATAAGTCATAACAATCATGCCTCAATGTATTGCGTGATGGGATTAAGAATTTTGGCTGAATTCTATTCACAAATCGATGAAATCCCTCATGCTCTACCAACTTAAAAGGCAATTCACTAAGAATAAACATGATCGCTAGTTCTTTTCTGCTAGCATCCTGATCAAATTTCCAAGGACCTGATGAACTACTACCCCCAACAACTTGACTCAAGGCATTTCTTTGCCTTTTTCCGGCGTCTGCATATGGATATTCCTTACATCTAGCTAGATGATGATGCATTGAGCTAGTCCCTTGACCACTAGCACAACCAATAAGGGCGCCGCAATATAAACACTCAGCCTTTTCTTGATTAGGAATCTCTTTAAAATGCTCCCACATTGTAGATCTCCTCCTTCTATTTGTGACATTAGAATCCCTTGTTGAAGACATCTAGCAATCCTAGAAGATGATATTTAAGGGCTGAGAGAAAAATCACCGACACTGCTGTTGAATATCTCCGAAGTGTTGGTTTCACCTTACTTTTTCCCTGCTGAACAAGGATATAGGCACTGGCCTACTCATGTGTGTGGAGAGTGGGGGCTTTTGATGTTCTCTCTATTTGGCTGTCCTTGCATTTTACCATTTGACTGGCCTCACAAGGCTTGACTTGATGTCCCCGAGACTTCCCTGCAGAAAAAGGAAAAAGAAAAAGAGATGGTGATATGAGAAGCTAAAGGCAAAATCATACTCTTTAGTACAATCATCTTTAGTCTGACAAATCTAATACATCACAAGGAAACCCAAATCCACGAACTAGCTTAGCAACATATACCGCATGTTTTGACTTGCATTCGTTGGCTTTAAATAGTTATTGCCAAAATCCGATACATAAAACATGAAGCAGTGAATTGAAAAGCTAAGTGAGCACTTGTATATTTGTAAGCTGATATAACTAAAAGGATGCTGATCTTGTCAGGTTTTATCCCCGCATTGTGTAAGTTTGACTAGACAGTGAGGGCATCATCTCCTCGCCTGTGAATAATGAACCCCGAAATCAAGCCATTCCATGAAACTATATCATGTGCAGGCATAATGTTAAAGACTTTTTTAGCAGCATCCATATTCCAACACTTTGAGTACATACTGATCAATGCGTTTGCTACCTCTAAATCTGAAAAATAATCCAAATTTAAGAACATGGCAGTGAATCTGCTCACCCATCCTATCAGACCCTAAAGTTCCACAAACACCAAGTATTGAAATTGATGCAATTTCATCAAGAATTATGCTACCTTCTACTTTACAACGGCAAAATAGTGATATTGCCTCATCCGGCAGCCCATTATGTGCATACCCACATATCATAGAAGTACAAATAATAGAGCTATCCCACTCAAAAGGCCATCGTTTGAACATTTTTCCAGCAGCCACCATCCTCCCACAATGAGTGCACATATCAAGCAAAGCTGCTTCCACACAAGCATTGGCCAGGAGACCAAACTTGATAATAAACCCTTGCAACTGCTCACTAAGTTTCCCTTCCCCAAGCAACCCACAGGCCTTAGCAACAGTAGTTAAGGTGTAGTCAGTCAACTGCTTGGGATTTTTCGAGTTTAACAAACATTGCCAAAAAAAATGATCTTTCACAATCAATTGCTTAGGATTTTTTGGACAAAGCAGAACAAGTATGACAAACAAATTCATCAATCAATTTTAAAGAACTTTACCTCCTGTTCGTGATGTTGTTCAGAAAGCACATATTTTGCTCGGCTAGTCTTCACTTAACTTTTAACCCGAACCCAAAGAATTTCATAGACAACTAAATGCATCAGACAAGCAATTTCCTTAATACAAGAATCTAAAAATTCAAGTGCACAGAAACACAATCGTCGAATCAAATTGCCCCGCAACGAAGAGCAACAGACAATCATCAACAATCGCTCGAGCGGAAAGCGGTGACTTTGCAAAACGCAAAATTCCCGATCTCCACGGCCAATGTTGAGCGCCATCGAGCAGAAATTCGGGACGGCATTTGACAAGCGGCGAGAGGGGGGAAGGCACGTGGATCTGGAGGGGGGGCTCCTCACCTGCCGGGACTTGGAAACGAGGCGAGAAGCGAGCGCCATGATCGCCGAGCGAACCCAGTCCCCAAGCTGTCGACGATGGTCGGCCGCATGCGGCGGCAAGGGTTTTGGCGTCGGCGAGGGGTGGCGACGGCGACGGCGAGGCGGAGCCTACGACGGCGACAAGGTATGTGCTTCAGTGCTTGAGTTGTGTTCGACTGTTTGTGTTTGGGGCTAAAGCGTTTGTGTTTTTGGGTTTTGGCGTGTTTGAACTTTAGAATTAACTTGTTTCGGGTCGAACAATGTTCGAACCCTGACCCAACCCGAAACACATTTTTTTTGCTTGTTTTATATTTGTTACCCGAACACGAAACATGTATCATACATGTTTCGTGTTCGGGTCGTGTTCGGGTCGGGTCGGGTCGGGTCTTTTTGACACTCCTAATGCTGGCCAACCATGTCTCAATGGGGGTTGGCTTGGCTTTTGGCTTAAGTTATAGACGATCTCATGGTTCATATGGAAATTTAAAGACTAAGCATTATTCGTACTTCCATATAACATTAATCAAAGTCACAAAGACAAGTAATGCACAAAAATGGGGTATAGTAAATCAAAGATGCAAGACTCTTGAAGAGATTTCAACACTTAGGAAAAATTCCAGCCTCAAAATCAGTTTTTTTTACTAGTTTTCCTCTTGCTTTTTCATTATTAAAACATGTTCAAACTTGACCAAAAATACATCTAAGATTCTTACATTGTTTCCTTGTTTCTGTTGTAAGTGGCTCTTGGTCAAGGAAACAAGAAATTATCCTTCAGAAGCACGTGGAAGATGGTTTCTTCAAATTGAAAATGAGATATGTAGAAGAAAAAAAATTGAAAACGAAGGTTTTCGTTGACCTCCAAAGTTAGACTTCAGAACCTCTTTTGTTGGCCAAATTAACACAAACCAAAATATATGTATTCTAGTTTAAGTTATAAGTCATGGCTTTCCTCATTTGTCTCTCACTTTTCTAAAAAATGCTCGTGTTGCGACCAAATTTTCCAGTGCACCACCTAGGGTTTGGCTAATGGATTGTTAACTTTAGACTTAACTCGGGCTTTCCCAAGCCTATACCAATTCGCAACTTAAGTTCAAATTTCTTAACTATTTACGGTAGGTCGATTAGACACTTATGTAAAATAATGGGAGGATTATTTTACTCCTACGAACCAGAGATTTTAGGTATGGGAACTTGGTTACACTATATTTCTCTAATGCCTTTTCGGTACCATTTCTTTTATTTTCAAAAATGTTTTTGCAGGCAGCTTGTATTGATTTTAAATATATTTCCTTAACATGCGAGGTGATCATGCGGGTGTGCAATCCACCAATTTAACATCCAAGAAAACAATGAATAAATTACAGAACTTACCTCTTAGCAACGAAAGTATCTGTGTCGTTATATCATAATTTACATCAACAACCCTAGATACGATTTCTAATTAACAAGCAATTTCTTTTTTTCATTTTCACTTAATTAATGAGAGTCATGCAATGCAATGCAATTTAACCTAATGACATGCAATTTATAGCTAAATGGATCTAACCACAATCAATAAGTAACATGCATTTCATGAACCTAATTCTATATGACATGCACATGACATTTTCTATTTTCTTAAAAAGCATTTAGCCTATCATGGAGATTGAAACTAATTTATCCTAAGACATTTTTTGTATTTTTTTTTATGAAATTTGAAATTAGAAAAATGTGAAAATTATCTAGCTAGATTAAGATTCTATCCAACTTATATTAAGGATTAGGTCAGGCTAAACCCTAATTTAAACCAAGATATTATCTTAACTTAGCAATCCCTAACCTAAGATGCAGTCTATCTAAATCAATTTAAACTTAAAATGAAATATGCAATTTTAACCTAATATGCAGTGACGTACAAATGATGCCCTAATTTTACATGATATATGCATGATGATTTTCGTTTTTTTAATTAATTTCGAAATTAAAAATGTCAAATAATTAAACATGCAATTTAAGCTAATGAGACAAAAATCTAACATCCTAAATTTATGCTTTTTTTTTATTTCGAAAATTCATGATAAATAAAATGCTTAGTCTAAATATGCAAATAACCCTAACGCATGCAACATTCCAATGTAAACCTAATCTAGCTCAAACATATTTAAAGATAAATATAGCAATCAAGATGAGCCAAGCACCAAGCCATTCATCAAATATATCATATATCGTTCATATCAAGGAATAATATTTAAATCAAACTTGATTTTTCTCGCTAATAAAATTGATAAATTGATCTTAAGCCTTAAAAATCAAGATATCAATTTTATTCCTGCGTGATTAATTATTTCATCTAAAGCCTTATAGATAGAATAAAAAATCTGTGTGCGGTTGCGAATTATGCAATAAATCCTAACCGGAAATACATTTATAATTCAAATATGCAAGTAATATATTGAAAAGCATGTATTAGGCAATAAAATATCCAAATCAAATTTAGATAATATAATTACCTGATTCCACAAATAATGTTACCGAATTTGAACCGAACGGGATCCGCTCAACGGGTGACCGACGATGTGTGGTGGTGCTTGGCAGTGTGGTGTGCACGGTCAAGGGGTGCAGCATGGTGGTAGCTTGATCAGGGAAAGGTTGTTGCTAGAGGTGCCGGAGGACAAGTATTGCTCGGAGATTCGATAGGATTACTGGGGCGGTGACTGGATTCGATCAAGGAAGACCTGCACTAATAAAAATTCAAACGAAAGCAAAATAACTGGATCGGTGGAGGTCTCGGGCACGTCAAGGACGCCTGGAAAATCTGCAAGAAAGTCATCAAGCGTGGCCATTGAACTTTGATTTTACCGATGAGTCACCAAATCAGGTGAGAACTCTCGATATACAAATCTCTCCGTGAGTCTGAGCCTCCAATGAAGACTTTGACCAAGCTCTTAGCCCACTTCTATGTCTCAAAAGGAATAAAAAAAATATGACGTCTTCTGTGCATGCAATGAGCAATGAAACCGTGGGATAACACGCCAAAAAGCCTATAGGAACAATAAAAATCAGGACTTCACAGGATCGGTCTCCATCGTATGGAACCAAACACGTTGCCGCAACTTGATGTGACCCGACCAAAATTGCTCGTTGCCGGAAACTCGCTGGAAAGACCAGCAAGAGACACCTTCTGTTGGAAGATATGCATCGGATGGATTCCGAAGATATACTTAGAAGGAATCTCGCTCGATTATATTTGTGCATAAATTAGTTAGGAATTGATGTCAATCGTTTATACAAACCTTTTCTTGCCTTTATTACATCAACCTTGTATTATATTTACAGCACATTGTACATTGAGACAATACAATGAAATACAATTTCTCCAGAATTCTCTTGATCTTCTCTCGATACTTCATCTTCTTTCATGGTATCAGAGCTTTGGCTTCTGACTTTTTTCCTCACTTCCGCTCCTGATTGCCTGCCAAAGTAGATCTGAATAACTTAACAGATCTACCTTCTGGGATAGGAATCATTCTCGAGGAAGAAGATAAGAGTTTCTGGTTTTCTTACCTTCCATAGCTTTTATGGCTGATGACCAGTCCACCCCAGAAGTTTCACCACCATCGCAGATCCAAGTTTCCCCTGCAGTGACACAACAACAAGCACTCCAGAATCAGCCTGTTCAATGGAGACCCACACAGGCTCAGTTCGATCTGGGGCAACCCATTGCGGGCCAACCTTTCCAGTGGATACCTTACCCATGGTATCTTGGGCCAAGCTCGAATACATCATTGCCTGTTTATGTGGGCCACCAAGGAGCCCACGTCCAGTCCGAGGGGAGCCCACCAACCGTGAATGGGGCAAACTCGCACCCCGGAGTGGAGCAAGTAATCGGGTCCAGAAGCGGGTTTGGAGAACCGGGTATGGGAACGAATCCCTACCCGGGATTTTCAAATGCGGGTTACCAATTCGGATCAAGCGAATCGGGCTAGGGAACAAATCCCTACCCGAACCTTGCACCCGGATTCATGCCATTCCCCGTCGCTGCCATTACCGGGCGACCAGAGCCTGGTGACCCCCTGCATGTATCGACGGCCGACGGCCCTGAACTGAAATTAATCAACTTACAGTTAATCGGATCGGAGAATTACCACAGGTGGGCCAGAGACTTCCGGCGCGCCCTTGTGACGAAGGACAAAGATGGATTCCTCGACGGGGCGGTTCCGATTCCTGCCGATGAGCGACTGGCCCGCTTCTGGAGGAAATGCAACCAGCTCGTAAGGACGTGGATCGGCAATTGCATTTCTCCAGAGGTTACGGCTGGCCTACCACCAACAGAAGACTCGAAAACCATATGGGACAACATCAAACAGATGTATGGAAAGTTAGATCGGGCACGAATTTTTTCCCTTTTGCAGGAACTTAGCGATTTAAAGCAAGGGAACATGACCGTGACGACCTGTTACAACAAATTGTCGTCCTTATGGAACGATCTCGAAGCCGCGGAAGAAAAGCTTGAGGGACCAGAGGAGACTCTCGCGCAATAATGTTCCATAAAAGAAAGGGAAAAGGCAACCCGATTTCTCCTTATACTGAATGACTCGTACCTGAGTTTTCGATCTCAGATCTTGGCCATGGAGCCCGCGCCACCACTCGGGCGAATCTTCCAACTCGCCGTCCAGGAAGAGAGTCAGAGACTCGCATCCTCGGAGCTGACGAAAGGAGGAGAGAGTTTCTCTCTCGCGAGCCGAGGAGAACGGCGAGATCTGCCGTGGGATCCAGGGGCCAAAACCCTAGCGCATGAAAAAGGGGGGATGCAAGAGGCGCTAAGGTTCCGGATTGATAAAGGACGCGCCCTTAAAAATGAAGGAATGGGCGGTCCAGATCATCCGCGACGATCTGACGGCCAGAAGAGCTCAATCCGCTTCGCTGGATCGGACGGTGGAGATGAGGCGAGGGGGAAAGGATCCGACGGTGGGATTTTTTCGGCATACGCAAAATTTTTTTCTAAAGGCAAAGGTAAATTATATTGCGAATTTTGTTGTCGCCCGCACCATACGATAGAGAATTGTTGGAAGTTACACGGCAAACCTGGAGAAAAGGGGAGAAAAAAAGAATTTTCTACAGCCAATCAAGTTAGTGGGTCCAATGTAGATAAATTCATTACATATGAGCAATATCAACAACTTATGTAAGCTATGCACAAATTGGACATCGCCAACAAAAGAGGCAATTTTTCAGGTATCTCTCGCTGTCTAGTCAATAATATCTCAAGAAAAAGTTGGATAATTGACTCTGAGGCAAGTGATTACATAGTTTGTGAGAAGGCATTTTTTTCAGAAATAAATGCGAAATTGGATTTTCCCATTTCTGTGCAATTACCCAATGGGAATATTACTTATGTTGCAATTACAGGGAAAGTCCAACTCAGTCCCCAAATCACTCTAAAAAATGTGCTTTATGTCCTAGAATTTCGATTCAATCTTGTCTCTGTCTCCAAAGCCTGTAAAGAAAATTCCTGTCGTATACTGTTTAATTCTGACACTTGCTTCTTTCAGACCCTTTCGATTGGCAAAGTGATGGGCATTGATGGTCAATCTGAAGGACTGTTCCTTTGGACAAATTTCCCAAGTAATCTTGATTTGTCATCTATTTTTTTTAAAATAAAATGTCATTGTGTAATACAACTACCAATGATAAAGAATTTCTTATGCATTCAAGATTGGGTCATAGTACTTCTTTTCCCTACTCTAAATGTCAAATATGCCCCCTTGCAAAACAGTCTCGTATTCCTTTCCTTCCGGTCAAAATCGTGCGCTTGATATTTTTTCATTGATCCATGTCGATATCTAGGGTCCCTACCATACACAGAATCATGATGGGTCACGATATTTCTTAACAATTGTGGACGATTATTCCCGTGCCACATGGGTGTTCTTGATCCAGTCCAAGGGACAGGTTTTCTCAAATTTGAGAAATTTTATTGCCTTGTCCAAGAACCAATTTGGAAAATCTATTCAGCGCATGAGGACAGATAATGGAAAAGAATTCTTCAGCAATGATTGCAACTCCCTTCTTTCGTCCAATGGGATTCTCCACGAAAGCTCCTGTGTATATACCCCACAACAGAATGGGGTAGTGGAGCGCAAACACTGACATCTCCTAGAAGTTGGAAGAGCATTAAAGTTTCAAGCGTCCATTCCAGAAAATTATTGGGGTGAATGTATCCTGACTGCGCCATATCTCATCAATCGTATGCCCACTCGAGTACTCAATGGAAAAACTCCATTTGAGCTACTTTTCAAGAGACAGCCAGAAATACAACACCTAAGGATTTTCGGGTGTCTGTGTTATGCAACGGTATTGTCGCCCCGCGATAAAATGGGCCCACGGGCCAGGCGCTGCATCTTCATGGGATACCCAAATTTGCAGAAAGGGTATTGTGTCCTGGATCAGACGACTGGGGAATTCTTTATTAGCAGAGATGTCCATTTTCATGAGGATGTATTTCCATTTCATAACCAGGATTCCTTGAAGGAAACATCGGAGATCTCACGACATCCAGCTCATTCCATAGAAGATTCAACTGATGATGGATTTATTCTGACAAGACCTCCAATCATGCTCCACCACCCATGTGAGAATTCCACACCAAATAATGCTGACGATCCAGTCCATGAGAATCAATCACCAACTGAAGAAGAAGAAGTTGTGATTGACGATACATCACCTCCATATCCTGTCCCAACACCAGTGGATAATCAAGAATCTTCATCCCCTGCCCCACTACAAGTGGATCATCCTCGACGGTCTGGATGTTCTGTACGTCCGCCAGCCTGGACAAAGGATTATGTGTGCGCCACCCTCAACTCACCAGGTATTCATTACCCACTATCATCTTATGTTTTGTTTCATAAATTTTCGCCGGAACATAGATGTTGTGTTAGTCGAATATCGGAGGACAGAGAACCATCCTGTTATGAAGAAGCAGCTACTGACCTCAAATGGCAAGAAGCTATGGAAGCAGAATTGAAGGCTTTGATTGCAAATCAGACCTAGGATTTCGTCGAATTGCCTCCACACCGAAAGCCGATTGGATGCAAATGGGTCTACAAAATCAAATATCGAGCTGATGGTTCCATAGAATGCTACAAAGCTCGGTTGGTGGCTAAGGGATTTACTCAACGGGAAGGTTTCGATTACCATGAGACCTTCTCTCCAGTAGCCAAGGATGTAACTGTAAGATCATTTCTCTCTGTTGCTGCTATCCATGATTGGCATTTACATCAAATGGACGTGAATAATGCTTTTCTTCATGGAGACTTAGATGAGGAGATATACATGGACATTCCTCAGGGTTTATAGAGACAGGGGGAGAATAGAGTGTGTTGTCTCCGCAAATCCCTCTATGGTCTCAAACAAGCCTCCAGGTAGTGGTATGCAAAATTTGCTGACGCTCTTATATCTGCAGGATTCAAACAATCCAAACATGATTATGCATTATTCACATGGAATCAAAGTATGTCATCAATCTACCTGATGATTTATGTGGATGATATCCTTATCATGGGCAATGATAAAAGTGCAATAGAAAGATTCAAGAAGTACTTGCATTCCACTTTTCATATCAAGGATCTGGGAGCACCAAAATATTTCCTTGGTATTGAAATTGCTCGATCTGATCAGGGGATTTCTCTTAGTCAACGGAAATTCGTGTTAGAAATCATTTCTGAAGCAGGTTTATCCGGATGCAAACCCTCAGTCATCCCAATTGAGCAAAACACAAAATTGACCACCAAAGACTATGATGCAGGAATATCAGAGAATCATGATCTTGTTCTCAAGGATCCTTCGAGTTATCAAAGGCTTGCTGGGAAACTCATATACCTGACAATGACTAGACCAGATATCTCATATGCAGTACAAACCCTCAGTCAGTTTATGCATAGTCCAAAATTGTCTCATATGAATGCTGCCTTGAAGGTTGTGAAGTACTTAAAAGGCTGTCCGTATGGGGATTCTCTTATCCAGAAATGCAACATGGAAATGTCGGCATATTGCGATGCGAGACTATGCGACTTGCCCTATGAGCCGAAGATCCATCACAGGTTTTTGCATTAAGCTTGGAGAATCACTTCTTTCTTGGAAGACCAAGAAGCAGGCGACCATATCCTTATCTTCAGCTGAAGCAGAATATCGAGCTATGGCAAAGACAACCTGTGAGATCGTATGGATACGAGGATTACTTCGGGATCTAGGAGTCAAATTGAAGGGTCCGACAAAATTGTTTTGCGACAATGATGTGGCACTCAAACTTGCAGCAAATCCCATAGTTCACAAGAGAACAAAGCATATAGAAGTGGATTGTCACTTCACTCGTGAAAAAATTCAGCAAGGGATAATTGAAACAATAGGGATTGGAATGGTAGAATAGCCTGCCGACATTTTTACCAAACCCCTATGTCAAAGACAATATGCATATCTGTTAAGCAAGCTTGGCGTCTTGGATATCTACCAGCCACCGGCTTGAGGGGGAGTGTTGGAAGATATGCATCGGATGGATTCCAAAGATATACTTAGAAGGAATCTCGCTCGATTATATTTGTGCATAAATTAGTTAGGAATTGATGCCAATCGTTTATACAAACCTTTTCTTGCCTTTATTACATCAACCTTGTATTATATTTATAGCACATTGTACATTGAGACAATACAAAGAAATACAATTTCTCCATAATTCTCTTGATCTTCTCTCGATACTTCATCATCTTCTTTCACCTTCACACAAATCTGAAATTTTAGATGGCTTGCTGGTGCCGTCAGCGACGTGATGGGCAGTGGCGGCACACCGGAGTGGCAAGCTCAGTCGTCGTCGGCTCGGGCTGTGGATCACAAACAGCAGCAACTTGGGCTTGTGGCAGCAGTGCGAGTGGTAAATCGGCAACAAGATCCCGCAGCGTTGCGTTGGCGTGAAGCTTATGGCAAAAAAAAATTCGTCGAGTCGCGGATATGTAGGGGCTCGGTAGCAGTCGTCTAAGGAAGAAGACGACCCACACCCTTTCTCTCCATCTCGTGTGTTCTCTCTGAAATTATCAATTTCCCAGCCACCACGATTTCTCCTTTTGACTTTTTCTCTCTAAAGCTCTCTCTGTGTGCCGTGTATTCAAAGTCCTCCCTTTTCAGAATTGTGGCCGTATGTATCGATTGTGTGCCCCCTTCTTACGATTATCTCTTGCTTCTTATTTATATGTGTCAATCCTGTTTGCAAAAAGGCAAGATATATCTTGGGCTGGCGTGAATGAAATCCACCGATTGATATTCTCAATATTATGCTCAGCCCCTATTAGTACGTGAATCTCCCACTTCCCTTTGGGTCATTGCTGAATATTTCTCTCGAATAATGGGAAAATCCCATTGAATTTGCTTTTTCTTTCTCAACCGCCATACACACATGCACCAATCTCCTTTCTCGATTTTCCTTAACTTTGTTGTTCAAATTTTCCTTTTATGCTCTTGAACGAACATTGACACAATATTTCTTTTGGTCTTGTTCCAATTGTGATTTTTCCCCAAAATATTTGATGAAGATATTCATTTCTTGTTTGAAATAAAGAAATATCACATCGAAGAATAGAATACCTTCGTATCTATTAAGCTTAAAACCATTCATTCGAGTCCATTCACCATTGTCGATCCAATGCGAATGCCATAAAAAAGAAAAATGAACGCACCTAAAATTATATGCTATGCAATCAATATTAGTTTTTTTTTTCTTTAGGGCTTAAAAATTAATCCTTGATTTTTAATGCGATAAATGACTAATCGGATCATCAAAATTTAGGTGTCAACAGCTTGCTTTTCCTAACTTGTGACCAACCGGACAACATTCAAAATTTTAGGACTTCCTTGGCCCACCAGGAGGGTATTTTTCAGGGGGCTTTAGGAGGTTTTCCTGATCTCCATTTTGGATATGCGACCTATGATTGGAAAGATATTTGAGTGAATTTTTACTTTCTAGTTGAAGGTTTTGGCTAATTTTGGCCGCAAGTTTGTGAAAATTTCACTTTTCTCTACAAAAGTCGATCTGGAATTTCTGAGTTTTTTTTTTTTTTTTTTTTGAGTTGCTTGTGGGGGTGTTTTTGGAGAACAACCGTGAGCTCCTCCTAGTGCTTCTTGTCTCCTCCCTTTTATCTTTCAAAAGAGCTTGCTTCATAGATCTTATCCATTGAATTCATCAATCTCTTGGTCAGCTTTTTGCCCCCAACCAGGCCTGCCAACTGATCTAATTCACCCACTTTCTAACAGCCAAAATTTTCAACTTTTGTGGCTATTAAGTGTGTGGATTTTGTTGCAATTTTCCCATGCTTTCAGCAGCTTATCCTTGGCCAATTTTTGTCCACTTGCACTACTGATTACGGTCTTCCATCATGTGGAAAGATCAGGCTGATTGGATTGCCGGGTAGGATATGTTGGGGTTACAACCTTGCTTACTCAGCAGCTCCGAATAGAAACCAAATCGTAGACTAGGTTTTGGTAGCTGATTTGAGCATCATAATCCATCAATTTGGCTGCAATTTTTGATCAATTAGCAAGCTTATGTATAGTAATTTAAGATCTTGGCTGGTCTTTGCAATTGTCTTCGCCCAATTTTTCAAGAAAATCCCTCAAAGTTGGCCATTTTCTTGCTCGAGAATGCCCAATTCAATGCAAATTTGATCCTTTTGGCCCGATTTGATTGATTTGACCTGGCCCAAGTTCAATTTCAACTTAATTGGGGGCCAAGATGATGATTTAAGAGCTCGAGCAAAATTTCGCAAAAATTTGCAAATTAGTCTCTCAATTTTTGGAAATTGCATTTTGGCCCCAACTTGCTGTTTTAATTACAATTTGACCTCCCGAGCTTGGCTAGTCACATTTAGATCATCAACTCCAATTTTTTTCTCCTTTTTTTTTTCTTTTTTTATTATATATTTTTTATATTTATATTTTGATTTTTTTATACCAAGAAAATAATTGCTTTTAAAAAATACACTAAATGCCTAGGTAATCTTTATGCAATAATTAGACAAGAAATATTTTTGCAGAAAAATAAGTTCTCATTTTTTTTAAATGATCTTTGGGCAAAAAATTTAAGTATCAACAAGATTCAATGTGAAGATTGTCCTCTTTCCATAGTTCGAAGTCACTGGTCGATTTGCACGGATGCCATTGCTCGCTTGCTAGAATACTTAGTCTCTATTGCTATACTCCCTCAAGGTTCGTCAGAGGACACTTAAATTTTCAGAATCAATTAATTCGAGTTTCTCTCAAAATAATCTCCAAATGAGCCAACATGCCAACGTCATAATGAGCATCGGAATATTATCAATGCAAAAAGTTTTGTATAATGCTCACTTTAAAGTCAGAAGTTTTCATCAACTCACTTAAATTGTGAATAAGTGAAAAACAATCAATTAAGTGCCTCCGGACAACAAATTCTGGCTAAAAATATTATATGGCATTTATAATAAAATGTTTAATCTGATATGATATTTTGAGACTAACATGGAGTCAATGTGGACTTCTTAAAAAATGACTTGCTTGCCTAAACGATATCGCAGGAGCCTAGGCCAAAAAAAGACGCATGAAGCTTCTCTCAAAATGGATTCACTGTGAAAATTGTCCTCTCTCTACAGTTCAAAGTCACTGGTCGATGTTGCTTGGTCGCCATCGCTCCCTTGCTAGCATAATTATCGTCTCTGTTGCTATCACTCAGTCACTCCCTCAAGGTTCATCATCTCCTCTCACTTGCTTAATTTGCTAGAAAAACTAAGGCTTCGAGAGAAAATTAGGGCTCAGCTCTTGGTGCAGTCGTGAGACATTGGTCTAGAGGAGGAATTTGAGGTTCCTGATACTTTTGGTCTTCATCTATGAGATAGGACTATTAATTTTGGAGAAAAATCGAATTAGGATTTCAAATATGGGAAAATGATTTAATGTTCAACTATGCTGATTGGGCATGGTGAGCCACATCAGTTGGAGAAATTAATAAAATAGGGTTACGTCGGATTTTCGATGACCAATCGGAATTTGTGCTTAAGTGATGATTTTTTTTTTTTAAGTGACGTTTAAGTGATTGTTTACTTAAAGTGATGCACAAAAACCTTTGATGCTCCCTAAGAAATTTTGGCATTTGTAGTATATTTATGTCTATCAAAACCCGTGCATGCATGGCGCGAAAGAGATCTCGTTGCACTTTTCTGGGACCTGTGGCGTATCAAGTGGAGTAATCACCCCACGTACCGGTCGAATTATTTTGATCGTGTCCTCTCCAGGAGGCAGCATCCTTCGTTCGTTCATTCTTGATGAATCCGGGTGAATCCTTATGGAGAGCGGCTGGCTTGTTTTGGGTTTTGTTTTATCTTGCTTGATCGTTCAAGTATCTTGGATCCGGTACCTTCATTGAAGAGAAGGTAAACTGTCAATAACGCAGAAGGCTTCGATGGTTTTCTTTCAGCTCAGTGATACACAAGATATAGCGGTCCAATAGTTGGATTTGAGTCCATTTTCTGTACATGGAAGCAGCTTTAACCATTCCTTGTGCTCATTATCTGATTGGTCTTGATTGCTGCTAAAGTAAACATTGGATGGAATTTCATGCTAATTGGCTTTAACTTATTTTATAACTTTAATTACTAAATTCTTCTGCTCAATTCCTGCTCCCAAACAATTCTTACGTACGCCTTATTGTTATAGACTAAGCAATAGTCTCAACAATGCTCCACTTTGTGTTTTCCCTGCTTCTTTCTCTCTCTTTCCTTTGCTTTTTGCATACTGTAATCTCTCCGTGACACGACGGGACAGCCTGCTCTCATCCTACATCACCTGTAATGAAGTCGAAGATCTATCATATGTGCTTTTCTACGCACCAACCATAGGCTGTTTAGAGGTGAGTTATGCCGTGTGGATCAGGCGCAGCTTTGGTTGTATCTTTATGTTTGGATGCTATCGGAACATCTAGAGCTTCTGAACTATTGACTTAGTACAGCATTGACAGCTAAAGGATACATTATTGCGCTCATGAAGAGAAGTTTCACGTTTGTTCATTAAAAAAGAAATGAACATAGTCTAGCGCGAATGGGACTTAAGCTTGAAGAAATTGGCTTCTTTGGAGCTATCTTTGAAATAAGTTTGTCATAAGCATGTAAAAAGAAATGTGCATATTGAGGTAACAAATCGGAAAGCAATAAATCAGAATGGTTACAATGCAAGAATCTTCTACAAATCAATATAAATATAACACATCAAATAGAGTATTCATAAGTTAATCATTTAGACATTTTCTCTAATTTAGTTTTTATATAATTTTTATGTAGAGAAAAATTTGTTATATTTTATTTTTAACCGCCACGGTGGCGGTGATATATGATATATATATATATATATATATATATATATATATTTATATTGTTCATCTTATCAATGAAAAAGCATATTTCATCAGCTCAATTCTTTGTTTTACTTTAGCGAACACCCAAAAATACAAGTAAATGGAAAGAATGAATTTGAACATTCAACTGGAGGTCGAGCTTCAATTCCATGTACATAAATATAACCTTTTGATATTGAATAAGCTTAAAGTGAAAGAAAGTACGGTGCAAATTCGTAAATGGAGTTTCGGAAAAAAAAAAATCCTTATAAGAGTCTTGTCGGGAAATCGATGAATGAAATATGGAAATTTTCAATGTACCAACCCCACGTAATTAATGCTTTGAAAATCGAATTATCCTAATACGGGTCTTATCGGGAAATCGATTAATGAAATACCGTAATTTTCAATGTACCGACCCCACATAATTAATTCTTTGAAAATCGGTCTCGTTTGTTCTCAATCAGATTTCGGTACTTTTTAAAAAAAAACAATTTCGGACAAAATTTGATTAATTATCTAATCTAAATTTCAAGGAACCATGAAAATAGCATACCCGAATCCACGTGTCAAAATTGGATATATCGCGAAAATGCGCGAAGCATTCTCGATCTTGCATTTGGGCCCCGGCCCAATCCCGAATCAGGCCCACATCATATCATCAGGCCCAGAGATCAGTTCAATTCATTTTTTTGACCGCGTCATCTCCCCGGAGGCGAGATCGTTGCCTCGCTCGCTCGTTCGTTCTCGACGAACCCCCGGCGATTCGATTCGATCGCTAGGGTTTATGTCATCCCGCTCGCGCGATTCGGATTCGATTCGATTTCGATTCGACGCGATGCGGCGCGCGCCGATCGTCCGAATCTTTTCGCGTTCGCGTCCTTGATCGATCTCCATTCCCGCGCCGACACCGCGTCGATCGCCGCCGCCGCCTCTAGCTTCGCTCCGTTCGCGCGCCCCTGAATCCTTTCAATGATCTCCTTTCGCACCGATTGAAGTGGAAGGCAGTCGATGCGGTCTCTATGGCGCTTTCCTTCGTCTGGAGTTTGCAATCCCTGTTGTGGCCCTTCTCCCGGCCGAAGTCCGATGATGACCTGAAGGCCTCGAACGAGCTGGTCCGGAAGCTCCCGGTCCCCGAGCAGACGAAGCAGTTCGTCTTCGCCGTGCGGGACCCCGAGTCGCAGTCCGTGGTTTACGTGCTCGCCGTGCAGAATCTGTCCGAGCGGTCCACCCGGGACGCGGAGCGCTTGATCAGGGAGGTTCGGCCGAGCGCGGTCGTGGCGCAGGTCGATCCGTTGGATTCCAGTGAGGTTCGGTCTGTCGACTGTGTGCCCGGCGATGGGGTCGATTGCGCCGTGCCCACTTCGGCAATCGGCGTTCTCAGGCGTTGCTTTGTGGATAAAATTAATAAGGAGACGTATGAGAATGTTGCGGGGGGATTGGTTTTGAGAGAGATCTTCGGTATTGGCTTTCAAGGCCATTTCTTTGCCGCCAAGAAGGCTGCACGCGAGGTCGGTTCGTCGTTCGTTGTTCTAGAGTCGCCGTTTGTAAATTGTTCTTCTGGGGATACTAGTCCGAGTGAAGCTGATCGTGGGCAAGGTGTTCAAGGTTTGGTCAGTAGCTTGGTTCCACAACGGATGGGTTCTGGGGTTTCTTCTTGTTTGAGGAGGTTTCCTCTTTATGATGATGTTCAATCTCAGATGGTAAAAATTGTATCTTCCAATTTGGATCCGCTGGCATGGATGTCGAGTCCTTCGAGTTCTGATTCAAACTTGGGGTCAGAGAAGGTGCAACCCATACCTGAGTACGAGGCACCACCATTTGCCCAGTCCATCTATCCTTTACTTGTGGATCTTCATAATATTTTCAGTGATATCCCATCTATTGGAAGGGCTCTTGTCCATGCTCAACAGCTGCTTTCTGATGTGAACGGGGGGCAAGCCGTAGATGGTCAAATTGTTTCTGAAGTTTATTCATTCCGGATTGCTGTTGAGGGGTTGAGGATAGCACTGAATAATGCTGCTAGGCTGCCCAGAAATAAAAATGGAAGTGGTGATTCTTCGAAAATTGAGTTTGCAGATCTACCACATGAGGAAAAGGCACAAGTGCTCTTTGCGCAGGCTCTTCGGAGTCAGGCTAAGAAGTTCAAGACTATAGTTGCTGTAGTTGATGCTAGTGCATTAGCGGGTCTCAGGAAGCACTGGAACACTCCCCTTCCCCTGGAAGTGAAAGATTTGGTAGAAGAACTTGTTACAGATTCTGAGGTAGCTGGAGAATTTCCTAATAGAGGAGACAAGAAAAGAATGTTGTCTGGTAAACCGGTGGTGGCAGTTGGTGCTGGAGCTACGGCCATCTTAGGAGCTTCTTCTCTGTCGAAGGTCCTTCCTGTGTCCACGTTTATGAAACTTGTGACCTTCAAAGTTCCTGCTTCATTTAAACTCATGCTGTCTCCAACCCAAAAGGTACTAGCGATGGCCTTTGGCAAGTCTCTTGGTCCTTCAAAATTGGCGGCCCCTGGACTTGCTAGTTCGGCTGCGAAAACCTCAGTATTGAAAGTGACTGCTTCAGCTGAGAAAATCAGGGTGTTGGCTCATGGTGTTATTGCCTCTGCTGAGAAAACAAGCTTTTCTGCCATGAGAACTGCATTCTATGAAATAATGAGGAATCGGCACATTAAACCAGTTGGTTTCCTACCTTGGGCAACATTTGGGTGCAGTGTTGCAACTTGCACGGGTTTACTTGTATGTGGAGATGGCATCGAATGTGCTGCTGAATCACTTCCTGCCGCTCCCTCAATTGCCAGTTTAGGTCGAGGAATCCAAAGCTTACAGCAGGCATCTCAGGCTGTTGTACATGCTAATGGGAGCAGAATACAAAAGTCTATAGAATCTTTGATGTACAAATTGAAGAAAGTAAAATTTCAATAATGTAAGGTTTTTATTGTTTTCTTTCGGCTAGATGATACACAAGATAGCAGTCCAGTTGTTGGACTTGAGTCCATGTTCAGGTTTGATTTGGAATGTAAATACAGCTGTTATTTAGGTTAAAATCTGATGGAGTGGTTTTGATTTTTTTCCTGTCCTGTTTCGGTGAATCTGAAGGGTACTTTTGGGAGTCAATGTACTCTGAAAATTTTAGATCAAGAAAATCTGTCTGATATGAGGAAAAAGGGTATTGTTTGACATCTGTCTACATGGAAGCATTTAGGATTTGTTTTGGAGTATATACGTGCGGTGTTGGGTATGAAAGTTTTGAGTAGAAAGTGGATTGCTTATCATTGCAAATGAGGGTAAGATCAACCATAACAGGATTATGATTCTATTGCCAAACTGCAACTGTATTTTGGATAGTTTTACTTTGTTGATTAGAAAAACTGGTAATCCAGATGACGCCACCTTTAGTTGTGAGACGGTACAAGTGCGTATGTTCAGCGCAAGAACCTGAAACCTTTCTTGTATTTGTTCCACCACTTAAAGAAATGTGAACCCCTCAGACAGGGCTTGGAAATTCCCAAGGAGCATACCACTTTGTGGCTTAGTGTATTATTCACTTTGAAGCTCTTGTAACTAAATAGAAAATGCTTTGCCATAAAAGGGTGGTTGAACCGGGGTTGAGAATTATTGAACTATCCTGAAGAAATGAAGATCATCGTGTGCCCTTTCAATAGTGGCCCTGTCTAGAGATCGGGAGTTCCAGCTTCTTAAGTATCGCCATGACAGCTGTTTGCACTTTGGAATGTTTACTAAAGTTTGCGCCATGCTTGCAGGTGCACATGGATGTGCGGTGTGCATGTTGCTGCACAGCTCCAACACGATACCTCACGGTACCATCAGTCCATACTGGCATGCCATTGCTTTGCAAACTTACAATCCGATCTGTTATAACAAAAGTGGGATACAACTCTTTTATGATTCCAGCTGGGTTAATGGTCATCTGGCCTTTGTTCAGTCTTATTGGTCCCTGCAGAAGTGTTTACTTTTCACATATTAGTTAGTGCTCTGCCTGCAATGCCAACGTCTGTTTTTAAGTGTTGACCTGACGGTAGCTGTGCAATCTGGACAGTCTACATGGAATCTGTTAAACTTCACTTGTGATAGGATGGAAATGTTTATTATTGAAAAGAAGCAGTACATTGGTTCTTTCTGCGAAAGAAAATAAAGAAGGAAAAGTAGGCATGTTGTTGAAAAAGCTTAAGAAATATATGGTATAAAGCTGTGAGATTCATCAGTTGGCTATGCTTGACTGTTTGTAATTGTAGTGGCTACAGAGGAAAACTGTTTCATCTGATTCAGGACATGAACCTGCACCTCATACTAATTCTCTTCCCTTCTTAGTATCTTCTACATAAAGTTCTTCTCTATTAAGCTCATAAATTAAAAAGTTTTGGCCAAATATCCATAAATATATATATGTATTTAATTGATTTAATCAGCTGGAGGTATGACGATGTCATCCTTTCTCCTTTTCTTCCCCTGAGGGCTTGTTTGGTTTGACTTTGGGCAAATGTCATTGGGAAAATGCAAATATCTTTGAGCTAAATGGATTTGTGAAAATACAAATAGCGTTTGGTAAATTATAGTTTTAAAGTGATTGTGAAAGGACTTTAGCTTAAATATCGTTTGGCAAAAATTATATTTTGTAAAGGACTTTTGCTAAATTTTATATATAAAATAAATTTTTAATTTTTATTTAATGTAGCCACCGGCAGCGGATCGGCTGTCGACAGCCTCGCTTGAGGTCGTTGGACCTCGGGCGACACTTGGGGTCGCAACCCAAGCGGCCGTCTCGGGTCGGCGACCTCGGGCGGGGGTCGCCTAGTTCGTGCGAACCCAAGCGATGGTCGCCCGATGCCACCGGAGCTCGGGCGCCGTCGCGTGGGTCGCGCGACCCGGGCGTTGCCTAAGGTCTAGTGACCTCAAGCCTCCGTCGCTTGGGTCGCGCGAACCCAAGCAACCACCACTTAAGGTTGTCGGATCTCAGACGACGCCTGGGTCGCGTGACCCAGACGCTTGAGATTGCGCGACCTCAGGCGGCAGTCACCGGGGTCAGGTGACGCCTCAGGCCACCTGAGACGGTGGCTCGTGTGGGCAACTCTTTGGCCGGCGGTCGTCGGCCTCCATTCATTTCTCCGAAGAAGATGAATAGTACCAGTGGGACTTGCATTCTGAAGATGTAACTTCCCAAAGTACCTCCAGAGCTACATTGGGCTAAAGTCCTTAGAATCATTTGGAGATGCAATTGCATTTTGCCAAAGTCGCCTAAAAAATCGACTTTAGAGTCCCAAAGCCCCTTTCAAATGCCGAACCAAATGGGGCTTGAGATGCTCTTGCACATCTTTATCGCCTTCTCAACAGCTGCAGATTGGTCCAGAGGAAGAGGACTCTACAAGGACTGAACTTGTGATAAGATTAGGTTCATCTACGTCTCTCCGATTCTCCATGTCTTCCTCCCTGAGTAAGTATCTTTCTGAGCTCTTTTTTTTTTTTTTTCTTTTCAAGTTAAAAAATTCTACATATATAGTTATGTCCAGTGGATATAGTCTCGCATAAATATGAATTCTGCTGAGCACATCAGAGACGTTTATTGCTTGCACCCTATGCATATGAACCCAACATATTTGGGATTGATTGAGTGGACCTTTGATGCACCCAGTTTATACAAAAAGTTGATAAGCTATTTGGTTCTCTGGGCTGCTGAGACATTAAGAAAGGTTTACATACTTAGATATGTTTTGTCAATATAATCTTGCATAAAAATGAATTTGAGCACATCAGAAATGTTATTTGCATGCACCCGTTGCATTTGAGCCCTACACATCTGGGATTGATCAAGTGGACCTCCAACACATGCCGGGTTATGAAAAATCTTGATCAACCATTTGGTTGTCTGGCCTGCTGAGAAATTAAGAAAGGTCTACATACCTAGTTATGTTTCGTCAATATAGTCCCACATAAATATGAATTCTGCTAAGCACATCAGAGATGTTATTTGCATGTGCCCCATGCATATGAGCCCAACATATTTGGGATTGATCAAGTGGACCTCTATCTTGCTCCAGGTTCATATAATAACTTGATTAGCCATTTGGTTCTCTGGGCTGCTAAGACAATGAGAAAGGGACAGAATAAAATCAATGTTTGTTGAACTGTACTTCTGACCTTTGAAAAAGTGTGTTTTCGCTGAAATCTTTATTCTTGAATCTCCTTGGTGGCAATAAGAATTTCATTTTGCTAGTCGGCTTTTCTAAAATAATTTGATGTTCTTCTCAGGTTTAAGAGAAGATGGCTTAGTGAAGAGTCTTGTGAAAGTTTTATCAAAGCAGGAGCCTGGGCTCGCATTGAAGATCAAACTAGCAACTATCGATTCTTTTATGGAGCAGTGACGTGATGCCGATTAGCGAAGGGCCTTGCATAAGGTGAATGGAAACTTTAGAGTTTTCAGTTGATTTCATATAACCTGTTGGAACTGCAGCCAGAGATTTTGATTATGTGGGATAAAGAAATGGTCTGCAAAGTGGTAAAAGTTACCTCTCATCATTTTCTGCTTGCTCTGGTATTATGCAGTAGGTTCCAAGTCTGAGCTGTGTTTAGTGAAAAATATGCTAGGTGCATTAAGCTGTTTAACTAAGTTGATATAGTGAGTGATGTGGGAGATTTTTATTGTATGCCGGATATGACGCACTTTTCTTAGGGTCCATTTGAGGTGTGACATCTGTTAATACATGAAATTAGCAGACCAATGTTGATATACCTAGCATTATTGGTGAGTGCATTGCTAAGCACATGGATCTCTACGTAAAATGATTCTAACTTAAACGGTTATGCCTTTCCTATATGAAATTGCTTGAGCAGGCCCATCTCATAAAAGGGGTTTCTCGGAGAATTCTGTTGCTGATTCTCACGATGTGGTCGTTCAGTTCTGCTGAGAGTTGTCCTCCAGCTCCGGCAGTTGCATCGAGAGGAAAAGCTAGTCCAGAGAAATTCTGCTGTTGCGAACCAAATTCACTGCTTCCTTTTCAGATTTTAGGGATGGACAGCGATCTCGTCCCCTTCACCTTGAATCCCTTGCCTGTGTGGAAAGACATATCGCATGGACATTCCAGGACATGTGGATGAGGCAGGGGACCATTTCTATTAGGGACCCAATTTTTATGGGTAATTCTGTGTTGTTGGGGGCTAAAAGCAGATCAGATTCGTGGCTTAGTTTTGCCGATTGTGGCCAATATTCGTTACAGATTACTGCTCAAGTTGCCGCTTTTGTGTAAAAGGTTACTAAATGCAGATATACCTTGAGTTGCTTGATTAGTATAGAAAATCTACTAACCATAGGGCGAATATCTACTTATTATACAATACGGTCGTTATATTCTTTGGTGGAGAATCACTTGATTACCAATTAAAGAAATTTTTCTTGATTTTCTGTCAATACTACGAAGAGCTTCTTTCTTCAGAAGTGAATGTGTACACAAAAAGGGGAAGCACAAATATTCGGTTTAGCTTATTGGGGATATACCCCACAATGAGTGTTACTCACTCATACGTTCCTCCCTTTTCAATGTCACCTTAGTGAAAAAAAAATATAACGTTTTTCATTCAATAAATGATATTCCGAAAGTTCCCGTTTCTAATCAAAGGCCACCAATTATTCTAAAACACAGAGATGTCGCCGATAATAATTCTCCTTATTATAATAAATAACTTCTCTGCAATTAACATCGCTGAGCACAGTTCCTCAACCGGGGGAGACCGTTGGACCAATTGGTTGAGGAACTGTGCCGAAGGCATGTCCAATAGCTTGTGGTATTACACCCACCATCTTTCACATCAGGCGCGAGTCAGGGGTTGGTTATCCTAAGCCTACCTGAATGTAGCCGGCAAATGCCGACGTGGTATCTACCTTCACCACCAAGATGCCCCCTAATTCCTAGCCGATATTTTACTTGTTGGCTGAGGGATAGGGGAGGCAAAGTCGGGTCACCATACCGTGGGAGGTTTTTCCTCCTTTACCTCCATGAGCAATTTAAGGACCTGCTCAGGTCCCCCCACTGGGCAGAGCTAGTTTCGTCCGAACGCTCGGGCACCTCCTTTCGGAGGTGCTGCGCACCTTTGTAGGTGGAACGCTTTACCGGGATGACTGGATACCCGATTTTATATCATTACCCCATTTTACGTTTGGGGTTGACTCCGATAAACGAAACAGTTTATGAACATGTTTAGGTCCTAATTCTGGAGGTATATAAAGGGGGAAAGAAACAGCAGAGTTTTACACGTAGCCAAGGAGGTTAATAATCTTTCTAATTCGACGAAGTAAAAATTAACTAGATATATCTAGAGAATAGAATTATAAAGATTTTTTTTTCCTTTTCTTGTCTGGTTTTCACATGACACAGTATCTTACATTAAATTACATGCCCATGTCCACCAAGATGTAAAAAGAGGAAAAAAGAATCCACACAAACAGATTTGACCCCAACTGCTGCTTTTTGCCTTTTCAAGGAGTTCTTTTCACTCCCTCTCTCTCCCTCTCTCTCCATCGGCTTACGCAGCGGAGGGACTCACGGAGTCTTCTTAATGCGAGCAGCAAGGGAGAGGAAGAGAGAGAGAGAAGAGAGAGAGGGGCACAAGAGCATAAAGGACAGGAAGGTAGGGGAAGGGAAGAGACCTCGTTTCCTCCTTCACTGTCAAACCACCTCCAATTAATAAAATGTCTCTCTCTCCCCCAGAATCCTCCCTTTCCTGAAGTCCCCAAAAAGAAGCAAAAAAAACTTCAACCAATTTCGTCCTGCAATACGCTCTCGATTCCCCGCCCTCCCTTCCTTCCCCATCAAGATCCCCTCTTCCCCCACTTCAATTCCTTGATTGGCGTGCAATCCAGGATCATCGTCCCCGTCGCCCTTCCTTCTTCGTCGGGGAATCGACGACCTTCCCACCCTTTGCTTTGCCGCCCCCCCCGCCCATCGCCCGGCTCGCTTTGGTTCCCGCTAGGGTTAGGGTTTTTCTTTTCATTTTTTGTTTCTTCAATTGCTCCCCAGCCATGGAGTCCGATGAGGATATGCACGACGCCAACGACGCGGAGTCGTTGGACGACGATTACTACAGCGGGGAGAGCGACAACGCCGACGTCGACGATTACGAGTTCGTCGAGGACGCCGATGCTGACTCCGACGTCTTCACCGCTCGTCATCATCAGGTGAGACAGCCGGCCCCGTCCGAATTCGTTCGGAGCTCTTCCCCTTTTCACCCGTGCCTCCTGTGCGCGGTTTGTTTCGGTTGCCGGGGGGAATTAGAATGGGAAATCGGGTGGAGCTGGAGCTGCTGTCGCTGGCTAGAGCTTTCTAGTTCTTCGTTTCGTTTTTGATCATAACGACCCGTTCACGGTCGGCGTCTTTCCGTGATGGGGTGATCATTCTTTTATTGCTCGATGATCGGACGCAGCTGAAGTTGGAGATTGAAAGTTTGGTTTTTTGTGTTCTTTTTTATTTTATCTATGGTGAACTATGGCAGAAATCTGTTGCTCCATAGATCATAGTAAACGGGGTACGAAATGACGCACATGGCCGGGATAAAAACACTTTTTTTTTTTTTGTTGGGCTTTTTGCATCACGAAGGACGGAAGACTTGCTCGCGAGATGATATTAGTATAGTTGTGGGTGTGAATTCTTCTGCTTCTTCTTCTTCCAACAATCAAGCTTGATGGGTGAACGTGCTTATGTCTTGAAAATAACTTGGAGTAATTGATCATGCGTGTTCAACACATTGGATGAACTGTCTTTCCTTTATCTGTTTCGGGAGAACTATAATTTGATCGAGAGAGCACCCGATCTTTGTCCTTCAACGTCTTTGCTGTTACTTTTGTTGTTTTTATTGTGCAAATTTGTTTGTCTGATTATGCTTTTTTATGTTTCCTTTTCTTCAGCAAAACTATACCATTTTAAAGGAGGAAGATATACAACAACGTCAAGAGGATGATATAATAAGAGTTGCAGGCGTCCTATCTATACGTAGAGTCGCTGCTATCATCCTTCTGCGCCATTACAATTGGTAAGGGGGTCCTTTGTTGGTGCTTTAGCTGTCGCACCTGATGTGCTATATGATGTGGCTTTCTTGCCATTGTTTGTTTCTGGTGGTGCTTGGCAATATGATGCTTTTGACAGTCAACCTGTATATGTAATTTATTTTTGGAAAATTACATTTATCTCCATGCTACCTCTTTTAGTTGTGGTAATTGAGTTGTCTATAGAAATGCTTGATGTCGTGACGTTAAGGTGGTGAGTTAAAATCTAAGTTTCTGCCATTCCTGCTATGCTTTTTAATGGATTAAGTTGGCATTGCAGGAGTGTAAGTAAAGTTAATGATGCATGGTTTGCTGATGAAGATGGAGTGCGAAAAGAAGTGGGCTTATTGGAAAGACGGGTTGTTGAGCATCTTAATTTAAGAGAAGTATGTTCTCTTAATTGTCTGAATTGTTTCCAGGCTCAGTTTCCACTTACTTTCACTAACTATGGATTGCTCTCTTTGCAGCTTCCCTGTGGAATCTGTTTTGAGTCCTATCCACGTGATAAAATTATGTCAGCTGCTTGTGGTCATCCTTTCTGCAGTACATGCTGGGCAGGTTTTGTCTGATTTCCTGCTCTTGTCATCCCTATCTTTGGGTTGTTATATGCAATGTCTTCACAATCTTCACTATCTATAGCTAGTTATCTAAAGAATGACTGTTAACACATCTTGGTTCTTTCATTGTTTATTATAATCTATGGTTGAATTTTGGGTCTTTTGCCTTTTGAAGTAATCTGAGATTTTGGGGCATGTTTGGTGATTACGGAAGGGTTTCTTCCTCAAGAACTAATGTGTTATAGAGCTGTTCTTTATGAACTTCTTTAATCATTTAATAGATTTTTCCGTTGCTATCCAAAATGATGTTATCTTTTCTTTCCATCTGGGTCTTTGAGAATATAATCATCAATTTAAGATGGTGCATACATGTTCATAGTAAGTCTCTAACCAGCAGGCCTCAGCTAATGTTAATTTTGTTTTTCAGATGTGTATGTTTGCAAGGTGACAGCTAGAGTTTGTTTTATTATCCCTCGGTCATATCTTTCCGAGGGTTGCTTCTTGGAAAAGCTGCGGCCTGCAGGGGCTTTGAGTTCCTGTAGACTGTAGAGCAAAATGAAAATGTGTGAAATGTGAGGGTGGGACTGGAAAAGGCAATAGCACTCTGTAGCTGATCTTGGAGATTTGCTTCTTGGCTATTGTATTTTGAAGCAGTCCTAGCTCTATCATTTTGGTGAAAAGAAGTACCCCCAATGAAAAGATGTGTGACTATTACCAAACATCATCTCTGTGTGTTTGTCCTCAGCTGATAGATATGACTCTCTTGGAAGTATTTCTTTGTATTAACTGTGCACCTTAGAAATTTACATGCTTTTACTCCTGCGTCTTTTGCTGTCGTTTAATGAACGCGGGCATTGTGATAGGTTACATAAGCACATCGATAAACGGTGGTCCCGGATGTTTAACATTGAGATGTCCTGATCCATCTTGTGGTGCTGCCGTTGATCAAGACATGATAAATCTATTCGCGCCTAAAGAAGATAAGAAAAAGTATTCTCAATATCTTCTTCGCTCGTACATTGAAGACAATAGAAAGGTATATGTGCATGTGTTCTTTTTCTTTTTCTGAATTTTTTTTTTTTTTTTTTTTTAAGTGTGATAATGACTTTGCACTACTGGGTTCCTGTTAAATGAAATATAACTTCCTTTACCTCATTTTCCTACTGCCAGACCAAGTGGTGTCCTGCCCCTGGTTGTGAATACGCTGTAGAATATGCTGCTGGCAGTGAAGGTTACGATGTTTCCTGCCAATGCTCTTTCAACTTTTGCTGGAATGTAAGCTTCTTTTTGGAAATTTCTTGTATCAATATATATAGCAAGTAGTGTGTTGACATCCTTTTGATTTGATCTGCTGCAGTGTACAGAGGAAGCTCACCGTCCAGTAGATTGTAACACTGTGGCACAGTGGATCATGAAGAACAGTGCTGAATCTGAAAACATGAACTGGTACAGATAACTTTAAGCATGTAGAATTCACCATCATTTGGGTCCTATGACAATGGTTTACAACGGATTGTGTGGTCTTTCCTCTTTCAAGAAACAAGAATGTTTTATGTGACTTACTAGGTTGGACATAGATAGTCCTATTTTGGCATGCTTTTATCATCAGTAGGAGATATTTGAGGGCCTAAAGGGTTGTCATATATGGTGTAACCTTTGGACCTTCTAAAAGTAACCAGTCTACTGCATACAGGAGTTCCACAATTATGCCCTTTCTGTAGCTAAATTTGGAATCCTTGGAATTTCTTAATAGATGGATATGCTTGTTCTTGCTATCATATGGTTAGTGCATTCACATGTTTTCTCTGGAGGAGATCCAACAATGCTAAATTGGATGATTTGTCTGGAGGATAATGATGTCACCCATGTCAGTTTGAAGTTTGAATATACAGCAATTCTAAACGTGTCATTTCTTTTTTCTTATTTTAGGAAAAATACTAGGTTTAGCCACTGCAATTCTCCTTTTGATTTATTTATGCATGTTTTTTACTCCCATCTGGTCCTATACAGATATAGAACTACCAACAGGCAGGAAGAACCGTCTGTATGGATTATATAACAACTCAATGCTTGCGTGGAAACTGACTAGTGTTATTTTCCCTATATAGTTTTCCAGTTGATTTTTTTTTTTTTTGGGGAGCGGGGGGCGGTGGGGAATCTTTTGGAGATACCAGGTAGACTTTGTTTAAGTGTCTATATTTGTGCTTGATCTTAAAATTCTACATTCATCATCCTTCTGACCTCAACAAATGTCTATCAATAAGAAAATTTATAGTATAAGGTCTTTTTTCTGTGGAGGGTGGTGGATGGGACCGATGGAAATGGAGTCCAATCACTCTGCTACATTTCGAAGCTTTGATTGAGCTAGTAGTGGTAGGAGGCGCTTCAACAGATTTGACTGGGATGGGTTTTCCAGAATACTTTTAATGACTGATATGGTGTTGTCAAAATTAACACTATTGTTTTGATGTCACCTTTCCTATTGGAGTCTTTTTATTTGCGGACGGTTTTATCGGGCATATCTCTGTTACTTTGTCTGCCTTTTGGGTCATACCCAGTTTATCAGAGCAGGCCGGGGATTCATGCTGAAAATATATGTTTGGAGAGTTTGTTATTTGTGAACTTGTTGGTGCTATGTTGACAACCTGTGTGAATGGAATTGAAGCTCTTTTATAGAAATAAAATTGTCCTTGTGGAGAATGTTATGATGGGACATGCTAAAGTTTGATCAACCTAGTGCCGGTTGTTTGTATCTTTCATGATTTGTTGTGGCAATATGTTTTGTTAAAGTGGGATGACAGGATAGAGCCGAGGTTTTACAGAATGTCTGGAAGAATATGACTCTTTATATCACGTGAAATGTTGAGAATCCTTCCTCAGGTTTGCCTTTAAGAATGAATTTGGACAGTCGTGCTCCCTCCAATACTTGCCACATTTTCTTAATTTGGATGCAAAAGTTTGAGGAAGTCTTAAATAAAATAGTGATTCAGTGTCCAGAAATGTCATTATGTGCAAATATGTGGTTGTTGCTCGGCTTTCCTAACAGATATGAAATGATATGCAGGATTCTAGCCAATTCAAAGCCTTGTCCAAAGTGTAAGCGGCCAATAGAGAAAAACCAAGGGTGTATGCATATGACTTGTACACCTCCTTGTAAATTTGAGTTCTGCTGGTGAGGTTATTTTCTTCTAAACGGAGCATTTTCATTTATTTTTATGTACTCATTTTTATTGGGCGTATTCTTGTTGTGATACAATGTAATTCCCCTGGAACCGGTATTGTATGCCTTACTTGTTCTATATTACTTTTACAAACAGGCTCTGTCTGGGTGCATGGTCTGATCATGGTGAGAGAACTGGTGGTTTCTATGCCTGCAATCGTTATGAGGCCGCTAAGCAAGAGGGAGCGGTAGGAATTGAAAAACTTTGGCTTTTCTCGGGCAAAGTTATGTGAACACCGTGGAACTAACATTGTTAGTTTTGGTCTTGTGAAAATACCTTTTTGTAGTATGATGAGGCTGAGAGAAGAAGAGAGATGGCGAAAAATTCATTGGAGCGATATACTCATTATTACGAACGATGGGCGAGCAATCAATCCGTAAGTGGTGAATCTCTCCCTGGCTTTCTGGGTTTAACAAGTCCAGTATTCGCTTTCCCTTACCCTTTCTCTGTAGTCAAATTATCTCAAAGGTTCTATTGCTGGTTTTAGATGTTAAGGAAACCTTATCAGAAACCATTCTGGTTCCTTGATGACCTAAGTTTATTGCCATTTGTGATGTTGCCGTTTAGATAAGTACCTTCGATTTACTTCTCAATTATGTAATTGAGGATGAAAAAGGGCTGAAGGAAGGATTATCGAGGAAATAAATTTTGTTTTGTGTTTTAAAAGAATTAAAGAAAGAAGGGATGATGTTGAAAAACCGGAATTGACTATACACTTTTGGACTTGTAGAAACTGTAGATTTTCCCGAGTCCTTGTTTGGTTATCAGGATATAATGGGATGAAAAATAGGGAATCAGAGTGATATTTGTAATCTGGTTTCTAAGTTTGGTGTGTAACACATGGAATTACAATGATTTCTTGTGATGTTTTTGAAAATACTTAACTCTGTTTTGTGCCTCAAGTAGTTGATATTGTATTTGCCCATATTCCCTTGAATAGACTACATAAAGAAAAACTTGCGTCTGAAATCGTCACACTTCGCCACGGGTCATTGCTTGTTGTGGTCGATTTTAGTCCAAATCCCTCTAAACAATAAAGTTGAAAAAGTTAAGAAAGCAAGAGCTCCTTTGTAGTGCTTGACAACCCCCCCCCCAACCCCAAAAAAAAAAAAAAAAAAAAAAAAAACAGGGCCACCTCCAGCCGCCTGCGGTCACCGTCTGCTGACTGCTGGCAGCTGACTGTTGCCGCCGGACCGTTAGTGACGGTTGCCGCCGCCCTCAGCCCACCGGCCAACGACCGCCACTAACCGTCGTTGCTGCTGCCGACCGCCACCCATTGCTGTCCTGTCGCTGCTGACGGCCGGTGGGCTGTGGGTGACGGTCTTGCGGCGGCAGTTGGCGGCGACGGTCGGCAGTCGTCGGCGGTCCGTGAGCAAGAAAAAAAAAAACGAATAAATACAAAAATTAATAAATTGTACCAAACGCATTTCTATTCTTTTTCTATACCAAGAATAGAAATTTTGTATAGTTATCAAACACCTTATTTTACTCGGAAATAGAAAAGAACTATTTCTGAAAAGAAATAGTTTCCTGGAATAGAAATGTTGCCATGCGCATCCTTACTGTATTGGTTTGTGTTTTCTAGGAAGTCTGTCGAATATGTCTTTCTGGCCACCAAAGTTAAATCTAGTTATATCTGCAGGGCTATTCATGTTGCTTCCAATGACAATAGAGTCATTTTGTTGAATCTGTTCTAAAACATGTGCACTTAGTTTTTTCAGGTTTCTCAATCTACCCACTGGATAGCTTTTTTTGATTTCTCAAATCAATGTATTTCTACCCTTTCTAGAGTTTACTTTGGTAATTGAACAAGATGTGTCCCTCTACATGAAAAACTATCCAACAAATTTTTTGGATCTCTGAAACTTATGTCATAAGCCACAAATAAAGTCATATGTAGATAGAGTATGATTCATGATGTGACTTTGGTTCGATCATCTAAGTTCTGACAGTCCAATGCCGAATAGGACTTTATGTACATTATGTTAATTACATTCTTGTCGCTGTTGGTTTATTAGATGTCTTGACTGTGTTATATGATTTGCTAAGGCATTTTGATGTCAGAAATCTTTTGATGGTTCATTGGATGTAAAGAGTTCTAGCGTGACTCCAATTTTTTTTTTTTTGTCTTACTTATATGCAAAATCTCTTTCTTTTTGGCAGTCAAGGCAGAAAGCTCTTCATGATTTACATCAATTGCAAACTGTGCATGTAAGTTTCATTCAACTTGGCTGTATTCATGCTTTTTACTGAAGTGGGAATAGAGAGAGATTGGTACTTGATGTTTCTTTTCTGCTTGAAGTATTGGTGTTTGACATGTTGGCTATAGCTAAAATGAATAGCTCGCTTCCATTCGATGTACATCATCTGTGAAGTCATCTAACCTAATAGCGTTGATCGAGGTGACTGGACCGAATCGTGTTTACTTGTACTTGTACATTATTTCTGGAACTCTTGGCTTCGAGCTGCTCCTTTGGACAAACCTCTCTCTAGTCATGGGTTGGTCATCAATTTTTGCTTATTAATGTATGCTCTGGCATCATCTGGTCAGCTTGCCCATGTGTCTTCTTATTTTCCTTAGGGTATAGACTCTCGATTCCTTGATGACACACATTTACTGAGCAAATCACAGCAAATTTGAGGAGCCATGTATTAGGCTTCAGTTGATATTCTCTTGTATGCAGGTTGGTGTACAACTGAATATATGATGTTCTGATAAAAAATAAGGGATGCCTCGATGTAGTCTTTATAAATTTTCTATAGTAGATGTGACCTTTTGACTCTGCACCATTATTTTCTCTTCTTTTTGCTGATTACACATAGGTTTACAGGCCCCCAAGCGCTGGTGAATGTGCTTATTCTCCTAGCTAGATGCTTGGGATTGAGTCATGCATATAGCTTTTTGATGATGGTGGCATATTGATGCCCAAGTGACCCCGTTCATAGACTTAACCTAAGAGGCCAAAACTTTGCTTAGATTGGGGAAAAGAAGAGGAGAGAGTGGGTAGCGGGATTAATGGCTGATGTGGGAATGGGTTTGAATATGAAATTCTTCCCTCACAAGAGTTTTAAGTTTAACCCAATTTTCCACAGCCCCCTCTTAGTTTGTAGCCCTCTTCTCTGCCCTCCCCCCCTTTCTCTCTCCTCTCGCCCTTTCTCTTTTCCTTCTTTGTTCCTTCTTTCCAATCATAGCCTAAGCTTCAGCTTTGATATAGGTGCTGTTGGGGTCCCCATGTAGCATAATGTTTCCTACCATTGTTGTTATCGCGCGGCTTGTGCTGTTGGGCTCATCCTTTTGCCGTTTAATCTTTCTATATAATTCATACATGACTTGTGAAGTCTGAATAACAAAAATTTGAATTAAATGTCAAATTTTGCCCTAGGTTCCAATCTTGTTCGTCACTTTTTCTCCCTCCTCTAATGCAAAATTTAATGTAAGTGGCACAGAGGAATTTGTCTGCTATATCTAAGAAATCTAGCTCTTTCTTACTTTATGATTTTAATAACATTAGTGGCCACGTACGAAGGTTCTTTATATCTGCAAAATCACTTTGTAGACCCTTGAATCACTCTTTTTCTTCCATTTGTTTTTGGTTTGGTCCGATACTTGCCAAGAAAGTAGTAAGAGGGATCTTTTCCTTCGATTGGACCTCTTAGAGGGCATGTGCTCAAAATTGGGTCAGTGAATGTTAGTCCTCTGTTGTGTTTATTCAGATCATGAAATCCTGCTGTTTGTGAATCGATTGTTGAGTCACATTGGAAGAAAAAAATGGCCCATTTTTGCTTGATTCAATTTTTTAACAATCCATGCACAGTACGATTTTTTACTGTGATCTGTCCTTAAAGTATAAATTAAGTTCCAGCATTCACGGTTCTTCTTTTGCATTTAAGTGTTCATATAATTGTCAACAGACTGATAGTTACCAGGAAACAGAATGAACAGACGCTTAATTTCAAAGAGTAAATCTGAATATATTTATAATACAAATAAAAACATCGACAAACATTATATGATCGTTTTAGCATATCATCAACAGCCAAATTTTCTATTAATTAATAATATTACTTAAGAGTTTTTGTGACAAATGGATTCTGGTTGTAACTTCTGCAGAAATAGATCTTAGGTTCACATTGCTGTATTAAGGAGTGCTACAAGACCAGGAAGATCTTTGTTTCTGTATGCGTTTGCCTCTCTGTACTTGGGCTAACATTTTAGCCTGACAGTCATGGGTATTGAGTACACTAAGGATTGCAGTTGTGTCTGAAGAATCTATACTGGGTAAATGTGTTGATGCTAAGTGGCAACTGGGCAGGTTGAGTTGCGATAAACTGCTTATGATGTTCAATTAACAAATTGATCTTTGTTTTCATGTGATAGGAAGCAAGATGCATGGCTTTTCTATTCATCTGGTTTAATTTTGTCGTGCTTCTGATGCTTGCTGACCCTTTGCTATTGATTAGATAAGGTTTTGTTTTTTCTTCTTGTCAGCTCGATAAGCTTAGTGACATACAATGCCAGCCGGAGTCACAGTTGAAGTTCATCATAGAGGCCTGGCAACAGGTTTTATTACTTAATTCAACTTAAATATGATTTATGTGATTTTCAGTTTGGAATATAAATACAGCTGTTATATAGGTTAAAATCTGATAGTGTTTTTGATTTATTATCCTAACCTACTTCTGTGCAACTAAATTAGGCTCCTTTGATGTTTGCAGATAGTTGAGTGTAGGCGAGTGCTCAAGTGGACATATGCATATGGTTATTATCTACCAGAACTTCACCATGCTAAGAAACAATTTTTTGAGTATTTGCAAGGTTTGTATTGGAGAGTAGGATTGTGGATAGACAATGGCCATACATATCCTTCTTGTTTTCCTATTTACTTACATGAAATGGTTTCTTTACCAGGTGAGGCAGAGTCCGGATTGGAAAGGCTTCATCAGTGTGCAGAGAAGGAACTTCAACAGTTCCTTAGTGAGGAGAATCCTTCTAGTAACTTCAATGACTTCCGCACCAAGTTAGCTGGACTTACCAGGTATCTTCCTGTTAGATTCAATTTTGATAATTAGTCGAGTAAAATATGTCTGGTACAAATTACAATTGCGTACAGTCAATTTTATATAGACTTGAGTCCCTAGATATCCAGTATGAAATGAGAAATAGTTAGGCTATGATTGAAAAAAAAGTGTCTCGTAAAGGAGGGGGGATAGGCATTCTGTCATATAGGAGAATGCCTGCCCATTTTGATTCTGAATAGCACATGAAAATACTAATATTGGAATTGGTGATTATGTTCCTTTTGCCAAAAAATGTGCTTTATCATTTCTGGAGAGAGCATGATATGTACCAATGAGCAGCTTCTTCTTGATAAATTAGTGTATGTAATATTCCGGCGGAATCTTCTTTTTGGCTTCATATATTATGTGAAAAAGTTCTGGCGAAGCTCATGACTCATCCTGAGCGTAGCATTCCTATTTCTAATCCTGCTCTTTATTGTCAAGCTTTCAAAGTTTACTTTATGGAATAATATAGACTCTGCAGTTTGATGTTAACTTAAAAGCTGATTCGAGCCAAAAAGCATTCTCATTAGTTCTTTTGACTGGATTTTTATGCTAAAAAGATTGTTGATTCGAAAGTCAAACCTGGACAGTGGACTTACCAAGAATATGATCTTCCAGTGCATATGGCATTGGTTGGTTGTTATAAGGCTGTTGGACTATTATTTGTTTATTTATTTAAGTTCATAGAGTATTAGTGGGAAACAAGAATTCTCGGAGCTGTTTTCCCATCACAAACACGTCTCTCCTTTTATTAAAAAATCGGTGGCCTTCTTTACTTAAGCTGCAATGTAGTTTACGTAGACACTTTTCTTAATAGCCTCTGTTGTTACTTCCAGAAGGAGTGCCCATTTGTGCAGAGACATGCGTTTGACTTTCTTACGTCTGTTTTTGTTGCTACAGTGTGACCAGAAACTACTTCGAGAACCTTGTGAGAGCATTGGAGAATGGGCTATCAGATGTGGATTCCCATGGTGGTTGCAGCAGTGGTGGTTGCAGCAGGGCAGTGAGCTCTAAGAATGGAGGGAGCAGCAAGGCAAGTAAAGGTGGTGGAAGGGGAAAAGGAAGTGCCAGCACTCGAGCTGGCTCCAGCCGAACCGATGACGCGTCTCACTGGTCCTGCGATCATTGCACGTATGCTAATGTTAAATCTGCAACCACTTGCCAGATTTGCCAGCATCGCCGATGAGTTCAGCGACAGGAAAATTTACAAAGGAGGTGGTTTTCACCAGAAACACAACTTTCATGGACAAGGAACCAGTTCAAGCGCATGGGCAGTGTCCTATAAAGGGATTATTGGTATATGAATCGTTCAAGTTCCCAATGACAAATCAATTATTAGGAGGCTCAACTGTTCGTGTGGTGTGCTGACTGATTCAAGCCTGACTAGCAGCAGCTGTTGGCCTGTGTTTACTCTTGTTGTGTGTTGATGGTGGCGGCCTATAATGCTGGCCCATGTATATAGGCTGTAGGGTTTCATTGTCGGTACCGTACTACTTTGGCAAAGAAAAAGAAATAGTGACTGTCACCAATCATTTAATATTTCATCTACTTGCTGCTGGAAGAGGCAAATGTACTCCGTTTGTCTTATGTTTCGCATATTACTTTGTCTATTGGAGCCCATCTGATCCTTTTTATGAAAAAGGAATTACTTCAGAGTTAATATTCTGTTGGATACGTGGGGGCGCTCTCACTCAAGACGGTTCGAAAAACTGAAAGGATGATCCTGCTTGTGTATGATGTGCTTCAAACAGAGAATTTTTCTGAAGTAGAATTGCAGTTCTCATATGAACGTGCACAATCAACACGAACGCATGGGTTCAGTCATTCATTACATGAAAAAGCAATGTACTTTTAATGGGAGCATGACACGTTTGTGGACAACAGCAACAGCTGCTTTGAAGCTTGGATGGGTCTCTTAGGAGCTTTATTTGAATGTTGCGAAGCATATAGAGCTATGTATCTTAATTTTAATAGATTCCTGGTATCGATGGATGAACTCAAGTTGTTTAGTTTATTTGCAATATTCAAGTTACGATTTGAAATTTTGGTCATTATGAGTAAATATCTAATGGTTCGTTTGGTCAGTATATTTGATATACACACCTGGACGAAATCATCCAACGTATTCTATTTGAACGACATACGATACCATATAGTCTATGGAGGGGCTCAAGAGGTGAATTCACTTAATGAAATTGATGGATATTGATGGATGTGGCTAAGTTTTACAATATATCCTGTGTTATGTTTTCAAAATTGCGGCAATTTCACTCGATATGAGCTAGAAGATCTAGTATCCTATAATATGAGATTTGCAAGTTAATATGCGATTTTATGATGACATTGCTCTGCATTTAACACCAAAAACCATCTGCTCATGGAGATGGTCAGGTTGCCACAATATGGGGCTTCAAATTCCTTAAGTTGATTAGGATGGGCATTGCAAACCAACTCTGACTAGTAGTTTCAATTGATTATCCCTTTAATTACGGAAAATAAAAACATAAAAATTTGAATGCCAAGCGGTGTAGGAATCTGACTATTTAGACCCCATTTCTTCAAAATTTTCACAGCATTTATGTCCCTGCAGTAGCAAACCAATGCAATGATTTTGTATAATGCCTCCTTCCCAATACCCTTTTGATGAGACTTCGATTTTGTTTCTCCACGGTTCATCCGGATCAGATTAAGAAGCCATGGTGGAACATCTTTTAGCCTCTGAGGGAAGAAGGTTTGTCTTTGAACATCTTCTGGCTAAGTGCGTTCAGCATCGCTCTCGAGTACTGGCGTGAAGCCATTTTCCAGTCCATGCCCGTTTTCATCATGGCCTTGAATTCATCATAACTGATTCGACCGTCCTGGAATACATCCACCACAGAATGAGAACTCTATTTCATATATGAACAAGATATACACAGATTCCAAATTGTAGATTGTTCTGGTTATGTATTACCTTATCTAGATCAGCATCGAAAATGATGTCTTCAATAAATTTTTCGTTGTTCAGACCAAGATTGTCATCTATCAAAGCTTCTTTCAACTCATCGAATTCAATATATCCGCTTCGATTCTTGTCAAAGAATTCAAAAGCTCGAGTAAGGTGGTCATCGCTGCCGATCCTTTTCAAGTGAACTGACATAGTCACAAACTCTTGACAGTTTAGCGTTCCGCTTCCATCTTCATCAGCCTGTTCTCATAAAAGATGGATTTCTATTTTTAGATGCTAATACAAGAATTTGTGACTCATCAAATTATTAGAAACCCACTTGATTTTGCAAGAAGTTCTATCAATTATGTGAAATAGTGATACAACCTCACGATCAAATCTCTGACTAACCGATGAAAAACATATTTCCGTATTATGGTAATCCGTCCTTAATCTTCCAAATGCCTTGCAATTTAAGCAAAGTCATGCACTTCACAGCATATAATGCATCAACATGGAAGAAGAAAACATAAACCATGTCAAAAACAAAATGTGCTAAGCTGTTGAATAAGTGATCTTACTGCATCCATCAGCATCTGCACATCAGGATCAGCAACTTGCTGTCCATATTTGTGCAGGCCATGTTTCAACTCTTCAAATGTCAGATCTCCATTTTTATCGGTGTCCATCACGTGGAACATCTCTTTGATATGATCCACTTGCTCATCAGGCAAATTGTCTGCTACTACCTACATTAACAATGCAGGGAACATAATTCGAGTTTAACCGTGCACTAAGAATAGCAATGAAATCCAACAAGGCAATGCTTAGGGGCTCACTCTGAGAACTTTCTTCTTGAACTTATTCATCAAAGAGAATTGCTTTATCCTTGTCCGGACATTTTGTCCTAGTGAAACGTTGGGAGCCTTGTCCACATTCTGTATCCACTTATGCTCTGCGCAAGTCAATTAAAAATTGACAACCTTAAAACTATTTCATAGATCTCTTCAATGGGATTATTAAGCTAGTTTTAGTCCACATAAGCAACTGTTACGTGCTTACTAGGAATATTTCATAGGAACAAATTAAGCCGAGACCTTACCGGCCCAATTTTGTCACTGAACATCTATTTCATATATAGCAGCAACAAGCTGAACAGAAAAGGACCGAAATTTCGATCTTAAGTCAATTTACGAGATCAACTGTCTAGCTGACTTATTGTTTGGTGCTTACCTCTTCCACCTGTTAAAATCACATTACCGTTTTAAGAATTCTGATCCTTGCAAATGACACAAGTGACTCATAGTCCATACATCTTTCCTGCTTCATTTTCTTGTACAATCAGATTCATAATTTGATATTTTGTCAGATCAGTACTGGGAAGAGAAACAATGTGCTGAGGATATTTAGATTAGAGGGCAATGCATACCAAGGACTTCTTGGACCGTAAGACGTGTATAAGGATTTGGTTCGAGCATATTTCTCACTAGATCCTTTGCTTCTTCGGAAACCTTGGGCCAAGGATCTCGTTCGAAATCTATTTCACCCCGGACAATGGCCTGCGCAATTCCTTCTTCAGTTTCTGCCAGTCATATATGATACAACTCAACCTATTAGCCCATGAGTTGAAATTTAGGGGACTCCGAGAAAACTGATGAATCAGTTTGGCACAGAGTACTTGCCTGCCCAAAAGGGAGGAACCCCACAAAGCAAAATGTAAAGAATAACCCCTGCACTCCACACATCGACTTCCGGCCCGTAATCCCGTCTTAGCACCTCTGGAGCCATGTAGTATGGACTTCCAACTATTTCTCTAAAATGCTGGCCTACCAAAAGTTGAAATGTTTTAGGTCTATGACGGACCTGTAAGCTGCAGAAACCTAATCATTTTGAAGTGCTGTTATTAAAAAGGAAAGGAAAGAAGAAGAAGGAATACCTGGTTCAAAGAATGTAGAGAGACCGAAATCAATTGCCTTCAAAGGTGATGAATCACTCGAATTGGCAAACAAGAAATTTTCCGGTTTAAGGTCCCGATGAATCACTCCATGTTCATGGCATACCTGAAATAACACCAGTCCCCATGATGAAGGTCAAATTGAAAGAGATGCAGATAATCTGCCTTTGCTCTCTTGACCAAACAAGCATATTAGGAGACCAGAATAACAGAATCTTCTGGTATTGCCATTTTTTATTTTTTTTTCAAGAGAAGACCCTGAGTTTTGCCAAAAAGTAAGTTTTGCATACACTGACAATCTCCAAGATGGTCCTGGTAATTGTGACGGCATCACGCTCCGTGAAATGGCCGCGCGCCACGATCCTATCAAAGAGCTCGCCACCCTCGCACAGTTCCATCACAATATAAACCACATCTCTGTCCTCAAAAGCCTCCTTCAAGCTCACGATATTCGGGTGTCTCGGCAAGTGCCTCATTATCTCAACCTCCCTCCTCACGTCGTCCACGTCGATCTCCGTCCTCAGCTTGCTCTTCGATATCGTCTTGCACGCGTAGGTCTCGCCCGTCACGAGCTCTGTGCATCTGTACGTGATCCCGAACTCGCCCCTCCCCAGCTCCTTGCCGAATTCGAACCTGTCGTGGATGTTGTCTCTGCTGGGGTTCTTGAGGATCGAGACGGTGTGGAGGACGCCGGATCTGCAGACACGGTCCACATCGGGTTGCGGCGCGAACCGGCTGCTCCTGGTTGATGAGTAAGATCCTGCTCTCTTTGCAGGGGCTGAAATACAGCCTCCCATGGGACTCTTGGCTACTTTTTTGGGTTCTTGGATTCAAGTCCTTTTGATCACCTAATTACAAAAACAACCCACGGGAGGATCTGCAGAGCTGAATTCAAGGAGACTACTTTTAGCTCAGAGACAGGGAGAGAATGGAAGGGGCAGTTTTTGAAAATTAGTTGTTCTTCTGTGGAAATTAGTTGTTGGTTTTTGGTTCCTGTCTAGAATGGCGCCTTCTTATCAGGGGCCGTTGGAATGCTGTCATGTCCTAGCGTCCGACCGTTAACCCCACGTTGACCTCAGACCGTTATCTTCGACGTCTCAGCTTCAGCTCCTTATGGAACTCAAAAGAGTGCTGGAGAGGGTCCGATCATAGTTATACACGGTCGCCAATTGAACTTTAAATATAGTTTTTAAACTTTTAATTTATTTAATATGGTCATTAAACTTTAGTCTAATTTGTAATGTGATCCCTCAATTTCAATTTATTCAATGTGGCTCATGGACTTTTAGTATATGTTCAATTTAGTCTATAAACTATGTGCAAATGTTCAATAGTTTAGGGACAAACTTGGACATGTACCAAAATTCCAGAGTCACATTGAACAGATTGAATGTTTAGGGACCATATCGCCTATTGGGTTAAAGTTTAGATATCAAATTAAATACATTAAAAGTTTAGAGATTACATTATAAATTTGGTCACAATTCAAGGTCTATTTGTGAGATGCTTTTGATATCAACGTGGAATAGGACAAGACATGGACTATTGTCTGCATGACATAAAGATCACCACACAAGAGCGAGATCAAAACCCAAATGACAAAAATCCATCTCCCGAATGTTTCATGAATCACCCCTCGGCCAAGCTCGAGAAGCATTTGTCATCATCGTGCCGTACGCGTGGTGAAGGCGTTGAAGAGACCGATGTGCACTTCGGCCGGAGAAATTGTCAAGACCAGGTCGGATCAAACGACTTGTTGATCGGTTCATTTTGCAATGTTGGTACACCCGCAAATGTCATCCGCAATCTTGAAAATGATCTGGACTCAGGCTCCCTGTTAAAATTCAAATCTTGAACGAGAAAGACCAACGCATAAATTGATAAAGGGCTTCACTTCCCGAGTCTCCAATCTTAAAAACGAAAGAAAGCAATGAAATTTAAGTTTCATAGAGAGAGACGTGTGCCTGCAAAGGATGAATCTTTTATAGTCGTCGACTCTGGGTTCGCAACCAATTTCCATCATAGGTCTCAGTTCAAGTTCTCAAAACTCCCATGCCCCATCTTTTGGCTATTTTATGGCCATTGTGAACATTCAGATCACAAGCAAACTGGAATTTAATAGCTCGAGAAGACACCTGAACTCCGATGTCCTTGATATTTCCATTTCCTAGTTTAATACAGCTCACCATTAAAAAGAAACAGCAAGCCATCTAACAGGGAAGCTTCACATGACCTTCCTCTCCATTTTAATTCACACCCTAGTAATTAGACGGAAAATGATCGAATGCCATTAGAAGCAGCAATCAACAAGAACAAACTAACATATATATTCTAATCAATCTCCATTGTGGAAATGGCTTCATCTATAATCTCCTCAAGTTCCTTCATTCTTTGCCTTGTCAATGCAACGCATTCCTGCAAGCACAGCAACATTTCCCATCATCATCACATTAAAGCTACCATTGGAACTATTGCACAATCTCTATATGAAAGGTGTCGAAAGGTATACACCTCATATATATAGTTTTTCTCTTTCTTTCCCTTGGATAGAAATAGATTCATTTTTAAAAACCAAGGAAATGAAAACATTATAATGAAAGAACAACCAAATGGGCCAAGGAAATGCCAACATCCTAAAGTCCATTGATCCTGGCAAATAACTACACGTGTATAGTCATGTATATAAAGCAGACAACAGTTGCTTATCCAATGTACATTACTTCGTCTGTTTCAGGTTATTAGCTCTTGAAAACACTCACGAGTGGATTGTCAGGTTATCTGCTGAACCGCCATTTGCATAAGAAGCTTATCAACTTCCACGAGTTCTTAAAGAACCCAAGATCCGTCTTTTGCATAATTTAACTGACTGGAGTACAGTTAGAGCAAGAACGCTGTTGACTCAACAGTATGCAAGCCATTAATCACTTATCCCAATCGCATGAAACGGGGTCTCAAAGTACAATTCTCAAACAATGAATGAACAAATAAATTAAACGAGGAATAAGGAGAAAATAACCTGAATAGCTGATGTATGGGCAAGAACCGGGCCACCCGGCTTATAGAGAGAGACAAGTTGACCAGATGAATTCAAAACCACAGTTATGAACGTTTCCATTATGGATTCTTCTTCGAACGTAGGGTCTGCCAAGATGTAGTTCTTCTGAAGAATGCAACTCAGGGAAAATGGAATGCTTTTCAATGAGAGTTTTCTCCTCTCTTTGTCGACAGGTTCTTTATCCAACTTTTCACCCTCAAGTTCCTTAGAGACCATCACCATTCTTCCTTCATCATTCAAAGAAACCACCGGGATACGCACTACAAGGTCCAAAACAACACAATTTATCAAGTGACCATCTGGGAAGTGACATGAAATATACAGAAGAATAGAGGAAAAGCAAACACATAGCATTGATGTGAGGATGCAATCTTTGGCACCACACTCAAAAAATATCAAAAGTGAGAGCGTAAACAAGGCATGACAGATCAGTAAAAGAAAAGGAAAAAGCCTTTTGAATGTTCATCAAATGAACAATCATTGATAGTAGCTAGATCTTCCTTAAATCAAAAGTTTCAAACTGAGATTATTGCACTGGAAATCCAAACATCTAGGATGATGTTCAATAGAATCATGAAACTTCAAGAATTTTCAATGAAGCCCTTTAACTTCTTAAGAGATTGCATAAGCATTTTTGTATAAGACTGGTGCTCTTATCTATCTCATTGAAGAATAGAGGATTATTGAACTGGGTCTTCCTTTATTGGTAGAAAAGAAACCATGAAATGATTAACATCAATGGCTTTCCTGGTCAGATTCAAAATCAGGGTAAGAGCACAAAGGCAAGTGGGATAATTACGACTCTTCCTCCCTTAGGTGATTCATATTGCTTTTCTCTCTCAGCAACTTGTAACAAGTATCTCTTTGAAATGCAAATTGGTTGAGCTAAAGTCCATCCATAACCAAATCACCTTAAACATTTATTAAGCTAGAACTATCTGACATTCATAAGCAAGTCCTACGTCTCTTACAATCATAGACAACTGCAATTTGGAGCATGATCACAAATGTAATATATTAAAGATCCACTTTATATCAACTCACAAAAGTCATCAACCGAGTTGTAGAATAGGCCATGCAAGAAGAAGAAAGCCAAAAACCAAGTTAGAAAAGAATGTCAGCATCTAAATTGTAAAGGATGAAATATCTTACAATGAGAAAATGCAGCAACTGCTGAAAGCAAAGCAGCATCAAAAAGAGCTCCATCAGCATCAAGACAATATATATCCTGCAGCACTTGAAAAAAAATGTGAGCAAGAACATTTTGAGGCAACACGTATGGTATTCATCGAAGTAGCTCTCCCAGTAAAAAGTTGCCCCCAGTCACACATTCCAAAGATTAATGCAGCTAAAAAGGGAAAACCCTGCACTCTATCCTAAATTACGCCTCATAACATCTGGCATTAAGTATTACCAGGTACGCCATCCAAGCTGCTTTTCCTTTGATCAGGGATAGCTCCTTCAGATCAATCATCCCAGAGCTGCAATAACCAAATGATTACCAACTCCAGCATATGAATATTAACCAGCACATGACCCAAGAAGGTATTGCAGCATAAAAACATGTATTGTTTTAAGAAACTGCAATATAATCGTCTGAGAATTAAATGAAACAATGACCAGTGCCAAGGAAGACAAGAAAGCACAAACCATGGACTTGAGGGAAACCTTATGATCAATTTAGTAAGGTATGTAGTATTAAATCCAATAGCATCCTTCAATGATAATCTACTACCTTTGAACCTATGGGTTATTTTGTGAGAAAAATTGATCACAAGAGAATATATGGGGATCTGGACTTGGTAGAACCTATAGGAACCACTCCAAGTGTACTCGCAAGGTATCTGCAACTAAATTGAATCTGTGCAGAGCTAATATCTCCATGAAGTGTAGGTTACATTGAAAAAGTGAATGGTCTTTCCTCCCCCTTCCCTTCAGGAGACAAACTGAAAAGGGTCCGATTTAAGTCTAGCATTTGAGTTTGAATGATTGGAAACACGCTAGGAAAGCCAGAGCAAAGAGAAATCAATGTTTCCCTGTAACCAAGAGCAAGTTTACTCTTCACATAATCTCTACCCTGAATACAAGTCTAAGTGACAACAAACCCTCTTAACTTCTGTGACTTTCAGTAAACTTGCCAAAGAATTATCCACTTTGTTTATTTGAGAGTTAGCAGAAGGCTTTACAGGGGCAACATTGGTGCTACTCCACATAATCTGTGCAGACTTATTGCTACATGATCAAGTGACTTCCTGAAAATTTGCTTCAACCAAAGAGTAACATTACATGCCTATTTAGTAGACCAGTGGAATATTCCATACTGAAAACAATCAAAAAGTTCAGTCAAAATAGTCACAGGCACAAGGTGGATACAGTTTAGAATTTAATGCCTTTCATATACATTAGCAAGATGCCAACAAATATACAGATGTCAATACAACAAGGTATTGTTAATACCATATCACCCTTCCGCTGAAGCAACAGGAGAAAAATAAAGGTTTCAAGAAGTCAAAGCAAGCTGAAAAAAAAAATGGAACTTTACCAATTTCACATGCCTTAATAAAGAGTCAAAAAGTTGCTTCGATATCACTGGTGCTACCTCAGCAGGCCTACCTGGCCTCACGACTGGAGAGCATATAGGGGGCATATGAAACTCAACCGCTGAAAATAATACAAAGTCACATGCCAGCGTCAAAGAAACATTAGAAAAAAGAAAAGTGATTGACTGGTCAATGGCTGCTTACCTATACTGCCTTCATCAGGCGAATCGACAGAAGGAGTCATGACTTCCATTTTTATAGCAGCCAACATTGTCTGTGGAAAATATGATTGCGCATGTTTTAATTAAATGTACTTGTAAAAGAGCAAAACCTATAAACTTCACAAGAATAACGATTAATGACCACCTTAAATGATTCAAGCGCGTGCAAAAGTTAAACATCGAAACAAATCAAATGGAAGAGATAGAAACTATATGCTGGTTCAGCTACGAGTATATACATATGCAACTACTTTGAACATGCTGAAGTGCAGGAGTGCGTTGGCATATGCATCACATCTACACAAGAGACTGAAAAGGGGAAAAACTCACAGTGGAACCAATCTTTGCCAGCGCAGACCCATCAGAGGATGCAACAGCCCCTGCATTATCAATGTTAAGCAATCATAGGAGGAATACAACCTGCGCGGACTTGATGAGGGAAGGAAAAACAAATCACCAGATAAACGAAAAGCTAAACAAACCGACCGAGGGACACAATAGTATCTCTGGCTCTTTTCAGGGGCCTAGCATCGGGCCGTATCGATTCGGAGAGATGCCGCTCATAGTAGCGAAGAGGGAAGAGGCGTCTGAAAGCACTGACCTCCATCTCCGACGACCAATCTCCAACAGCATTCGGCGTCCCCATTTCTATGTCTATCTACAGATGGTGATTTCCGGCAAGGAGAACCGAGATTAAAACTGCAAATTAAAAAGAGCCAATTAAGGTTAACCCCATATATGTCCCAACTCTTTACAAAAATTTGAATTTTACTGATAAAACACTAAAATTTGTCCCAACCCACGAGCATGGTGAGAGCAACCATCTGGTTTTCTCTAAAAGGAACGGTTTTTTTTCCTCTGGGCAGCATTTATTCAAGCACACTAGACATATACAGGTGAAAAGCTTCGACGAAGAACTCAGAAGATAATAAGGCAAACTCTCAGCATTGCATACGGTTCAAGAGCAATAAAACAAACAGGTGGAGATCGTGCACGAGTAAAAGAGTAAAGATGGAGTCTTTCGGAACAAGAACCAATCTCCGAAGTAACCCGGCTGTTACCTGTAAGCTCGAAGCCCAGCTCCGATGCCGGTAGCCACAGGGAGAGACAGAGAGAGACGTTAGGTTAAGAGCAAGAGCGAGGTCGGCGCAAACAGGGTAAAGAGGCCTGCAGAACAAGACGACGGCCAGGCAAAATCGACTGCTAAATTCTCCCTCTCTCCCCCCTTTTTAATTTTAGTGGAAGCCGCAAATAATGCTGAGCTTTTACAAAATATATTCGTCAAATTGAATTTTTTTCCCGACCAAAAATCAAGTTAGTGCTTTCGCGTCGCACACATGTGGATCGAAATGCTGACGTGATTTTTCATAGTTTAGTTTAGGGAAAAATTTCAAATAATGATATGAAATATTCTCATTTTCTCAAATAAGAGTCCAAAATGGACATTATTTCAAATAAATGCCCAAAATAATCAAATTGTCTTAAATAATAACTTGAAGTGGTACTTATTTCAACTAAAGGCCCAAAGTTAGCATATTAGTCTCATAAAAGGTATTTAACCTCTCTAATTGAAAGGCATTTTCATCGTTTTTTTTTTTTTTTTTTGTAAAAGGTAAGAAATATATTGACTTAAGAACCAAAAAGCTACACAACCGTACAGCAAAGGACCCCGAATGGCATTTTCATCTTTTATCTTTAAAAAAAAAAGGGAAATTTCTTTTTTTTCTTTTTCCCTCTTCCCTTTGCTAGCCATGGCCAAGGGAAGTTGAACCCGAGTGAGGACTAGGGTTGCCCTCGCCGGCGTCGGGTAAGGGCAACCCTTGCTCGACTTAAGCACCACCCAAGCTAGGTGAGGGTTGCCTTGTTCCAATGCAGGCAAGGGTCGCCCTTGTCAGATCTAGCAAGGACTACTCTCGCTTGACGCTGGTGAGGGCAACCTTCACCGAGCGTCAACAACCATGTCTGAAGAAGGGAAAAGGAAAAAGGAAAAGAAAAGAATAAAGAATAAAGAATAAAGGATTGAAAATTTTTTAAAAAAATTAAAAAATATATAGTTACAACTTTTTAACCAAAATACCCCTTCTCCAATGGTTGAAAAAGTCGGCCTCAGTCAAAGACCCTTATTTGAGATGATTTGGAACCGAAATAATTTGACCACTTCAAGCTTTTTCTTTAAACAATATCCAATTTAAACCCTTATTGAAGAAAACTAGGGCACTTCATGCCCTTTTTTGAAAGTTTCCTTTAATTTAATTACGGTTGTGGAAAGTAAAGGGTGGAAAAATTACAATAAAAAAAAAAACCTAGAGAGAGAAAATGTGAGTGTGAAACAAAGATAGCGAGGAAGAGAGGGTTGTCCAAGCACCAGTGAGGGCCAACAACCCTCACCGACTAAGGTGAACTACAATGTTGTCAGCAATTGAGTTGAACTTTTTTTTTGGCTAAAGAAAGAAGGGCAAATACCACAAAAAGTCCCAAATTAGGTCACATGTGACATAAATACTCTAAATTTTTTTCATATCTCACAAGGTTCTAAACTTTATGACACAATAACTCCCATTTTTTTTTCCTTTTGTCAAGAAAAAGAAACTTGAACTTTGATTATTTATTTTAGTTCTATCCAAGGTATATTTATGACGTTAGTATAAGTTTGGAATTTGTTATGTTATAAAAATATCGAGGTATTTATGTCACAATTGGCAAATTTAATTTTTTTTTAATGATTTTAACCCAAAAAAGAATCGGACCCAATTAACTATGGTCTTTGGAATAGCTTGAAATTTTGGGAACGTGGAAGTTCATTTGCTACTTCTTTGTTCCTTGTACCCACGGGCAACGGAATACTTAGAATTAGAGTTGATTTTGAGATCAAGGATGGAAGATCGGAGAGTGAAGATCAAAGGATTTAAGGTGATTGAAAATTAGGTCAAGAAAATATCGGCATCTCATGTAGATTGGGAGGGACTTGAAGATCTACATGGCCATTCTTGTTGGAGTTCTTGATTTATGCAGCTTGCATTTCTCGAAGATCTGCACAAAGTCACTTTGGGTGAGGGTTGTTGAGGGGTCCAGGCGAGCTGATGTAACCGCCGTCGGCAACCGTTGCCTATGCTCTTTTTTCTTTGTTTACATACATGTGAACGCACGGATATTTTTATGTTCAGTGATGGAGGTATGCTATCTGAACAATGGATTTCCATCCATGAGCACCTATTACTGCTAAGCCATGGACTTGAACTAGAAGATTAAAAGACACGCCTAGGATCTCGTACGATGGAACTCACGATTATGGACTTGAATGAACCCATTAGCATGAAACATTTTTTTTTTGGATAACCTGGGAACCACCGTACAGCAGGCAGCCAGGAACGCAAACCCGGGGCGACACTAGCATAGGGACCCACCTTTCACAACGCCGCACTTAAGTCGCGCAATGCGCATGCGGTGACTTGAACCTCCCCCCTTTCGCAATTAGAGGGGAAAAGGCCCAAACCAACTCGCCCATAGTGGGGTGGGTATGAAACATTTTTTTTATCCGTCATTTTGGAAGAGATAAAGGTATTTACATGCTTAAAACTCAAAATACTAGACCTGCTTTGGCCGAGGAAATGCAATTGTATTTCCTCAAAATTCTTCAAAAGAAATATACCAAACAGGGCCTTAAGGACATATAAAACTCAAAGGCTTTGAAAAAGTAGTTTTTGAATCCACCCTTATTGTCAAATGACATGTGGCAATTAAGTGCTCATGTTTTTCCTTTTCTTTTTTAAAAGGATAATTTGAATTTTATTAATTTTTAATCTAATGTAATTTAAATTTAACTTGTATTTTAAGGAAAACAACTCTTATTAGCCGAAAATTGGGTAGCATTGATGGAACTCCCCTGCCCTTGAGAGCCATGAAAAAACAAGGTAAGACAATTGCCCATTGATTAGTTGTTGCGACCCATTTAGTTTATCCATTTAATTTGACCATATGAGTCGCAATCAATCACATGGCTAAATGGGGGTCACACTCGGTCGAAAGGATAGGGACTTTTCCAAAAGCTAGGGACTTTTAGGGAATACCTTCTCATTTCAGACTAATGATCATAATCCGAATCATATTTTATTGAATAAGGTTGTTTCAACGCTACTGAGGGGTGTTGAATAAGATCAAATTGCATTTCAGACTACTCGTCATAATAGTCCGAATCATATTATATTCAGTAAGGTTGTTTCAACGCTAGTGAGCGGTATTGATCTTATTCAACAGCTCTCACCCCTCAGTAACGTTGAAACAACCTTACTCAATATAATATGATTCGGACTATTACGACGAGTCTGAAATGGGGAGGGACGAGCGTCCTATAAATAATCAAATATTGTCTGTGCTTTTTGGTCTACACACGAAAGGAAAGAGTAGAGAGAGAGAGAGACGGTAGAGATCTCGGGAGGCTTTGGGAAAACGAGGACGCGCGCTCGTGTTGCTCCTACCCTCCTCTGCACTCATTGACGTCGCAGCTCCAGCCCCGTGAGCGACGACGACGGCACTGCCCCCCCCCCACCACTCCCGACGCCTGCTCCTCACCGCCGCCGCCTTCTTTCTTCGGACGAGCTGCTTTGCTGTCCAAGCCGCGACGACCGCCTCCGACGAGCGACGGCGACCCACTCCCGACGTCTGCTCCGCCGCCGCCGCCGCCGCCGCCGCCGCCTCCTCTCTTCCGACGAGCTGCTTTGCAGTCCAAGCCGCGACGACCACCTCCGACGGCACTGCCCTCTCCTCCCGCCGAACCTATCTGATGTCATTCCCCTCTATCCACAAAATAAAAAATAAAAAATCCTCCCTCAAATTTGGGATTTTGAAGCTGAGAGCCTGTTTTGTGCTGCATTTCTTCTCTAGTCCTTGATTTCTTTTCTTCTCTTCTTTCGCTGGGCCCGGGCCGGCGGGAGGCCGTCGTGTCCATCGCCGAACCTAACGAGCTGCCGCTCCTTCCCACACCTCCAACTACCAACTGCCGGAGACGACGCGGCTGCTCTCTGTCCCAAGCCGCAGCTGTTGCATCATGATGTCGAGCCTGTTTTCCTTCGGTCGGCGTCCCTCGTGGCTTCGTCTTGCATCGCTACCCCCGGCCGAAAGTCACTGCCGAGACGAATCACCAATCGTCGGCCGAATCACCGCCGCGTGCACCTTGCCGAACCACCACCGTGGCCATCCTTTGCCAGGGAGCACCGTACCGGTCATCCGTCGAGCCGATTCCGATGAAGTCCATCCTGTGAATATAGGTAAAATATCGTTCGAATTTGTTTGAGTTTTTGCATGTGATTGTGCACTCTGAGCAGAAATCCCCTTCGCTAAATCTATTCACACGCCTTCAGCTGCTGGATGATCTTTTTTTCTTCTTCTTTTTTCGTGTCTGTGTACGGACCGCTTACCATTAACATACAGTATATTCCCGAGGATCTCCGTCTTCATCTCCGTGTGCTCTGCCGCGGAAGCATTCCAAAAACCTCAGCTCACTTCCTAGCCAGGCCACGCCACACCAAGTTACCAACCTTTTTTTCTCTTCTGGGGAGGGAGAGAGAGGTCTGGAAGATATGGCACCCTCGAAGGCCAGAGCCTTTGAGTTCGATGTGTTCTTGAGTTTTAGTGGAGCGGATACTCGTTTTGACTTCACGGACTTCCTCAGTAGAGACTTGAATAATGCCGGAATCCGCGTATTCAGGGACGAAGATGCAATCGAGGTGGGTGATAAGATTGGCCAGACAATTCTACAAGCTATTGACAACTCCAAAATTTACATACCCATCATCTCTCAAACTTATCCTGACCGTGAATGGTGTCTCATCGAGCTTGAACACATGATGTACAATGTGTTTAGGTCGGATGGCAAAAAAAGGATTTTTCCCATCTTTTATAAAGTGGAACCTGCGCATGTTAAACATCGGACTCCACGCCCCAAAAATCTTTCCTCCGAAGAGGCTCTTGCAAAGGTTGGTCAAATCAAGGGGTGGAAGGTCGAGGAGGGACAAAGGTAAAACTACCTTTAAGATGCCTGCATAATTCTTCCTTTTTTGGTTTTTGTTTTAGGGGATAAAACATTGCCCTATCAAATCATTTATTTTCTTCTTCTTTTTTAAATGGAAAATTTCGATAACCACTTCCAACTTCAAGTGCTACTCCTTTTGAACTTTACAACCTCTACTCGACTCGAGACATCTTTCCTAATATTTCAGTTGTTATAGCCACTGCTGGCGCTGGGGAACTTGTTACAAGTTTTGGGGTTATATAATCTGTCTTCTCCAAATTGCAGTGTTCAATGGATGACCTTGAATTTGTCTGCATTTTCTCCCTATCACAAGTGCTGAAAATCTTTTCTAGGCTTAGCTATAAATGCTGAAATTTTGCTTGGGCACAATGTGGTAGCCACTTGGTAATTTCAGTCATTGTGTAGACCACTACCAAATAGAAAAAGGCATCCGGCGAATTGAATTCTACTGAATTAGCCTATACTGATTATTCAGTGTATTTAGATATTGTTTGTAACCACGTGCGATGTGTGGGTACGAATTAAATCTAGTCAACTAATGAAAGTGCTTTTGTGTATGGTAGCCAAGCAAAAATTGTCGATTTGGTCGTTCAAAAGGTTTTGGAGGAGCTAGGCAAAAAAGATGAGTCACAGACTTGACACGGTCACTTGAAGACTCTTATAATCGTGCAGTGATGGTACCATATTTTCTTCTTCGTCAGTATATAATTGACACACGTGAATGCACGGATTTGAAATTTGATTTGTTCTAACCTCGGCTTGATGCTATAATTTGGTGAAACTACACAGATTGCAAGATGTTAAATGTTGTTCCTAAATTTATGTGGACAAAAATATATTTTCTGATCAATTAGTGTTCCTTCAAGACGTTCTTTTTAATTGGAAATGTTGTTTCCTATAAATTAAATGAGTACACAAATACAAGTCTCATAAACTGTAATTCTTAAATTTATTTCTTGCTGTATAATTCATTGTTGGACGTTGTGTGATGTGATGAGTGTTTATTTTTTCCTTTTTTTATTTTATTTCATACAATTTGCAACAATCGCCCTTTTGAATGTTCACATTGTTGCGTACTAGCCTGCAGATTTTGAAAATGGTTTAGCTTATCCCCTACCTTCTCTAGTTTTTAAGTCTGTGTGACCATCAAATGTTACCTAAAATCTTGTTGTCCTAAAGCATTAGGACGGGAGGCTATTCTCCAAAGATCGATTAGCAAAAAAAGCATGGCTTTGTTAAAGCTCGACAGGTTCTCCAACCCCATTCTGCCTCCCGTTTTCTGCCTTTGTTAGTTCCTCCCATCTTCTCCAGCGTACTCAATTTCCATTTTAGAATTTTTCCCACAAAAAAAAAAAAAAATCTGATTTTTCGCTCGATTGCCCTGCAAACAGAGACTGGAGTTTCAAATATTGATCTGGCATGCGTTGGCAGTGCATGTGCTACTGTTTTAATAAGTATTTTTTTCCCAGCTTTCAACAATCTCTTTTCCTTTCCTCCCCCTGCCCCCCTTCAAGTTTCGAAAATTCTTCTATATAATGAATTGCAAAAGACAGATTTCATTTTTTGGGAGAGTGTATGAAATTTTAGTTATTGTACCACCTTGACAACAGTTTTTGGTTGTCAGCAGGATAAACATTGCAAGATACAAAGTTATTTTTGGAGCCACACCTGTATTGATGTGGATCATTATATGAAGTACATAGATGTGGTAGTTTATATGTGCCAATAGGAATTAGTCAAGCTAAATGTTAGCACTATACCTATTCAAAGAAAATTTTCTTTTCTTTTCTTTTTTATAAAAATAATTCTATTGACCCCAATTTTTGAGTAACCCTAGGAGTATAAACAATATGTTCCACAAGAAATAATCTGTTCTTGATTAGATGATTAGTGAGAAAAGATTAGCATTATCTTAATTGTGCAGTGCTTAAAACTTATGTGAAACAATGCGGTCCAACTGCAGCGGTATGCCGGAAGAAAGAGTCTAAGCAGAGGAAGTATAGGGAGAGGGACGAGTCTAAGCAGTACTAGTACAGAGAGGAGATGGAGTGATCTAAGCATAAATAGGATGGAGGGCATGGACATGGAGGAGGCTAGGGTGAGTACAGGGAGGAGTGGAATCAAAGGGAGTCTAAGCATAGATAGGATGGAGGACATGTACATGGAGGAGGGCAGTGGGAGTACAGGGCGAGAAGTGGAAGCAGCAGAAGCGGAGGGAGCAGTGGAAGCAGCAGAAGGACTAGCAGCAGCTGAAGAGGGAGGAGCGGGAGCAGTGGAAGCAGCAGGGAATAGCAGCAGGGAAGAGGAAGCGGGGGAAGCAGTGAGAGGAAGTTTTCAAGATATTTGTTTGGGGACGTTCTTGGTGTGCCTTCTTTATGCATCGTGTTTTAGCCTTTCTCTGCTTAAAAACAAGGAAACAAGTCGATAAACAGATGGGTTATGGATGCTTCTTTCGTTTTTTGATCAGCATGGGATGGTAAACGGCGCCGGTCAAACTTGTAAGGAGAGTTTCCATAGATTTGATAAGTATCTCAACTTCTGTAATTCAATCATGTCGAGAATTCTGATACGGGTGCTTGTGGTTGGGCATATGGTATGAAAATATTTGATCTCAAAGAGTGGAAGAAGAGAAACATCATGGGAATATATCACCGATAACAGGAAATGCATGAGGATAGGACATTGTGGATAGTTGGGGTCTTACCCCCTGGATTGGTCACTTTCTACAATCTGACTAAATAGTTTGATCAGAGGTGGCAAGACTCGGCTATGATCCAGCACTCAACCGGACAGAAATGGACAATGCAGCAGTCATTCATCACAATGGAAACTGTAAACCATGGTTGGATTTGGCAGTCTCCAACTATTTTGTAAATCTACAATCAGTCTTGAGTGTATGCATAATAAACCAATCAAAGGGGAGGAACTTTGCCATGCAATTACATTTCAATTTGATGTTCCTGAGAATTGCTGACACAGTCTCGCGGGTTAGAGAACTGTCCTCCAATGGAAGATGGCATGAAGTGTTAGTCCACATTAACAAAGCGAAGTGAGCAGGAATTGAAATCACTGAGCCTTCCATGATTAATTCTGTTGTCAAAGCGTCGTCAAAGCGTCTTTCAAAGGTATCCAATAAACAAGGGAAGTCCATCCATGCTTGTGTGCTCAAGCAGGGTCTTGACACATTCTCTTCCATCAGCAATTCTGTCATGGATTCGTACATGAAGTGCAGGGACTTGGAATCCACGTTGGGCGCCTTCTGGTCAATGCAGAGCAGGGACTCCGTGTCGCAGAATGTGCTTACTCGTAGGTTTCTTCATCAGGGAAATTTGGGATGAAGGTTGTCATGATTTCGGCGAGCCCAAGTTGATGGATTTGAACCCAATGTCTCCACTTTGGTACTGGTTCTCCAGGCGCATATATGGATGTTGATATGGAGCGAGCAGATAGATTTTCATACGCTCTTGAAGTTCATCAACAAGTGGAGTGGGCACATTGATCTCAATTCAATCTTAGGAATGCAGAGACATTATGCAAATGTGCAGGGATAGTTTGTTCAAAACAGAGATGAGCATGAAAAGGCACAAGGTTTCAGGATGTGCCCGGACAAGATATGAGGAAGTATGATTACCTGACTTAATGTGAAAAACATCGGATCAGCATTTAAATTACGGGGAAAATCTCTCCTTCCCCTGCCAATGAGAGGTGTGTTGAGGCAAAACCGTCAAATTTATCACTAAAGGATGTATCGTTGAGCCCAATTAAGTATGGAGATAACACGTTCCATTTTCTTTTCTCACAGGGGGATAATAGAGGCAAGTCCTGATGAATGAAGACATGAAGCAAAATGAAATTGATTCAACACATGAAGGGTGTATCGTTCCTAAATTAGTCCAATTCAAGTTTGAAATGCAAGTAACATGTCCCATCTCTTGTAGGACAAGGCACACATCAACTGCGGGAGCGACGCCTTCTACCAAGTTGGCATGCTAAGGCCATCCATTTTGTTGTAAAGGGTGTATATTGTTCCTAAAATGATTTCTTGTCAAGTGTGGAAATAACATGCCCAGTCTTCTAAATGTCTCTTTGAGAAGAGCATTTGAAAAGAGCAAGAATTGAATTTTGTGGATTATCGTATGCAGTAAAGAAACGTTTTTCATAAATAAAATCAAGGCCATAGAGGCATTTTTCAAGCAATCCTGTCACTTTAGGTGATTTATGTCATGCATATCATGCATATATCCTTCATAATATTTTCCTAACATGTGTCATCGTCATTCTTGATAGGAAATGTCATACCCGAAGAACAAAAACACGTGAAGGGGTAGGTGTGGTACTATTCTAATTGCTGATTTTGATACTGTTTCTGACATGATTCTCTTTTCCTTTGATTTGGATTACATCAAACACTTGTAAGAGGTAGGTGTGGTACTATTCTAATTAGCAGTTCTGTTAACGGTTACTGATGATTATAACTCAAGCTTGTAGGATTTTTTAGTTGGGGGGTTGCATTGCTAACTTGACAGTACCATTTGCTTTGTATCATCTATGTATGATGAGTTGCCGAAAGATTGTCTCCCCTCTGGTTAACAGAACTTGTTCTTCACATGCAGAGTCTTGACCGTATAAATATGTCAGCTTTTGGAAGGTACAAATGCTCAATACTAGACATGCAAGCTAGGTTGCTGTTAGACACGCTGGGGAAGGGTATTGAGTCTGCTTTGGTGTATCCTCGAGCATTAGTAGCTGAGCCATGGCAGGCATCCACTGAAATGTTTCCTGGAATTGATCCTCATAGGAGATATGCGAAGATCAATTTGTTGGAGATATGTGAGATATGTGAAGATCAATTTGGGATCATAATTTATCTATAGTATTGTTTCTAAAATCAATTTAGAATTTGATTTTATTTGATTTCATGTATTGGGTCTTATTCCTTCTTTAGTTATATATCAATTATAAATAGGAGCGTATTCTTGTAAAGGACAATTCATTCAATACAGAATACAGATTTCTCCCGAGTCTCTCCCTTTTCTTTCATTTTGTAACAATCCTGAAGCTCTTGCCGTTGAACTGGCACTTGTCCCAACTATACAGGTACTTTCACCTTCATTTTGATTTTTTCTCTTAGATCTCCTTGTTGTGACATGGAAGTTTGAAATGCAGATCTTCTGGCTGTGCTTTGGCCATGGCTTGAGGCCGTTATTTTGATGACCATCTTCATGTCTGGTTTCTAAACTGAAATTCCTTTATGGGCACTGTGATGGTGAAATTTATTTACAAAAGATGTAGGACAAATAAGCTTTTCAAGTAAAGAAACGTAGCTTTTGCTGAAAAAGTGGTTGCCCAGATATCTTTTGGCTTTCAAATGATGCTATGTGAGAAATATATCAAGATTGTCATTCGATTCGTGAAATAAATGGCTATGACATATTCTTGCATAGAGTTGTCTTAAGGTTGCATTTACTTTCAAATGCCACGCATTTGTCGTGTATCCTGCAGCTGTCTCCTCCCCATATTGTCGACCTTTTCTTCAATCAAGACCATGGCAATTGATTTCAGCTGAAACAAAGTAATGGTAGTATGGATGTTTCAGACTGACAAAAGTGTCTCACAGGCTTCTGTTGATGCAGTTCTTGATCTGGCTTGACATTTTATCACCAATTTCATTCAACCTTTTCTTCATGCAGTTTTTGATGCAGTTCTTGATCTGGCTTATGCTGTCTCCTCCCTATGTTGTCGACCTTTTCTTCAAACCAGACTATGGCAATTGACTTCAGTTGAAATAAAGATATGATCGAATCCATGTTTCAGACTGTCAAACGTGTCTCGCAGGCTTATGTTGATGCAGTTCTTGATCTGACTTCACATTTTAAAATTGTTCTCAAACCACAAGAACATAACCACAATGATTCAAAAGGCGCCAGCAGCGAATTCAATTCAGGTATAATCAGAAAGAAAAACGCGCCGCGTTGACGAATCGACACTACACGATTCGCAAAACCCCCTCCCCCCCAAGCCACAGCCATTAGCCCGACAATTACCAAATGAATTCAAGCCATGAATCTACTCAAGATCGTCTCCAACCCAAATTAAATTAACCCCAAGAAAACACGATTAAACAGCGCAGCTTGACACGCAGAAACCACCGCCTCCGACCGAATCCTTAACGGACTAACAGATGAACAAATATGAGGAATTCCTCTCTGCACAACCGACCCAGGCAACAAATTGTTTTTGAAAATAAAAGAGAGAATGTAATAAAAATGCGTTCGGGTAATCTAGCATAGTGAAGTCTCCAGATCCATTTAATCTCTCTCACACACTTTATTTTAATTTCTAATCGATCCATTAATTAGGTCTCGTGGTGGTGCTCGGCCTTGATTGTTGGTGCGGCGAGGATGGGTGGTCGTGACATGATGTGACTCCCGTCCGTGGGGTGGTGCTTGTGCGGCTCTTGGTGAATCCAAGTCAACAATTGAATCTCTCTGTGAAGCTTCATTGAGTTTGCCCATGGCCAGCAAAGCACCCAAAGTACAACTTTTCCCCCCTACCCTGGGGAATTTCTCACGTCACCATGTTGAACAGATTGCTCGATTTAGTCTTTTTGTTTATCATTCTGGATATATGTTATGATGGTTATCTTTCAATATTAGTGATTTCTCTTAGTTGGATTGTTTTTCAAGATGTTATCTCCGGGTTGTTACATCAATTTATATTTTAACGGTGGATATAATTTGAGATTTTTTATGGTAGAAACCTTAAAAAAGAATTAGGTCTTTTGAGTTGACTTGATTAACTATGGTCTTTGGAATAGTTTGCATTTTGGGAATGTGGAAGTTCATTTGCCGCTTCTTTCTTCCTTGTACCTGCGAGCGAAGGAATACTTAAAATTAGAGTTGATTTTGAGGTCAAGGATGGAGGATAGGAGAGTGAAGATTAGACAATTTCAAGTGATTTGGAAAGCCGGTCAAGAAAATATTTGCATCTCATGTAGATTGGGAGGGACTCGAAGATCTATGTAGCAACTTTCGTGTGGAGGTCGTCGGGGCTGCTCGATCTGGTTGCAGTGACCCCGTTGTGACCAGCTCGCGCGATCCTTGTCGTGGTGACCCTCGCCGAACGGTGCGTGACCCACCGCGCCGCGACCTCCGTTCGGAAGGTGGCTGGGGCTCGCGATCTAGTCGCCGCGACCCAGATCGCGCGACCAGATCTGCACACGATTTGGGTCGCCGAAGGTCGCGCGGTCCAGATCTGGGATGCCGCGACCTCCGGTGACCTAGATCTTCCGGGGTCGTAGCGTTGTCGGGAGTTGTAGCGGTCGTGCGACCTTGCTGCGACCCAAATCTGGGTGGTCGTCGGGGGTTGCAGCAGTCGCGGCAACGCAACTCGCAAGGGGTCGTCGAGGTCACGCGACTGGCCGCCAACCGTCGCCGTGACCACATCGGCCTCATGCCGACCTCCATCCAGCTCGTCGCCGACCCCTCGTAGCTCCACACAACTTCGCCGGCCAACCTCAACGAAGAAGAAGGTGAATAGTAACAAGGACAAAACCGGAAAAACGAAATGTTAATGAGGGCATTTGTGAAAGAAAATTTTTTGTCTTCTTTTCCCTCGGCATTGCGAGAAGGCCGAATGCCTAAGGTAGCCCCATGGCCGCTTGGGCTTTCAGCATTCCAAATGCTCACTTTTCTCCAAGTATATTTTACAAAATAAGTTTCCGAACACCATTTTTTAGCCCCAAGGGCTTTGGATACCCAAAGTGGCTTGGCAAAGCCACTCCCAAACGCATCCTAAGGACTCCCTAACCAGCTTTTGGAAAATTTCCTGTCCCTCCGATGGAGTAAGTCGAGTCTGATTGGTTGCGACACTAATATCAACCTCCTATAAAATGCCAGTGAGTCACAGCCCTCCTTGTCAATATCGTCTGTCCTTTCTGGTCTACACACGAAAGGAAAGACTAGAGAGAGACGGTAGATCTCGGGAGGCTTTGCGCGAACGAGGACGCGCGCTCGTGTTGCTCCTACCCTCGTCTGCACTCATCCACGTCGCAGCTCCAGCCGGTGAGCGACGACGACGGCACTGCCCTCTCCTCCCGCCGAACCTATCTGATGTCATTCCCCTCTCTCCACAAAATAAACAATAAAAAAATCCTCCCTCAAATTTGGGATTTTGAAGCTGAGAGCCTGTTTTGTGCTGCGTTTCTTCTCTAGGCCTTGATTTCTTTTTTTATCTTTTTTCTCTGGGCCCGGCCCGGCGGGAGGCCGTCGTGTCCATCGCCGAACCTAACGGGCTGCCGCTCCTTCCCACACCTCCAACTAACGGAGACGACGCGGCTGCTCTCTGTCCCAAGCCGCTGCTGTTGCATCATGATGTCGAGCCTGTTTTCGTTCGCTCGGCGTCCCTTGTGGCTTCGTCTTGCATCGCTACCCCCGGCCGAAAGTCACTACCGAGACGAGATGAGAGGAGCCGCGTCACAAATCGTCGGCCGAATCACCGCCGCGTGCACCTTGCTGAACCACCACCGTCGCCATCCTTTGCCAGGGAGCACAGTAGCCGATTCCGATGAAGTCCAAATTTGGCACTATTATCCTGTGAATTTAGGTAAAATCTCGTCTGAATTTGTTTGTGTTTTTGCATGTGACTGTGCACTCTGAGCAGAGATCCCTTCGCTAAATCTATTTGCACACGCCTTCAGCTGCTTGATGATCTTTTTTCGTGTCTGTGTGTGTACTGACCACTTACCATTAACATACAGTGTATTCCCGAGGATCTCCGTCTTCATCTCTGTGTGCTCTGTCGGGGAAGCATTCCAAAAACCTCAGCTCACTTCCTAGCCAGGCCATGCCACACCAAGTTACCAACCTTTTGTTCTCTTCTGGGGAGGGAGAGGGAGGTCTGGAAGAAATACGCTTCCCAGATATGGCACACTCAAAGGCCAGAGCCTTTGAGTTCGATGTGTTCTTGAGTTTTAGTGGAGTGGATACTCGTTTTGACTTCACGGACTTCCTCAATAGAGACTTGAAAAATGCTGGAATCCGCGTATTCAGGGACGAAGATGCAATCAAGGTGGGCGATAAGATTGATGAGACAATTCTACAAGCTATCGACAATTCCAAAATCTACATACTCATCATCTCTCAAACTTATCCTGATCGCAAATGGTGTCTCATTGAGCTAGAATGCATGATGAACAATGTGTCTCGGTCAAAGGGTAGAAAAAAGCTTTTACCCATCTTTTATAAAGTGGAACCTGGGGATGTTAAACATTGGACTCCATGCCCCGAGAATCTTCCCTCCGAAGTCGAACTTAGGGCGCTCAAAGAGACTCTTGCAAAGGTTGGTCAAATCAAGGGATGGAAGGTCGAGGAGGGACAAAGGTAAAACTACCCTGCCTAATTCTTTTTTTCTTTTTTTCTTTTAGGGGATAAAACATTGCCTTATCAAATCATTTATTTTCTTTTTCTTTTTTAAATGGAAAATTTTGAAAACTATCTCCAGCTACAAGTGCTGCTCCTATTGAACTTTACATCCTCTACTCGAGACATCTTCTCTAATATTTCAGTCGCTGGGGAATTTGTTATGGGTTTTGGGGTTATTCAATTTGTCATCACCAAATTGCAGTGTTCAATGGATGACCTTGAATTTGTCTACATTTTCTAGGTTCCCAATTCTCCCTATTACAAGTGCTGAAAATCGTTTCAAGGCTTAGCTATAAATGCCGAAATTTTGCATGGGCATTATGTGGTAGCCACTTGGTAATTTCAGCCATTGTGTAAACCACCACCTATAGAAAAACGCATCCGATGAACTGAATTCTACTAAATTAGCCTATACTTGTTGTTCAGTGTATTTAGATATCTTTTATAACCACGTGTGATTTATGGGTATGAATTAAATCTAGTGAACTAATGAAAGTGCTTTTGTGTATGGTAGCCAAGTTGAAATTGTCGTTTTGGTCGTTCAAAAGGTTTTGGAGGAGCTGGGCAGAAAAGATGAGTCACAGACTGAGCTTGATGACTTGACACAATCACTTAAAGACTCTTTGAATCGCGCAAAGATGGTACGATATCTTCTTCTTTGTCAATTTGGTAGTTTATGCGTGCGAATAGGAATTAGTCAAGCTAAATGTTATCATTATAATATTTAAAAGAGGAATTTTTCTTTTTTCTAAATTCTAGTGACCCCATTTCTTGAGTATCTGCAGCAGTATAAAGAAAATGTTTCGCAAGCGACCCAATCTATACTTGATTAGATGATTGGAAGATTAGCATTATTATAATTTTGTAGTGCTTAAAACTAATGTGGAATTTTAACGTGGTCAAGTGCAGCAGGATATTGAAAGGGGAGAGAGGAGTGAAAGAAGAGGGAGGATTCAGAGCAGAAGAAGTATGGAGTTGATACACGTGAAGAGAAAGACGAAGTACGTGAAGCGAGGGACGAGTGGAGGGGAGGTCTGGAAATGCGAGAAGTGCGTGCAGGAGGAGTGGAGCAGTAGAGAAACGAGCGTAGGAAAAGAAAGGGAGGAGGTTCAGAAATACAAGAAGGGCATGCAGGAGGAGTGCAGGAGGAGGAGGAGGAGGAGAGGGAGGAATCTAGGCAAAGGACGGGAGGAGGAGTCGTGGAAGAGAGAGTAGGCAGAGAAAGGGAGGAGGACGGGAAGTCTGATAATCACTAGTGTCAAAAAGGCCCGGGCCGGCTCGGCCCGTTTCGACCCTAAAATTTAGGGAATTTTAGGGTCGGGCCAAACTTTTCATCCTCCCCCATCATTTTCATCATCATCTCCGTCATCTCCCTCGTGGAATCCCCTTTACGAAACCCGAGCCGCGATTGGCCCCGCGCCGCGACGATCGCCTCGAGCGGAAAGGTCGAAGCTTCGTCGCCCGGATCTCCATTCCCCCGTTTCTTGAAAATCGGCATGGCGACGCCGGATGTCCTGCAGAGCCCAGATGAGCTCCTCCTGCAATCTCCCATCGGCGACGCTCCTCGCGCGGGTGAGGCCCCTCTGAGCTTCGCGTGGATCTTTCTCGTGTCGGATCCGTTCGAGATGCGGGAAGACTCGGCTCTTTAGAAAGTCATTTTGCTGATGGTCCTCTCTCTTTGTTCTGTTTGATTTCCCCACTAGGCGAGCATCCCAAGTCTCGGGGCTGTCGATCGAGAAGAAGATTGAGTTCCTGGAGAGTTTGACTGGAGCGGTGAGTGAGTACATTGAGTGATGAGTGGAGGCAGAATTCGAGCGTGAATGTGCATTTTTTGGGTGTCTTCATTGTTTGTTTGTCGATTGGGATCTGTTGTGTGTCGAGACTGGTTGGCAAGTTCACGTTCCCGTTCTTTATCAAGTCGTGTGCAGGGTTGGCGAGCGAAGATCTGGGTATGCATGTGCATGCCCATGTGTGTAAATTCGGGCCTGCAGGGCACCTGGTGACGGAGAATTCGTTGATAGACATGTACGCAAAGTTCGGGGATTTGGAAGATGCATATAATGTGTTTGACGATATGCCTCAAAGGATGCCATCTCGTGGAATAGTCTCATTTCCGGGCATGTTAGGTTGGGAGAGACGACGAGGGCGAGAGAATTTTTTGGTGTGATGCTGTGCAAGACAGTCGTCTCTTGGACGAGAGTGATTTCCGGGTACTCTCAAGTCGGCAGTTATGTCGATGCCCTGGAAATTTTTAGGCAAATGTAGATGGTTGGTGTTGAACCTGATGAGATAAGTATTGTATCCGTCTTGCCAGCTTGTGCACACCTAGGAGCTCTCGAAGTTGGGAAGTGGATTCACATGCATGCAGATTAGCACCGGCTTCTCCTCAGGCTTCTCCACACCTTTGTGCACACAGGACTTGTATATGCAAAATGCAGTTGCATCGAGCAAGCGAGCCGTTTGTTCAATGAGATGAACGAGAGGGATGTTATTTCTTGGAGCACAATGATTTGCAGTTTAGCCAATCATGAAAAGTTGAGTGGGAGCCCAAAAAAGAAAAAAAGAAAAGAGAAAACCGAAAAACCCAAAAGACTCGACCCGCCCCTTGTTTCGTCTTTTGATCAGCATGGGATGGTAAATGGTGCCGTTCAAACTTGTAAGGAGAGTTTCCATATATTTGATAAGTATCTCAACTTCTCTAATTCAATCAACCTTGAGAATTTTGATCCCGGTGCTTGTGGTTGGGCATATGGTATGAAAATGTTTGACCTCAAAGAGTGGAAGAAGAGAAACATCACGGGAATATATCACCAATGGCAGGAAATGAATGAGGACAGGACATTGTGGATGCTTGGCATCTTATCCCCAGGGTTGGTCACTTTCTACAGTCTGACTTGTTTGTTCGATCAGAGGTGGCATGTGTAAAGACTCGGCTATGATCCGGCACTCAACTGGACAGAAATGGAGAATGCATCAGTCATTCATTGCAATAGAAATTGCAAACCATGGTTGGATTTGGCGGTCTCCAACTATTTTGTCAATCTACGATCAGTCTCGAAGCGGAACAATGCAGCTGTGTATGCATAATAAACCAATCGAAGAGGAGGAACTTTGCAATGCAATTACATTTCGACCTGATGTTCCTGAGAATTGCCGACACAGTCTAAGGGGTTAGAGAACTGTCCTCTAATGGAATGGCATGAAGTGTTAGTCCACTTTAACAAAGCGAAGTGAGCAGGAATGAAATCACTGAGCCTTCCATGATTAATTCCGTTGTCAAAGTGTCTTCAAAGCTATCGAATAAACAAGGGAAGTCCATCCATGCTTGTGTGCTCAAGCAGGGTCTTGACACATTCTGTTCCATCGGCAATTCCATCATAGATTCGTACATGAAGTGCAGGGACTTGGAATCCGCATCGGGTGTCATGGAATGTGCTCACTCATAGGTTTCTTCATGAGGGAAATTTGGGATGAAGGTTGTCATGATTTCGGCGAGCCCTAGTTGATGGATTCAAACCCAATGTCTCCACTTTGGTACTGTTTCTTCAAGTGTGTATGCGGATGTTGATATGGAGCGAGCAGATGGACTTTCATACGCTGTTGAAGTTCATCAACGAGTGGAGTGGGCACATTGATCTTGATTCAGTCTTAGGAATGCAGAGACATTATGCAAATGTGCAGGGATAGTTTGTTCAAAACAGAGACGAGCATGAAAAGGCAAAAGGTTACAGGATGTGCCCGAACAAGAGATGATGAAGTATGATTACCTGACTTAACGTGAAAAACATCGGATCAGCATTTAAATTAAGGGGAAAATCTCTCATTCCCCCGCCAATGAGGCGTGCCAAGGCAAAACCGTCAAAGTTATCACTAAAGGATGTATTGTTGAGCCCAATTAAGTATGCAGATAACACATTCCTTTTCCTTTTCTTACAGGGAGATAATTGAGGCAATTCCTGATGAATGAAGACATGAAGCGAAATGAAATTGATTCAACGCAAGAAGGGTGTATCGTTCCTAAATTAGTCCAATTCAAGTTTGGAATGCAAGTAACATATCCCATCTCTTGTAGGAAAAGATGGCATGCTAAGGCCCAACCATCCATTTTGTTGTAAAGGATGGATATCGTTCCTAAAATGATTTCTAGTCAAGTGTGGAAATAACATGCCCAATCTTTCCTTTCCTTGCAATAAACGGAACAATATCCTCAAACGTGGAAGTAGGCAGTACTGCTCTCCAATAAATGAGGCAAAGCATTCAAGGAACGATATTTTCAAATGTGGAATGGGGAGTACTCATCTCCTTTTAAAGCAAGTTCTTCAAGATAACTTTAAAAGAAACACATCGAATGACCCATATTTAAATTTTTTAAGCTCCTTATCGCTTAAATGTCTCTTTGAGAAGAGCATTTGAAAAGAGCAAGAATTGAACTTTGTGGATTATCATATGCAGTAAAGAAATGTTTTTCATAAATAAAATCAAGGCCATGGAGGCATTTTTCAAGCAATCCTGTCACTTTAGGTGATTTATGTCATGCATATCATGCATATATCCTTCATAATAGTTTCCTAACATGCTTTGTTGTCATTCTTGATAGGAAATGTCAATACCTGAAGAACAAAAACACGTGAAGGGTAAATTATATTGATTTCAATTGCTCATTTTGTTACTGTTTCTGAAGTGATTCTCTTTTCCTTTGATTGAGAAAAGATCAAACACTTGTAAGAGGTGTGGTACTATTCTGATTAGTGGTTCTGTTAACGGTTATTGATGATTAGAACACAAGCTTGTAGGATTTTTTTTTTGTAGGAAATTACAATGATAGTAGGTGTTCCAATTGAAAAGGCTAGCACAAATCAAGAGAGGGAAACAAATTCGTTGTATTTTGAGTTGTTCGCAAGGTGATATGCTTCTTTTTGGATTTAAGAAGTTCTTGTGTTTCTCATATTCGTGAGAAGAGGGGGGCAGCATTGTTAAGCTGACATTACCATTTGCTTTGTATCATCAATGTATGATGAGAAGATTGTCTCCCTCTTGATTAACAGAACTTGTTCTTCACATGCAGAGTCTTGACCGTATAAAATGCCGGCTTTTGGAAGGTATAAATGTTTAAGAGGTTAGGGCAATGGTACTAGACATGCAAGCTGGGTGGTTGTTAGATTTGTTGGGTAAGGGTATTGAGTCTTCTTTGGTGGATCCTTCAGCATTAGTAGCTGAGCCATGGCAGTTATCTAGTGAAATGTCCTTTGGAATTGATCCTAAAGCTCGGGCTGTTGAACCGGCACTTGTCCCAAGTATACAGTAGGGGTGATCAGGTCCAGGATGGGTAGGGTCTAGACCTAGATCTCGTACCCGACCCTGTCATAACCGGCTTTTTTCTGAACCCTATATTCAACCCTGTTTGTATTGGACCCTATACCCGACCCATCTTATTTTTCTGATTTGGTTCCAGGGTCAACCTTGTTTTCATTGGAACCTGTTTTGCAATCTCCCGATATCTTATACGACTTTGAATTTTATATTAATACACGAGAAAATAACGTAATCCTCATAATTTTTATTGAAATATTAAGCACTTGTAATAAATAAATATATGAACTTTTTAACTAAACGAAAAATTAAGGATCCACAAGGCTAATTATAATAAATAAAATCTTAAGGCAAAAAATTAGCAACAAACATGGATCTAATATTAGTTTTATTCTCACAACTACTACATGAAGCTATTCATTTATACAAGCATAAGTTATCCTATAAAAGAGAAATTAGGCGAGCCAATCCATGTAATACACAAAATTTGGTGGCGACGAACACCATCCGTCCATCAGACAGTGCGAGAGGGAGCTGGTGAGGGAGGGAAGCAAGTGAGGAAGAGAAATGACAAAGGAGGAGTGTCGTGCGTGTTTAAAAGAGCCAAGAGGAAAAACGTTGTGTGATTGCGGGAGTAAGAATAGAAATCGGGGGAAAAAAAAGGTTTTGGACCTCTACTTATAAAACCGGTCCTAGAACCGGTTCCTGGGTGGGTAATCACTCGAAACCTATTCCTAGACCGGTTTAAACCGATTTTGAATTTTGGGGACCGGTTCCCAGACTAGTTTCAACGAGAACCGGTTCCCGACCCTATTTTCCGGGTGGGCCGATCCGAGAATAGGTATACTTGGTCCGGTTGCACACCCCTAATATACAGGTACTTTCACATTCATTTTGATTTTTGCTATTAGATCTCCTTGTTGTCACATTGAAATTTGAAATGCAGATCTTCTGGTTGTGTTTTTGCCATGGCTTGAGGCCATTATTTTGATGGCCATCTTCATGTCCGATTTCTTAACTGAAATTCTCTTATGGGCACTGTGATGATTGTTGACATATAAATTTTTTGCCCAAAAAATCATTTTAAAAAAAAATGGAAACTTGTTTTTTCACAAAAATATTTCATGTCAAATTGTTGCATATAGATTGTCTAGGCATTTAATATAGTGTTTTAAATGGAAGATGTTTTTCCTTTAAAAATAATAATTAAAAATTAAAAATATAAAAAAGATTATAAAAAAAAGAAGAAAAAAAGTTGGAGCTAATGATCTGAATGTGAGTAGCCAAGCCCAGGAGGGTAGATTGTAATTAAAATGGCAAGTTGGGGACAAAATGCAATTTCTAAAAGTTGAGGGACCAATTCGGAAATTTTGCAAAATTTCACCCGAGCCCTTAAATCATCATCTTGGCCTCCAATTGAGTTGAAATTGAACTTGAGTCAAGTCTAATTAATCGAATTGGGCAAAAAGGACCAAATTGCGTTAAATTTGACAGTTTCTAGCCGACCCCAATAGGCTAGTGGCAACTCCTAAAAATACATAGGTTGTTAAGAACTAAAAAACAAAATCTAATGTCGCGCGAGATATGGGCTTGGGAGAGCTCACGCCTAATCTAGGGCCGTTACTCCGTCTCTTTAGGCAAATACCCATAAACCTTCTTTCTTTTCCTTGGATGGAAAAAGAGTGGTCGAGACAATGGTGAAATTTATTTACAAAATGTGTAGGACTGATAAGCTTTTTAAGTACAGAAAAGTAGCTTTTGCTGAAATAGTGGTTGCCCAGATAACTTTTGGCTTTCAAATGATGCCATGTGAGAAATATATCGAGACCGTAATTCGATGCGTGAAACAAATGACTATAACATATTCTTGCATAGAGTTGTCTCAAGGTTGCATTCACTGTCAAATGCCATGCATTTGTGGTGTGCCCTCCAGCTGTCTCCTCTCCATGTTGTCGACCTTTTCTTCAATCCGGACTATGTCAATTGACTTAAGATGAAACAAAGATATGATAGTAGACATGTTTCTGACAGTCAAAGGTGTGTCGCACGCTTATGTTGATTCAGTTCTTGATCTGGCTTCACATTTTATCACTAATTTCATTCAAATCGTTCCCAAACCACAAGAACATAACCACAGTCAAAAGGCGCCAGCAGCGAATTCAATTCAGACATAGTCAGAAAGAAAAATGCGACGCATTGACGAATCAACACCACACGATTCGCAAATCTCCCCTTCCCCCCAAGCCTGAATTCAGGCATAATCAGACAGAAACGCGACGCGTTGACGAATTCATACTACACGATTCGCAAACCACCTCTCCCCAAACCTAAATTCAGGCATAAGCAGAAGAAACATGACGCGTTGACAAATCGTCAACGAACATTACCCCCACAATTGCCAAACAAATTCGAGCCACGAATCTACTCCAGATCATCTACAACCCAACGAAAACCAAATTAACCCCCACGAAAACACGATTAAATAGCGCAGCTTGATCCGCAGAAACCATCGCCAGGCAACAAATATATTTTTGAAAATAAAAGAGAGAATGTAATGAAAATGCGTTGGGGGTAATCTAGCATAGTGAAGTCCCCAACTCCATTTACTCTCTCACACTTTACTTGGGTTTCTAATCGACTCATCGAAAGTGGATTAGGTCTTGGGAGGATGAGTGGTCTCGACGTGACGTGACTCACGTCCGTGGGGCGGTGCTTGTGCGGCTCTCGGTGAATCCAAGTCAACAATTGAATCTCTCTGTGAAGCTTCATTGAGTTTGCCTATGGCCAACAAAGAACCCTAAGTACCAAGCTTTCCCGCCATACCCTGGGGAATTTCTCACGCCACCATGTCAAACATATTGCTCGATCTAGTCTTTTTATTTATCATTGTGGATATATATTATGATTTGGTCCTCCGCCGGTACTTGTGGATTCAATGGTACAAGAAGGGGGACACCATTTGCTGCTCAAACCGCAGCAGGAAATGCTATTCGGACAGTAGTAGATCAAGGTATGCAACGGGCAGAAGTCATGATAAAAGGTCCTGGTCTCGAAAGAGATGCAGCATTAAGGGCTATTCGTAGAAGTGGTATACTATTAAGTTTCGTACGTGATGTAACCCCTATGCCACATAATGGCTGTAGACCTCCTAAAAAAAGACTTGTAGAAATCAAAATGAAAGAGATTTCAAGAGAAATAAACGATTCAATGATCTGATCAAATAATATTATTATGGTTCGAGGGAAAGTAAGAATATCTACTCGGACACTACAGTGGAAGTGTGTTGAATCAAGGACAGACATTAAGCGTCTTTATTATGGATGCTTTATTCTATCTCCCCTTATGAAAGGGCAAGCCGATACAATAGGCATTGCGATGCGAAGAGCTTTGCTTGGTGAAATAGAAGGAACATGTATCACCCGTGCAAAATTTGAAAAATTACTACATGAATATTCTACCATAGTAGGTATTCAAGAATCAGTACATTAAATTTTAATGAATTTGAAAGAAATTGTATTGAGAAGTAATCTATATGGAACTCGCAATGCATCTATTTGTGTCAAGGGTCATGGATGTGTAATTGCTCAAGACATCATCTTACAAACTTCTGTGGAAATCATTGATAACACACAATATATAGCTAATCTAACGGAACCCATTAACTTGTGTATTGGATTACAAATCGAGAGGAATCGCGGATATCATATAAAAACACCAAAAACTTTCAAGATGGAAGTTATCCTATAAATGCTGTATTCATGCCCGTTCGAAATGTGAATCATAGTATTCATTCTTATGGAAATGGAAATGAAAAACAAGAGATACTTTTTCTCGAAATATGGACAAATGGAAGTTTAACTCCTAAAGAAGCACTTCATGAAGCTCCCGGAATTTAATTGATTAATTTATTCCTTTTCTACATGCAGAAGAAGAAAACTTACATTTAGAGAACAATCAGTACAAGGTTACTTAACCCTTTTTTACTTTTCATGATAGGTTAGCTAAGCTAAGGAAAACAAAAAAAGAAATAGCATTGAAATCCATTTTTATTGACCAATTAGAATTGCCTCCCAGGACCTATAATTGCCTCAAAATGTACAATATACATACATTATTTGACCTTTTGAATAAGAGTCAAGAAGACCTTATGAAGATGGAATATTTTCACATAGAAGATGTAAAACAAATATTGGACAGTCTAGAAATAGAAAAAGCAATCATAGACAACTGCAATTTGGAGCATGATCACAACATGTAATACATTGAAGATCCACTTTATATCAACTCACAAAAGTCATCAACCAAGTGGTAGAATAGGCTATGCAAGAAGAAGAAAGCCAAAAATCAAGTCAAACAAAAATGCCAGCAACTAAATTATAAAGGATGAAATATCTTACGATGAGAAAATGCAGCAACCACTGAAGCAAAGCAGCATCAAAAAGAGATCCATCAGCATCAAGACAATATATATTCTGCAACACATGAAAAATAAATGTAAGCAAGAACATTTGAGGCAACATGTATGGTGTTTATTGAAGTAGCTCTCCCAGCAAAAAAGTTGCCCCCGGTCACAAGGTCCAAAGATTAATGCAGCTAAAGAGAAAACCCTGCACTCTATCCTAAATTACGCATCATAACATCTGGCATGAAGTATTACAAGGTACGCCATCCAAGCTGCTTTTCCTTTGATCAGGGATAGCTCCTTCAGATCAATCATCCCAGAGCTGCAATAACCAAATGATTACTGATTCCAGCATATGAATATTAACCAGCACATGATCCAAGAAGGTATTAAAACATAAAATTGTATTAAGAAACTGCAATATAATTGTCCAAGAATTAAATGACACAATGACCAGTGCCAAAGGAAGACAAGAAAGCGATAATCATGGACTTGAGAGAAACCTTCTGACCAATTTAGTAAGGTATGTAGTATTAACTATAACAGCATCCTTCGATGATAAGCTACTAACTTTGAACCTATGGGTTATTTTGTGACACAAATTGATCGTAAGGGAATATATGGGGATCTGGACTTGGTAGAACCTATAGGAACCCTTCCAAGCATACTCACAAGGTATCTGCAACTAAATTGAAGCTGTGCAGAGCCAATATCTTCATGAAGTGTAGGTTACACTGGAAAAGTGAATGGTCTTTCCTCCCCCTTCCCTTCAGGAAACAAACTAGCATTTGAGTTTGAATGCTTGGAAATAGCACTGATCTTTATAATAGCTGCAGCCCTTTCACTTTCATTATTTTCCTTTGTTGAAGTTGTGACAGCAGAGTAGTCACTCTGCGTTGGCTGAGTTGTTCTTATTTCCTTAACAGTTACCTGTAAGCTCGAAGCCCAGCTCTGATGCCGGTAGCCACAGAGAGAGACGTTAGGTTTAAGAGCAAGAGCGAGGTCGGCTCAAACAGGGTAAAGAGGCCTGCAGAACAAGACGACGGCGAGGCAAAATCGACTGCTAAATTCTCTCTCTCGCCCCTTTTTAATTTTAGTGGAAGCCGCAAATAATGCTGAGATTTTACAAAATATATTCGTCAAATTAATTTTTTTTTTTCCGACCAAAAAACAAGTGAGTGCTTTCGCATCGTACACATATGGATCGAAATGCTGGCGTGATTTTTCATAGTTTAGTTTAAGGAAAAATTTCAAATAATGATATGAAATATTCTTATTTTCTCAAATAAGAGTCCAAGTGGACATTGTTTCAAATAAATGCCCGAAGTGACCAAATTGTTTCAATAAGAATCTGAAGTAAAACTTGTTTTAAATAAAATTCCGAAGTAAGCATATTAGTCTAAAAAAAAACGTTTAACCTCTATGATTGAAGGGCATTTTCATCTTTTATCTCTCAATTTTTTTCTTTTTTTTTCTTTTCTTTTTCTTTTTCCATCTTTCCTTCGCTAGCCATGGTGAAGGGAAGTTGAACCTAGGTGAGGACTAGGGTTGCCCTCGCCGGTGTTGGGCGAGGGCAGCCCTCGCCAGCGTCGGACGAGGGTTGCCCTAGCCCAACTCAGGCAACATCCTTGCCAAGCCAGGCAAGGGTTGCCCTGGTCCAACGCAAGCAATGGTCACCTTCATCGAATTTAGCGAGGGCTACTCTCGCTTGACGCCTGGTGAGGGCGACCTTCGCCGAGCACCAATGACCATGTCCGAAGAAGGGAAGAGGAAAAAGGAAAAGAAAAAAAAGAAAAAGAAAAAAAATAATTGAAAATTAAAAAAATAAGTTACAATTTTTTAACCAAAATACCCCTTCTCCGATGGCTGAAAAAGTTAGCCTCAGTCAAAGACCCTTATTTGAGACAATTTGACCACTTCATGTCCTTATATGAAATAATTTGGCCACTTCAAGGTTTTTTTTTAAACAATATCCACTTTAAACCATTATTTAAGAAAATTAGAGCACTTCATGCCCTTTTTTGAAATTTTCCTTTAATTAATTACAGTTGTGGAAAGGAAAGGGTGGAAAAATTACAATAATTAAAAAAAAAATCTAGAGAGAGAAAAAGTGAGTGTGAAACAAAGAGAGCGAAGGAGAGAGGGTTGTCCAAGCACAGGCAAGGGCCGACAACCCTCACCGACTAAGGTGAACCAACAATGTCATCACCAATTGAGTTGAACTTTTTTTTTTGGCTAAAGAAAGAAGGGCAAATACCACAAAAAGCCCCAAATTAAGTCAATTGTGACATAAATACTCTAATCTTGTTTTCATATCTCACAAGGTTCTAAACTTATTCATTATGACACAATAACTCCCAATTTTTTTTTGTCAAGAAAAAGAAACTTAAACCAATATTATTTATTTTAGTTCTATCCAAAGTATATTTATGACGTTAGTATAAGTTTGGAATTTGTTATGTTATAAAAAATTTGAGGTATTTATGTCACAATTGGCAAATTTAAGATTTTTTTTTTTTTTTAATGATTTTAACCTAAAAAGAATTGGACCCAATTAACTATGGTCTTTGAAATAGTTTGAAATTTTGGGAATGTGGAAGTTCATTTGCTGCTTCTTTGTTCCTTGTACCCACAAGCAACGGAATACTTAGAATTAGAGTTGATTTTGAGGTCAAGGATGGAAGATTGGAGAGTATAGATAAGAGGATTTAAGGTGATTTGAAAATTAGGTCAAGAGAATATCTGCATCTCTTGTAGATTGGGAGGGACTTGAAGATCTACGTGGCCATTCTTGTTGGAGTTCTTTCTTGATTTATGCAACTCACATTTCTTGAAGATCTGTGCGCAAAGTCACTTTGGGCAAGGGTTGTTGAGGGGTCCAGGCGAGCTAATGTAACTGCCATTGGCAGTCATACCATTGCCTATACTCTTTTTTCTTTGTTTACATACGTGTGAACACACAGGTGTATTTTTATGTTCAATGATGGAGGTATGCTATCTGAACAATGGATATCCATCCATGAGCACCTATTACTACTAAGCCATGGACTTGAACTAGGAGATCAAAAGATAGGCCCCGGATCTCGTACGATGGAACTCACGATCATGGACTTGAATGAACCCATTAGCATGAAACTTTTTTTTTAATCTCTCATTTTGGAAGAAATAAAGGTATTTACATCCTTAAAACTCAAAATACTAGACCTGCTTTGGCTAAGGAAATGCAATTGGATTTCCTCAAAATTCTTCAAAAAAAAATTTACCAAATAGGATCTTAAGAACATGTAAAGCTCAAAGGCTTTGAAAAACTAATTTTTGAATCCACCCTTGTTGTCAAATGACACGTGGCAACTAAGTGCTCATGTTTTTCCCACTTTTTTTTTCAAAGAAATAATTTTAATTTTATTAATTTTTAATTTATTCTAATTTAAATTTAACTTGTATTTAAGGAAATTATCTCTTATCAGCCAAAAATTGGGTAGCGTTGATGGAACTCCCCTGCCCTACACAAATTTGAGAGCCAAGAAAAGACCAGATAAGACAATTGCCAATTGATTAGTTGTTTCGACACATTTAGTTTATCCATTTAATTTGACCATTAAAATCGCAATCAAGCCCATGCCTAAATGGGGATCACACTCGGTCGAGGGATATGGACTTTTCCAAAAGGTGGGGCCGGAGGTGTTTACCACCTCTTTGCGAAGAGGTAATCATTTCAGTGGTAAGTGAAATGACTCATTTATAATATCATAAATGAACCGATGAATCATTGAAATCATTTCAGAAATGAACAGATGAAATAAACAGCTTTCAAACTTAAATGATTCGGGACTCCCTAAAAGTCCCCACCTTTTGAAAACAGAGCGTCCTATAAATGCCAGTGAGTCGCAACCCTCCGCTAGTCAATATTGTCTGTCCATTTTGGTCTACACACGAAAGGAAAGACTAGAGAGAGAGAGACGGTAGATCTGGGGAGGCTCTGCGCAAACGAGGACGCTCGCTCGTGCTGCTTCTACCCTCGTCTGCACTCATTGACGTCGCAGCCCCAGCCCGTGAGCGACGACAGCGGCACTGCCCCCCCACTCCCGACGCCTGCTGCTCGCCGCCGCCGCCTTCGTTCTCCCGACGAGCTGCTTTGCAGTCCAAGCCGCGACGACCACCTCCGACGGCACTGCCCTTTCCTCCCGCCGAACCTATCTGATGTCATTCCCTCTCTCCCAAAAAATAAAAATAAATAAATAAATGCTCCCTCAAATTTGGGATTCTGAAGCTGAGAGCCTGTTTTGTGCTGCATTTCTTCTCTAGGCCTTGATTTCTTTTGTTCTCTTTTTTCGCTGGGCCCGGCCCGGCCCGGCGGGAGGCCGTCGTGTCCATCGCCGAACCTAACGGGCTGTCCCAAGCCGCTGCTGTTGCATCATGATGTCGAGCCTGTTTTCGTTCGCTCGGCGTCCCTCGTGGCTTCGTCTTGCATCGCTACCCCGGCCGAAAGTCACTACCGAGACGAGATGAGACGAGCCGTGTCACCAATCGTCGGCCGAATCACCGCCGGGTGCACCTCGCCGAACCACCACCGTGGCCATCCTTTGCCAGGGAGCACCGTGCCGGTCATCCGTCTAGCCGATTCCGATGAAGTCCATCCTGTGAATTTAGGTAAAATCTCCTCCGAATTTGTTTGTGTTTTTGCATGTGATTGTTCACTCTGAGCAGAAATCCCCTTCGCCAAATCTATTTGCACACACCTTCAGCTGCTGGATGATCCTTTTTCTTCTTCTTTTTCGGTGTCTGTGTAACATTCAGTATATTCCCGAGTATCTCCGTCTTCATTGGAATATCGGTCATCTTTGTGTGCTCTACCGTGGAAGCATTCCAAAAGCCTCAGCTCACCACACCAAGTTACCAACCTTTTTTCCTCTTATGGGGAGAGAGAGAGAGGTCTGGAAGTAATACGCTTCCCAGATATGGCACACTCAAAGGCCAGAGCATCAGAAGTTCAGTACGATGTGTTCTTGAGTTTTAGTGGAGCGGATACTCGTTTTGACTTCACGGACTTCCTCCATCAAGGCTTGAATAATGCCAGAATCCGCGTATTCAGGGACGAAGATGCAATTGAGGTGGGTGATAAGATTGATGAGACAATTCTACAAGCTATCGACAACTCCAAAATCTACATACCCATCATCTCTCATACTTATCCTGACCGTGAATGGTGTCTCATCGAGCTTGAACACATGATGTACAATGTGTTTAGGTCAAATGGCAAAAAAAGGATTTTCCCCATCTTTTATAAAGTGGAACCTGGGCATGTTAAACATCGGACTCCACGCCCCAAAAATCTTTCCTCCGAAGTCGAACTTAGGGCGTTCAAAGAGGCTCTTGCAAAGGTTGGTCAAATTAAGGGTTGGAAGGTCGAGGAGGGACAAAGGTAAAACTACCTTTAAGATGCAAGATGCCTGCCTAATTCTTCCTTTTTTGGTTTTTGTTTTAGAATATAAAACATTGCCCTATAAAATCATTTATTTTCTTCTTCTTTTTTAAATGGAAAATTTCGATAACTGGTAATTTTGCTAGGCTTAGCTATAAATGCCAAAATTTTGCTGAAATTTTGCATGGGCACCATGTGGTAGCCACTTGGTAATTTCAGCCATCATGTAGACCACTACCAAATAGAAAAAGGCATCCGGTGAATTGAATTCTACTAAATTAGCCTATACTGATTATTCAGTGTATTTAGATATTGTTTGTAACCACGTGTGATGTGTGGGTATGAATTAAATCTAGTCAACTAATGAAAGCGCTTTTGTGTATGGTAGCCAAGCAAAAATTGTCGATTTGGTTGTTCGAAAGGTTTTGGAGGAGCTAGGCAGAAAAGATGAGTCACAGACTGAGCATCCAATTGAGCTTGATGACTTGACACAGTCACTTGAAGACTCTTATGATTGTGCAGTGATGGTACCATATCTTCTTCTTCGTCAGTATGCAATTGACGCATGTAAATGCACGGATTTGAAATTTGATTTGTTCTAACCTCGGCTTGATGCTATAATTTGGTGAAACTACACAAATTGCTAGAAGTTAAAGGTTATTCCGAAATTTACGCGGACAAAAATATATTTTCCTATCAATTAGTGTTCCTTCAACACGTTCTTTTTAATTGGAAATGTTGTTTCCTATAGATTAAATGAGTACACAAATACAAGTCTCATGAACTGTAATTTTTAAATTTATTTCTTTCTGTATAATTCATTGTTGGACGTTGTGTGATGTGAGGAGTGTTTATTTTTTCCTTTTTTGTTTTTTATTTTTTTATTTCATACTATTTGCAATAATCGCCCTTTTGAACGTTCACATTGTTGCGTACTAGCCTGCAGATTTTGAAAATGGTTTAGCCTATCCCCTACCTTCTCTAGTTTTTCGTCTGCATGACCATCAAATGTTACCTAAAATCTTGTTGTCCTAAAGCATTAGGACAGGAGGCTATTCTCCAAAGATCAATTAGCAAAAGCATGGCTTTGTTAAAGCTCGACAGGTTCTCCAACCCCATTCTGCCTCCCGTTTTCTGCCTTTGCTAGTTCCTCCCATCTTCTCCAGCGTACTCAATTTCCATTTGAGAATTTTTCCCACAAAAAAAAGAAAAAAGATCTGATTTTTCGCTCGATTGCCCTTCAAACAGAGACTGGAGTATTAAATATTGACATGGCATGGGTTGGCAGTGCACGCGCTACTGTTTTAATAAGTACTTTTTTCCCAGCTTTCAACAGTCTCTTTTCCTTTCCTCCCCCTGCCCCCCTTCAAGTTTCGAAAATTCTTCCATACAATGAATTGCAAAAGACAGATCTCATTTTTTGGGACAGTGTATGAAATTTTACTTATTGTACCACCTTGACAACAGTTTTTGGTTGTCAGCAGGATAAACATTGCAAGATACAAAGTAATCTTTAGGAGCCACACATGTCTTGATGTGGATCATTAAATGAAGTGCATAGATGTGGTAGTTTATATGTGCCAATAGGAATTAGTCAAGCTAAATGTTAGCACTATACTATTCAAAGAAAATTTTCTTTTCTTTTCTTTTTTATAAAAATAATTCTATTGACCCCAATTTTCGAGTAACCGTAGGAGTATAAACAATATGTTCCACAAGAAACCTAATCTGTTCTTGATTAGATGATTAGTGAGAAAGGATTAGCATTATCTTAATTGTGCAGTGCTTAAAACTTATGTGAAACAATGCGGTCCAACTGCAGCGGTATGCCGGAAGAGAGAGTCTAAGCAGAGGAAGTATAGGGAGAGGGACGAGTCTAAGCAGTAATAGTACAGAGAGGAGATGGAGTAATCTAAGCATAAATAGGATGGAGGGCATGGACATGGAGGAGGCTAGGGTGAGTACAGGGAGGAGTGGAATCAAAGGGAGTCTAAGCATAAATGGGATGAAGGATATGTACATGGAGGAGGGCAGTGGGAGTACAGGGGGAGAAGGGGAAGCAGCAGAAGCGGAGGGAGCAGTGGAAGCAGCAGAAGGACTAGCAGCAGCTGAAGAGGGAGGAGCAGGAGCAGTGGAAGCAGCAGGGAATAGCAGCGGGGAAGAGGAAGCGGGGGAAGCAGTGAGAGGAAGTTTTCAAGATATTTGTTTGGGGACGTTCTTGGTGTGCCTTCTTTATGCATTGTGTTTTAGCCTTTCTCTGCTTAAAAACAAGGAAACAAGTCGATAAACGGATGGGTTATGGATGCTTCTTTCGTTTTTTGATCAGCATGGGATGGTAAACAGCGCCGGTCAAACTTGTAAGGAGAGTTTCCATAGATTTGATAAGTATCTCAACTTCTGTAATTCAATCATCTCGAGAATTCTGATCCCGGTGCTTGTGGTTGGGCATATGGTATGAAAATATTTGATCTCAAAGAGTGGAAGAAGAGAAACATCATAGGAATATATCACCGATAGCAGGAAATGAACGAGGATAGGACATTGTGGATGGTCGGCGTCTTACCCCCTGGATTGGTCACTTTCTACAATCTGACTAAATAGTTCGATCAGAGGTGGCATCTGTTTAGACTCGGCTATGATCCAGCACTCAACCGGACAGAAATGGACAATGCAGCAGTCATTCATTACAATGGAAACTGTAAACCATGGTTGGATTTGGCAGTCTCCAACTATTTTGTAAATCTACGATCAGTCTTGAGTGTATGCATAATAAACCAATCAAAGAGAAGGAACTTTGCCATGCAATTACATTTCAATTTGTCGTTCCTGAGAATTGCCGACACAGTCTCGCAGGTTAGAGAACTGTCCTCCAATGGAAGATGGCATGAAGTGTTAGTCCACTTTAACAAAGCGAAGTGAGCAGGAATTGAAATCACTGAGCCTTCCATGATTAATTCTGTTGTCATAGCGTCGTCAAAGCGTCTTTCAAAGGTATCCAATAAACAAGGGAAGTCCATCCATGCTTGTGTGCTCAAGCAGGGTCTCGACAACATTCTCTTCCATCAGCAATTCTGTCATGGATTCGTACATGAAGTGCAGGGACTTGGAATCCGCGTTGGGCACCTTCCGGTCAATGCAAAGCAGGGACTCCGTGTCGCAGAATGTGCTCACTCGTAGGTTTCTTCATCAGGGAAATTTGGAATGAAAGTTGTCATGATTTCGGCGAGCCCAAGTTGATGGATTCGAACCCAATGTCTCCACTTTGGTACTGGTTCTCCAGGCGCATATGTGGATGTTGATATGGAGCGAGCAGATGGACTTTCATATGCTCTTGAAGTTCATCAATGAGTGGAGTGGGCACATTGATCTCGATTCAATCTTAGGAATGCAGAGACATTATGCAAATGTGCAGGGATAGTTTGTTCAAAACAGAGATGAGCATGAAAAGGCACAAGGTTTCAGGATGTACCCGGACAAGATATGATGAATTATGATCACCTGACTTAATGTGAAAAACATCAGATCAGCATTTAAATTAGGGGGAAAATCTCTCCTTCCCCCGCCAATGAGGTGTGTTGAGGCCGTCAAATTTATCACTAAAGGATGTATCAGTGAGCCCAATTAATTATTGGAGATAACGCGTTCCATTTTCTTTTCTCACAGGGGATAATTGAGGCAAGTCCTGATGAATGAAGACATGAAGCAAAATGAAATTGATTCAACACAAGAAGGGTATATCGTTCCTAAATTAGTCCAATTCAAGTTTGAAATGCAAGTAACATGTCCCATCTCTTGTAGGACAAGGTGCACATCAACCGCGGGAGCGACGCCTTCTACCAAGTTGGCATGCTAAGGCCATCCATTTTGTTGTAAAGGATGTATATCGTTCCTAAAATGATTTCTAGTCAAGTGTGGAAATAACATGCCCAGTCTTCTAAATGTCTCTTTGAGATGAGCATTTGAAAAGAGCAAGAATTGAACTTTGTGGATTATCGTATGCAGTAAAGAAATGTTTTTCATAAATAAAATCAAGGCCATAGAGACATTTTTCAAGCAATCCTGTCACTTTAGGTGATTTATGTCATGCATATCATGCATATATCCTTCATAATATTTTCCTAACATGTGTCGCCTTCATTCTTGATAGGAAATGTCATACCCGAAGAACAAAAACACGTGAAGGGTAAATTGTATTGATTCCAATTTGCTGATTTTGATTCTGTTTCTGGCATGATTCTCTTTTCCTTTGATTTGGATTACATCAAACACTTGTAAGAGGTGTGGTACTATTCTGATTAGTGGTTCTATTAACGGTTACTGATGATTATAACACAAGCTTGTAGGATTTTTTAGTAGGAACTGACAATGATAGTAGATGTTCCAATTAAAAAAGCTAGCACAAATCGAGAAAGGGAAACAAATTACTCGTACTTTGAGCTGTTCGCAGTGATATGCTTCTTTTTGGATCATAACCATGAGGAGAAGAGAGAGCAGGGGGGGTGCATTGCTAACTTGACAGTACCATTTGCTTTGTATCATCTATGTATGATGAGTTGCCGAGAGATTGTCTCCCCTCTGGTTAACAGAACTTGTTCTTCACATGCAGAGTCTTGACCGTATAAATATGTCGGCTTTTGGAAGGTACAAATGCTCAATACTAGACATGCAAGCTAGGTTGCTGTTAGACACGCTGGGGAAGAGTATTGAGTCTGCTTTGCATTAGTAGCTGAGCCATGGCAGGCATCCAGTGAAATGTTTCCTGGAATTGATCCTTGTAGGAGATATGCGAAGATCAATTTGTTGGAGATATGCGAGATATGCGAAGATCAATTTGTTGGAGATATGCGAGATATGCGAAGATCAATTTGGGATCATAATTGATCTATAGTATTGTTTCAAAAATCAATATAGAATTAGATTTTGTTTTATTTGATTTCATGTATTGGGTCTTATTTCTTCTTTAGTTATATATCGATTGTATTATATTAATAGGAGTGTATTCTTGTAAAGGACAATTCATTCAATACAGAATACAGATTTCTCCCAAGTTTCTCCCTTTTCTTTCATTTTGTAACAATCCTGAAGCTCTTGCCGTTGAACTGGCACTTGTCCCAACTATACAGGTACTTTTACCTTCATTTTGATTTTTGCTCTTAGATCTCCTTGTTGTGACATGGAAGTTTGAAATGCAGATCTTCTGGCTGTGTTTTTGCCATGGCTTGAGGCCGTTATTTTGATGACCATCTTCATGTCTGGTTTCTAAACTGAAATTCCTTTATGGGCACTGTGATGGTGAAATTTATTTACAAAAGATGTAGGACAAATAAGCTTTTTAAGTAAAGAAACGTAGCTTTTGCTGAAAAAGTGGTTGCCCAGATATCTTTTGGCTTTCAAATGATGCTATGTAATAAGTATATCAAGATTGTGAAATAAATGACTATGATATATTCTTGCATAGAGTTGTCTTAAGGTTGCATTCACTGTCAAATGCCATGCATTTGTCGCGTGCCCTGCAGCTGTCTCCTCCCCATGTTGTCGACCTTTTCTTCAATCCAGACTATGGCAGTTGACTTCAGATGAAACAAAGATATGATAGTAGACATGTTTCTGACAGTCAAAGGTGTCTCACACGCTTATGTTGATGCAGTTCTTGATCTGGTTTCGCATTTTATCACTAATTTCATTCAAATCGTTCCCAAACCACAAGAACATAACCACAGTCAAAAGGCGCCAGCAGCGAATACAATTCAGACATAATAAAAAATAAAAAAATGCGACGCATTGTCGAATCAACGCTACACAATTCGCAAACCTCCCCTTCCCCCCCAAGCCTGAATTCAGGCATAATTAGGCAGAAACGCGAGGCGTTGATGAATTGACACTACACGATTCGCAAACCCCCCATCAGGCATAAGCAGAAGAAACACGACGCGTTGACAAATCGTCAACGAACATTACCCCCACAATTACCAAACGAATTCGAGCCACGAATCTACTCCAGATCATCTCCAACCCAACGAAAACCAAATTAACCCCCACGAAAGCACGATTAAACAGCGCAGCTTGATCCGCAGAAACCACCGCCTCCAACCCAATCCGTAACGGACTATCAATTAAACAAATTTGAGGAATTCCTCTCAGCACAACCGACCCAGGCAACAGACATATTTTTGAAAATAAAAGAGAATGTAACGAAAATGCGTCAGGATAATCTAGCATAGTGAAGTCTCCAAATCCATTTAATCTCTCTCACACACTTTACTTGGCTTTCTAATCGACCCATCAAAAGCTAATTAGGTCTTGCAATGGTGCTTGGCCTTGATTGATGGCGCCGCGAGGATGGGTGGTCTTGACGTGACATGACTCACGTCCGTGGGGTGGTGCTCATGCGGCTCTCGGTGAATCCAAGTTAATAATTGAATCTCTCTGTGAAGCTTTATTGAGTTTGCCTATGGCCAACAATGCACCCAAAGTACAAGTTTCCCCCCATACCTTGGGGAATTTCTCACGCCACCATGTCAAACATATTACTCGATCTAGTCTTTTTATTTATCATTGTGGATATATGTTACAATGGTTATCTCTCAATGTTAGTAATTTCTTTTGGTTGGAGTGTTTTTCAAAATGTTGTCTCTAGGTTGCCACATACAATTTATATTTTAACAGTGCATATAATTTAAGATTTTTTATGGTATAAACCTTAAAAAAGAATTGGGTCTTTTGAGTTGACTTGATTAACTATGGTCTTCAGAATAGTTTACAATTTTGGGAATGCAGAAGTTCATTTGTTGCTTTTTTGTTCCTTGTACCCATGAGTGACGGAATTCTTAGAATTATAGTTGATTTTGAGGTCAAGGATCAAAGATCGGAGAGTGAAGATCGGAGGATTTTTTAGGTCAAGAAAATATCTGCATCTCATGTAGATTGGGTAGGACTTGAAGATTTATGTAGCAATTGTTGTTTATATAAGTGTGTGGAACTCGAGATGTGATACGTATAACCCAATATTTGAGGTTGATGGACTATCGCAAATTCATACGAGAACAGCACCAAGGAGGGTGATCATCAGAAGGAACTTTAACTCAAAAGAGAGAGGGTGAGCCAAGCGAGTCCAACTGGGGGGAGGGTATTGAGTTTGTGAAAGCCCACAACTTAGTGATAATGGTGGCGGCGGCGATGGATAACCGGTACCAATATGCTCAAGCATCTAATGGTGGAGATGGCACCAAGTCTTGGGGCTAGTATAGGTGGGTGACTTTGGAAGTGCTACCAATGGCCAAGACTAAGTCTAGCATAATTGCTAAGTTCGCTCATGGCGGCGTCGGCAATAAATCACAATGACTATGAGCAAGCAGCAAGTGACAACATTGTTTTGAGTCCGACAGTAGCTCAATTTGTTCTTTTACTCTCTTTTTCATATCCTCCACGCTATAAATAAGGATTTGCTTATGGTGCCGAGAGCACAATGTTGAAAGCCGTCGGTTCATTTTTATCATAGTACGATACAAAGCATTTTGAGTTACAACATCTCAATGATAATTACATGAAATAATTATATTTACAATCAAATTCACATTTGACACATTCATTAATGTGTTACGTAACATGACGCTTCACGTCTAAAATATGAATTTTCACACATTTAATTACCCTTCTTGCCTAATTTGAACTTTGATTTAGCAAGAAGGGCATTTCATCTTCAATTGACCAGAATAAAGTCACTAACACGTACATATTCTAATCAATCTGCATTGTCGAAATGGCTTCATCTATTATCTCCTTAAGTTCCTTCGTTCTTTGCCTGGTCAATGCAACGCATTCCTGCAAGCACAGCGACATTTCCCATACATCACATTAAAGCTACCATTAGGACTTTTATACAATTTCTATATGAAAGGTGTTGAAAGGTATACACCTCATATATATAGTTTTTCCCTTTCTTTCCCTGGGATAGAAATAGATCCATTTTAAAAACCAAGGAAATGAAAACATTAAAATGGAAGATCAACCAGATGGGCCAAGGAACTGCCAACATCCTAAAGTCCATTAATCCTGGCAAATAACATGTGTATAATCATGTATATAAAGCAGATACAGTTGCTCATCCAATGTGCACTACATTACTTCATACGTTTCAGGCTATTAGCTCTTGAAAACACCCGCACCCTGGATTGTCTTGTCATCCGTTGAACCACCATTTGCAAAAGAAGCTTATCAACTTCCACGAGTTCTGGAATGTTCTACATGCCACATTGGGCTTGTCCACTAAGCAACTACGAGTTAAAGAACTCAAGATCCGTCTTTTGCATAATTAAACTGACTGGAGTACAGTTAGAGCAAGAATGCAGTTGACTCAACAGTATGAAAGCCATTAACCATTTGATCCCAATCGCATGAAATGGGGCCTCTAAGTACAATTCCCAAACAATCAATGAACAAATAAATGAAATGGGAACAAGGAGAAAATAACCTGAATAGCCGATGTATGTGCAAGAACTGGTCCACCTGGCTTATAGAGAGAGACAAGTTGACCAGATGAATTCAAAACCACAGTCATGAACGTTTCCATTATGGACTCTTCTTCGAAAGTAGGGTCGGCAAGATGTAGTTCCTGTGAAGAATGCAAGTCAGGGAAACGGAATGCTTTTCTACAAGAGTTTTCTCCTCACTTTGTCGACAGGTTCTTTATCCAACTTTTCACCCTCAAGTTCCTCAGAGACCATCACCATTCTTCCTTCATCATTCAAAGAAACCACCGGGATATGCACTACAAGGTCCAAAACAACACAATTTTTCAAGTGATCGTCCAGGAAGTGACATGAAATCCCCAGAAGAATAGAGGAAAAGGAAACACATGGCATCGATATGAGGATGCAATCTTTGGTACCACACTGAAAGAATATCAAAAGTGAGAGCGTAAACAAGGCATGACAGATCAGCAAAAGAAAAGGAAAAAGCCTTTTGAATGTTCATCAAATGAAAAATCATTGTTAGTAGCTAGATCTTCCTTAAATCATAAGTTTCAACCTGAATTATTGCACTGGAAATCCAAACATCTAGGACTATGTTCAATAGAATCACAAAACTTCTCAAATTTTCAATGAAGCCCTTTAACTTCTTAAGAGATTGCATGAGCAGTTAGTTTGTATAAGACTGGTGCTCTTATCTATCTCATTGAAGAATAGAGGATTATTCAACTGGGTCTTCCTTTATTGGTAGAAAAATGAGAAACCATGAAATGTTTAACGTCAATGGCTTTCCCGGTCAGATTTGAAATCAGGCTAAGAGCACAAAGGAAGATTTTGTTGATCACCATAGACTTTAGCAAAGGCAAGTGGGATGATTATGACTCTTCCTGCCTTAGGTGATTCATATTGCTTTTCTCGGTCAGCAACTTGTACCAAGTATCTCTTTGAAATGCAAATCAGTTGAGCTAAAGTCCATTCATAAGCAAATCACCTTAAGCATTTATTAAGCTAGAGCTATCTGACATTCATAAGCAAGTCACATATCTTTAACAATCATAGACAACTGCAATTTGGAGCATGATCACAACATGTAATATATTGAAGATCCACTTTATATCAACTCACAAAAGTCATCAACCAAGTGGTAGAATAGGCTATGCAAGAAGAAGAAAGCCAAAAATCAAGTTAAACAAAAATGCCAGCATCTAAATTGTAAAGGATGAAATATTTTACAATGAGAAAATGCAGCAACCGTTGAAGCAAAGCAGCATCAAAAAGAGATCCATCAGCATCAAGACAATATATATTCTGCAATACATGAAAAATAAATGTAAGCAAGAACATTTTGAGGCAACATGTATGGTATTTATTGAAGTAGCTCTCCCAGCAAAAAGTTGCCCCCAGTCACAAGGTCCAAAGATTAATGCAGCTAAAGAGAAAACCCTGCACTCTATCCTAAATTACGCATCATAACATCTGGCATGAAGTATTACCAGGTACACCATCCAAGCTGCTTTTCCTTTGATCAGGGATAGCTTCTTCAGATCAATCATCCCAGAGCTGCAATAACCAAATGATTACTGATTCCAGCATATGAATATTAACCAGCACATGACCCAAGAAGGTATTAAAACATAAAATTGTTTTAAGAAACTGCAATATAATTGTGCGAGAATTAAATGACACAATGACCAGTGCCAAAGGAAGACAAGAAAGCGATAATCATGGACTTGAGAGAAACCTTCTGACCAATTTAGTAAGGTATGTAGTATTAACTATAACAGCATCCTTCGATGATAAGCTACTACCTTTGAACCTATGGGTTATTTTGTGACACAAATTGATCGTAAGGGAATATATGGGGATCTGGACTTGGTAGAACCTATAGGAACCCTTCCAAGTGTACTCGCAAGGTATCTGCAACTAAATTGAAGCTGTGCTGAGCCAATATCTCCATGAAGTGTAGGTTACACTGAAAAAGTGAATGGTCTTTCCTCCCCCTTCCCTTCAGGAAACAAACTAGCATTTGAATTTGAATGCTTGGAAACATGCTAGGAAAGCCAGAGCAAAGAAAAATCAATGTTTTCCTGTAACCAAGAGCAAGTTTACTCTTCACATAATCTCTATCCTGAATACAAGTCTAAGTGATAACAAATCCTCTTAACTTCTGTGGCTTTCAGTAAACTTTCCAAAGAGTTATCCCACTTTGTTTATTTGAGAGTTAGCAGCAGGCTTTACAGGGGCAAGATTGGTGCTACTCCATATAATCTGTGTAGACTTATTGCTACATGATCAAGTGACTTCCTGAAATTTTGCTTCAACCAAAGAGTGACATTACTCGCCTATTTAGTAGACCCAATGGAATTTTCCATACTGAAAACAATCAAAAAGTTCAGTCAAAATTGTCACAGGCACAAGGTGGATACGGTTTAGAATTTTATGCCTTTCATATACATTAGCAAGATGCCCACAAATATACAGATGGAAATACAACAAGGTATTGTTAATAGCATATCACCCTTCCGCTGAAGCAACAGGAGAAAAATAAAAGATTCAAGAAATCAAAGCAAGCTGAAAAAAAAAAAATGGAACTTTACCAATTTCACATGCCTTAATAAAGAGTCAAAAAGTTGCTTCGATATCACTGGTGCTACCTCAGCAGGCCTACCTGGCCAACATATAGGGGGCATATGAAACTCAACTGCTGAAAAATACAAAGTCACATGCCAGCGTCAAAGAAACCCTAGAAAAAAGAAAAGTGATTGTTGGCTGCTTACCTATACTGCCATCTTCAGGCGAATCGACAGGAGTCATGACTTCCATTTTTATAGCAGCCAACATTATCTGTGGAAAATATGATTGCGTATGTTTTAATTAAATGTACTCGTAAAAGAGCAAACCCTATAAACTTCACAAGAATAACGATTTATGTCCACCTTAAATGATTCAAACGTGTGCAAAAGGTAAACATCAAAACAAATAAAAAGGAAGAGATAGAAACTATATGTCGGTTCAGCTATGAGTACATAAATATGCGACTACTTTGAACATGCTGAACTGCAGGAGTATGTCGGCATATGCATCACATCTACACAAGAGACTGAAAAGGGGAAAAACTCACGGTGGAACCAATCTTTGCCAGTGCAGACCCATCAGAGGATGCAACAGCCCCTGTATTATCAATGCTAAGCAATCATAGGAGGCATACAACCTGCGGGGGCTAGATGAAGGAAGGGAAAACAAATCACCAGATAAATAAAAAGCTAAACAAACTGACCAAGGGACACAATAGTATCTCTGGCTTTTTTCAGGGGTCTGGCATTGGGCCGTATCGATTCAGAGAGATGCCACTCGTAGTAGCGAAGAGGGAAGAGGCGTCTGAAAGCATTGACCTCCATCTCGGACGACCAATCTCCAACAGCATTCGGCGTCCCCATTTCTATGGCTATCTACAGATGGTGATTTCCGGCAAGGAGAATCGAGATTAAAACTGTGAATTAAAAAGAGGCCATTAAGGTTAGCCCCATATATGTCCCAACTCTTTACAAAAATTTGAATTTTACTGATAAAACACTAAAATTTGTCCCAACCCACGAGCAAGGTGAGAGCAACCATCTGGTTTTCTCATAAAGGAACGGTTTTTTTTTCCTCTGAGCAGCATTTATTCAAGCACACTAGACATATACAGGTGAAAAGTTTCGACGAAGGACTCAGAAGATAATAAGGCAATCTCTCAGCATTGCATACGGTTCAAAAGCAATAAAACAAACAGGTGGAGATGGTGCACGAGCAGAAGAGCAAAAATGGAGTCTTTCGGAACAAGCACCAATCTCCGAAGTAACCCGGCTGTTACCTGTAAGCTCCAAGCCCAGCTCCGATGCCGGTAGCCACAAAGAGAGAGAGAAGTTAGGCTAAGAGCAAGAGCAAGGTCGGCGCGAACAGGGTAAAGAGGCCTGCAGAACAAGACGACGGCGAGGCAAAATCAACTGCCAAATTCTCTCTCTCCCCCCCCATTTTAATTTTAGCGGAAGCCGCATAAAATGGTGAGCTTTTACAAAATATATTCGTCAAATTGAACTCTTTTTTTTCCGACCAAAAAACAAGTTAGTGCTTTCGCATCATACACATGCGGATCCAAATGCTGACGTGATTTTTCATTGATTAATTTAAGAAAAAATTAAAAATAGTGACATGAAGTATTTTCATTTTCTCAAGTAAAAGTCCAAAGTGGATGTCGTTTTAAATAAATACTCAAAGTGGTCAAATCGTTTCAAATAAGAACTTAAAATAGAACTTGTTTCAAATAATGACCCCAAGTAAGCATATTAGTCTCAAAAAAAGGGTTTAAACTCTTCGATTGAAAGGCATTTTTATCTTTTATCTTTTATTTTTTTTTTCTTTTTTCTTTTTCCCTTTTCCCTTCATTGGCCATGGCGAAGAGAAGTTGGACTCAAGTGAGGGCAAGGGTTGCCCTCGCCAGTGTCGAGCGTCAGGCGAGGACAACCCTAGCTGACATCGGACAAGGGTCACCCTTGCTCGACTTAGGCAATGCCCTTGACAACCTAGGCAAGGATTGTCCTTGCTCGGCTTAGGCAAGGGTTGCCTTGGTCCAATGCAGATAAGGGTCACCCTCGTCAGATTTAGCGAGGCTACTCTCGCTTCACTGGCAAGGGCAACCTTCGCCGAGCATCAACAACCATATCTGAATAAGGGAAGAGGAAAAAGAAAAAGAAAAAAAATTAAAAAAATATAGTTACAATTTTTTTACCAAAGTACCCCTTCTCCGATGGCTAAAAAAGTCAGCCTTGGTCAAAGACCCTTATTTGAGATGATTTGGCCATTTCATGCATTTATTTGAAATAATTTGACAACTTCAAGTTTTTATTTGAAATAATATCCACTTTAAACTCTTATTTAAGAAAACTATAGCATTTCATGACTTTTTTGAAATTTTCCTTTAATTTAATTACAATTGTGGAAAGGAAATGGTGGAAAAATTACAATAAAAAAAAACCTAGAGAGAGAAAAAGTGAGTGTGAAACAAAGAGAGAGGGAGAGAGGGTTGTCCAAGCACTGTTGAGGGCTGGCAACCCTCACCGACTAAGGTGAACTGATAATGTCGTCACCAATTGAGTTGAACTTTTTTTTTTTTTTTTTTTTTTTTTTTCGGCTAAAGAAAGAAGGGCAAATACCACAAAAAGCCCCAAATTAGGTCAATTGTGACATAAATACTCCGAATTTTTTTCATATCTCACAGGTTTCTAAACTTATTCATTATGACATAATAACTCCCCTTTTTTTTTGTCAAGAAAAAGAAACTTGAACCTAAATTATTTATTTCAATTCTGTCCAAGAAATATTTATCATGTTAGTATAAGTTTGGAATTTGTATATGTTATAACAAATTTGAGGTATTTATGTCACAATTGACAAATTCAATATTTTTTTTTTATGATTTTAACCTAAAAAAGAATTGGACCCAAATAACTATGGTCTTTGAATAGTTTGAAATTTTGGGAATGTGAAAGTTCATTTGTTGCTTCTTTGTTCCTTGTACCCACGGGCAAGGGAATACTTATAATTAGAGTTGATTTTGAGGTCAAGGATGGAAGATCGGAGACTGGAGGTAAGAGGATTTAAGGTGATTTGAATATTGAGTCAAGAGAATACCTACATCTCATGTAGATTGGGAGGGACCTGAAGATCTACATGGCCATTTATTGATTTATGCAGCTCGCATTTCTTGAAGATCTGCACGCAAAGTCACTTTGGGCAAGGGTCATTGAGGGGTCCATGCGAGCTAATGTCACGCCGTCGACAGCCATATTGTTGCCTATACTCTTTTTTCTCTATCTACATATGTGTGAACGTATGGGCATTTTTATGTTAAGTGATGAAGGTATGCTATCTGAACAATGGATATCCATCCATAAGAACCTATACTACTAAGCCATGGACTTGAACTAGGAGATCAAAAGACACGCCCAAGATCTCGTACGATGGAACTCATGATTATGGACTTGAATGAACCCATTAGCATCAAACATTTTTTTTTATCCCTCATTGGACGAAATAAAGATATTTACATGCTTAAAACACAAAATACTAAACCTGCTTTGGCTGAGGAAATGCAATTATATTTCCTCAAAATTCTTCAAAATTTTTTTACCAAATGGGGCTAAGGACGTATAAAGTAGTTTTCAAAATCCACCGTTGTTGTCAAATGACACGTGGCAGCTAAGCGCCCGTATTTTTCCCTTTTTTTCAAAAAATAATTTTAATTTTATTAATTTTTAATCTAATTTAGTTTAAATTTAACTTGTATTTTAACAAAAATATATTTAATTAGTCGAAAATTGGGTGGCGTTGATGGAACTCTCCTGCTTTGCACGGTCCACAAATTTGAGAGCCGTGAAAAGACAAGGTAAGACAATTGCCAATTGATTAGTTGTTACAACTCATTTAATTTATGGTTACTACCCTGAAAAATCCTAAATTGATACACGTATAATAAATTTACTGAAGATTATTTTTTTGACCTTGAAAAATCCCAAATTGATACACCTATGACAAATTTATCCTGACTGATCATAAAAAATCATAAATTGATACATTTATGATAAATTCACCTCAAAAAATCCCAAACGGATAAATTTGTGACAAATATATCATTTGCTAAATTAGATTAATACCACAAAAAATCACAAAAATTGTAAATTGTGACAAATGGAATGTAAAATCATAAATTGATATACCAGTCAACTGTCACGTGTCATTTAACTTAATAATTTGACAATAAAATTTAACGAAAACTAATAAAGGGTAAATTTGTCACAAGTGTAATAGTTTGGGGTAAATTTGTCAAAAGTATACCAGTTTGATATTTTTGGTGGTCAAAAAAATAATTTTGGGTAAATTTATTACGGGTGTATCAGTTTGGGATTTTTTAGGGTATTATCCTTTTAATTTATCCATTTACTTTGACTATATGAGTCACGATAGGGACTTTTGACAAGATAAATGAGGGTCACAATCGGCTGGGGACGATTCTAAGTCCGTGACAAGATAAATGGGGGTCAATCGGCCAAAGTGTCACAATGCGCGAAGTCACAACAATCGGCCAAAGTGTCACAATCAGCGAAGTCACAAAAATCGGCTGTCGTGATTTCGCGGAATGTGACACCCATTTATCTTGTCAAAAGTCCCTATAAATGCACGGAGTCGCAACCCTCCTAATCAATATTGTCTGTCCATTTTGGTCTACACATGAAAGGAAAGACTAGAGAGAGACGGTAGATTTCGGGAGGCTTTGCGCAAACGAGGACGCTCGCTCGTGTTGCTCCTGCCCTCCTCTGCACTCATCGACGTCGCAGCTCCAGCCCGTGAGCGACGACGACGGCACTGCCCCCCCACTCCCGACGCCTGCTCCTCACCGCCGCCGCCTTCTTTCTTCCGACGAGCTGCTTTTCTGTCGGAGCCGCGACGACCACCTCCGACGGCACTGCCCTCTCCTCCCGCCGAACCTGTCTGATGTCATTCCCCTCTCTCCAAAATAAAAAAAATAAAAAATGCTCCGTCAAATTTGGGATTTTGAAGCTGAGAGCCTCTTTCTGTGCTGCATTTCTTTTCTAGGCCTTGATTTCTTTTGTTCTCTTTTTTCGCTTCGCCCGGCCCGGCGGGAGGCCATCGTGTCCATCGCCGAACCTAACGAGCTGCCGCTCCTTCCCACACCTCCAACTACCGGAGACGACGCGAGTGCTCTCTGTCCCAAGCCGCTGTTGTTGCATCATGATCTCGAGCCTGTTTTCGTTCGGTCCGCGTCCCTCGTGGCTTCGTCTTGCGTCGCTACCCCCGGCCGAAAGTCACTACCGAGACGAGATGAGACGAGCCGCGTCACAAATCGTCGGCTATCCTTTGCCAGGGAGCACAGTACTGGTCATCGGTCGAGCCGATTCCGATGAAGCCCAAATTTGGCCCTATTATCCTGTGAAGTTAGGTAAGATCTCGTCCGAATTTGTTTGTGTTTTTGCATGTGATTGTGCACTCTGAGCAGAGATCCCCTTCGCTAAATCTATTTGCACACGCCTTCAGCTGCTTTATGATCTTTTTTCGTGTCTGTGTACTGACCACTTACCATTAACAAACAGTGTATTCCCGAGGATCTCCGTCTTCATCTCTGTGTGCTCTGCTGGGGAAGCATTCCAAAAACCTCAGCTCACTTCCTAGCCCGGCCACGCCACACCAAGTTACCAATTTTTTGTTCTCTTCTGGGGAGGGAGAGAGAGGTCTGGAAGATATGGCACACTCGAAGGCCAAAGCCTTTGAGTTCGATGTGTTCTTGAGTTTTAGTGGAGCGACTTCACAGACTTTCTCAATAGAGACTTGAATAATGCCGGAATCCACGTATTCAAGGATGAAGATGCTATCAAGGTGGGTGATAAGATTGGTGAGACAATTCTACGAGCTATCGACAACTCCAAAATCTACATACCCATCATCTCTCAAACTAATCTGATCGTGAATGGTGACTCATCGAGCTTGAACACATGATGTACAATGTGTTTAGATCAAAAGGCAAAAAAACGATTTTCCCATCTTTTATAAAGTGGAACCTGGGCATGTCAAACATCGGACTCCACGCCCCAAAAATCTTTCCTCCGAAGAGGCTCTTGCAAAGGTTGGTCAAATCAAGGGATGGAAGGTCGAGGAGCAGCAAAGGTAAAACTACCTCTATAAGATGCCTGCCTAATTCTTTTTTTTTTTTTTTTTTCAGGTATAAAACATTGTCCTATCAAATCATTTTTTTCTCCTTTTTTAAATGCAAAATTTGAAAACTACCTCCAACTGCGAGTACTGCTCCTATTGAACTTTACATCCTCTACTCGAGACATCGTCCCTAATATTACAGTTGTTATAGCTACTGCTGGCGTAGGGAATTTGTCACGGGTTTTGGGGTTATTCAATTTGTCATCACCAAATTGCAATGTTCAATGGATGACCTTGAATTTGTCTACATTTTCTCGGTTCCCAATTCTCCCCATTACGAGTGCTGAAAATCTTTTCCAGGCTTAGCTATAAATGCTCAAATTTTGCTTGGGCATTATGTGGTAGCCACTAGGTAATTTCAGCGGTTCATGTACACCACCACCTATAGAAAAACGCATCTGATGAACTGAATTCTACTTATTTAGCCTATACTTGTTATTCAGTGTATTTAGATATCCTTTGTAACCACATGTGGTGCATGGGTATAAATTAAATCTAATCAACTAATGAAAGCGCTTTTGTGTATGGCAGCCAAGCAAAAATTGTCGATTTGGTCGTTCGAAAGGTTTTGGAGGAGCCAGGCAGAAAAGATGAGTCACAGACTGAGCCAGCAGCGAATTCAACTCAGGCATAAACAGAAAGAAAAACGCGTTGCATTGACGAATCGACACTACGCGATTCGCAAAACCCCCCTTCCCCCAAGCCACAGCCATTAGCCCGACAATTACCAAATGAATTCGAGCCATGAATCAACCCAGATCGTCTCCAACCCAAATTAAATTAACCCCAAGAAAACACGATTAAACAGCGCAGCTTGACCCGCAGAAACCACCGCCTCCGACTCAATCCGTAACGGACTAACAGATAAACAAATTTGAGGAATTCCTCTCTGCACAACCGACCTAGGCGACAAATATTTTTTTTGAAAATAAAAAAGAGAATGTAATGAAAACGCGTTCGGATAATCTAGCATAGTGAAGTCCCCCACATCTATTTAATCTCTCTCGCACACTTTATTTCGATTTCTAATCGATCCATTAAAAACTGATTAGGTCTCGTGGTGGTGCTCGGCCTTGACTAATGGTGCGGCAAGGATGGGTGGTCTCGATGTGATGTGACTCCCGTCCATTGGGTGGTGCCTGTGCAGCTCTCGGTTAATCCAAGTCAACAATTGAATCTCTCTGTGAAGCTTCATTGAGTTTGCCCATGGCCAGCAAAGCACCCAAAGTACAACTTTCCCGCCCTACCCTGGGGAATTTCTCACACCACCATGTCGAACAGATTGCTCGATCTAGTCTTTTTGTTTATCATTGTGGATATATGTTATGGTTGTCTCTCAATGTTAGTGATTTCTCTTAGTTTGATTGTTTTTCAAGATATTGTCTCCGGGTTGCCACATCAATTTATATTTTAACAGTAGATATAATTTGAGATTTTTTATGGTACAAATCTTAAAAAAGAGTTGGGTTTATGAGTTGACTTAATTAACTATGGTCTTTGGAATAGTTTGCAATTTTGGGAATGTGGAAGTTCATTTGCTGCTTCTTTGTTCCTTGTACTTATGAGCGATGGAGTACTTAGAATTAGAGTTGATTTTGAGGTCAAGTATGGAGGATAGGAGAGTGAAGATTATAAGATTTAAAGTGATTTGGAAAGCTGGTCAAGAAAATATCTGCACTTGATGTAGATTGGGAGGGACTTGAAGATCTATGTGGCAATTCTTGTTTATATATATATGCATAACCCCATACTTGAGGTATCGATTATTGCAAATTCATACGAGAACAACACCAAGAAAGGTAATAATCGGATAGAACTTTAACTCGAAGAGAAAGAGGGTGAACCAAGTGATTTGAATTGGGGGGAGGGTATTGAGTGTGTGAAAGCCCGCGACTAAGTGATAGCAGTATCACTTATGGCGACAATGGCAGCCAGTGCCATGATGCTTGAACATCTAGTGGTGGAGGTGGCACCAAGTCTTGGGGCCAGTATAGGTGGGTGACTTTGGAAGTGCTACCAATGGTGACGACTAAGGCCCTGTTTGGTTCAGCTTTCCCCTTGGGGAAAATATTTTGTGTTTGGCATGTGTTTTTGAATGCCCATTTGCCCAATGCCAGCATCCCCAATGCGAAAGCCCAATGCTAGGGTGGGGCCGCTTTGAGCATTCCCATTCTGGAGATGCGATTCCGAGTTACTGCTCATCGTCTTCTTCACCGCCCATCTTCTTTGCCATTCACCCATCTTCTTTGCCATCCGTCTTCTTCTTCGCGGTGGGCGACGCTTGGCCGCCAGGGCGCCAGATTTGGCCGCCGGGCTCAACCGAGGTGGCCTAAGGTGGGGCGACCTTAGGCGTCACCTGGGTTGCTCAACCTCAGGCGCAACGCCTAAGGTCGCGCGACCTGAGGCGACGTCGCCTGAGGCCGCGCGACCTCAGGCGAGCCGCCTCCCTGCCATCGCCACCACCACCAGCAGCACCACCACCACTAGCCGCTCCCCCACGATCACGCAACTGCATCTCCTCCTCCATTTTCTTTTTTTTTTCACCTGAAAATTACTTTGCAGAATATACACTTCCAAACACATTTGCTTTCAGAGAATGTCCATTCACTCACGGATACTTGGGGAAATGCCATTGGGAGAATGCAAATACCTTTGAAATAAATGGGCTTTCGGAAATATTAGACCGTTTGGTAAATTATAGCATTGAAATGCAACTTAGCATAAACACCGTTTGGCAAAATTCATATTTGTAATTAGCTTTTGTTATTTTTTATTTTTTTAAGTCTGAAATCAAATTCCGACGGCCGGCCACCGCCGGACGGCCAAATTTGGCCATCACCGAACCGCCAGATTTGGCCTCAAGACCGCTAGATCTGGCCTCGCCTGGTCGCCTGTCTCGCGTGCGACAGGCGACACCGCCTGAGGTTGCTCGACCTCAGGCGAGGCTTCCTGGCGGCCAGATCTGGCCGCTTGCGGCTAAGCGCCGCCCACCGCAAAGAAGAAGACAAACGGCAAAGAAGAAGGTGAACAACGAAGGAGACGATGAACAGTGACTCGGTGAACGGTGAAATCGCATCTCCAAAATGCCCCATGCTCAAAAGCGGCCCTACCCCAAAGATTGGGCTTTCAACATTGGGAATGCTGGCATTGGGCAAAGGGGCTTTCAAAAACACATGCCAAACCAAAGCCCCTGGGAATACCCAACCAAACACCCCCAAGTCTAGCATAATTGCCTGAGTTCGCTCATGGCGGCGCAATTATGCTAGACTTATAATTAAAGTCACTTTTGATAGTGTTACGCAACATGACGCTACAAGTCTAAAACATTAATTTTCACAAATTTAATTACCCTTCTCACCTAATTTGAGCTTTGATTTAGCAAGAAGGGCATTTCATCTTCAATATGCTTATCAGTCACACACATTTGACATGTTACACATTTATTAATAATGTCATGCAATTTGATGATACACAATTAAAATATAAAATATATGGACATAGTTATGCTTATTGATTAATATGATCTTCAATTTAGCGAGAAAGGGTATATTTATGTCCAATGTATGGATTAATGTTCACGAGTATCAATCCAAATCAAATACTACTTCGGATGTGTTTAAAAAAAACCACGGGGAAAGCTTTTGGGGAAATGTAAATAATTTTATAGGTGAGAGGGTTTTTCCAAAATGTAAATAACGTTTGGTAATGTATAATCTAAAACATTAACTTTAACTTAGATATCATTTGTAAAGGATCTTTGCTAGGTTTTTTTTTTTTTTTTTTTTTTTAATCTCAAACATTTCCCGGCGAAACTCAACCCCAAATCTGGCCGCCACCAACACAAGATTGCCTTGCTGCAGCCAGATCTACCGTTGCTGGTGGGCCTTGCTGGTGGCCCACTAGTGGCCTGAACCTGGTGACATCAATTGAGATGTGGATATTTTTGAAATTATAAACGACAAACGAAAGTAAAGTTGGAAGGGAAAATGTGTTTATACTTCGGAAATACTCAAAATTCAAAGTGCTTTTGAACTTTGCTTTGGGCCAAAGATTTAGAGGATTTCGGGACCGCAACAAAATTCTCCGGAAGGAATCCGTCAGAACCGTATTTGCACTTCTCTAAGAACAATTTTCAAAGCCCAATGGGCTTTGAGAAGGTGGTTTCCCAGGCCCACACTTCGCCGTCAAACGACACGTGGCGAAATTGGAGGGAGAGTTGACGGGGACTCCCCCGCTCTACCCGGTCGACGAATTTGAAGGCCGCGGCCTCACCGACCAAGCCCAACCCCCCCCCGCCCCCACGTTCCCTTTCCACGCTTGACTAACGCGTTGCTGCTCCTCAAATGCCCTCCCCTTTCTCCCCTTATTTACCCGAATGCCACCCTGGTCGTCGCCGTAATTTCGGCGACTCCACGAGGGCCGTCGAGTCCAAATGGGGGGGGGGGGGAGAATTTGGGAATCGTCATCATGGTAGTGTAGCGCAGGTGCAGGTACGGAAGCGAAGGAAGCGAAGCTTCTCTGTAACTCTCTCTCTCTGTATAGCGCGTTTTCGCGTTCTCACCTATTCGGGCGATCGCCTCCTTTTGACTTCGTCGCGATGGAGAAGAAGGACGATCCGACATTTTCCGGGAAACTGCTCGATTCTCGTGTTCTTCTGACTCGCTACGCGTGAGGGAATTTTTGCTCGGATTCTGTCGCGGACGGTCGCGGCATTCGTGATTGCGGTGGTTGGGTAGGTGCGTGCGTCCTTTCGCCGATTCCCCTGCGCCCGTCGATCCCCGAAGTAGGTCGGAATTCCCTCTTGATCGACGAAAACTCGGGCGTCTTTTGATTGAGCTGCTGCTTTCGATTGCTTGAACTGGGTTCTAGTTAGGATTTTGCGGCTGGTTTTTTTCTGGCGAGTTTTAGGTTTCGCGCTTCCTGAACCGGTTCGTTGCTTCTGCAATGGAACCAGCGTTAATTCTGTCTCGATGAGCAATCGCGCTGTCCTACTCCTCATTAGCTTAGCTGCGGGTTTTTGAGAGATGATGCCGGAGATGGGGTTCCATTGCGTGTTACGCTTGCATTTCGACGGTGTTGCCACTTTCCATGGATGAGGACACGCTAGCGCTTCAAGTTAGGGTCTTGGTTTGGAATGAAAATATATGTTCTTCTAAGCGTAGCCATTCGGTTCGGTTCCGTATTGATGTTCTAGCAATTTTGAGTCTTTTAGCTGCCGGAACGTGGTGGTTTCTGTATCACCTTTCTATCAGTTTGCAAGTTTTAGATTATTCCACTGTTAATTGGCTGACGAATAGCATCATGCGTGGTGGGGCTATACGTGACTCCTGGAAACTCTTTTTCACCAGAGATATGGGCGCAGCTTCTTGTTTTTCCTCCATTACTTTGTTTAATAAGGGATACATCATTTCTTAAATTACGAGGAAGAATGAGCGGTTTTTTTACTTCTTTTGTGATTTAGAATAGATAATTACTCATGTGCTTGAGCAGTCAATTCAAATTTATGTCAGTCCATCTCATGTTTCTCCTTGCCTTATTGATTGAGTGGTGTTCTTCTACTTTATCAAGATTAGATTGTGATCATGGTACCACTTTGCGAAGTGAATTTAATGAAATTGGTTTTTATAGGTTGATCTCTCGTCATAATCAGTTCTTGCGGATTAGGGTACAATGCGCGCACCATCCTTGCTTGCACAGTGTTTACCTGGGTTCACGCCCCATGACCGTGGGAGTCAGAATGTGCCATCTATTCCGGAAAGAGACTTAGGCCTGCCTTCTCCAGCTGTGGAAATTCTTCCGTCCAAGGTAATGTATATAGTCTGTGGTATATCTGATGGTGAATTCAACCAGTGAACTTAAAAAGGTTCACTTTGTGATGCTTTATGACGCCTGAATGTTCTCTTGTCCAATGTGCAGACAACTCATCCTTACAAATATGCTGGAGAAAGTGTCGACATGCAAGGTCTTACCATGTTTAAGGTACTTATGTGGAATTTTTCTTTTTTTTTTTTTTTTTTTTTTTTAATAAGCAGGTATCTGCCACTTATTAAAGTTGTGTCCATGGCATACCTCTTTTATGTATCGAGCATTGTCTGTTGCTATCTACCTTGTCAGGGGCATATTCATATTTTCACAAATGTGGGTGCGGATTTCATTAGGAAGTTCATGCATGTGTAAACTCGCAAACTATGAGCAGCTTAATCTCTTCTATGTGCTTTAGTGCCTAGCAAAAAATCTTGGGTGGATAACTTGAATGGAGCTATGACTTTGCTAATGTCCTCAAGGTTCTTGTTTGTGGTTCAAGCTTTTGAAGAAAATTATTGTGACACATTCTTGTTATTATGACAGGGAAGGGTTAGTGTTGCTGACATAATTGGATTCACAGGCTCAGAAATGGTATCGTCGAAACCTGATGGTATGCACTTTAAATGGAACATTGTGGAGTTGACTGGACATATTCTCAACACATTTAAATTTAGTACAAATTAAAATTAACATATTGGTGTGACTGGAAAATGAAGTCGTGCATTTGTCTGGGTGTGCAGGGTATTTGAAGTCTTGGGACAATTCTATTGATCTCGTCAATGTTCTCAAACATGAGATTCGGGATGGACAACTGAGCTTTAGAGGCAAACGGGTACTTGAGGTAATTAACTTCTAGTATGTTTGAGCTATATGGGGTTCTTGTGTGGATATCTTCTAGACCTTAAGTGCTTAGAAGTGGACCTCTATCTTATTCGTAATTGACAAGTCTCTGGATTTTGGACAAAGATGTAAGTTCTGGATGTCGAGCAAAATGTATGAACTATTTGTTTGAGTGTCGCCTGTGGAAGGGAGGGGAAAAAAGACATAGTAACAAATTTATCAATTTGAGGCTGCCTCCACTTTTAACTCTTTGTTCTTTCCTCTATGCCATTTTCTCATTTTGAGGTCACAGTAGCTTTCCGAATAAATCATTAAAATAGCAAATGTTTCTGGCTGCTGTCTTATATCAATTCTTGTTTTTTGCGAATTTACAGCTTGGCTGCAGCTATGGACTTCCTGGGATATTTGCTTGCATGAAGGTACATCCTGTTGTATGATGTTTCTCTGGGTAAATTCATTCATAATCTGTTGATGTGGGGAATTGATTTTTCGTTGTCTTGGTCAGCTTTTAGTTAAAACTAAATGGTTTCAGAGCATTGGCATAAAGTACTCTCTAGGAGCCCGCCATGAGGAGTCTAGGTTGAGATTAAGTGGATGGCGTCTGGGTTGAGATCAAGTATATTAAAAAGATGGTCTCCTGATGAGTTACAGGGGGTGGAGGAACTCATCCCAAAAAGTTAGCTTGCCAGGAGAGGGAACCCCATCCATCATGATAACTATTAGTTGCCCAATGTGGGATCTTGCCTGCATCGTCCTCCCCCTCTTTAGGATTCTGGGACCTCGGAGGACAGCTCTGAGGATGCAACATGGGGCCACCACCAAGTGATAAAGTGCCAGAAGGTGCGTGTCCAAGAAGTGGCTTTGATTCCATGTTGATGTGTTCGAAGGGATGGAGGAACTCATCCTGAGAACTAGCTTGCTAGGAGAGGGAACCTAACCCATTACAAACCGCAGAATATCTCATTAGTTGCCCGATGTGGGACTTTGCCCACATTATCTCTCCCCATTTAGAACAGCTTAATTGCTTATAAGTTTGAACATTTGATTTTGGGCAGTATGACTTTTGTTAATTCAAGCAGTGCTTTTGTGCTTATAAAGATTGAAAGCACAATACTGAATAGATTTTGTTTGTGTGTAGTAATCTTGTTTCATAACTAAAGAATTTTCTATTTGGGTTCTCAGATAAATTAAGGATAAATGTGAAATAATAACTCCCCAAGAAGTTTTTAAGGTTTTGTGGGTGGACAATTGGTGAAGATTTTGAAACCTTAAGCTATAATAATGAATGATAAAAAATGTCTAAGGGGGCAATTGCCCCACATTGTTCAACGTAAGTCCATTCATACTTCCAATCTTCTTTACCAAGCTCATAATTGATACTGAACTTAGCACCAGCTAATTTGTATTTACCATAGCACCCTTAGAAAGTTAAAATATGCTGTAGACTTTTTTTTTTTTTTTCCGGGTATATCCATGAGTTTGCACAAGGTGGAGGCATTCAATTAGTTTGAATTCTCTATAAGCTTACCCCATGTCTAAGATTTCTTACTGTGCTATGTGTTTAATATACTTAATTGACGCCACTAAAGAGGTATGATTGCATGCGTCAAATGCCTTGGTATTTTCTTTTTCCTGCGGAAGCATGTGTAAGGGAGAACATGCAAGAGAATGTATATAGAAAAGTAATCATCCATTAATCCTATTAAAGTGTTATTCTAGATCACTTCTTAAGGGGATTTATCATGACACTGCATCTATTAGTTTAGGTTTATTGGTTGGTCTCTGAACATTGTATTAGAGCCATGTTTCTACGTGTCGTGCCCGATCTATATAAATGAACAATAACTGAGTAGTCCGAAAGAATCACATCTCATGATGACACATGAGATTCTAGATAACTAGAAAAGCCCCATTTTATTGCAAACATTGGATTTGTTGCATTCTCTGCAGAGTACACTCCAAGCGCCAATTAAGCTTATATACTACTCACCATGGAACACTAAATTTCCATTATTTTTTCACCTTGATGACTTGCCTTTTTGTTGTTATTAATTAGAAAAATATAAACAGCATACCTTATATTAACCATTTGCATACCTCTACTTTTGAAAATACCAAATACATACACGAGTTTTACCTTTGGAGACAACGTTGCACATGGTTATTATCCTGATTTACGAAAGTACAATTTTCTTTTAAAAAATGCCCATCCTCACTAAATTCTCACTCACTGAAAACACTCAAAAAGGGCGATTTGGTCTTTTTGATGTGGGGTTTTGCTAAAGGTATATAGATAGTATTTGCAAAAATTGAGGCATGTAAGTAGTCATTGGATCAAAATTGAGGTCTTTTTTTTTCTGGTATTTTCCCTGAGTAGTTATATTTTATTTTTCAAATTTTGTCATAAAATAAATGAAAAGCAGATGATTGTGCAAATCTTGTATGATGCTTGTGTTTCTTTGTTAATTATTATCCAATTTAAGATAAAATAGCTATTCTTGTCATTCTGTTTGCACGACGCCTTATTCATGTCTTGTTAAAGCTTAATTTAGGTATTGTTCCCCATTGTGTATTCAATGTATGTCCTTCATATGGTTTCTCTCAGGTTTGCACCTAGAGGGGTGCTAAAGTGCTATTTGACATTGCTTTTTACGGGATTTGACCTTGTTTTCTCCCTTCACCTAACAATTGAAGCATTTAAATTGGATTTTGTTAAAACCTCATTCACCTTATTTTGCAGGGTGCTTGCACAGTGCACTTCCAAGATCTCAGTGCAGAAATAATACGGTGCACTGCCATACCTAATGTGCTTGTCACCCTTGAACAAGCGAGGGAATGGCAAAGTCGACAGCCAGAAAGCCCCCTGACTCCATCAAGACAAACTCTTGCTCCATCTGTGCATTTTTATGCGGGAGATTGGGAGGAACTCCACACGGTCTTGTCCGTCGTAAGGAGTGAAGGTTCTGAACCAACCACAGGAATGCATCTAAGCTTTTCAGAGGAGGACTTTATGGATGGGTGCAGTAGTCAGGAGGGAAGCATTGTTGGGCAGGAGATCTCCTCTAGGCGTTCAAGGAAGCTCTCAGGAAGCCGGGCATGGGAGAGGGCTAATGAGGCAGATCATGGAGATGGTGGTTATGATGTCATTCTGATGGCAGAGATTCCATACTCATTAACCTCTCTAAAGAAGTTATATGCACTTTTAAAAAAGGTCGGTTCTTGTTTGCTTTATGGTAACCATTTTTCTCCGTTAAGCTACCTGAATGAGATGGCTTTTTATGTAACTTCATCTACTCTGTGCTCGCTGCCCAAGTCCCATGACTTGTCCTTCTCCTACCATATGTTGGAAAAGGGCATGTTTTCTGGTCATGGGGTTTTTGCCTCTCAACTTTTTCCTTACTAAGCTCTTTTGCATCCTTCCATCTTAGGTTATTTTATTTACCGTCTTTAATGTCTTTGACAAAACAGTGTTTGAGACCTCCGTATGGAGTAGCGTACTTGGCTACAAAGAGGAATTATGTCGGCTTCAACAGTGCCGCAAGACACCTTAGAAGTTTGGTTGATGAAGGCGGCATTTTTGGAGTGCATCTTGTCAAAGAGATGGCTGACAGAGATGTATGGAAGTTCTTTCTCAAGTAAAGACGAGGCAGAAAGTATTGTGTATCCCAATTATCGACACAGAAGTTACCGAACTTGTATTGACATTACTCGGTATATGAATGATGTAAATGAGGATATATCCCAAAGCTTTTTTTCTCCCAAAAAGCAATAACAGAATTAGAGTAGCAGATACTTAGCGTGCATTAGATAAGTTTGTAACCTGTTCTCATATTTCATTGATTCTTTTGTCCCCTGCATTTGTTCCCTTTAGTTTGTAATTTTTAAGGGACATTTGTAATGACTGCAAATTAATATTTCATTGATGTTGTCATCCATGTTTTTGGTTGTTTTAGGTAGGGCACTCTTGGTTAATCTGCTTTGCCAAGAGAGAGAGATAAGGGGGGAAAAAAACGTGTGCCCTAGCGGTGCTTTTATGTTAAATCTGCAATTATGCATCGTGACGCATTTGTATAGATTTGTGTGGTCATACCTACTCTATTAGACGAATCGAGTTGTAGCGCTCGATTGGGGTCATACCTGCTCTATTAGATGAAGCAAGTCGTAGCGCTCAATTGGTGACAGAGTAACAAATTGGATTGGGAAGGCAAGGAGTGATTGCACTAATGAGTTACAAATGATGAGCGAAGCCTATTTAAAAATCCATGGTCGCCTGTGCCATTTTCATGCGATGATTCCCCTACTTAATACAAAAGAATATTATAAAAGGAGAGAAGGTTTGGCTGCATTGGGTTAGCAGCGTAGCGTACAAGCAGCAGCCACGCAGCTGCATTGGCATAGCAGGGTCGTGCGGAAGCATCGTTGAAGGTGCAAGCTGCGGCCAGGCAGTAGCGACAGAGATCTCAGGGCAGCAGCATCGAAGCTGCAACTGGGCAGCATCGAAGCATATCTCACGAAACGAGGGACTTAAAGGAGGATTAGAACTAGACAATGAAAGGAAAGAAATTTATATAAATTCTGAACATGGATTTCAAACGTTGCACTTCCCAAATAAGAGACTTTCAGTGGAAGCTGCGGAACTGACTACAGAAAGAAGAAAATCGGAGGTCACTTTACATCAAATGCAGCTTTAGTATGAGTATGAACTACTTGTGCCAGCTTAGTTTTGTGTTAATCTTCTCCACACCATCTTCCCACAATGCATCAAGGTCAAGATTGCCATGACATAAAGAAGAGGAATTCCAACCAAGCAACCCCCAGAAGCGAAATTCACCAATGTCTGCAAAAATGCAAAAGCGCAAAAGATTAGTAGACTTCAGAGTTTGAGAAACACCAGCTCTGTCCCCTCTCTCTCTCTCTCTCTCTATTCACTAGCAAGCCATTTAAAAAGTATTGACATCTTCTATGTATTTAAATCAACCTAAAATCTAACAATCCAGCTATGTTAGCAATGGTGTTATAGATTCCATGTAAGTTTACATCGTCCAAGCAAATCACTATAAAAACAAAGTTAAACTACTTGTTCAAGTAAAATCACTATTGAGAATGAACCGACACTTTATTCCATTTCTTTGGTCTGTACATGCAAATATCACCTGCATCATGTGCATGTGTCCACATCCATTTCACTTGCCTTCGCAAGATCTATAACAACTAATTAAGTTACCGTTATGAGCATTGATACCCTTGGGTGACTCAAATCTAGTGTATTATGAAGCATTCAGTATGCATCCAGCATAACGATATTCAGATGCATATACAGGAGTGCACAAACTTGTTGCCTATCAAACTCCAAAAACATCTTTACTTCTTGTCATGGTTCCAGTACACCATTACATGAGACATTCATGAAACAACTCAATCGTAAACAAAGATGTTCACACGACTCCATCAACTCACATGAAAGACATTATGGCACATACAGACATCTAAACATAGAGCAGGCAAGTTATGCACTCCGTGAAAATAGATATGATCTGTTGACTAATTGCGAGGGAAACAAAATCAGAACATACAATAGCCAGAAGATAAAGTAGTAAATACCATCAATGCTGCCACCATATGAACAACAGGAACAAAAACTTGGTCAACTTTATTCTGTTCTGCATACCCATTGAAGGCAATAACCATTGAGAACGTATGAATAGTGACAAAGGCAAGAGCGATCAATGCTGCCAAGCACAAAAGACTAGTCAGAGAAGTCTTATCAAGAAGAGCCCTACTAACAATCTTCTCGCAGGTTCTGATTTTCCGACCCTGATCTGTGGCTTGCCCTATTACTTAACAGAGAATGATCACCCAGTTATGCCAGCCTCCTTTAATTTCTAAAAATCCCCAACTTGGTCTTAATCTGCAACCGTTATTTATAGGCTCCCAAAAGCTCTCGCAACATATATGGGCTGAACAAATGAAATCAAGACATATGATCTTGAAGTAAACATTCAACTTACCAGAAACGAGGAAAAATGGCATCTTTGAGCACCTATCATTGAAGAACGTAGCAGGACCAAAAGCTGGTGTCAAGAGGCTCAAGCAAAAGAACACAGCATGAGCCACACCATGGCCTAAACCACCAGCTGCATGAGGTTTTTAGAAAATAAAATTTGCAAAAAGATCAGAAGAGCTATCGCATGTCTCTATATGCCCGCAACAACAAAAATGAAAGGATGCAGAGAGTAAGTAGCACTATATCCATGCAAATAAAAAAGGTAAGGGATTCAGAAGCAGCAGGACCACTCCCAACGTTAAATCACCAAGTACACAATGAGCACCTATAAGCAAAAAGGAGCTCATGATAGGTAGATTTATTTAAAAGGGAAAAACGCCTTCAACACATATGACATCTCCCAGATCTATAAAAATGGTATAAACTTCACGACATCAGCTTTTATCATTATTCAATGACCATAACTCACCAAAATATATCTAAATTACTCTCACAGGTTCAGTTGCTCCTGTGCATTGAAAATATGTCATCCTCACAAGAAAGCTACATAAAAACTTTATATAGAAAGGCACCGACAGGTTACCTACCCTGGAAAAAATTACAGAAAGAGGTTACCAAGCCTAACGAACTATCCAAATTAAAAAGTGGGCAAAAAATAGCTTTTATAAACTGTTTAACTCTTCTTTAGGATTAACTGGTCGAATCCTTTCCCCAGCCACCCATCAGGCTAATTGATCATCATGGTGCTATTAATGCTTCCATTATCTTATTCACTAGCAATGGGAACATGAAAAATTATCCAGATTTCTAGGCCAAATAATTATAGCAGGATAATTCTAATGGCTAATCTTCAAGATCTTGGCTTTTGGCAGGCCTAAAATCGTAACATGCTGACTACAAAGCCCATTATACGTGTTTATAATGGATCTCGAAATTAGCAAGCTAAGTCTCCGGGTCATCTCTACTATCGACATTTTGATGGTTTAAGACAATCTGTATCAATTGCATAGTCATGCATATTTAAAAGGGTTTTGGAACTTAATTGACAAAGGAGTTTGATCCATAGTTGTATCTCCAATGAGAGACTTTCAATGCTTCTTTTACTTCTAGATTTCTCCATTGAGATAATTCATAGCACAGAAGGTGCACAACAAAAGCTTATCATGGCCGCTGAACAAGGACTCACTTCTAGATTCATGGTAGGATAGAGATAACACATCAATCTTCTTCTGGCAACAGCAGGTCACCCAACAAAAATATAATGTGAACAAATAAAAAATGTTGAAGGTACAAACTGGGAAATAGTAATTGAGGTAATTTGCAATTATCCCTAGATAAAGGTGACACAAAAGATGACAACTAGTGCGGTTAAAGCCATAATCCTATGTATTCATTTTATACGTAAAATATGATAACTAATTGCATCACCAGCATTGCTATGGGGGCGGCTCTCGATTGTAGCTGTGTTCTATTGCTGTGTGTGAGGAGAGAGAGGGCAAGGGAAAGGAGTGGGAGAGAGGTTTGGGTGTGCACGAGGTCAAATGGGAAGATGTAAAATGTAGGTTTTGAAATATAAGGAGGGTATTGATATGGAGAGCAAAGTTGAGGATGGTTTTGGCAATTATCTCCTTTTTTATATATCAAAATCAGATATGATATTTCTAAATTAGATAATGTTACATGATATTTTTGTAGAAGAAAGTAAGAGGATGAAAAGAAGAAGAAACTTGTGCAACAGGGCACGTCATTGGTTCAAAGATAACAATCATCTAACTGGTCTTGATCAATAAATCCCATCCAGCCTGGAGATTTTCTGAATATCTTTTGCATTGCATTGCTGTTATATGAGCATGCAATAGCATGCTTAGAAAAAATAAAAGGCACTATTGGTATGGTTAGATCTACAAAACGAAAAGAGCAACCTTAGAGCTCACCCAGTGCAATCTGCATCTTGTCCGTAAGAAAAAGGCAAGGCTTTGAGACTCTGTCAGCAAAAGCATCCAGAATATCTTCCAGCCTCCTACATAAGTACATTAGGAGAAATTTAGAATGACTATTAAAGCAGCCTCAAATTCAGCCAGTTATTCTCCAACAAGAGCAAGTACATTCATTATACAGAAGCATATGCCAGTGAACTTAAAAACATGCAAATGGATAAGACTGACCAACTGACCAACCCAGAATGGAAGATAATCTCATTACTGGTAGTTGGCTATAGAGGATATTTACCTAAGCAGAGAAGCTTTTGAAAGGTAATAACAGGCAAAGTTATCTCCAGTTTTTTTTTCTTTCACTGTACTGGATATCTCTAGTTTTCTTTAGTATAGTGCAAAGTAAAGCGACAAACACAAGGACTTGTACAGGATATCCATATATCTGGAAACAGCGTATCACAAAACTCCCGAGAAGTCCTTTCAAGGATTTTGGAGAAGAGAGGGTTTGTGTTGCATAAATACAAACAATGAAGAAGATGTATAAAAGTGGTGCCTTCTGTAATGGTACATGGAGGGGAAACAAAAGATTCCAAATAACTATAGAGCTCTAAAATCCACAATAATTCTTTTCCAATGCTTTCCAACAAATGACAACGTGCTAGTAGATGAATATTGTACAGAACTGAATGCAAAACTAGAATTATGGAGGCTATCTAAGAATACAAGGGCTTTTATTTGTCAGTTAAAGACAGTGCAAGGAGTACTATTGTGGTATACAAAGAGATTTAAAACAAAGATATGGTAATAAGTGAAGATCAGTAGACACAAAAGAGCATCCAATAGTGATGTTTTTGTTCAGACAAACGAGATGGCTAAAAGGACTAGATCCACAATATTTTCAGTCTTGAAGAAGACAGAGTAGTCATACAACTATCCCTTGCCATCATGAGAAAATTGTGGAAACAAGAAAGATAGTCTTTACACCCCCCCCCCACCCCACCCCAACCCCCAAGGGAGCTAGTCAGAAAGACATTTGACAATAGGAAAACTTCAAGAAAAAAATCACGTGAGAAGATGCACTTTCCAAATAGAAAGAGAAAATGGTAAATTCCCTCAACTTTTCATCATAGATGAAACAGATTTTAATTCTCGAAACTGCTCATTTTTCTGTTCATCGAATACACAACGTGGTCATCAAAGACCCAATGTTTTCTCCGAAATAAATATTCTTGTTCTGGTTTTGAAGGAGATGAGACAGACTTGAGTGCGCTAAAGAGACAGATTCACAGGAAGATTAAACTTTATACTTTTGAATACTCTGTAAATCAACTTCAACTTCTTTCTACAGTTGGAAAATACAAAAATAACCAGGTTTTGAAGCCTTCTTCAGCAACGGTTTTACCCTTTTGAATTCCTTAGAGATCACGGTGTGCCTACTCCATTTGCAGGACCAATAAATCAGGTGGACTAAAGGAAAGTCAACATACAAATATTCGAGGTGTATGGGTACCAATGCTTTCTTTTCCATAATACAACAGAACTGTTTACATCTTAATCTAAACTAGAAATCCCATATTGCAAATGGACAGAGAAGAACGTAAATGATTTGGCTAGGATATGAGTTTCTGGTGACAGAAGTTTCGTAATAAAAATATTCAAGTGCCCCAGGAACTTTATAAAAATATACTGAAATTCATAACTATACCAGTCAAAATATTGTAAAGTCAGGCTGCTTTAGCATGCCTGAAAAGGAACATAGAGGAAGAATAGGATACTTACTTGTAAGCTCTCCATAGAAAGATTCGAAGCCCTTCTTGAAATCCAACAGACGTGATTATAAGGATTGCATACGGCCACCATGTCGTTGAATTCAGAGGAAGAAATGCCCTCCACAATCCCGACAGCACAATCAGGCTTATAAGCCATAGAAGTGTACTGCACAAGTTTGAAAAGACCTGACTATCAATGTTTCATAAGACTACAAATGCACAAAAGAAGCATGTCATCTCAAAATATAGGAATTCTTTTTTTTTCCAAACCAAAACAATTTCCAGTTTGATTATCTCATTCTCTACCATCCCATTTCTGGTAGAACAAAACGTTAACTAATCAAGACAGGGTACAATCAATGTATACAAAAAAGAAGGTCATTGCCTCAGTAAAGCTTAAGAAAACAACAAAAGCACACCAGCAAGCAACACAAGATTAGCCAAAAGAATTCATTCTGCAACAGATTCGCGCCCCTCAAACAGCAGATCTAATTTCCTCAAATATTCATTATCCCACGGTTGCATTTAAACTAGAGATCCCAAAAAATTTGCACCGAAATTCACAACCTTACACAGATTAATGTAATAAAAAATGCTCTAGGAATGAGGTCCATCTTTAGACAGCAGCATAATCCACTCTACATTTACACAACACAATAACGACCCCCGGCATTGACAAGTTATTACGACTCACTCCCGATGAAAAAAGTTCGCTGATGCTACTAGTGAAGTCCCCCGCAGTTGGATAACTTAATCTACAAAGGCCTCATCAGTAAGCTCGAACCGACGACTTCAAAACCGAGCTCGAACGCGGAGAGGCACCGCGCTGCTCGAGCCAACTTCCCAGAGAATCGACCGCAGACTTCGACCTAAGTTACAATCGAAAAACTGACCGCAGCATCTTTAGACAGCATCATAATCATTTCTTCATTTACCAAACACTATAACGACCTAGTAGCGAAGTCGGACAACATAATCTACAAAGGCCTCGGGCAGTAGTCGACAATCGAAGCTCGAACCGACGACTTCACTCAAACGCGCGCGGAGAATCGAACAGCGAGCCGACGACACAAAAATCGACGATCGAGATCGATTTCAGCGATCGGAAACTTCGACCGAAGTCGCGATCGGGAAACCGATGGATCGGGGTCATCTCGGAGAAGGAATGGGAGGAACCTGGAGAGGAGGGTGAGGATGAGGAAGGGCTTCTTGGAGACGACGGAGACGAACAAGGCGAGGGACGGCCCCAGCGCTATCAACGCGTACCCGATTCCCGCTTCCACCGTCATCTCTCCTCCTTCCTTACTTCATTCCTTCTTCTTCCTCTTCTCTCTGTCTCTCTCTACTTCTTTAATCTAACATACTCCTCGGTAATCAACAATATTTCTCATTTTCAACTTACCAATTTATGTATATAATATTACCCCGAAAAGAATATATATATTATGTGCGAAAAATAACAAATTTCTTTTAATTGAGTAGATAAAATTCTTTACCTTCTTTTTTCTTTATGCACGACAGTTTTTTTCAATTATTTAGGTTTTTTTTTTTTTTTTTTTTGCACATCAGAATTGGGTTTTGATCGGGTCAGGTTTATGTCATAATTTGCATTATGTTGGAATGTTCGATTCAAGAGATAAATGAAATATCGGCTATTTAATGAACAAGTTTATTAATATAGCCTCATTAGGTATGAAAATTGTCTTTTTGATAGAATATGAAGAGTTTATATGTTGGACAATATTAATTTTTTGATTGGTTGTCTATTTTATTTATATTACTCAATAAGATGAAATTGAAATGGTATGTTAAAGACTATCAATATTGGTAAAGAGGGAGGTTATATAATGTTCTATCTCAACAAAAAAGTAAAATAAATATAACAATAGTGCTCTGTCTATTAAATTCAGCCAGTAAATAAGGTGTAGCTCTTTTTTAAAAAGAGAGAAAAAAAAATATAGCTTTTTGCCTGTTATGCCTCACTTAATTTATATAGTTTTCCCAAAAAAAAGCTAGAATAAATAACTACTTATAAGGTAATTAAAACCATTCAGGAAATCAAATTATAATGAATGTCAACATTTGCTGTCTTGCCTAACTAAAGTAACGTCAAGAAAATCTAACATGCCCTGCTGTAATGCTTTTAATTTTGATTCTGAAATATTAATTTTGTTCTCTTTTTTTTGGGTTTTAATATACTGTTTATACTTATTCTGTACTTTAGTCTTAATATTAAATATTATTTATTGTTTTTCTTATACCGGTTCTTTTTGCTTTAATATACTGTTTATACTTTTATAAAATTCTTTTGTACTAAGTAGGGGAATCATCGCATGAAAAGGGCACAGGCGACCATGGATTTTTAAAATAGGCTTCGCTCACCATTTGCAACTCATTAGTGCAATAACTCCTTGCCTTCCCAATCCAATTTGTTACTGTCATCTATCAATTTGATAGATGCTTAGCAAGCTATGTGCATCCTAGAGTAACTAAACTAGGCAAAAAGGTCTAGATGCTGACAAGATGCACTCACTAAAATCTTATCTGAAGGTAGATGCTTGTGTCATATTGGCTTTTCAGTGCATACTCATTGAAGACAGGCCATAGATGGCACCGTAACCTGCAAATTTCTCCATAGAGTGAGTGCAACAGTAAAAGAAGGTTTTGCCGAATGATGATCAACTCTTGCCAAGGACTAAATGGTGTCATGCTTGCTTCATAACTCCAATACATTCCCCCACCATATCATAAGAAAGAAATAATAACAATTGCACACAAACCTAAGACACAGAAAAACAAAACCAAAATTGGTTTCAAATTTATATCATCCAAAAAAAAAAGTTCCTCACACTCATTTCAATGCTTGCTAAGCAATTGGCTACATATCTGAAAAGGTACGGCAATCATTTCTAAAAGGGCAAGAAAACTCACTCACAAAGATGTATGCACCTGCTGCAACTGGAAGACCCATAGTAGTAGTCCCTTCTGGCAAAGACCACAGCTGATTCACACTGATGTCGATGAGCAACAAGGCAAGAGCTTCCCATTGTTAAAGAGAAATAATCAGTTTTGCACCTTCATTTAATTAGGCAATGCCAAAGATGTAGCATAGAAGAAGAGTATCACATAAATAAAATAGAGGAGACACTGACCTAAATTACAGAGAACCGACGTCTCATGACAATCTTTAACAAAAGTAGTCACCAAAGCCTACATGAGACATTTCATCAGGGTATTACTCAATGTGACTTTCCAGCTTAAATGCCAGAATTTGACAACTGAAGATATGATATTTTCATATCTATAATGAGCATGCCAGACAACTTACGAAGAGTAAAAAACCATATTTTGATTTGACAATTGAAGATATGATATTTTCATAGCTATAATGAGCATGCCAGACAACTTACAAAGAGTAAACAATCATATTTTGTGGTAAAGCAGACTAATTCTCGGGTTATCGAAAAAATGAGCAAGGAGGGGGCCAATTTTCAAGAGTATTGAAAGATCAAGCATTTTTTCCTTGGGATGTGATGTGCCATCAGGTTCAAGAACGATCCTGATTTTTGGAGAGTGATAGAAGTCAGATAGAAATTAAAGGCACCTTGCCCTAAAAAGAGCATCTTAATCATGGGAAGACCTACAATTGCTTTAAATGAAACATATAGCTGTAAATTGACATGGCAAGCATTCTCTGCTGCAATGAACAAGGATGACTTTCAAAGGGCAATTTAAAGAAAAAGCAGGAGAATCAATACAAATACATGTAAAGAAAAATCTAACCCACTTCCTTTACTAGAGATCTATCCAGGACTCAATGGACTCTGGCAAAGAGAACCGTGATCGTGCATTGAATAGGTGAATGAATTGGACAAAGGAGCTACATCAACGATTTGTAGATGCCGTGGCACAACTTGGTGGGCCAAACAATAGGTCATCTGATAATTATGTTTGTGTTATTTGATTTTTTGTGATATTCTGTTTCTCTTGATTCAGCTTTTATTTGTACTTTTATGATCAAGTTATAGAGAAGGGCATATAAATGAGGCATCTATTTCTCTATTCGTGATCCATGTTAACTTTCTAATCTACGTTTCGTTGCTTTCTTTCAGGAGCTACACCTAAAGGTATTCTTGAAGTTATGAGAGAGCTAGGTTTGATGAAAAATCAAGTTAAAAATCATTTACAGGTTTAAAGAAAAAACTTCTCCTCTATCTATTAATTTTAGATCTATATTAATTCTTTTATGTTAAGGACATCTTATATGTCATTCATGTTGAGTAGACACTTGTAATGCATGCAGATTTATCGCAAAAACCTGTACCCGACTCATCCTCTCTCGGTGCGTTAGTATGAAGTGGTGATTATTGTGGTCGATTGGATAGATATTCTTATGATGTGGATCTTCATCTTATATTTTTATGGTTCTTTATGATTTACTAATTGTAGGTGAAAATGAAGGTGAAGAAGCTACTAGAAATGAGATTGTAGTAGAAAATGAAGGTGAGGAAGTTACAAGAAATGAAATGATAGGCCAAAATGAAGGTGAAGAAGCTCAGAGAAAGGATTATTACTCGTGAGTTCATAGTTTTCTTTTTTGTTGAGAAATCCTAAATATGCAATATCTAGCTTGACATTACTAATTTTACTGAGATATAATTGCACTAGATTTTTTTTTTTCCAATCCTTCTATTTTTTGTATTAATCTCATTTGTTTGATTATAAATTTGGTCTTCCGGTAAAATTTGGTGTATTTATATATTTATCTCTTTTTAATTACCAACAGCTAAACCTTTTGCTTTATTTATGACAAAATGTTTGTTTTTTCTTGTCTACTAGAGCTTGGGAAGCTCTCAAATTGCGCATAGATGAACGGTTGAAGGCAAGTTCTTTATTTGTATTTTAGTTTTTTGAGTGATTGGAATAACATTGTTAGAGTTAATATTCTGACATTCGAGTCTTTATTGTAAATTTGACTTAAAATCTGTTCAAGCTAATCAGGGGCAGAAAGAGCTAGGGCTGCAGATTGAAGCACAACTAAGCCACTCGAAGGAGGCAAGAGAAAAGCGAAGGAGAATTGATGAAGATGGATCAGGCTCAGGGATTTGAGGTACAGTGGGAAATTTGATTTTGAATTGTGCTAAGATAAGTATCTATAGGATGTTTGAGCGTTTATGTTAATCTCATTCTATAGTGATGGTTTTATGTGATGGGCTTAAGGCCCGTCCGCTCATGTTGGGCCTGAAAGCCCGACCCACAATATTAGGGCCCATGGATGAAGGGGTACGTTTCTATTTTTGAGGGAACGTATATAAGGGATGAAAGAGAGAGACAAAGACACCCTTTGGCATAACGTACGTACGTTCCTCTCCCTCTCTCCCTCCAAAAAGACAACAAGCGCTAAAGGCGATGCCGTCTTCCCTTCAAGGCGAATTGATATCATCAGATCTAAAGGGATCAGAATTTCTTCCTCGATCTTCAGCATTGATGCTTAATCTGTGGCTAACAAGGTATGCTCGATTCCGTGGTGTGCTTTAGGATCGGTGATACATGTATTTCCCGGGCTTATCTTCCGCATTCGTTTTAGGGGTTCGATTTAATGTCGAATCCGGTTTTTGGGAATCCGAAAATCCCAACATTGGTATCAGAGCCCTAATTCATGTTTTCCCGACCCCTTTGATGTTTTATGATTGATTTTTCGCGAAAATATTCGGCCGACACGGATTGGGGCGAGAAATCCCGACACCCGAGCACTGTTCATCCTTTTTTTCGAGTTTCCGTAAGTCGAAATCAATTTCTGAAGGCATAGGGTGAAAGAACTCGTCGAGACGAGTCCGTCAACATGTCGTGCGCCGCCAAGAGACGCCGTATGCGCCCACACGCGCGGCCAGAAGCCGCTGCGCGTGGGCGTGACGCGCCGCGGCGCCGGCACGCCGGCGCGTGTGCGCCACACGCGCCGGTCGGCGAACCGACGCGTGCTGACGTCACGGTAACCGCCGGGATGACGTCATCGATGACGTCATCGCCGACGACCGTTGGCCGGCCGGTCACCGGCCGGCGACCCGACCCGACCCGCATGGAAGCCTGGCGCATGCCGCGCACGTGCCGGATGACGTCTGCGTGACGTCAGCCTGCGCACGCGCGCGGCACATGCCAATCGGTTCCCCCGACTGGTCCGACGACCGGCCCGACCCGTCGCCCGTTGACCGTTGACCGACGACTGTTGACCATTGATCGACGACCATTGACCATTGACTTTGACCGTTGACCCAAAAAAATAAAAATAATAAAAATAATAAAAAAAGGTTTTTAATTATGTCTATGTAGGTTATAAGTAACCCATTTTTTATTCTGCATTTGTTGCATGAATCATGGAAAATTATGTATTTTCCCTTATGTACATTATAGATTATAAGTAATCCATTTTTAGTTATGCATTTGTTGCAGGAACTATGATGCGTTATGCACGGATACCTGCAATCCCGAGAACGGACGAGGGAAGTGCAAGACTTAAAAGGCTGATGACAGAGTTAGCTAATTACCGGTGGCATGACGGTGATTTAGTATCACATGTGATCAGGGTCAATCAGATGATACATGAAATCATCTGGAATGGTTATCTTATGCCGGATTTTGAAAATGTGACGGCTTTGATGAATACTCTTCCACCTGAATGGCAAGCAGTATTAGATCGGTTATGGGAGGTCAACGTGGTCCCGGGTTATAGGAGGCTAGTGGTAGCTTTTGTAAGAGAGTAATATAGGATTGAGTTAATCAAAACTTCAACCCTTAGATTGAGCGCCACATGGCGCAGAGTGAATGCGCCTTGGAGGCGACATGAAAGCTCTCCAAAAGCTTTTCCATGGTTGGCAAATGTGCCTTCAAATTTCTCAGATATTTTGACTGATAGATTAGAAGGGACATTCCCTATTTATTTCTTAGATTAGTTTGAGATGTTTTTGAATCTCTTGATATACATGTTGATTTCGGCTGGTGCTTTTGGTCTAGAGAGGAAGTCAGCAAGCACATTTTTCTTTCCAGGAATGTGTTTGGTTTCAAAAGAGTATTTCGAAAACCATTCAACTCATCGAAACAGCTGAGAATTTGGAATCTGCTTCTGTTTAAACTTGGTCATCTGAGGGAAAGATGCCATGTCTAATTCTACCAAGAAGTGGTGGCCAATGAGATGAAACTCAAACTTTTTTATGCCATTTTTTACTGCTAAGATTTCTTTGAAAGTGGAATGGTAATGCATTTCGGCTTGGGAAAATTTTCCACTTTTGTAAGCACAAGGGTGTTTCTTACCATCAATTTCTTCAAAGAGGATGGCTGCCTAGTATTCATCACTGGCGTCAGTTTGAAGGATCATTTTCCCTGTTGATGGTATTTGCAATGGTGGGAGATTCTGCATGATCTCCTTAAGCTCAGCGACTGCTTTAGTCTGGGTTTTTCCTCAAGTTGGGGGATTCTTCTTTAGCATGGATTGCAAAGGGATTAGAAGCTTTGCAATATTTGGGACAAAAACCCTGAGATAATTGATTATCCCAAAAAATTGCTGAACTTGTTTTGTGGTGAAGTTATCCTCAGGGAACTTCAATAATTCTTGAGCAATATGTGACCCTGGATAGTATGTCCATTTGTTGAGATGCATACCAAGAAATTCAATTTCTGTTTGGGCAATATTCATCTTTCTTTGAGAAAGCATGATATCATGTTTCTTCACAATTTCGCAACCGCTCAAGGAGTTGACGGTGCAGGACTGTTTGTCGGGATGTAGAGCGAGAATATCGTCAATGTATACCGCCGCACTTGACAAGATTGGTTGGAATATACGACACATGGCCTTTTGGAAAAGGGATTGTGTTACCTTCAGACCAAAAGGAAGTACTTTCCATTGGAAGTACTGATTCGGGATACAGAATCCTGTTTTGGATTTGTCTTCAGGATGGATACCCAATTGCCAAAATCCGGCTTTAAGGTCGAATTTGGAATAAATGTGGGCTTTGGTTAAACCAGTAAAGAGAGAATCTCTGGATGGCAAAGGGAACTTATCATCTTGGAGAAAAAGATTGAGAGGTTGATAGTTAATTACCAGTCTCATTTTCCCTCTGTTTTGCTCGGCACGCTTATTGACATAAAAGGCTTCGCAGGCCCATTGAGAATCAGAGATTTCAATTAGGCCTTGTTGCAAAAGTTCTGAGCATTCCCTTTGAGCTAAAGTCGATGTTCGGCTTCATTCCCACATGACTCGCCTTGGTTGGATTTATGTCTTCATTCTTTTTGAAAGGAAGGCGAACAAAGAATTCTCGGGTTTTTCCATAAAGGATGGGAACACTTTTGAGCGAATTCGAATGGGATTCCGAACAAGATTCTAACAATGTTTGCATGATTGGATCTAATAGACTCATCGAATGGAAAAGAGTCTCGAATATTGACGAACTCGAGAATTGATCTTTATACCTAAGACCTTTTCCGGGAATGATGCGAAGCTAAGAGATTTGAGTCATGATGTCCCACCCAATTATCGATCTTTATTGGGGCGGTTTGATCCGAAGATTTTTGCGGTTATGGAACACCGAGGAAAGAACTGGACGATTCTGAGGAGTGGTTCGACATTTGTGGAGAAAGTATCTCCGAAGCCGAGTTGAAATATCGGATATAAGGAGTCAGAATTCTTCGGGAAGAACTTTGGTGTCCAATATTGAACAACTTGCTCCTGTGTCAATGAGAGCAATAACGGTGATGGGTTTGGCAAACTTTGAGGTGAGGATTTTTCTTGGGAAATGGGGAAAGTGAGTTTGGCTTGAAAATATGTCAAGGTTTGGTTCGAAGATGAGGATGATATATGAAAAATATCTTCGGACTCGAGTCCGATTCGATCTCACCTTTGGAAGTTTGGTAAGTGGGGATGACACAAAGAGTTTGTTCGAGATGGTTCTTCATCAACGAGAGAATAATGATTCAATATCATCATTTTCAAGAGAAATTCTGTTTCATTCTCAATGTGATGAATTAAATGATTCTGACCTTTTCTTGCTTGAGGACAATTTTTGGCAAAATGTCATTTCTGATTGCAAATGTAGCAACGGTTTGATTTCTTGTGGCTTGTCTGATCCTTTCTTTTGCGTAGGTATCGCCATTTCTTCTTTTTCCGGAAATGCTTGGACCCATGTTTGGATTTCTTTATCCAGAACTTCTTGAAATGTTTCTTCTTCTTGGAATACTTGCCACAAGTACCATCGCGTCTTGCCTGGAGCATTTGATTTTTAACTTCCGGCGAGAACAGTGATTCAAGGCGCTTGTCATCCGTGATGTAGGTGCGGACCATCCGGCGTTTTAAGCATAATTCTTCGAGGCATAGATGAACTTCTTCTGTATTTCACCCAAGGGAATATCTTGCACTCTTCTTTGTTTTCCAAAGAAAGATCTTTCAACCATCCGGGATAGTTCTTTAGGGATGAAAGTAAGGAAAACATGCTTGATTTGGATCCGCTCCAACCCGATAAAAAAGTGAAGCATCACTCGATAATGCTTATCGAGATGTTTCCTTTGCAAGGAGCAGCATCTTCTTTCGAAAAATTCTCTTCTTTTTATCTCTATGAGATCAGTGGGTTTTCCCACAAAGACATGATACAAGAGAGTAATGGCATGGCTGAAATTCGGTGACATTAGGAAATGAATCTGGTCTTGTTTTGAAATTGATTGCCACCAGAGTTTGAGGGTTCCTATGAATCTTGTAACAAAATTGTACAAGACATCATTCATATCATGGTTGGTGATGGACTGAGTATTCAACCAAGTATGAAATTCTTCAAGTCTTTCTGGCCATTTGTGATAAGGAATATCATCAATGGTGAAGAATTGTTTTGATGCCATGGACACATGGCAAGCAGGATTACTAGTCTGACCATTATCTGGGTTAGAATAGTTTGATTCCATCTCTTCATCTGGAGGATCACCATAAATATTGCTGAAGTTCGGCCCAATGGGGAGGGAATCAACTGTAGGAATAGAGAGGGATGGAGAAGATGAATAAGATGCTGAATCTGATTCAGTCTCAGGAGTAGTTTGCTCGACTGGGAGCAGGGACTGTTTTTCTGGAATGGCAGGATCAGGCTGTTAAGTATTAGGATCAGGTTCCTGGGTGCCTAAATCATTTAGAAAAGATTCTAATGGATTTGATAACATCATCTGATCTGGCCTTCCTCTTATAACAAGTGAACCTGATTTTGTAGGTGGTATCTTTTCTTTCCCTTTTTCCTTCTGCAAGGCTTTGAGGCGATTTCGTATTTCTACCATATCTGGTTCCCTTCTGTAGGGATCTTCTGGGATAGTGGCAAAGATAGACGTTTGTGGCGGTGGAGGTAAATATCCGGTTCTAACAGGAGGTGCCAATGGATCGAAAGGTCTGAACCTTCCTTCTTCAAGAAGCTGGATTTGCCTCTTGAGCTTTTCTATTTCAGGCTTTGGATTTTCAAGATAATGATACCCCAGATGTTGTCCTGATTCCAAGTCGTGAAGCCTTTTCGGAATTCGACAAGGTATCTTTTTGGTACTTTCATCATACCTTTGGAGATCTTATTGCACATTTCCGATCTTGGAATCAATTGCCTTGAAGGCATTGTTTTGTGCTAACAAAGTCTCGATTGCCAATTTAGAACAGCTTCAAAGCAGCGGGAGTCTTTCTTTGTCTCCCATGTTCATCCACATCGGTGGGGGTAGATATCTTAGGAATGTGACGATATCCGCCTTGTGGATCAATGAACTCTTCACGGCGGGAATGAGAGTTTAGAACTTTTCTCGACAAGAGGGGGAAAGTCTGTTTCTTGGAACATGGTGATAGAAGAAGTGGGAGGTGTTTCTCCGGAGCCTCAAGTGGGTAAGAATGTTTCTTAGCCCATTTTAAGATTGGCTTATAAAATGGGGAAAGAGCTTGTCTTTTCGAGGAGGAGATGGGGGAGGAGATTTTGGTGGATCCGGTGAAACTTGGGTCGTAGTTCGAATTCAGTGCTTTGGAGGTGGTGCATAAGAAACCATGAACTGGTATTTATCACACTCACCAAGAGTATCAACGGAGGGATCTCCGTTTAAGTATCTTTGGTACACCTTATCCTTAGGTTTCTTTCTCCGAGGTGGAGATCTTGCAAAAGGATCTACTTCGTCAGGGGAGTTTGTGCAATAAGAACATTGGCAAAAAGGATCCCAAAAACAATGACCATAGTTGTCTTTATAGTAATGGACAGGATGTCCATCACTATTGAAATGTCAAACAAGCTTTTTTGGATCTGGCTCGGAAATTGACTGAGGAACACATGGTTCAATCATGAAAAGGGTCTGGAAGATAGAAGGACTTTCTTCCTTTTCCTAGCCAAATTTGATGGAAATAGTTCCATCTTTTTTTCGTACGAACTCCGAGTCTGTGGACTGGAAAGGCTTGTTATGCTGGTGTAGCTTTTCATAGTTTTTGATCCAAGTCTCTGGAAGGAGCTTGGCCAATGTATCCTTGGGGATCTGTCTAGAAACATGGATGCAAGATGCCTGATCATTCTGCATTGAGATAAACAATGCATCTTCATTACCATTATTGAAGTTGAGGTCAAGAGCATGATTCTGCACTCGATAAACCATTTGGTAATGTAGGGTTGCAGCTACAGAGTCAGCAGTTTGAGGGGCTCCAGTAAGTTGGACTTGGACTTTTAAGAAAGAGAGTAATGGGGAGTCCGAAAGAGCTATGTTGAAGTTTGGATATAGAGTAACAAAGACTTCCAAAGCATTCAAAGTAGTTTGAACAAGTCACCGATGAAAGCATCTTTGGTATTGTAAAAATCTGGTATCTAACAAGTGCGATTCTTGCCACAACCGGCAAACCCTTTCGGCCATGAAAGGTAAGAGCAAGTCGGATAGCTCCATAATGGACATGAGTGTATCCTTGTTGAGCCCATTGTCCTGGGAAATTTGGAGGGATTTGAAGAGTAACGAAGTACTCCTTTTCGGTGGCGAGGAATGGGATCTTTGGTCGAATTTGGAGGACTCGGACGTATTCATTCACTTGCTTTGGGGTTTGGTGAATAAGTGGCGGATGGAGCGGATAGGTGAAAATGATGAGTTTGGTTTGGCAAAAGCGAGAATAAGGGTTCATGAGAGGAAGTTAGGTTTCGAAATCTTGGTTTCATCACTAAGAGAGACTTCATAACGATAGTCTATTTTCGAGGCATTGGACACATGAAATTCTGGAGGGGTTGAGGATGAGGAAGATGGAGCAAGAGAAACAGGTGCTTCGAGGATTTCTGGTTCTGTAGACATGATGAAAAAAGATCTTCTCAGCACTGGATTCACCTACCAAGCGCATGGAATGGATAATATTATTGTTGACTGCTGTGGGTAGTTCATAGAAGTTTTTGTAACTTCATAGAATTTATTTTGCATAAGACAATTATATTAATAATAATAATTTTGAGTTAGGATTTTTGGAGGATGATTGGAAATATAGTGACCTTTTGATTCTGAAACCTTACTTAAAATTGTTAATTAATATGATGGGTCTGTGCAAAAAGGATACATAAATGATAGGCATTAATAATTCGTGCATATATGTCTGATGTGTTCGGACCGATGATTTCAGCAACTAAGAACGTAATTGCTGATATGAACGGCAACAATTGTGAAATATTGAATATGAAGATTCAATATGTGCTGGAAAAGCAAGAAGCACTAGAAGCTCTTGACCATATTATGGAAGATCTTGAGAATGCCGTGCGCCACCTTGAGCTAGCAGAGGACCGCCTAACGGCATTTGAGCCGAAAATAGACATTTGCAATTCTAGCTCAGAAAGGGCTTTGAGCTCTAAGCGCAAGCGTATTGATTCGTTCAATATGTGGGAATGCAAAGGATCAAGTCCTTATTGCAAGAAATCAAGAGTTAACCAACACAAGAGAGGAAAACGTCCTCAAGTAAAGAAAATGTCAAGGGTGAGGTGTTATAATTGTGACAAGAAAGGTCACTATGCTCGCAACTGTTGTGAGCCGAAAAAGGTAAACACCCATTGTACATTTAAGAACTTTGCTTATGTGTCAAATTTTGTATTATTGGTTGAATCCAATCCTTTGTAGACTATAGATTCAGGAGCGACAGACCATGTAGCGAAGGATAGAGAATCCTTCGTGAAATTCCGGCGATACCAACTGGAATTAAGTGGATATATGTAGGAAATAACTCCAGAGCTGAAGTTAAAGGGATTGGCACCTGCCAACTGAACATGCGTGGTGGACGCATTTTGTTCCTACATGATGTTCTATATGCTCCGGAGATTCATCAAAATTTAAGTGTCTGTTTTGGTGTTGGTTAAGCTTATTTTTAGTGTGAACTTCCATAATAGAGGTGTAGATTTGTATTTGGATACAAACTACTATGATTGTGGTCACTTTCTGGATGGTTTTATTGTACTAAATGTTGACTGTGGTGATGTCAATATTTGTTATTCCCTTGTTTCACGTATTTTACTTCATATGATAATGATGTGATTATGTGGCATGCTAGACTTGGTCATATTGGCCAACAACGTATGAATAGACTAGCCAAAGAGGGCTTGTTGGGCAACATTGAAAAAGTCGATTTGCCTATATGTGAGCATTGCCTAGTAGGGAAAACGATAAAGAAACCATTTGGAAAATGTAAAAGAGCTGAATTTCCTCTGCATTTAATCCATTCTGACGTATGTGGTTCAATGAATGTGAGAGGAAGGCATGGGGCTGTTTATTTCATCACTTTTATAGATGATTATACTCGATTCGGATATGTCTATTTGATTTCTCATAAATCTGAAGCATTAAGTTGTTTCAAAAGGTTTATGAACTTGGAAGAAAATCAATTAGACAAGAAAATAAAAGTATTGAGATCCGATCGAGGTCGAGAATATTTATCTGATGAGTTCAGAAAATTATGTGATGAAAAATGAATAAAAAGACAATTGTCTATTCCATATACTCCTCAACAAAATGGTGTTGCGGAGAGAAGAAATAGAACCATACTGGAAATGGTTAGGTCCATGATGGTGCATGCTAACTTACCTATCACTTTTTGGAGTGATGCGTTGTTAACTGCTGCCTATATACTTAACCGGGTGCCTTCCAAATCAGTTACTTCCACTCCATATGAGTTATGGATAGGTAGAAAATCGGACTTAAGTTTTTTCTTAAGCCGTGAGTTTGTGCTGCCTATACTCATGAGTCCTCTCACAAGTTTGGGAAATTGGGTCCCAGATGAAAGAAGAGTATTTTCATGAGATACTCAGAACACTTGAAAGGGTATGTGTTCATAGGTGAGCAGGAAAATAAGAGTATAACTGAATTTGAATTACGGGATGTCACATTCTTAGAGGACGAATTTCCTAAGAAGGGCGAAATAGGTGTGGATTACTACCTATTTGAAACCTTGGATCAAGATAATGATATTAGTGGAGTTCGTCCAAGTAGGAGTAATATGAGAAGTGATGAATTGAATTCAACTCATTCTCAATTGCAACCACATGATGAGACAACATTATCATTATCTAATCCAAGTGGGAGCATAATAGGGAATGATGTGCAAAGTGTACAATCTCCCATACGGCGAACAAGTCACCAAAGTATTCTCCGTCGACGTTTTGACATTGAAAGGGAAACTTTTATGATTGCTCCGCAAGATGAGGATGAGCCAAGAAATATTAATGAGGCTCTGAATTGCCCTAGTAAGGAAAAATGGATTCATGCAATGGAAGAGGAAATAGAGTCAATGAAGTCAAACCAAGTTTGGAAACTGGTTGATCTTCTAGAAGGACACAAAGCTATTAGGAACAAGTAGGTTCTCAAAATAAAGCGTAAAGCTGATGGCTCGATATAAAGGCATAAGGCTCGCCTTGTGGCGAATGGGTATAATCAACATGAATGAATTGATTATGAAGAAACATTTTCTCCTGTAGTGAGATTTACCTCGATTCGCATAATTCTGGCAATAGTGGTTAGTATGGATCTTGAGTTACATCAAATGGATGTAAAGACTACTTTCCTCAATGGAGAATTAGAGGAAGGAACATATATGGAACAACATGCTGGTTTCATAGTGAAAGGCCAAGAAGAAAAGGTATGTCGACTTTTGAGGTCGATATATGGCCTTAAACAGTAGTCAAGACAATGGTATATACAATTTCATAATGCCATAATGGCATATGATTTTACAATGATAGATGAGGATCATTGTATATATATCAAAAGATCCAAGGATCAATTTGTGATCATATCATTATATGTTGATGATATACTAATTGCGGAAGCAATATGGAGCTTGTCAATACTTGTCAAAAGTTGGTTGTCTTCCAACTTTGAGATAAATGATATGGGATTGTAAACCCATAAACACTCATATTGCAAAAGGTGAAGGATTGAGCCATAGACTGTGTCTAAGGACTCCACAAGAGAAGGAACAAATGAAACATATTCCTTATGCTAGTGATGTTGGAAGCTTTATGTACGCTATGATGTGTACAAGATCTGACATATGTTTTGCAGTTGGAATGGTGAGTAGATACCAATCCAATCCAGGTCAAGCACGTTGGAAAGCCGTTAAGAGAATACTGAGGTATCTAAAGGGGACTGCTGATTATACGCTGAGTTATTAAGGAAAGGATCTGCAATTCAAAGGCTATTCTGATGCTGATTGGCGAGGAGATTTAGATGAAAGAAAATCTACCTTTGGGTTTGTTTTCTTACCGAATAATGGCACCATATGTTGGAGTAGTAAGGAACAAAAGTGTATAGCCTTACCCACGATAGAAATTGAGTTTGTGGCATTATTAGCAGCAGTATAAGAAGGTGTTTGGCTTAAGAGATTATTGGATCATTTAGGTGTTATTGGAAGTGCTGCAAATTCATTGTTGGTTAACTGTGATAACCAAGCAGCAAAAATGTACACCAAAGATCCAAAATATCATGGCAAGACCAAACCTATAGATACCAAGTATAACTTTTGTCAAGGATATGATTGCACGAAAAGATGTGAACTTAGAGTACATACTACGCATAGAATGGGAGCAGATCCTATGACAAAGCCAATACCTAGAGATGTGTTTTGTGGCCATATGAAATCTCTAGGATTGCGTAGAGGCGATGTACTTGAATATTGTAATTTCCCTAAGTGTTCACATTTGATGAATTTGTGTTTTCATCATTAATGCCTATGAATCTTTGTTTGATCTTTATGCATCTTAATGCTCAGTGCATTACTTTAAGTTAAGAAAGTATGTCGGATAGATATAAGATTAGCCCACTCACACGGGTAATCGCCTCTATTTACTGTGTGATAAATAGAGATGAGACTGTTTTTAAGCTTATTATCTAGGTGATAATTGAGAGCTTAAGATTAAAATACGTATGTCGCCTTAACTGGGTGTTAAGATGAGGACATAATATTTACTATGTCCGAAAGTAAAATAACCCACATATTTTACTTTATCTGTCTATGATGCCAGATGTGAGTTATGATGAATTTTGTGAATGAGTAGGTATGTGAACTCAAGTTAGACATTGGGTATGTCTGAACTATCATCTGTACGGTATTGAAGGTGTAGACATACACTCCATGGGAAATGAGTTAATACCGTAATACATATTTCATACTACGTATGCATGAAACGACCAATAAAAGTGGCAAAAAATTTGATCTCAACTTTTATGCCTTGTGAGACTCTTGAGGAAAAGAGTTCCTCAATTTTTAGTCCCCTCATGACTCTTACTTATTCTCAAGATTTCTATTTAGTGTTTGCTATCTTAGGATGTTGCCAATGGTCATGAATTGATTCGATCTAATGGGACATTTCTAGAAAAGCAAGCTGAACTGAAATTGAGAGTTTGAAGGAAAGAGGAAGATCGATTTTGGAGAATCACATTGTAGTTTTGTATTCACCGGTTAACCAATTATGACTGTCTTTGGGATAATCATAATTGTGAATACAATAATATATATATATATATATATCATTGTTTAAAAGAGATCAAGAGAGATATAAATGTGATCGATCGATCTAGGGAACTGCATACTAAATCTACTCAGGATGTGACGCCCATTATGAGCTGCTATATATTCCTAACAGATGTATAGCAACGAGCTCTCAAAGCATGTTGATCGCACGGATTATTCACCAGTATGAATGTTGAAGAGAGGTAAAGAGAATCATGTTCGGCCCACCATGTGCGAGTGGGAGATGATGGTTTTATGTGATGGGCTTAAGGCCCGTCCGCTCATATTGGGCCTGAAAGCCTGGCCCACAATATTAGGGCCCATGGATGAAGGGGTACGTTTCTATTTTTGAGGGAACGTATATAAGGGATGAAAGAGAGAGACAAAGACACCCTTTGGCATAACGTACGTACGTTCCTCTCCCTCTCTCCCTCCAAAAAGACAACAAGCGCTAAAGGCGATGCCGTCTTCCCTTCAAGGCGAATTGACATCATCGGATCTAAAGGGATCAGAATTTCTTCCTCAATCTTCAGCATTGATGCTTAATCTGTGGCTAACAAGGTACGCTTGATTCCGTGGTGTGCTTTAAGATCGGTGATACATGTATTTCCCAGGCTTATCTTCCGCATTCGTTTTAGGGGTTCGATTTAGTGTCGAATCCGGTTTTTGGGAATCCGAAAATCCCAACATATAGATTGATGTCAGTGCAAGGAATAAATATTTCAATAAATGGAAAGCCTGCCCAACCTGGTCAGGTTGAGAACCTCTTTCGCTCAGTACAGCTCAATTATAGGCAGGCTTTCCATTTATTGAAATATTTATTCATTGCACTGACATCGATCTACAGAACGGGATTAACATAAACGCTCAAACATCCTATAGATACTCATCTTAGCACACTTCAAAATCAAATTTCCCACCGAACCTCAAATCCTCGAGCCTGATCCATCTTCATCAATTCTCCTTCGCTTTTCTCTCACCCCCTTCGAGTAGCTCAGTTGTGCTTCAATCTGCAGCCCCAGCTCTTTTTGCCCTAATTAGCTTGAACAGATTTTAAGTCAGATTTACAATGAAGACCCAAATGTCAGAATATTAACTCTAACAATGTTATTCCAATCACTCAAAAAGCTAAAATACAAATAAAGAACTTGTCTTCAACCGTTTATCTATGCGCAATTTGAGAGCTTCCCAAGCTCTAGTAGACAAGAAAAAACAAACATTTTGTCATAAATAAAGCAAAAGGTTTAGCTGTTGGCAATTAAAAAGAGATAAATATATAAATACACCAAATTTTACCGGAAGACCAAATTTATAATCAAACGAATGAGATTGATACAAAAAATAGAAGGATTGGAAAAAAAAATCTAGTGCAATTATATCTCAGTAAAATTAGTAATGTCAAGCTGGATATTGCATATTTAGGATTTCTCAACAAAAAAGAAAACTATGAACTCACGAGTAATAATCCTTTCTCTGAGCTTCTTCACCTTCATTTTGGCCTATCATTTCATTTCTTGTAACTTCCTCACCTTCATTTTCTACTACAATCTCATTTCTAGTAGCTTCTTCACCTTCATTTTCATCTACAATTAGTAAATCATAAAGAACCATAAAAATATAAGATGAAGATCCACATCATAAGAATATATATCCAATCGACCACAATAATCACCACTTCATACTAACGCACCGAGAGAGGATGAGTCGGGTACAGGGTTTTTGTGATAAATCTACATGCATTACAAGTGTCTACTCAACATGAATGACATATAAGATGTCCTTAACATAAAAGAATTAATATAGATCTAAAATTAATAGATAGAGGAGAAGTTTTTTCTTTAAACCTGTAAATGATTTTTAACTTGATTTTTCATCAAACCTAGCTCTCTCATAACTTCAAGAATACCTTTAGGTGTAGCTCCCTGAAAGAAAGCAACGAAACGTAGATCGAAAGTTAACATGGATCACGAATAGAGAAATAGATGCCTCATTTATATGCCCTTCTCTATAACTTGATCATAAAATTACAAATAAAAGCTTAATCAAGAGAAACGGAATATCACAAAAAATCAAATAACACAAACATAATTATCAGATGACCTACTGTTTGGCCCACCAAGTTGTGCCACGGCATCTACAAATCGTTGATGTAGCTCCTTTGTCCAATTCATTCACCTATTCAATGCACGATCACGGTTCTCTTTGCCAGAGTCCATTGAGTCCTGGATAGATCTCTAGTAAAGGAAGTGGGTTAGATTTTTCTTTACATGTATTTGTATTGATTCTCCTGCTTTTTTCTTTAAATTGCCCTTTGAAAGTCATCCTTGTTCATTGCAGCAGAGAATGCTTGCCATGTCAATTTACAGCTATATGTTTCATTTAAAGCAATTGTAGGTCTTCCCATGATTAAGATGCTCTTTTTAGGGCGAGGTGCCTTTAATTTCTATCTCTATCACTCTCCAAAAATCAGGATCGTTCTCGAACCTGATGGCACATCACATCCCAAGGAAAAAATGCTTGATCTTTCAATACTCTTGAAAATTGGCCCCCTCCTTGCTCATTTTTTCGATAACCCGAGAATTAGTCTGCTTTACCTCTTCATAAGTTGTCTGGCATGCTCATTATAGCTATGAAAATATCATATCTTCAGTTGTCAAATTCTTAGACTGGCGTTTAAGCTGGAAAGTCACATTGAGTATTACCCCGATGAAATGTCTCATGCAAGCTTTCGTGATTGCTGTTTTGTTAAAGATTGTCATGAGACGTCGGTTCTCTGTAATTCAGGTCAGATTTTAGTCAGTGCGGCTTGTCAGAATCTTGACCTTTTTGCCTAGTTTAGTTATTTTAGGATGCACATAGCTTGCTAAGCATCTATCAATGTTTCATAATACTACAAATGCACAAAAGAGGCATGTCATCTCAAAATATAGAAAATTATTTTTATTTTTTTTTCAAACTAAAACACATGTTGGATTATCTCACTCTCTGCCATCCCATTTCTAGTAGGACAAAATGTTAACTAATCAAGACAGGGTACAATCAATGCATCCAGGAAAGAAGGTTGTAGCCTCAGTAAAGATTAAGAAAACAACAAAAGCACACCAGCAAGAAACACAAAATTAGCCAAAAGAATTCATTCCGCAACAGATTTGCGCCCCTCAAACAGCAGATCTAATTTCCTCAAATATTCAATATCCCACGGTTGCATTTAAACTAGAGATCCCCAAAACTTTGCCCCAAAAATTCACAACCTTGCACCACCACCTCTAGGAATGAAGGCCATCTTTAGATAGCATCGTAATCCATTCTCCATTTACCTAATACTATAATGACCTCCAGCATTGACATAATATTACCACCAACTACCAATGAAAAAGTTCGTCAATATCACTTGCGAGGACCCCAGCAGTCGGAGAACATAATATATAAAGGCCTCGTCAGTAGTCAATAATCAGGCTTGAACCAACAACTTTAGAACCAAGCTCAAACGCACAGATGCACTACACTACCTGAGCCAACTTCCCAGAGGATCGAACAGCAAGCGAGCAGGACAACAACACAACGGCTCGTTATGGAAATCAACGATCGAGATCAATTTCACTAATCGCAAACTTCAACCTAAGCCGCAATCATAAACTGATCGTGCCATCTTTAGACAGCATCATAATCATTTCTTCATCTACCAAACACCATAACGACCTCGGGCATTGACAAGACATTACAACTAACTCTTCATGAAAAAGTTCGCATACTAGCAACGAAGTCGGACAACATAATCTACAAAGGCCTCGGTAGTAGTCAACAATTGAAGCTCTAACCGACGACTTCAAAACGGAACTCTAGCACGCAGAGAATCGAACAGCGAGCCGACGACACAAAAATCAACGATCGAGATCGATTTCAGCAATGGGAAACTTCGATCGAAGTTGCAATCGGGAAAGCCATGGATCGGGGTCATCCGAGAAGGAATAGGAGGAACCTAGAGAGGAGGGTGAGGATGAGGAAGGGCTTGGAGACGACAGAGACGTAAGGGCTTTGATGGAGACGATGGAGACGTAAGGGCTTCGACGGAGACGACGGAGACAACAAAGACGACGGAGACTATCTCTCTACCCTACTTCATTCCTTCTTCTTCCTCTTTTCTCTCTATATACTTCCTAATCTAACATACTCCTCGCTACTCATAAATCTTCTCATTTTCAACTTATCGATTTATATATATAACCCTGAAAAAAAATATAAAAAATATCAAATTTCTATGCCCGACAGTTTTTTCAATTATTTTGTTTCTTTTTTTCTTTGGCACATCAGAATTGGGTTTAGATTGGGTAGGGCTTATTTCATAATTCATAGCATACATTCTCTAAGTATGGTATGAAAATTGTCTTTTTGATAGAATATGAAGAATTTTTTAAAATCCAAAGACATGTTAGACAGTCAACCTAATGACAATTAAATTGCAAATAAAATGTTGAATCGCTTAATTAATTTTTTGATTGGTTGTCTATTTTATTTATAATACTCAATAAGATAAAATTAAAGTAGTACATTAAAGACCAACCAAAAAAAAAAAGCGGTACGTTAAAGACTGTCAATATTGATAAAGAGGGGGTTTATATAATTGGGTAGGGCTTATGTCATAATTCACAGCATATGTTCAATTCAAGGGATAAATGAAATATCAGCTACTTAATGAACAAGTTTTAATACGACCTCATTAGATATGATATGAAAACTGTCTTTTTGATAGAATATGAATAGTTTTTTAAGATCCAAAGACATGTTGAACAATCAATCTAATGACAATTGAAGGTCATCTTTAGATAGCATCGTAATCCATTCTCCATTTACCTAACACTATAATGACCTCCGACATTGACATAATATTACTGCCAACTACCAACGAAAAAGTTTGTCGATTTCACTTGCGAGGACCCCAGCAGTCAGAGAACATAATATATAAAGGCCTCGTCAAAAGTTGATAATCAGGCTTGAACCAACAACTTTACTACCAAGCTCAAACGCACAGATGCACTACACTGCCTGAGCCAACTTCCCAGAGGATCGAACAGCAAGCGAGCAGGACAACAACACAACAGCTCGTTATGGAAATCAACGATCGAGATCAATTTCACCAATCGCAAACTTCAACCTAAGCCGCAATCATAAACTGATCGCGCCATCTTTAGACATCATCATAATCATTTCTTCATCTACCAAACACCATAATGACCTCGGGCATTGACAAGACATTACAACTAACTCCTCATGAAAAAGTTCGCATACTAGCAGCGAAGTCAAACAACATAATCTATAAAGGCCTCGACAGTAGTCAACAATCGAAGCTCGAACCGACGTCTTCAAAACAGAGCTCGAGTGTGCAGAGAATCGAACAGCGAGCCGAAGACACAAAAATCGACGACCGAGATCGATTTCAGCGATGGGAAACTTCGACCGAAGTTGCAATCGGGAAACCCATGGATCAGGGTCATCCGAGAAGGAATAGGAGGAACCTGGAGAGGAAGGTGAGGATGAGGAAGGGCTTGGAGACGATGTAGACGTAAGGGCTTCGATGGAGAGGACGAAGACGACGGAGACGTAAGGGCTTCGCTGGAGATGACAAAGACGACGGAGACATAAGGGCTTCGACGGAGACAGCAAAGACGACGGAGACTTCCACCGTCTATCTCTCTACCCTAAGAATCTCCTCTGAGCTCTACCCTACTTCATTCCTTCTTCTTCCTCTTTTCTCTCCATATACTTTCTAATCTAACATGCTCCTCGCTACTCATAAATCTTCTCATTTTTGACTTATCGATTTATATATATAACCCCGAAAAAAATATAAAAAATATCAAATTTCTATGCTCGATAGTTTTTTCAATTATCTAGTTTTTTTTTTTTGGCACATCAAAATTGGGTTTAAATTGGGTAGGGCTTATATCATAATTCACGGTATACGTTCAATTCAAGGGATAAATGAAATATCGGCTATTTAATGAACAAGTTTTAATACGACCTCATTAGGTATGGTATAAAAACTGTCTTTTTGATAGAATATGAAGAGTTTTTTAAGATCCAAAGACATGTTGGACAATCAACTTAATGACAATTGAATTGCAAACAAAATGTTGAATCGCTCAATTAATTTTTTGATTGGCTGTCTATTTTATTTATAATACCCAATAAGATAAAATTAAAGTGGTACATTAAAGAGCGACCAAAAAAAAAGTGGTACATTAAATATCGTCAATATTGATAAAGAGGGGGTTTATATAATGTTCTAGGTCAACAAAAAAGTAAAATAAATATAACAATAGTGCTCCTTCTATTAAATTGAGCCGGTAAATAAGGTGCGGCTCTTTTTTTAAAAAGAAAGAAAAAAAATTATAGCTTTTTGCTTGTCATGCCTCACTTAATTTATATAGTTTTCCCAAAAAAAAAAAAGCTTGAATAAATAACTACTTATAAGGTAATTCACACCATTTAGGAAAATCGAATTATAATGAACGTCAACAACATTTGCTGTCTTGCCTAACTCAAGTAACGACGGTAACGTCAAGAAAATCTAATAACATACCCTGCTGTAATGCTTTTAATTTTGATTCTGAAATATTAATTTTGTTCTTTTTTTCGGGTTATTAATATACTGTTTATACTTATTCCGTACTTTATTCTTAATATTAAATATTAATAATTGTTTTTCTTATACTGGTTCATTTTCGCTCGGCACTTCGGAACGACAGCAGACAGAGAGAGAGAGAATGGCGTCGTCGTCGTCGTCGGAGGGGGAGGGCCGGAGGGCGTGGGTCCCGCTCGCCTCGCTGCCGGAGTTCGCCGGCGTGACGCCGCTGCCGCAGGACGACGGCCCGAGCCCGGTGGTGGCGATCGCGTACCGGGACGATTTCCGGGAGACCATGGACTACTTCCGATCCCTCTACAGCTCCCGGGATCTCTCCCCTCGCTCCCTCCTCCTCACCTCCCTCGCCATCTCCTTCAACCCCGCCAATTACACCGTACTCCCTCCCTCCCAAAGTTCCCTCCTTTGCTTCGCTACATCGAGATGACGGATTCTGCTTTTCGGCTTACCCGCGATCGCGATTTCCTTTTTTTGTTGCAGGTGTGGCATTTCAGGCGTCAAGTGCTGGAGGCGCTGGATGCCGACCTGACCGACGAGCTCGAATTTACTGAGGGCGTGGCCAAGGTGAATGCCAAAAACTACCAACTTTGGTAAGTGGGTGAAGCTGGTTTTATCCACTGCTTAATGGATGCTCTGATGGGAAGTGGAAATCACCTTAAAGATGGCTCCTTTTCTGGTCTGATCTCTTAATTCGGAATGGTGATGGGAGTGTTGTTGCTTTGATCTGGAGCGGGTTCCTTTATATCTGACTCTAGACTTGCTTGGCTTCTGAAGAATTTCGAGTTCACGATTAGTTCTCGGGGTGATAGTTCGAGCATGTTGTGCGTTCGTGGATGCGGTATGCTTGATTTGTCTCATAGTAGCTTTGAATTGGGGATTTGTTGAGATTATGGGGCACCTTCGGTGATTCCTCATTTATGTGTGGAGGATGTTTGGTACTCTAGTTTTCCTGTTGCTCTGTCGACAAGTTGGAGCCTTTTTGGCTCTCATAACTGCGCTTGACGCTAGATCCAGACTGATGCATTTTATATAGGAAGAATCGAAACTAATTCAAAACACGAGACACAAAACTCTTTGAGCTCTATGCTTTGATCTCCTTTAGTATGCAGGTTCACACTCCCCTGGTGCCTTCTTAACTATTGTCTTTTAACTGATAAAAGGAAGAGCTTGATTATATATTCACAAAATCCTCCTTCTGTTGATCTATGACATCCACCTTAATGGACACTCTTGGTGGTGATTATTAGTTCCTTTTAGGCCTCCCAGTGAATATTTGTTGAAGCCCATGTTGGGCATCGTAATTTCAGTTCATTGAAAACATTCTACTACACACTCGGTAGTTTGAATGACAACATCGTGTTTGCTTTTCCATAATAAGTGCAATAACTACTCCTAAACATGCAACTTAAGGGAGACGGATACCTAGATGATGACTTAAGTAGTGTCGCAAGTTTCTAAGTTGTATATTGCAAGGGGTTGCTCTTGCTCTTCATATCCAACTATGAATGCCAAATTTATGATGTTGGGTTTAAATGCTTAACCAGGGTAATGATTTTTTCTTTCAGTCAAATGCCATTGCATTAATTTTGTTGTCCTATTTGTACAGGCATCATCGGCGTTGGGTTGCTGAGAAGTTAGGACCTGATGCTGCATCTAGGGAACTTGAGTTCACAAGGAAGATATTCTGCCTGGATGCTAAAAATTATCATGCCTGGTCTCATAGGCAGGTGTGTATCTTTACTGTCGTTCTACCTTATATATGGGCATTCATGATATGTGTCTGTATATAGTTCTTGACGATTATTAACTATTCCCTCTTGGTCTCTATTATGGATGGTGGCTAAAGAAAAGAGTGTGCACTGTGTTATAGCCTCAATTGAGTTACTTATACCTGAAAATTTGACTAATTTAGGTTTGACCTGGTTTTGAACTGGTAAACTATCCAGCAGAGTTTGATGAGAACCACTTTGTGAATTAATCCCCATTCTTGGGGAACTGGAGTCAAATTACTACTCTGGAGAGTTGGTCGGTGCTCTATCAGTGGGCCTTGTGCTTCCTCATCAATTGAAAATTAACCTGCATAATAGTGGAAATAGGACTTGAGCCCTTCTTGCATATAGCACTCAGCTTGCTGAATGCCTTTTGGTTTATTCAATAACCTTACTTGATATAATGCTACCTGTAAGTATCATTGGTGTACTACTGAAATAGTAGTTCAACAATTGAGACAGTTGAACCATATCAGCCCCATAACCCATGTTTAGTCTGGTCCACTTTTGAAAATATTGACTACGATTGGTTATATATTTTTCAAACTGTCAGAGTGAAAATATTTCTTTGGTGCAGTGGGTTCTTCAGGCTCTGGGCGGTTGGGAGGATGAACTTGACTATTGTGCGCAGCTCCTTGAGGAAGACGTGTTTAACAATTCTGCTTGGAATCAGGTATACTGAAACTTTTGAAGACGTAGATGGAATCCATTTAGAAAAAAACTTTTTAGGTCTTAAATACTTACTAAAGATTAAGCATCTGTTAAACCAATTCCATGCATTGGCTTGCAGAGGTACTTCGTCATCACAAAATCTCCTTTCCTTGGAGGTCTAAAAGCTATGAGAGATTCTGAAGTTGATTATGCTATTGAAGCTATCGACGCAAATCCGGAGAATGAGAACCCATGGAGGTACCTTCGTGGCCTTTACAATGACGAAAATGAAGCTCAGCTAAATGATTCTCGAGTGCATTCAGCATGTATGCGTGTTCTGAAAGCCAAAAGAAACTTCAAATTTGCTTTGAGTACACTTTTGGATCTGCTTGGCCTTGGCTTCAAACCTAACCAAGAAATAAAGGATGCAATAACATCTTTGAGGATTTCAGATTCGGGAGAAGCAGGTTCAGACTCGGATCTGGCAAATTCAATTTGTTCTATCTTGGGACGTGAAGATCCAATGAGGGCCAATTATTGGACATGGCGAAGCAGCAAGCTTCCTCAAGCAGCTGAAGTCTGATATCCAATACGAGCAGGCTTTTTCATAAGCTATAAACTATTGACTTATGTCTTGTATTTTGCTCTGAATCCGCTTTTAGAAGGTGTTAGGAGGTAAGGTTGCGTGCCTAACTTATATTAAATTGCAAGTGCAGAGCTGTGACTGTAAGTTCATGTAGTTTCAAGCGGATTCAATATGAGCACCTATCCGCCACTAACATGGCAGGCATGTTTTAGGGGTTTGTAGATTCAATTCTACTTCATGTGTCAGGTGCCTCTATGCCGTGAGGAGTCTTTCCTAAGTTGAAACACTTGCTTGTTATGGACTCTATTGATGTAATGGCAGCATGATTCGATCGACAAAATTATTCTTGTCCCGCTCAGAAACCGCGTCTGCATTATTTAGCTTATCCGTCTCAGGTTTGGGTGTGACACTCAATACTAGATTTACTAAATTGTTGATGATCGTATGCTGTGGTTTCCTTTTATCGAGGGAGTTGTTAGCGGGAAACAACTTCAACGGTTCCTGGGCGAGCATTGCCTTCGTCAATGCGAAATTCTAACAGCCAAAGTAGAAAGGGAAATCAAATCACGATGGCGTGCATGCAAAGCGCGAGTTCTCTTAACACTAATTATTTGTTTTCTCGGTGGAACTATTGACGCTAATTAAGTAGCAAATCTGCGGGTGCGATTAGGGAGCAAGTGCAACACACGTCCGACATTTTTTTTTCTTTGGTTAATGAACGCCTTGGCATTCTCCTAACAAAACCAAGAAATAACAATGGGGGATAGACATGGCATGGTCGACATGCATACCAACGACCGAGGTAGAGAAACATAGACGTAGAGGATGTTTCCACTCAATTAGTTGTTCCATTAAAAAGAAAATCCCGACTGTACAAGCAATTCTTCCTATTCTTTTTTGTTTTCTTTTTTTGGCTATTTTGGAAAAAGAACAGGGAAAGGAGACAAGAAAAGGGCTTTAAGAGGAGAAATTTGCTTCATTCTCCGCAAATTTCAAAAAAAAACTCAAAATTGAGTGCCTCATATTACCCCCGACTCCTTTTCTGGTCTCGAATACTCCCTTTATAATCCTAGTGTAGAGCCTTTCAAGCTGAGGAATGACGTAATTATTTGTACGGTCCATGAAGAGCCGCTTGACCGATGCCACTTGATCTGAAACATCAGGATCCAACATCAATGCATCATTTGATCTGCCACCGTCATCACCACATTCGGTAGCGGCTTCGGGAGGTTCCGCAGTGCTGACATCAGCAGGAGAGGGTTCAGGCCTCTCAGGAGCCACGTCATTCAACTCCAGATCATGGGATGACTTTGACAGACCTGAATCTTGGATCCTTAACTTCTCTTCCTCTGGGGATACAGAAACATATGAGACACGTCACTTTCCATGTTTCTAGACAAATATTAGGCTTAGCTTAAATATAAAGAGGCCTAAAGAGAAGAATATGTTCGGTCTCACAGCTGTTTCACCTAAATGTAAAGGACATAGTAGAGAGTAGATACCTCCAAAGATCAGATGCCGCTAGGGAGAGCACAAATGAGCAGGACTATATCTAAGGAACGCACAACAAGCTAACTTTAAAAAATAGCACTTTTGAGATGTTTCTGCATCCATGTCCAACTATTTCATTTGCATTCAGCACTGTCCCTATTTTAAACTAGGAAAAACTCCACTTTTCATCCATGTGCTTTCAGACCTTTTCTATAATAAGGCCATGTACCTTTAATTAATCTAATAAAGTCCTTCCACTTTCAAAATTTTCTAATTAAGTCCATCCAACACCAAATCTGGCCAAATCTAACTAACATTTCATAGTGTAATGTTGATAAATATTTTCTAATATGGATGGCCATGTGGGCGTTCACATTGGCTTAATTTTATTTACATCACACTTCAACGTTGTCAAGATTGGGTAAATTATTCCACATACGTTAACATGGGCATCCGCATATTTTATTCTCATCAGAATTTGGTGTTGTCCAACAACCACGGTATCATATGATGTTAGAGGGTCTGGACTAGAATATCCGTGAAAGTTGAAGGACTTTTTGATTAGAAAAAGCGCGAAAGTACTAAGAGGTATCTTCCCATTGATCTAAGATCTTTATGCCTCTGACAATAAATTTACAGAGAAATTGCTCATGCAGCAAATCAAATAGTATAAAGATTGTTAGGTAAATCTTGAAAGAACTACTGGCTACATCATCATAATTTTTTGAGCAAATGTTTCGATGGAACATTTCAGAATAGATATGCAAGAAAGTGATTGTACCTCCATGTTGGCCATCGACGGTCTTCTTCGGTCGTTTCAGCGCCACATAGGTTTGGTCTAAATTTAAATCTGGCTGGACATTCCGAAGTCGAGCACTTGCTCTAGTACCTGTTCCGAGATGCACAACAGGAGTCGAAGGAAAGGTTGATCCAGCTAAATCATCTGGCAAGTTGATTGGGCCCCCTTGAGCTGCAATCTTGTCACAGTAGGTTACCAGAGCAGGGTCCATTTGTGACAACATTCCATGCACCTGAAAGGGCAGAAAAGGTTTTAAATCATTTCCATGTACAGCAACCTCAATGTCCCAGAAAAATTGGAGGAGAAATTACATACCGCATCACGAAGCTCATGAGCTCTGCTAACAATTCTAGCGCCATTGTAGTCATCTCCGTTATAAGCCTGCAAGTAAAATATTAAGAGGAAAAAGCTTATAACAAGGAAACTTTGATGTCTCAAAGCCCAGTTGGCATAAGTCTCATTATTTTGAATGGTATTTCTACCACTACAAGATATACTATCCTAGCCAAAGGAAGTAACTATCTACTGTCAATATGCTAAAGATGAGGAGGGTGATTCTACAATGTCAGCTGACTGTTAAAAAAATGCCAATAAATTAAATACTCCCATTCTTGTCATGACATCAAGTAAAAAAAAATTTACAGATGCCTCATGTAAGACGAAAGATTCACAGTTTTCCTTGAACCCATTAACTAGTTGATGATTGGAGCACCTGAAGACATCATCGTGACCTAAAGACATCATTGTGTAGAATCCTAATAAAGGCAAACTCCAAGAAAGGCCCCACATTCTTAAGAGAGATCAGAGATAAGCATAACACATGCACAATCATCATTTACTACAGTATGTATTAGAGGAGCGTGCAATAACACCAGTCAATATTATTAAAGACAACATCCATGAGCGTGTAGAAATTGCTAATTAGATCAATGTAAGTTTGCAGGATCACAAGGAGGTAGCACCAACAGTGGTAAATTCACAGATTCATATAACAATCAAATTACATAAGACGCATTTGAAATGAGCAAAGCAAAATCTTTTCAATTCCCTTAGAGCTTCTAATCTTATCATAAATCAAGCGTGAGCTTATTCGCTTTGGTCTTCTCTCGAAGATCTATGATCTGGCAGCAAGAAGGCAAAGCTAATCGGTGGAATAAGGTGGCAAATACAAAGATTAAGGTCAAGTTATGATTCTATATTAGTACAAGTCCGTATCTCTCTCAGTCTATCAGACATGCACACCACAACAGGTGTCTACTTTAGACAGCTACGGAATATAGCAACAAATCAAAGCTCTTCATCCCATGCAGTTTCCTATCCGCAGATTACCCAGGGAAATACTTCAATTAAGAATTGATATTAGGATGACAATATTCTGAGAGAAACATATCAAGAGACATACTTTTGCGTTAGTAACAATTAGATCCACATCCTGCAGAAATGCTAAACATGTAATGTACTGTCCGGAGTCAACACGCTGCAGTAGAGTGGACACGTCCATTGGGTTCTGAATGATTGAGCGATAGTTTGGGGCATCTTCATCCGTCACTGGATAATGAAAGACACTAAATCTTTTGTCATACAGAATCCTGCAATCCATCACATAGCAATGTCAGGCCAAATAGAGAATCTCTTCTTGAATTGTATGTTGCTCAAAACCACAAGCTCATTTACATCCAGAACATCATTTACATCTTACTGAAAAATGCCCACTACCCAGGATTTTAATTTTATTGCCCACAGCCACCATGAGCACGAATGGACATTGATCCACAAAATGAGCCCGATAGTCCGACTCCAAATAATCCATCAATCAGCCCAACTTTCTTCAGAAAGTACTTACCCCGAAAGAGGGAAAAAATTAAGGAATTAAGCCTCAGATCAGTATACCTGTTGCAAATATCTCGAAGGCACATGCGCAGTCGTCGAAGTGCATGGTGCTCAGCCTCAAACTTAGCTTTCAGTTCAGAGGCCTTTGGGCCAGTTGCAACCTTAGGTGCCTTGGGAAGTTCGGGAAGAGACACAGATCTTGGGCATTCTTTTGTGATAACATCAGAAGAGACTGACAAAGCAGCTTCGATTAAATTGTCAAAAAAGGAATCTCTATCTTCAACAGAAGGTCCCTCTACTTGATAGCTGATACAAACAAAATCAAACATATAACTTTATCTTACAGCAATGCACAAAAACAAATGACTTGCATATATGAACAGGTGATCTTATACAAACTCAATGTATCATAACTAGTGCCAGCTTATAAGCAACACATACATGGTGCGCGGAGGAAAAATTGAAGTGACACCCTTATCAAGCTGCTCAGGTGCTTCTAGTGAGATTCCAAGCAATAATACAGGCAAGTCTGATGGCAATTCCTCCAAGAGAGTCAGTAGGACAGCCCTCAACTGATCGTGTGCCTGCAAAATTAACCGATTAATATCATTGGCAGAAGAACATAAACTAAAAAAATGCTGTATCTAGAATACACCAATAACTAGTTCGCATTAAATCTCAAGAAGGGTCAGTTTTAGCATTAAAAGGGATAAGCTACAACTGCATATGCACTCACTGTTTCCCACCAAAGATGGAATTGAGGTAAATAGAGTATGGATGGGGTCGTTCTCCTGGCTTCACCAAATATATGAACCAATGCTTCTTCAGGTGTCTTTGCGCTAGGATCCGAAAGAAGAGACGGAAGACCAAGAGAATGCACGGGGAACTTCTCCAGTTCATGCAATATAGCAGGCCCGAGGTGATCCTGTCAGACTAAAGCAGTAAGTTTACTTAGTCTAATACTCGCAGAAACAAACTATTCAAATCAAGTGGTTCCAAGCAAATTACCAGCCCAACGCCTTCATTACCACACAGCAGTAGCCGAGGTCTATACACTAAAGGGATTGCAGAACCATATGATAGCATAGAAAGCTTGGTTAAATCAGACGAAACTGCTAGAGGAGGAAAAATATCAGAGATACAGGCCATGGCTTTCTGCAGGTGTCTCTTTAGGCATGGTGCAACTGCGGAGGACAATGGTCTAGACTGCACTATGGAGCCTCTGTGAGCAGCGGGTGTAATTGTCGACATGGCTTCAATAAAGTGATCTTTTTCGACCTTAACAGAATCAACATCTATCAAAAATTTATCGTCGCTGGTGTAAACTTGAGGATATCTTTCACGGAAGGCGCGTATAGCAGCTTCAGTGCACAAGGCCTTCAAGTCCGCACCGCAATATCCGACACAACTAGCCGCAAGTTCCCGCCTCAGCTCCTCTGATGGAGGCTTCTTCCACTTGCGAGTGTGTATGTCTAGTATTTCTGCACGTGCCTCACAACCCGGCAGAGGAAAGTTAAATTCACGATCAAATCGTCCAGGCCTACGAAGAGCCCCGTCAATGGCATCAATCCTGTTGGTAGCTCCAATCAGAACAACTTGCCCACGAGAATCAAGACCATCCATCAAGGCAAGCAAAGTCGACACAATGGAATTGTGAATCTGTTCTTGCTTGCTAGACCGTACAGGAGCAAGACCATCTATTTCATCGAAGAATATAATGGAAGGTTGATTCCTTTGCGCTTCCTCAAAAAGCAGCTTTAACTGTCTCTCAGCCTCACCAACCCACTTGCTAAGCACATCAGCACCCTTCCGCATATAAAAGCTGACTTTCTGACCAGCCCTTGAAGCAGCACAAGCTAATGCCCTTGCAATCAGCGTTTTCCCTGTGCCAGGCGGACCACACAACAACACTCCTCTTGGTGGAGTAATGTGATAACTTGCAAAGAAATCAGGATATAGTAAGGGAAAGAAGACCATTTCCTTCAGAGCATCAATATACCCAGAGAGGCCACCGATATCATCAAAACTCACACTGTCATCGACCTGTAAAGGCTGGATATCTGCCCCACCCTTAGAACTAGGGCCGGCAGTTTGGATCCCGCTAGTCAAGACAGCAAGGGCATCACCCTGATGACCCCAACCAGATGCAGCAACATTCAAACCCCAGGCTGTTGTGCCATGCATATCTAGTCCCCCAAAGAGCCAAGGAGCTCCCGAGCGGTTTCCACCTCGTCCCCAGGGAATTGCAGGTCCCTGATCTAGCTCATCTACAAGAAGTGAATCGTCGGAATCTTCAGCCCTTCCTATACGGTGCCGTTTATGAACACGAGAGGTACCCTTTCTAACATCTCTACTGACCTTATTCCCCATTCCTTGATGCAATATTCTTCTTGGAGATCTTGGTCTTTGCTTCCCAGTATCCATAGAAAGTCTTCGCACTTCCGCACGATTACGAAGATCATACCTTCTCCGGCCCTCCTGTTCATCTTCAACCTCGTCATCATCAGCATCCTCCTCTCCTTCATCTTCACCATCACCTTCACCCCCGCGATCACCCTCATCCTCCCCATCCCCTTCATCCTCATTCTCAGCATCTTCTCCATTGCCATTTTCAGCTCCATCTTGGTCAGCCTTCTCATCAGATGTACCCTGTTCCTCATCATCTGAATGCAAATCGTTTCGTCCTGCCATGGCATTCGAATGACGTGGCCTCAAGCCTTCACGACGAGGCGCCGATCTCTTCTCCACAATTTTTCTACGCTGTGGAGTCGATAGCTCATCATGACTTGCATTATTATCTATCCGTCTCCTCGAAGATCTATAACTCTTTATCTGAGAAAAATGTCACTAAACTTCAGGACCAAACACTAACTAAACTAGGACTGCCAACGACACGAAAACTATGACACCCAGCTACCACAAGATGATTCCAAATTCTTATGACAGCATGTCAATCCAAAAGAAAGAGTCAACTCACCATCAGGTCCTCGTCCTCCATGCCAGAACTGTCTGTATAGCCATCGAAACGTACAGAGACCCTCTTCCTGGAAGAACGCCGGAGGTTGGTCGCCATTGACTATTGAACATAAGAGATACTATTATTTCTAATTTTAACTTAATTCAGCCTTACTCCAAAGGAAACCGGGGAAAGGGGGAACGCAGTCAAATGTCATTCGGCAACCAATGAATACAAAGAGAAGGCACAAAACATGCACAACAAAAATGCGCTCGCAATGCGACATGCGCATCAATCTCAATCGGCAGACAAATCAAGTTCCTCCACGCCCGCTCGCGACGGAACCAGCCAACATCCCGAGTCGAGAGGCCGCGAGAGAGAGGTCACCTACCGTGGAATTAGGGGTCCGGTCGGACCGAGTCCCCGGGCGGAGCAGCCTCGCAATCTGCGAAGCCGCGGTCCTCGTCTTGGCCTTGCTCTTCTTGGTGCGGATGATGGAGGGGTTGTAGTAGAAGTAGGTGCGGCCGTAAATCTTCGGCCTTCGCCGGAGCCTATCGCTGGTGCGCACGGGCCTCGGGACGGGCACGTCCCCCTGACCGGACCGCTTGGGATACATAGCCAAGCTGCTGAGGCCCTAATTGCTGCGGGCTCCCATGGACGGAGGCGCTAAACCTCACGCGCGGCACCACCTCCCGCGGCCGAGGGTTGCCGGAATCGCTCGCGACGCCGCGATCTGGACCGCCGGACGTGGCGCCCTCCGGCGATCCGGTTGCCGGAAGGAGGGGGAGGGGGAGGGGGAGGGGGAGGAGGATGGGCGAGGAAGAGGGAGGGGAGAGGAACTGATGCGGGAGACGAAACCCTAGAGCTGGAGCTGACGGAAGGGGAAGAAGACTACCTCGTGTCACGTGCGGGGCGCTCTCTCTCTCTCTCTCTCTCTCTCTCTCTTCTTTTTTTTTTTTTTTTTTTTTTTTTTTTTGGGTTTAAGGTTTAAGATTGGGCTGGACGGTGGACATGACTAAGCAAATTGTTTATTATTTTATGGTATTTATTGTAAGAAATAAAAAAAAAATTACTCGGTTTTTTGCCTCTCGACCTCTTGTAAATTATAAATTAGTTTGGCTATATAAAAAATCTCTTATAAATTAGGAAAATTCTCTGAAAATATGAGGACGTGGGTGTCCGTGTCAATAATATCTTCTTTTGAGAATAACTGTGTTTAGGGAATTTAAGTTCTCTCTATAAAAGTCGCTCCAAATAAATAATAAGCAAAATGTTCAGTAGATCGATTTTTGGGAAAGATATAGTACCATTTTCACCGGCGTCAATATATGGCAAAAAATAAAATGTTTCTTTATTCATCTAGGATATGTGATCTGATTTAGAGATTGCCCGACAAGCCCAAGCCCACCAAGCCCAAACGGGTAATTGGGCGGGCTTGAAAATAGCCCACCCTGCTTCTCATGCCAAGCGCGGTACCTCAAGCATTTACCATCAAGAATTAACCTGCACGTAGGCTCGACTTCATCCGCTTTAAGGCGCAGTAAACAATCCCATTGGCAAGATCAGATGTCACCGTCTAAGACCATTGACAATTTACCCATTCCATCACCTCATAGGTTTAGGGGGCCTTCGGTGTAGTCCTTGAGGAAGAACAAAAGCACCGAACATTACTCTAATAGCAAAAGGGAAACTAGACAAAAATGTTTTCACTTGTATTAACGTCACTTTTGCGGATTTTTTTGGCAAGATATTAATTTGAAGTATGACTAACTCTGTACGTCTCATCAAAGCACGCGTTATCGTCTGTTCTAAATCTAGATTGCTATAGCTATATTACAATCCTATTACGATTAACCTATATACAAAGGGACCATGTTGCAAGTAACCGACATTCCACCTTATAAAAGAGTTGATTGGGTTATCTAAGTGTAAGTTGTCATATCATTGGTATAGTATGACAATTGTCATTGACAAATTCAGAATATTTAGACACAATATATATATACACACATGCCCTCCCGCCTCTTCACACCTAAACCCAAATCTCCCCCGAACTTCACATGTCCCTCTTCAATCTCGCACTCTTTATTCTTGCGGCTCTTCACTATTTCAGGCTCTTTAGAGATATGCAACATTGATCAATTTTCTCCCTCGCCTCTTGTTCACAACTTCACAAACCCTAATCAAATTGATTTTCTCTCTTAGACGTACGGTGAATCGAACGACCTCATCCATTGTCGTTCCAAGTTCCCAAGCCGATCATCGAGCAACCTGTCGAAGTTTTGCATCGATCAATTCTCCAAGGTCCAAGTTCTAGATCTAAATCGCTTCCTGCTCTCTCATCTCTAAGTAGTTTTCACATGTCTAGTGCGCTCCCACTTCATTCATGCCGAATCAGCTACGTTGTGTATCTTTTGCTCAATTGGAGTGGAATCGGCGGTCCTGTTTCTGCTGTTTTTAGGGACGGGTTTGGTGTCCGTTTGATCAGCTAGATTCATGTCCGCTTTTGGAGTAATTTTTGATGATTTTGTTCTTCCTCAATGAATACGCTGAATGCCCCCTAAACCCATAAGTCCGATGACAACGTGAGATGGCATGAATTTAAACAAAATCTGCATGTATTTTCATACTTTCTCGTCAAAATTTAAAATATTATTCAATTGAAAAACTTTGAAAAAATCACATGTAAATGTGATTGAATATATTAATAAAAACTTGGTATGTTGTGCTCTAGTACTAAAATATTCCTGTCATTCACACATGAGAGGATTTTTTACGGAAAAAATATTCAGTCCGAATCTTGAAAGTTTGAGATCCCAACATCTTTGTTTTTCAATTGAACACATAAAAAAAATTAGATGGTGCAAAAATCGAGTTAATAGGACATCAGATGGAAAAATTATACTTGATCAAAGTTCAACCAAAATCAATAAAGAATACATAAATACCACTTTTCATAATTTGTTCCAATTAGATGATTTGAAATGCTTGACATTATGATATTTAAAGTTTTCTAATCATCCAAATTAATTTTATTTAATCATGGTGAATGAATTTTTAATGAAGAAAATATCATAACTATCAATTTTATCCAAGTGTATGAAATTTGCAATCCCGACTAGAGATAATCGGTTCCCGGTCCAATCCGATCCCATCTAGGAACTGACAATCAGATTGGAAGGAACGATTCTCTTTTTGAGGAACCGAGGATTGGACCGTGAAGCCTTGGGATCGAATCGAACCGTAAATTCATGTTCACCCAACATAGTATAGGTTCCCCAAACCCATTTGACCGTATGAAAATATACAAACCTGTGGAGTTATCTCCTCTAGCAATAGTTCATATTCATACATATGTACGGTTCAATTACACTTCTACATAATCAAATGTGAATTCTTATTCTACTTCAGGATAGGCTAAAGAAATTGGGAATATTTATAGTTGAAAGATTTTTTCCAACTCGTAGGAGTATTTTTCACAATCTCAAAGTAATTCAATACCTTGACACAAGCTTCCATAGTCCTTGGAAATGAGATGATGCTTTCGTTTCCAAAATTATCTCCCATCGTCAACAATGGACATACATGACCAAACACTCTAATATTACCTTATAAATCCTGAAATAAGCAAGATCTTATTAATTTATAACTTCATATATGTAATGTATGTGATATTAGACAACACAATTAGCATAACAGAGCCATGTAATTGTTTTCAAATCCTTTTTCTTCAGCAAGTTGAAGCTTATGCACATCTATTCTTTCAATTCAATGATAGTCATTTCATGCCTTTAAAGGAAATATATATATATAATGTTATTCTAAGATATGATCATAGAGTTCGCTAAGCCTATTAATAAAACACGTTGCCTCTAACTTTCCATTAGTTTGGTGCTGCATTGTTTCCATTTGATGCTACAACATTCCAATGCATATAAAGTGATTTTCATTTTTACTTATTAAAAAATCAAAACTCACATAAATTTCTTTTCAAAGAAATGTGCGCATCCATTCGTGGATCTAGGAACTTGCAATTCATTGGATTGTATAATCATATGTTCTACATTTGTCTTCCTTCCATTTAAATGGCCTTCGCTTCACGTATCAAATGCTCTTCAACTAAAGCCCGAAATTGAAGGCACTTCGAAAAATAAAAAACCAAAGTAAAGCACGGGACTTATTTTTACGGCATCCAAAATACAAGGAGGCTTAATCGAATTTGACACGGAGAGCGTCAATTGGAGTTGATATTGAGAGAATTCAGTTAATAAGTTAGTCCCATTTCCTAGAAAGGAAAAAAAAAAAAAAAACTACTAGCCATCATAACTGGATCGCCCCATTTACCCTTAAGTCCGATTCTTGAAAATTTCAAATCCCAACATCTTTCTTTTATGAAAATCGACCTCATTGGGTCATTCGTTTACCATTGGTGCAAAAATCGAGTTAATGGGATCGCCGGTTTACCCTTAAGAGTGAACCATAGCAATTTTGCAGCCCTATTTTCATGTACATCACTCATGGTCTCAAATCCCTGAACTTGATCCATCTTCATAAATTCTCTTTCACTATTCAACTATCTCCTTCGAGCGGTTCACTAGTGCTTCCATCTACAGCTCCGACTCTTTTTACTCTCGATTAGTTTGAATAGACTTTTAAGTCAGATTTACAATAAAGATCCGAATGTTAAAATGTTAACTCTAACAATGTTATTCCAATCAATCAAAAAGCTAAAATACAAATAAAGAACTTGTCAACTGTTCATCTATGCACAATTTGAGAGCTTTTCAATCTCTAGTAGACAAAAAAAAACACATACACATTTTGTCATAAATAAAGCAAAATGTTTAGTTGTTGGCAATTAAAAGGAGATAAATATACAAATACACCAAATTTTACCGGAATACCAAATTTATAATCAAACGAATGAGATTAATACAAAAAATAAAAGGATTAGATTAAAAAAAATCTAGTGCAATTGTATTCCCAGTAAAATTGGTAATGTCAAGCCAGATATTGCATATTTACGATTTCTTAACAAAAAAGAAAACTATCAGGGAGAATGAATAAATCCAACATTTCAATTAGAGTTACCACTTGGTATATGATCAACCGATGACCTACTTAACATCTCATATATGAAGAAAGCACGAGAGGAAATGGAACTCACGAGTAATCATCCTTTCCCCGAGCTTCTTCACCTTCATTTACGCCTATAATTTCGTTTCTTATAGCTTCCTCACCTTCATTTTCTCCTACAATTTCATTTCTCGTAGCTTCTTCACCTTCATTTTTATTTGCAATCAGTAATTCATAAAGAACCATAAAAATATAAGATGGAGATCCACATCATAAGAATTCATTCCAATTGACCACAATAATCATCACTTCATACTAACATACCGAGAGAGGATGAGTCGGGTACAGAGTTTTTGCGATAAATCTGCATGCATTACAAGTGTCTAGTCAACATGAATGACATATAAGATGTCCTTAACATAAAAGAATTAATATAGATCTAAAATTAATAAATAGATGAGAAGTTTTTCTTTAAAACTGTAGATGACTTTTAACGTGATTTTTCATCAAAACTGGCTCTCTCATAACTCGAAGAATACCTTTAGGTGTAGCTCTTGAAAGAAAGCAACGAAACGTACATTAGAAAGTCCAATTCTTGAAAATTTTAAATCCCAACATCTTTCTTTTATGAAAATCGAACCCATTGGGTCATTCGTTTACCGTTGGTGCAAAAATCGAGTTAATGGGATCGTCGGTTTACCTTAAGAGTGAACTGTAGCAATTTTGCAACCCTATTTTCATGTACATCACTCATGGTCTCAAATCCCTGAACTTGATTCATCTTCATAAATTCTCTTTCGCTTTTCAACCATTTCCTTCGAGCGGTTCACTAGTGCTCCCATCTGCAGCTCCGGCTCTTTCTACCCCCGATTAGCTTGAACAGACTTTTAAGTCAAATTTACAATAAATATTCGAATGTTAACTCTAACAATGTTATTCTAATCAATCAAAAAGCTAAAATACAAATAAAGAACTTGCCTTCAATTGTTCATCTATTTACAATTTAAGAGCTTTCCAATCTCTTGTAGAAAAAAAAACAAACATTTTGTCATAAATAAAGCAAAGGGTTTAGCTGTTGGCAATTAAAAATAGATAAATATACAAATACACCAAATTTTACCGGAAGACCAAATTTATAATCAAACGAATGAGATTGATACAAAAAATAAAAGGATTAGAAAAAAAAATCTAGTGCAATTATATCTCAATAAAATTGGTAATGTCAAGCCAGATATTTGCATATTTACGATTTCTCAACAAAAAAGAAAACTATCGGGAAGAATGAATAAATTCAACAATTCAATTAGAATTACCACTTGGTATATGATCAACCGATGACCTACTTGACATCTCATATCAGGTACTATATTGTTGCAATTTACTTCATGACATTCAAATTATTGCTATTGTGTATTTGTTCATAAATAAGTATGCTTAGTCTTTGTGATCGTGACGTGTAAAATTGGTGTTCACTCTTGTACCTCTAATGACTACCTTTTGTGTTTTAATGTCTGCTATTTGCAGACCTAGGTCCGGTTCAACTTTTGATTGATGATTTTCGTTTGTTTCACCAATTTTAATGTTGATGATGATACTGGTGTGGAAACCTAGCCGACAATTTTGTTCTTATGTTAAACCATATTGAGTGGTTCTGCCCTTGCCTTTTTTTGAAGGTGCCATGCTCAACCAGACAATGACCCGTTGTTTCAGAAGGACATGGCAGCTTCATTGAACAGAGGTGGCTCTTCCAGAGAACCTTTGTATATGGTTTTGTAGACCTCTTTGGTAGCTCTGGAGAGTCATGGCATTAGGGTCTGAGTATGGATCAGAGAAGTGAGAAGAATTCTTCTATATAGTTGCATGCATCAGGAGTTTCAAAATTTCGATATGAGCTTCCGGATAAGAAGGTTAATAAAGGTTTAAAGCTACAGACAATGCTAGATAAGAAGCAACCATCGGTGCTCTTACCTACTAACAATTTGGAAAAGCTTGAAGAAGAAAATGATAATGATGAGAAGAGTATATCAACTTCCTCTTCAAGTGAAAAAATAATGGAGGAGTTCGTAAAATTTGGTTTTGGAGGCATGGAGGTAAAGAATCTTATTTTTTGTTGCACAAATATGTGGAAGTAAAATGTTTCTTTTGCTTAATATCTTTTAACTGATTTTGATGAACATAAAATAATTCCTCCTACTAGTTTCTAATAGATCGACTTGGAGCCTATGTAATAGTGCATTTTCTATATCCTTTTCTGGTTATCGTGAATGAAACATTATAAGGGCATGCTAATGTAGAATGTGGTTTTCCATGAACATGCATCCGATGTTGGCTATGAAGATGGCAATAATGATGATGATGATGATGATGACGACGATGACAAAGACAACAGTGGCCGTAATTTTGATGATGTGGATGATGATCATGATCATGTTCATTCTGATAACCTGTCATCTGAGTCCATGATCTATCATCAAGCACCTCAAATTGTCAAGAAAGATCTAATAGTGGTGTTGTTTTCTACTGTATTTTTCAATGGTTTTACTTGCTTCATAATTACACCAAGTCAAAGTAATGTGTATATCTATTTATATGATCAACCGATGACCTACTTGACATCTCATATATGAAGAAAGCACAAGAGGAATTGGAACTCACGAGTAATCATCCTTTCCCCGAGCTTCTTGACCTTCATTTTCGCATGTAATTTTGTTTCTTGTACCTTTCTCACCTTCATTTTCTCCTACAATTTCATTTATTGTAGCTTTTCTACCTTCATTTCCACCTACAATCAATAATTCATAAAGAGCCATAAAAATATAAGATGGAGATCCACATCATAAGATTTCATTCCAATCGACCACAATAATCATCACTTCATACTAACATACCGAGGGAGGATGAGTCGGGTACAGAGTTTTTGCGATAAATCTGCATGCATCTAGTCAACATGAATGACATATAAGATGTCCTTAACATAAAAGAATTAATATAAATCTAAAATTAATAAATAGAGGAGAAGTTTTTTCTTTAAACCTGATTCATCAAACTTGGCTCTTTCATAACTCGAAGAATACCTAGCTCAGCAACGAAACGTACATCAGAAAGTCCAATTCTTGAAAATTCCAAATCCCAACATCTTTCTTTTTATGAAAATCAAACCCATTGGGTCATTCGTTTACCGTTAGTGCAAAAATCGAGTTAATGGGTTTGTCGGTTTACCTTAAGAGTGAACTATAGCAATTTTGCAACTCTATTTTCATGTACATCACTCATGGTCTCAAATCCCTGAACTGATCCATCTTCATAAATTCTCTTTCACTTTTCAATCATCTCCTTCGAGCGGTTAACTAGTGCTTCCATCTGCAGCTCCGGCTCTTTCTACTCCCGATTAGCTTGAACGGGCTTTTAAGTCAAATTTACAATAAAAATCCGAATGCTAACTCTAACAATGTTATTCCAATTAACAATGTTATTCCAATCAATCAAAAAGCTAAAATACAAATAAAAAACTTGCATTCAATTGTTCATCTATGTGCAATTTAAGAGCTTCCCAATCTCTAGTAGAAAAAAAAAACAAACATTTTGTCATAAATAAAGCAAAATGTTTAGCTATTGGCAATTAAAAAGAGATAAATATACAAATACACCAAATTTTACCGGAAGACCGAATTTATAATCAAACGAATGAGATTGATACAAAAAATAAAATGATTAGATAAAAAAAATCTAGTCCCTAAGCCTATTCATTTTCTTTTCTTTTCTTTTCTTTTTATTTATTTTTGTCGAATTCAAGAATTTCAGCTTCCATCGGTTTATTTTCCTTTAGGATGAAAGTCACAAAAAAATCTTAAATGATGTTTGCTGTGACGTATTTATTTTTAAACTTTTTTTATGACACTAAAATTTTGAATTTGTATCAGTGTATCACATTTACCCTCTACTAAAGTTTTTTTTAAATGAAAACGCTAAAATTTTACCTATATTAACATAATACTCAAGTGATAACGACATTATTTTTGCTGACAAATTATCTAATGAAATTTCGATAGAAGATAAATACAACACATAGGTATAAGTTTGAGATTTTTTTGTTATCAAAATAACAAGTTTAGGATAAATATAGTATGGTGAGCATATTTATAGTTTTTATGTTATAAAAAAATTTCGGGGTAAAAGTGTCGCAACGGTATAATTAAAAAAAATTTGTAACTTTTTCCCATTCCTCTATTTTCTTGGGTGATACCAAACTATTTGGCTTGGTCTGTGACAAGAAGAAGACGACAGCAGCAGCTACCACCAATTGGGAGAAGTTGACCCATAAATTTCCATCACGCCTCTATCGATCAATCTAAAAGTAGATGTTGAGTGAATAACGTACGATGTAGATAGCTAGTTAATCGAGTGCGCGAATCACGATACATGCGCTATACGGTATTAGTTGGAACTCATAAACCATTACCGGTCAATTATGCGAATCGCATATACAGTCCTACACGATCGACGGCCGTGATGCCGCGACATGCGGGCCCTTGTCCTCTGACACGTGGCGAGGTCCCATTGAAGGAAGGACGACTCGGAACGAGAATCCACGTGGCACTGATGGAGTCCAAATCCAAATTCCCCTTCTAGTCCACATCCACATCCTCTTCTCGACCGTGTATGTATATAAATGATCCAGGCTGGGTGAGCGGCTGTCGACAGTACCCAAGAGCCAACCATAGAGAATCAATCAATCAATCAATCTCCCCACAAAGTCGGTCCGACCATTGCCGTCCGTCCATCCGCCCATCCGCTCTCTCTCCTCGCCGCAGCCGTTCCAGTCCAGGTATTCCGGAAGTCCACGGCGTCTCCCAGTCGTTCCTAGCGTTCGTCTTTCCTCGGGGCACGACCTCCGGAATCCTTGGACGGCTCTCTGTATCTCCGCGAATTTGACCGTCGAATGTCGGTTTTTCCGTTTCAGGTCGCTCGTTGACCGGACCGCGCGCAGGCCGGTCGGTCGTTGGGGCCGGAAATGGTGCTCCTTTCCAAGAGCGTGTCGGCTCTCCGCCGCTTCCGTTCTCGCGCCGTGAGATTCCCCGCCTTCCTCGTCGTTTTCCGTCTGATGTTTTTTTTTTTTTTTTTGACCCGTTTAGTCTGCTGTCGTCGATGATGACTTTGATGTTCGGCTTCTGGTTTCTGGGTTGCGATGAGCTTTGTTGGATGAATTCCTCGTTGGGACAATACCGCGAGTACGTGGTCTGATGGAAGATGTTTGATGATGTTCTGTGCAGACTGCCCTGTTTTTTTTTCTTTTTGGTTCTCTTTTAGCTACGTAATAATGAAGCGAGGAGGATACCATCCTCTTGTTTTTCATGAATTTGAATCGACATGGAGATTTGCTGCAGGGCATTTTCTCAAGATTTAGGCGGTAACCCGCGATCACAAATGGCTTTCATTGACTCTTAACATTACAAAAGAAGAGTTTTTTTATTTTTTTTTAAATTTTAAATTTTATTTGTGGAGCAGGTTAGCTATGAGGGCGGTTCGTATTTGTTGAGTAGTTGTAAGGCGGGAGGAGGTTCATTGGATCATTACACGACCTGTGCTAAGCTGTCTGAGGACCCTTTGAAAGAGAGCTCTCCTTCTGATATGTTGATCGATTCTTTCGGAAGACTCCACACTTACTTGAGGATCTCCTTGACGGAGCGTTGCAATCTGAGGTGTCAATACTGCATGCCGGCAGAAGGCGTAGAACTTACTCCGAGCTCTCACCTTCTTTCGCAGAGTGAGATCGTGAGTTTAGCGAATCTGTTTGTTTCCTCTGGTGTCAACAAGATTCGATTGACTGGGGGAGAGCCGACCATCAGGAAAGATATCGAAGACATATGCTTGCAGTTGTCTAGTCTTAAAGGGTTAAAGACACTGGCTATGACAACCAACGGAATCACTCTTGCCAGGAAGCTTCCCAAGCTTAAAGAGTTTGGCCTTAATTCTATCAATATCAGCCTAGATACATTGGTGCCGGCCAAATTTGAATTCTTGACTAGGCGCAAAGGGCATGAGAAGGTCTTGGAATCTATCAATGCTGCTGTCAATCTTGGCTACAATCCTGTGAAAGTATGCATCCTCTCCAGCTCAGTTCATATTCTTACTGAGAATAGAATTTGAAAATCAACGAATGTTAGCTTATGTTTTTCCCCACTCTTTGTCATGCTATTTAGTACACCAGTAAGTTTATGTCACTTTTTGACTAGCCCAGTGGTTTACTCCAGGTGAACTGTGTTGTTATGCGTGGCGTCAATGATGATGAGATATGTGATTTTGTGGAGTTGACTCGAAGTAGACCGATTAATGTGCGATTTATCGAGTTCATGCCTTTCGATGGAAATGTTTGGAACGTGAAGAAACTAGTGCCGTACTATGAAATGCTAGATAAAGTGGTAAGGTAAAATACAGGTGATACTGCACATGAATTTTCTCTTGGCCTCTCAAACAGGCTCTAAGTATACTGTCCTCTCTGAACAGGTTGAGAAATATCAAGGCCTTCAGAGAATACAGGATCACCCTTCAGAAACAGCCAAGAATTATAGGATAGATGGGCATCACGGTATGGTTTCTTTCATCACGTCAATGACTGAGCATTTTTGTGCTGGTTGCAATAGACTGCGACTTTTAGCTGATGGGAACTTCAAAGTATGCTTATTTGGGCCCGCAGAGGTGAATTGCGTCTCCTGCTTGTTAAATTCTATCATAATCATACATCGCATTCATTTTAGCTCGTGGGAGTTTACTTTTATATTTTTCTAAAATTTTTCCTTCTTATCTCTTTATGTGTTAAGATGGACCTTGTGATGGCTCCAGGTTTGTGAAATCCTTATGTATTGTGTCAATTCTTAGTTAATGCCCCCTCCTCTCAAAAAAAAAAAAAAAAAGAAAAGAAAAAAATCACCCATTATGCTCACACATTAAGCGTCTTAGAGCTGTTACCTTCCAACTGATATTTTTCTATCTTTTTGCACTTCTTTGCTGTCTGCAGGTTAGCTTAAGAGATCCCCTTCGTGCCGGTGCTGAGGAAGACGAGCTCAGGGAAATAATTAGTGCAGCGGTACACAGTCTGCTTCTCATGATTTGGTCTTCACATCGTCCTAGATTATTTGCACAAGCCAACAGTTCTTCTTCAACTTTGGGATTTTTTTAATATCCATTTCTTTTTGGCACCTGCCTGGCCTTTTTTATTTCTTCTCCTTTCTTCCATTTTTGATTCGAGGCATGATGAACCACAGAAGGCTGTGTTGCTTTGTCTAGATGAGTTTTGTGCTACTGGCTTCTGATTGGCATTGCACACTTCTTTGCTTTAGGTCAAGAGAAAGAAAGCTGCACATGCTGGAATGCTCGACATTGCAAAAACTGCGAATAGGCCAATGATACATATTGGTGGCTAAGAAATGGTATTTACTAAACTCCTATTCTCACATGATTTTGTTATGGGCACTTGTTATACTTCTTATTAAAGAAAATTTGTCATTTCCAAAGCAGTGGTTTTCTTGTGTTACGTGTAATGAATGCATTGAAAACGAAAATATTTCTTTATTAGTTCTGGTCAACCAGTGCCCAGGAGCACTCGTGAATAAGACCCTTCTCATAAATATTCTATCTCTGAACAAATTGAAATTTTAGAATAATTTGTTGATTCTCATGCCAAGTTCTATGCACTTACTGTTATGTAATATTGCCAGACTTTCATTTCAGATTCCTCAAATTCTGAACTTAATTTTCTGGGGCAAGCAAAGAAGAATGTTAGGAAATTGCACACGGCCTGGACAATGCCCCACAACAGCATGGCATGCAATATCTTTTTTGTGGATGTATCGTTTTTAGATGCCATGAAAAGCATGTGATACTTACCTCTGTTTTGCCAAATGGTTCATTGACCATACTATAGAAAAGCTCTTTTGTAAGCTTTGCTTGTCTTGCATTTACAGATAGAATCAAAGTAGTTACACCTCTGTTCTTGCTGATGTACAAAAGGTGATACGAAATCCAATCACTAATTAAGATCTTTTAGATGTTATATACCCATCTGATATTTGTAGAAACCAGCGGAAGTCATGGCCCTCAATAATGTCTCTCTGTTTAAATGATGTGATTCGAGAGTTTTGACTGATTTTATTAATATATGAAGCTGGATTATTTTGCTGATGTTAAGATTCAGTTGATTTTTTTTGGATTTCTGCTCTCTCAGTATCATGATTGATAAGCTTGTATTAATATTTGCAAGTGAATCTTCACCTACTATGAGCTATATGCTAATTCAACTGAAAATATTTTGCGACACTAAAGAATCCATAAAGGGAGTTTCATGTATACTATATATATTTCGGGGGTAGGAGTTTCATGAGGGGATTGCCCTTTTGGAGGTTGGTTTTTTAATTGATTCGATGGCACTGATGGTCTAGATGAATTATTGGAAGTGAAGTGTGCTTCTGATTTGTTCTGATATTTCTAGCCGTTCAGGCACAATTAATTTGAAAATTTGCTATCAAAGTATGGAAGAGTAGGAGGATTTTGCTAGTCAATATTCTGTCTCAGCTAAATTTTACACCACAAACTCATATTACCAGATGGTTCTGTCATCAGTAATCAGTACACCAGTACACGAGGCATGATGTGTTTAGAAGACAGGTTTTAAAATTAAATCACCTGGGGAATAGAGCTACTTTTCAAATTTAAGAAACTAATGAGATATGAGTATGTCTTAAACACGATACATGATTAATCGCAAATAGTAAATGCATCATGCTTCTCATGCACACTCCTGTGCATGCTTCTGTATTACTTGGTATTGCTGTAAGATTTGTCCTGTGTGCCTGTCAAATTGTGATTTTTCACTCCACTTGCAAGGCACTGTGAGGTGCATTATTTGTTGCTCTTATTATAGCAATATAATTTATTACTTCGTCACCAAAGTCTTACTAGCAGCTTGGTGAGATAATAGAGATTAGACAGTAGAAGTGTCGCAGAGGGGAACCCATGGGATAGACAATGATGGAGAGGAAATGCTGGTTGCTGTTGTTGGGTTAGGAGATTGTGTTATTGGTGATGAAGTGGTGGGAATGCAGTTGAAAGGAAGCCAGAACCAGAAGTGCTGATCGACAGAGATATCGGAGTGGATGGTTGACCAACAGTCAAGGGCAAGGTGCTGAGTGTGTTTGACGAGCTGGAGCGCAGTGATATTGTCATCCCTGGAAAAGATGGCTGGGTGCTGGACGAGGGAGGCCACGAGGAGGTGATCGGAGTGGATATTGATGAGGTTGGCGAGCTAAAATCGAAGGTAAAGTCGGCCCTGGCAAAGACATCGAGGATGGCGAGCTTGATGGCAGAAGCAATGTTGAACCCCGGATAGATGGTAATGTGGCCATTGGAGCTGATGATAAAGTTGAAGGGCCCGAACTGGTTCCTGGTAGAGGTAGAGATGGTTGGATGTTTCGTAAGAAAGATGGTGGCATGGCTGCTGGGAAGATGACAGAATAGGTGAGCTAGAGATAGGAGGAAATGTCGACTCCAGCAAAGATGGTTGGGCACCAGGTAAGAAACTTGGGAATGTGTCTACAGCAGTGGATGGCGAGTTTGACAAGCTGAAAGTTGGCACAGAGGGCTGGGCAGTGGGCGATAATGATGGTAGCACCACCATTGGAGTAGATGACAGGTTTGCGAGCCTGAAAGCGGCAACAGTAGGGGTGACATGGCCATCAAAGTAGGTGAGGATGATGATGGTGGAGAGGCCAGTGCGATCGATGTTTCCGGTATAGGGGATGGGGTTGTATCTAGCAGACAACGGGCATCAAGCATATTGTGGGTGCTCAGAAATGGAAAGTACCTTGAGTAAAATGCAGGACGGTCATGCTAGCGGGCTAGGATGAATGAGTGAAACTTTGTCGAGCTGTGTGAGGAAACGAAAGGCTCTATGATGAGGTTTATATAGATGATGGGGCAGTGGAGTGCTTTTTGGACGGCCCTTGTCTAAATAAGGTAAAAGAAAATGACAAGTCTCCATTTCTTATCCACTCCCCTGCCCAACTGTTGATGACACTAACCGAAAGGTTCTTATGGGAAGAGGAATATGATACATAAGTTGACATATGTGAAGCAACCCCAGATAGAACAGATTTTACTGTATATCAGAACCTCGAAAGCCATCGTCGATTCGTGTTTGCCTGTTCAGGGTCTAGTAAGTGAGCATAGAATGTGCATTTTTCCTGAAAAAAATAACATTGTTGTTTAGGCTTCAAGTTACCATATCAAGTCAATCCCTTCACTTGTCGGAAAATAAAAAAAATTGTCCAAAATGCCCTAAACATATTGTATTTTTGTCAATTCAGTTTTAATCATTTCATTTTACCAAGCCAGTCCTAAATTTAGATGGAATTCATTGATATGAAGGCGGGTCATTTTACGTGTTACAATTAGTCCCAACGTGGATAACTTTTAATAGTATTTTGATATTATTAATAGAAGGAAAAGAGAAAAGAAAAAGAAAAAATTCAAAAAAAATATTATTAAAAATTATCCAAGGTCGTTTGATGTCAGTCATACCACGTTGAACAATCGACATCCATGTTAGTGAATTCCGATCAAAATTGGTGGAATGAATTCAATTGACAAAATACAAATTGGTTTATGATTTATTTGACAAAAATAAAATAAATTTATAGCTTTTTGAACTATTTTCCTAGCGACATTACTCTGCAAGTCAGGAACGAATACATTCTCTCTCACTTTCCTGCACGGGAAAGTCTGACCCTTGGCGCAAAACAAGGATGCAGACGGTCTAGATACGACATACGAGGACACCAGCCACCAACCTAGTTCACCAAACAGTCCTCATAATGAATTCATCACTCGTCTTGTGGAACGAAGCCGAACTCACTATCTCAAATCTTAAATTACCCGAAGCCCAATATATAATCGTGGGGAAGAGTTAGATTGATTTTATGTTGGAAGAAATTAACAGAAAGAATCCATCTAACTCGAAATTTAACAAGCCGTCGCACATATTTTACCCGTCCTCTTCCAGAACGAACAACCACCTTTCATAATTCGCAGCTGGGCCACACAAAGTGATCTCGACCTGCATCTTACTTAAGCTACGAGGTTAGTAAATTATTTCATGAACGAGGGATTTATTACAAAATATTTATAATAAGCGGAGTTAAACTTTGGAAAAATTACCTTTACCAAAAAAAAAACCTTTGGAAAAATTACGTTATATCTTATTGGGTTCTTGTTTAAAGTTTTCCTCGGAATCGTGTTCAACATTCTCTCAGCTATGGATGTACTATCATGCTGGTCCTCTTTCATCAGGACGATACATCATCTGAAACTAAATCTTATTAATTACCATTTCACCAAAATCTTAAATGATACTGCCTATTCTAGGTCAATTGAAAACTTGAACTAACAATTCTTGTACGCGACCCCCACCAACATCACTAGTTCACCTGCTCAAAACGCTGTGACGCTAAATCAGTATTCGGGACACACAGAGTAGCACCAACAGCAACAGCCATCCAAGTAGAAATTCAAACACAAGGTGATGAAAGGGTTGTAGAAAAAGCATCGGCTTCAATGCCCTCAGAATGCTTTGGCAAACGCTCCCTCATTCCTAGTCTATACATGAAGACTAAGCATCCTTGATTCTTTACAGGCCACGAGGCGAAAGTTAAAGAACACTGACATTTACAACTCGTCACTAAGGTTCATTCTATAATGACAAGCTAAACTTTCTGCAGTTCCACCAGCCATGAGCATCCTCATCCACTGGCCATGAGGCAAAAGTTAGAGAGAAGACTTTGACATTTATGACTCATCCCTGAGGTTCATTCCATAATATTCAGCTAAACGCGCCGCAGTTCCATCCGCCATGATGGCATCGATCATTTCATACTTGGCAAAGTTTGCCTTAAGATTGTCTGCCTGCTGCTTAGCAAGTTTCTCTTCTTCTGCCTTTTGCTGCTGAGAAGGTAGAAGTACAAACCAAATTAGAGAGACTATCTAGAAGTTATTTCCCTGGTAGGATACCAATCATAATTCAAAAGTTAAAGCAGTGCTGATGGACATGAGTTCTCAGAGTGAATGGGTTTCTCTGCCATTTAAGGGGTGTGTCAAGTAGACATAGCGTTTCTAATCATGGGTTCTTTGTTAGTATTTTTATATGTGAAATCACCCGTACGATTGAGATTCTATTTATTTACCAACCACTCATAAAGGAACTTACTTTTAGCAAAAATCGAGCTTCAGCAGCATGCCTTTTATCAATATGCTTCCACTTCTGAGCTACCTCAAAGTTAGGATCATCTGGATCCAACCAGTGGACCTCTATTTTCCTACCAGGCTTTGCTGGGCGATCCTCAAACATCTCCACTTTAGCAGCACAAGCTCTCACAGGCCTTGGCATCCCAACTATCATCAGCGGGCAGCTAGCAATCAGCTTCACAATCGCTTTTGCCTGCTCCTCATCTTCCATCTCAACAAGAGCACGTTTTGGGATGTGCTCCGGCTCTATGTAGTTCGTGATGAATTGAATATTTTTGACCATTCCAAACTGGTCAAGAGCAGTCCTCAAGACAGGTTCAGTGACCTGGGGTGATAGGTTGTCAACATAGACATTCCGTTTCACCTTCTCCAGAAAAGCAGCATACTCTGTCTCCGTAGTGCTCGCCATGCAAGCTAAACAGAAAATTCAAAGGCTCAATAACAGGTTGGCAGCAACTAAAGATTTATCAGCAAAAGGTATTGGCTTTAGCTCCAGATTTTGTGAAGAATAAGATGCATCAGTGCATGATATGATACACAAGTTCAATGTCATTCCTGGACAGTGGTCTCTTCTTAGGTGATAAAGCTCCTAACCAAAACCTAGTCCTATGTTGGTGCCGCACAGCATCAGATGCAGCGACTGTATGAGCTACACAGCACCAAAACACCACTTGCAAAGATGCATGTACTGCTCATTTGGCGCACAAGATGATTTGGTGTTGTCATGTATGATTTAACCACATGCAATGAATGAAGGATGTGCAAAGAAAAACCTACTCCTGCATTTTTAATTTGTTAGAAAGGAGATGTACCGTGACAACACTGATGTTAGGAAGGCAATGATCATGTGATGCGCAGCAGCAGCGAGTGGACCTTCTGGGCACATTTCCAAAACTCACATGCTGCTGCTACTGCACCATCATCTGATCAGAACGCCCACTTGTAAAGACGCAAATGCTACTGCTTGGCACAGGGAGATGATTCCACGCTAGCCAAACATAAATACAAAAGATTCATTTCGCACTAAAAGCTTGCACCGAGAACATGAAGAAGTTCAGCCACAAGCACATAACACGAGAACGAACATGATGTAAACCCCAATCTCTTTCACATCCATGAAAAGCACTCAAATTCAGGGAAAAGAGACCATTGCAGAAATTAAAAGAACTACTACCAGCAAAACCCCTTATTGAAATCAAATGCATTTTTCACTTCAAAACACCAATCTTTCATACTTGCGAGTTGCCTCTCACCAATTCAATGAGACAATATATCCAAACGCAAGAGGACACGACACAACTGCTGAACCTAAAACATTCAGAGCCAAAGGAAGAAGCATTGATCCCGCCCGCTCACTGTCGAGCCCAAAAACATTCACGATGCAGGTTTCGTGCCCTCAAAAATTCGTCAAATTGAGTCAAGCCCACTTCCAATTCTCGAGCAATAGAGCCGAATTCGTCGATGATAGATTGATATACAATGCGCCGATGCATGACGATCCTTAGGGGAAGAACAATACTCGGCATGCAATTGAAAGAGAGAGAGAGAGAGAGGGAGAGAGAGGCGTTGCACGAGGCGAAACCTGGTTGTAAGAGGAAGCGACGGCGGGGACGGTGAACCCAAAAGCTAACCTCCGGCGGCGGGCGCGCGACGGTTGCTCGGCGGTGAAGGGGCGGCGAAGCCGAAGGCTGGAGAACTTGTCCGGTTGTCTCTGTCAAGCGCACGCGATAGAGGGCTTATTCACAGGCCATTTTTCTGGACCTAAAAGGTAGGCCCTGCCCGGCCCGGCTCAATTCCTCCGAATTGGTCGGACCGAAACTTTGATTCGCTCGGGCCGGTTCGGGCCCGTTCTAATTCTTTTGAGGAAATTTGATTTTTTTTTTTATGAGATATACATATCGTTTTATGCAAAGATCAAAATTATTTTATGAACTTTAAAGAGAAACGTAAAAGTGACTGGAATTAGGAGGGTGCTGACTAGGCAATCTTTAGGCATGATTTGGCAGTGAGGAATCTAATTTGCAAAATAGTTTTGGGAGAGATTTATTTTTAAGAATAACTTGTTTTAAAGAGATCTATCCTAAAATAAAAAGTCTTTGCCAATAATATTAGAACATGCTTCTTCTGTTTATCTTATTTACTATTTGATTTATGGGGAAATTACAAGAATCATCCCGGTACTATTAACTGAATTTCGATTTTGGCCCTTATACTCTATTTCATCATAATTGGTCCGGCAACTTAATTTTTAGTTACAATTTAGAGACAAAAATTCCATTTTTCCTTCAAAATGTGGATGAAATATGCCAATTTAGCATCAGCAAATTGACACGTGGAACTTACATGTATGAGTTTCTAAAAATAATTCACTTTTGTTACCTTTAGAAATGTTCAAAACTTTCAAATGTAGCTATTATACTTTGATTTTAGTTATCAAACAAGTCCTCGCATTATTTTTAGACAAAATCTATATTTCTTTCCTCACATCATGATCAAAATATTATGTCAAATTAAAACTAAGCATTAATTTGGCAATTTCCACCTTTACAAGTTTGCCCAATCTAATTGAAATTATATGCAAATTTTCATCATCAATGTAATATGAGAATCAACAATTTAGTTCTTAAATAGGTCAATGAAACTATCAAATAGTTCCTAATTTTAATTTTTCAAAATCAATTTTTGGTGGGCAACTCTTGATAGTCACATTGGGTAAATTTAGGATTTTTGCTAATACATAAAATAATTTGACGCCGTGAGTAAAGTTTGAAGCTCTTTTTATGGTATGTTGCCATTGAAATTAGAAATTCGGTATATGTTTATCACCATGACAAAGGTAAAAAAAAAGAAATTATTAATGAAAGCAATTTTTTTCCCCTGTTCAAAAAATCCTTTGCATTCAGCGCCACCTGCGTCAGCGCTCTCGCTTCCCTCTCCTTCCTCGCAAAAACCTGTATTCATCCTTCCCTCTCTTCTCCACTCTGCAATTCCCGATCTTTCCTTCCCTCTCCGCTTCGCTCCCGCCATCGTTCCGCCGCGTCCCTCCGCATCTCCGACCGCTCGGCGCGGCACGACCTCGCCGCTCGAATCCGTCGCGCGTCCGCTCGAATCGACCGGGGCAGTCGATCTGGCTCCGGCTCGAGGAGGAGGGGGGGGGGGAAGAGTGAGTTGATTTGATTTGATTCGCGCGGGGTCGGATGGGGCAGGGCTCGAAGAAGAAGAAGAAAGGAGGGAAGAGGAGCAAGGGGAGGACGCCTTCCAAGGACAAGCATGCCGACGAGGACAATGAGCTCCTCGCCGAGGAAATCACTGCCCTGTGAGTCGATCCCGTTGCTTCGTTAATAATTCCGCATTCTTTTTCCCAATGCCAGCCGGGTTTTCGTGTTCACGGTGATTTATCTGCTTGGAAGGTTTCAAGTTTGTATTTTTCAGCTGGGACACGTGCTCCTCGAGTCTCGTTTATTCTACTCTGCCATTTGTGGAGTCTGTGAAGTATAATGCTACTTCATTCTAGTTACTATGCGTGCATCGAGTTGGCTTAGTTGATGGGTTGTAGCGAACGAACGCTGGAAGCTTGTTGTCTTTCTATTTTGCGATTACTGAAGTTAGTGACGTGCAATGGTCCAGGTTCGCGATATTTCAGGAAGACTGCAAAGTTGCAGAAACCCCGCCGAAAATCGTCATTAAGCTCAGGTTTCTTTTTAGTCGGTGTTCTGTTAATCGCATGGATTTTGATTATCTATCGTGATTATGGATATGTTTTGGCTGGAATTAATCAGGCCTTACTCAAAAGACACGGGTTTTGATGATCTGGATGTGTCAGCCCTTCTTTTTGTAAGGTCAGTGCTCTAAATTTGGTATTAACACTATCTCTCTTGGTGTCGATTATAATGGTTCTGCCTCTCCCTTAATGTCTTTTCTGATACAGGTGCTTACCCGGGTATCCTCACAAGTGTCCGAAGTTGAAGATCATACCAGAGAAAGGTTTATCTGAAGCTGACGCAGATAAGCTTCTCTCTCTCCTAAATGAGCTGGTATGAACTGGTTCTTGGTTTTATACAACCCTTCTCAAGAGGTCTTCCTTTCCCTTTTTATATTCCTTTTCTGGTTGGGTATTGATTGGGAAGTGCTAGACAATTTGTTTTTCCCCAAAAGCTTAAGCTGTGTGGAAACAAGACCACAGACACTCCCTCTTGTATGTAAGTCGGATCTTTCAATTAGTAAATAGAGTGTAGGCACAACTATGTCAACTGACGCATAAACACAATAACAGGAATATTAAAAGGGTACCAAGTGGGTACCACCCCTGCACAAAGCTAGATACAAGAGACTTTGTCCTTACAGAATATCACGAGTTAGCCACTGGAGAACTGTTAATATTCCCCCTCAAGATGGAGCATGGATATCAATCATGCCTGGATTGCAAATATGGAAGTATAACGTAATTCTCCTCAATCCTGTTTTGAGAATATCTGCTAACTAGTCTATGGACTTCACAAGGGGTACATGAATGAGAAACCATCTAATTTCTCCTTTATGAAGTTCCTGTTAGTCTCAACCGAACTAGCTTGTTGTAGCTGTCGATCTTTTTCTTGGTACCTACATTTCTCCAAATAGATTTGTTTCTTAATTTGCCTTCTATCGTGTGCCCACACATCCAGAGATGCATTATAATTTCTGCTACACTTTGTTTTGTGCACATATCGGTGTTTTAAATCTGCAGTGTTTTGTAGTTCATGCGATTTGCTTGTACTCATGGGTGAGAAGTCATACGTTTTCTGCATCATGTGGCAAAATAGATCCAAAGTATAGACATTGTACTCTTTTTGGGACTACCTGGTCTTTGATCCTCATCAAGGGAATAGTTTTAACTTTCACTCTTACCTAAGTTAAACTCCAAATACTCTCGACTTTTGTGAAATTGGACATAAACACTCATTTTTGTTTGGCAAGCATGGAGGGGAGGGATAATTACTGAACATTGTAACTTTATTTCCCACTAAAATTTACTTCAATTTCCACACCCACCCAACAGTTTACCGCACTTCTCCTCCTTACCAAACAAAGCATCAGATTCCAATGTTCTTTTCAAAGCTCCAACTTTTGTTTGCTCCCACCTGGTTTGATGTGCTCACACTATAATGCAGAAGTCATACATTGAGGGATATCAAATCGTTTATAAATAGAGAAAAGAGGTTTTACTAATTAGAGCTCATCCTTGATGTAACTAGGCAATTTTTCTGTTTCTCCTCCACACGTCTGACTAAAACAATGGCACCATCGTATATATCCTGAGTACGGGATTTTATTGATCAACTAATGATACCAAAATATATAGTGATTTTTCAACAAATTCATCCCTAAAAACAAAAATGGACTTGCAATTCCCTTTAGAATCGGCAGATACAATGTGGTTGAAAATTTAATGGGAGGAACCTACTGAAAATGCAGTGAAGGAACAAAAACATGAATCATCACCCCCTTTTAGCAAAATATTTAGTGATTTTTTAATAAATCTATTGCTGAAAGCAAAAGTGGGACTCACAACTCCCTTTAGCACTGGCACAAACAAATGTAGTTGAAAATTTCATGGGAGGAGCCTACTGAAAATGCAAAGAAGGAGCAAAAACATGAATCATCTCCTTTTAGCTCTCAGTTAGAGTTGATAGTCGTGGGTGGGGGTTTGGTGTCCGGATTATATATACATTATCTTTGTTTGTCTTCCAGCTAGCTTTGCAGGTTTGTCATATGCCTTTCCCAGATATTGTCAAATTTATTGCAGTTGAGATAAACAGGCATTGGACATAATACATGCTCATATTTCAAGAATGCTATCTCTTTGTGCAGAAATTTGAAGTATGTACATATGCAAGTAATATGGATGTACTAGCGATAGGGCAGCTAAATCCATGGTTATATATTGTTAATGTCTTCAGTGTAATTCATTTACGGTCATTTTTGCCTGATAACCTTGATGAACTTTATAGGGCAGTGTCTGAGGAAGTGTTTACAGTTATAAAGGAATAGAGAAAAATGCAAGCCTGTCTACTCTGCTAGGAATAGAGAAAAATGCGAGCCTGTCAATTCTGCTAGTCTATAACACGACTACACTTTACATTATGTCTCGTTCAACATGTGGAGACTTTGAGTACAATGCGTTTTGTTGATCATCACCCTCTTTTGTATTCAGGCAAATTCTAATGCTCGTGAAGGACGTGTAATGATTTTCAATTTGGTGGAGGCTGCTCAAGAGTTTCTGTCTGAGATTGTCCCACTAAACCAAGCACCAAAATCGGTATGCTTGAAGACTCCTTTGATGTAGTGCAATTCATGATTTTAATATAGCTATGGCGGAATTATCAATTTTGTGAGGTTTGTTTTCTGCAGTAAGTTTAATTTGACCTTTTCATCCTCTTCGGACCACTTTTGGAAAGAACAATTTGTTGTATGGCAGGGATGTTGTTTGACAGGATGAAAATTACCATGTATTTTCTTTGTCCTGAAATTGTCAATGGTGCGAAAGTGAATTTTTATGCACTTTCATCAGTATATGCAGAATTAAACCTGTATGTGAAAATAAATCTATTTTTTTCCTTATAGTGTCCAAGGAGGGAATGATATGTGATGTTCATGGAAGGTGGGAAAGAATGCTTCTTTAGAGTGATGGCTGTAGCCATATAACAGAGTTTACGCACTCTTAATATGCTGTTTCCTTGTTAAAATTTTATGATTTACAGCTATCATTGGAGGACTGATAATGTTGTTGAGATTTATGCAAAAATAAATTCTTTGATAGGGAGAACTCATGAAAATAATTAGGAAGACCTGGTCCTCATGGCATGTGTCAATGTCGTTCAATATGGTGCTTACGGAAGATTTTACCACTAGGACAGTGTCTTGTGAATGGAAACAATTGATGCAAGATCACTCACCTTTTGGATGAAAGGTATTGTTGTAAATACTGTTAGAATTTTCAACCAAAAAGCTGAAGCTTTTAGGTGAAGGGAGACTATAAGTATATGAGACCTGTATAAACCCCATACAAGGGATGTGTGATATTTTAAAATTCCCTCTTAGGTGTAAATCGGAGGGAGAGAGGCATGTAGAATTGATGAACTGGGACCCATAGGTGTGCAAAATAAACTAAGGCTTGAACCTAGCTGCTAATACCATGATAGAAACTTCAACTCAAAAGTTTTAGTTTTTAGGTGGAGGGAGACAACATTTATTTAAAAGGCGGTCCTTTCATCTTTCCAAAATGGAAGTTTCTGTTTAGAACTTTTTCTGTTTCAGTTAACACTTCGGTTTCCTTATCAAACTTTTCAGTTAAAAGATGGTAGGTTGAGGGAAACAATTTTGTGTATAATTTTTTTTTAATTTCGAGATGGCAACTTTTTTTATGATCAAATTATGGAGGACGCCTGTCCATTGTTCAATTATCTAGGTACAGACTACAGTCACATATCCACAACAAATGCCTGAAACTTGCTCATGAGTTTAATGAGCTAATAAATTTGATGTCTTGTACCACAATGAAAATTAAAGAATATTTTCTCTCTATAGATTTAAACATTCAAAGAACTTTCCATTTTTATTCCTATTTTAGACTAAACATATTTCATGATCAAGTTGTATAAAACTAAATATTTTTTCTTGAAGCTCTCTAATTTTTTAATTTGGATGAAGTTTCCATTTTCTTTAGCAACTTCAGTCGTGTTAGTTAAGAAATATTTTAAGCAATCTAGTTTATTTATTTTCTCTTTCTTTCAAGTTATTATGTAATAAAATTTTTCCAACTTTATTAAGAATATCGTTCCACTTGAGGAAGCATACTGTATTCATAAGTTTTAATATATTTTGAAAATTTGAACCTATTATAGTCTTTGTATATTCTTTATCTTGATGTTTTTCTCTGTGAGTTTCACTTGGTATTTTTCTCAAAAAAAAACTTGTCAACTGCCATCCTTCATTGCTCATTGAGGGACAAATGCCCCCTAAACTGTTGTCAATTTAAAATCGAATACATGAGATATTCCAATGGATTGTATTTCATTAAATATGCTATATATTGTCTCCTTTTTCCATAAAATTTAAATATGCAGTCTTCTTGATGCCATAATTGCCATGAATTTTCTTCTGGAGGCAAGAGTAAACTTGTCAACATAGTAAGCTTGTGGGTCTAATGGAGTTGAATTTAAGTGGCTAATGCTCATCATCCTCTCTGATGGTTCTTGACAGTTGGTAGATGACATGTATGATATTGAATGGTCTTCATAACTCTTCCTTACTTGAGGCATAGGCAAAATCTACATACACATTTTGTATCTGGTATGCAGCTTTTGGAGGTCCTCTAGCAATAGGTGTTTCCTTGATTGATGTGTTATTGCTATTGTGTATTTATTCATAAATAAGTATGCTCAGTCTTTATGATTGTGACATGTAAAATTGGTGATCACTCTTGTACCTCTAATGACTACCTATTGTGTTTTAATGGCTGCTCTTTGCAGACCTAGGTCCGGTTCAACTTTTGATTGATGATTTTCGTTTGTTTCACCAATTTTAATGTTGATGATGATACTGGTGTGGAAAATTAGCAGACAATTTTGTTCTTATGTTAAACCATATTGAGTGGTTCTGTCTTGGCCTTTTTCTGAAGGTACCATGCTCAACCAGGGATGACAATGACCCATTGTTTCAGAAGGACATGGCAGCTTCATTGAACAAAGGTGGCTCTTCCAGAGAACCCTTTGTATATGGTTTTGTAGACCTCTTTGGTAGCTCTGGAGAGTCATGGCATTGGGGTCTGAGTATGGATCAGAGAAGTGAGAAGAATTCTTCTATACAGTTGCATGCATCAGGAGTTTCAAAATTTCAATCTGAGCTTCCGGATAAGAAGGTTAATAAAGGTTTAAAGCTACAGACAATGCTAGATAAGAAGCAACCATCAGTGCTCTTCCCTGCTAACAATTTGGAAAAGCTTGAAGAAGAAAATGATAATGATGAGAAGAGTATGTTGACTTCCTCTTCAAGTGAAGAAATGATGGAGAAGTTTGTAGAATTTGGTTTTGGAGGCATGGAGGTAGAGAATCTTATTTTTGTTGCACAAATATGTGGAAGTAAAATGTTTTGTTTCCTTAATATCTTTTAACTGATTTTGATGAACATAAAATAATTCCTGCTTCTAGTTTCTAATACATCGACTTGGAGCCTATGTAATAGTGCATTTTCCATATCCTTTCCTGGTTACCGTGAATGAAACATAGTAAAGGCATGTTAATGCAGAATGTGGTTTTCCAGGAACATGCATCCGATGTTGGCTATGAAGATGGCAATAATGATGATGATGATGACAACAACAGCAGTGGCTGTAATTTTTATGATGTGGATGATGATCACGATCATGTTCATTCCGATAGCCTATCATCTGAGTCCATGATTCATCATCAAGCACCTCAAATTGTCAAGAAAGATCTGATACTGGTGTTGTTTTCTGCTCTATTTTTCAATGGTTTTACTTGCTTCGTAATTACACCAAGTCAAAGTAATGTTCATGTCTATTTATGTTGCAGGTTCATCTCCTTCGTCTCGCTTGTGCTTCTAAAGGGCCATTGTCTGATGCTTGCCCTCAAATAGCCTTGGAACTATCCAATCTGGGAGTATGTGATTAAGGTGCTTTTTGTCTGTATAATGTTATTGGTCCACTGACTAAACTGTGCTTTTTGGTGGTTTTGTTTAGATTCTTTCTGATTGGGTATGTGATTTGGCATTAAAACAGTCCTCACTGTTTAAGAGAACTTTTGATCATGCTTTTCAGCAGCATGCGGTCAGCCTCTCTTCTCTCTCCCTTCTTTCATCTCCTATTATTTGACAGATTGCTCTGGAGTATTTTCTGTAATCCGTCTTGTTGTCTGTTCTACAGACTTCATCAAAAGTTTCTCAGTTTTGGAAGCCTACAGCTGATATTGTGCAGCCCAGTACTCTTCCTCCAAGTTCCCGCTATCTCAATGACTTCGAGGAACTTCAGACTCTTGGTAAGATATCACCTTCTCAACTTTTCTTCTTAAATCTTGGCATAATTTGAATGTCATGAAGTAAATTGCAACAATATAGTACCTAATAATTGATTTTGAAGTATGGGGTGCACTATCAGTTGATATGAGTGAAGTTGACTGACTTGGGAAACACATTGAGTAACAGCAGTTTTATTTCTGTTTGGTTTCGCTACTGTCTTGAGAAATTGGTGGCTATCACTTCTCAGTCATTTTGTTTCTATGCATGACTCCCTTGGACTTGTTTCTCTTGTTTGGTATGAGAATAGTGGGAAGTGCTGTAAACTGGTGCTTTATATGCCTATTGAAATATACATTCTATATTTGAAGGGAACATTGGGATTAGAGCTTTATTAGTTGAATTTAGAGTTGATATAAAAATCCCAAGGATATCCCTTCTTGACCATAATCTTCTTAGGCAATCCATGTCGGGCAAATGGTATCTTACTGGCTGCCCATTCTTTTCCATTTTAAATTACATGTTCGCACTTTAAGCTTTGAAAGCTCTTTCATATGCATAGCTAGATTTACAATCGATGATGAGGGAGGCAGGGCAAGCACTAACAAGAAAATTTTGGTCATGCTGGTAGGCCTACTTGGTCAGGAGAGCAAATAGTTGACAAATAAAGAGGGAGGGAGAAAGCTTAAGTTTTTGGTAAAATGGTTATTGAACTGGAATACTTTGGCAAAAATGGTTGTTGAACTGGAATACGATACCGGGACAGTGTCATGCTCAGACAATGCAAATTTTGCAATGGTGACATTGTTAAGCTTGGACAATGCAGATAAGTAAGTTAGTAACTTCGCTTATAGTCATTCTTTCAAATTGGAGGAACTCTACTCCAATTGAAATGTAACTATAATGACCTCAAAATGGATTTCTATACTAGTACCTTAATGTAAGAAGGACCAAGATAAGCTGTGGTCTCTGCAGGTCAGTTGTCCATTCAAGTTCATTTTAATTACTTCTGCCATGCTTTGACGAGTGTCTGCCCTTTTCAAGTGAGAAAGTTTTAAGAAACCGTTTTTGCAAGTGAAGATAAGATTGAAATTGGATTACTTGTTTACCTTTTGATTTTGTTTTGTTTAAAAATTATATGTTTCCTCTCATTTAATGAAACAGGTCATGGTGGTTTTGGCCATGTTGTCCTTTGTAAGAATAAATTGGATGGTAGGCAATATGCAGTGAAGAAAATCCGGCTCAAGGACAAAAGCTTGCCTCTGAATGACCGTATATTAAGGTAACTTCTCACTGATATATGAAAAGCTATCTGAGAGTAAATTTCTCTATTGATGCAGAACTTGCACCATAATTTGAGTAAATATGTTGAAAACCACTTAATCTTGGATTGATGATATTTCTTTTTGTTGTTTCGGCCTATCTTTTAATCTTCTTAAGGGGAGTGTTTGTAGATTACATGATTGACATGAAGGGGACTTTAGAAAATTACTGTTATTTTAACTGAATAATGTGATTGACTTTGGAGTGGAAAGTTACTATGCTTTTGTAGACAGTTTAGTGCTTAAATGATTTTCAATCAGAAGGGTGTCTATAACCACTTCCATTGTAGCTGGGAGCTAGTTGTAATTATGGTGGATGGATCATTTTTGTATCAGTTGCATTTGGAAAAGGAGGATCTCGGTGTGGTTATATGTGGTTTTATGGTAGTCATCCAATCATCCTTTTATTTGTGGCCGATGAGCTTATTGTGATTGCTGGTGGGGGAATTGTGAAGGGATGGCAATGAATTTATATTGACCATTTCTTTAGGTTAATGATAGCTAGCTGATGATACTCAGGTAAATTACTGGCAGACTTGTCTATGATAGAGGCCCCCTTCTGATTCAATTTAAGGTCTAAGTTATTCAATAGCCTTGTTTGACTTTATAGAATACTTAATGACATGAAATTATGTCAATTCACTGCCAAATTCGTCAAATTTGTCGTGGCAATTGATGTTGCCTATTAAAATTTAGTCGGGTTCTTTCTTCTTCAATGCACCCTATTAATATCATACAAATAGAAGGGAAAATATTAACTTCTTTTTTCTTGTTTCATCATCTCAAGTTTTTAACAGTCCATTTACAGGGGAGAAGGCTTCATTCTGTTTAGTTGCACTTCTCACCTGGATATCCTTTCCCTATATTGATATGAGCTTCTAAATTTTACGTAACACGCTCAATTAGTTTTTATTTTACTACTAATATGCTACTTAAGTTATAAAACGATATTATTTTCTCTAAATTTGTGGTCAGGATTATCTGACAATGCATTGTTATTTTTTAGTACCATATATTGTGGGAATAGCTTGGGACTACTATCTGCTTGGAAGGGAACATTGCTGGTTTTAAATACATGGATAGTTGCACAATGTGTCCATGGGGAGTACAGTCTGTCTTTTCTGTGCAGCCCAGTGGTTATATCATCTCAACTTTGGCAATCTATTTTCCTTTAACAGAATGACTGATTGGATGGGGAGGTTTGATGGAGAAGCTGTGGTTTGCACGTTCGTTGTCGTGCTTCTGTAGTATTCCTTGAGCAGTGTTTGTAATTGTGTTACTGGCCGAACAGTAGTTGCTAAATGGCACAATAAGCAAGTCATAAAAGCTTTGCAGATTCCAGTACACTTGCTATGTACAGTTGAGCGTTTTGGTTCATGTGTAAGGATGTGGCATGCAAATTCTTGTACCTGTTAGAAACATTGCACATCGTTGACTGATTTTCTTGGTGATATTGTCTCACTTGACCCCCTGGAACATATAGATGACCAATCTGGAGAATGGAAACACTGTTGCATGAAATGCTTAAGCAAATGGAACAAGCAAAGAAAGTGATTATGTTTCCCATGTTCTCCGACTCCCATTGCCAAATGTCAATCAAGTGGCAAGCATTAGCTAATTCGGTTATCAATATATGACACAGTATTTTTACTCTATAGGTTAGTATAGTTCATTAAATGTGTGACATTTGCTGGCTTGACTCTTTTTTTGGAGTTTTATTTATTTTTCAATGTAGTGCTACAAATTTCACTGTCCAGATTTCATGTGATCTTATGATGTGTGTATATGCATTAACAATGTGGTTGTGAACAGGGAAGTGGCCACTCTATCACGTCTGCAGCATCAACATGTTGTGCGGTACTACCAGGTAATAAGTAACCTTTTCATGGGATTTCTTTTTTTACTCTACTGCTCTAACTTCAGGCTCAGGGATCAACCAGTTTTGCTTTTATAGACTGTTGTTACTCTTTGTTGACATTTGAACTTTTACATATAAACGAGCTTCAATTCCGTTGTTGATGGCAGTTCTATCCAAAATACTTGGTTTTTATTTGTTTTAATTCTGAATCTGTAAATTGTTCAATACGAATGTGATTTGGAAAACTTTCCAGGCATGGTTTGAAACAGGAGTTGCTGGTTCACATGGTGCTGTTGCTTGGGGTTCTATGACTGCAGCAAGCGCCACTGTAAGTGAGCGGAACACAAGCTCCATTGACGTCTATGGGCAAGATAACAAACTTGAATCGACATACTTGTACATTCAGATGGAGTACTGCCCTAGGTATAGTTCTTGTATGTTTGACTAATGGAACTATTAGTCAACCATAATTTTTCCTTGGCCAAATATTGCTAGATGTACGAGTTGGGAATATTAGTATGTCTGTAATCATAAGTGCTGATATTTTGGATGCATCTTTTTTTTTTTTTGGTCATGGGTGTCCATTATTCATCTAGCATAACACATTTACAGTATCCTATTAATTCCACTCCATTAGTGGCATTTCCTGGTTAAGCCATCTAAACAAATTTTTCCTTGTTTTGCCAAAGGTGTTTCTTCTTCTATCTTGTCCTCTAACCGGATTACTGTTGAGATACCTTAGCACCAGTTATCACGTGACAATATTGTGCGAAACTATTCTTGCAAGCAAACCACAAATTGGAATCCAAATCATGTGTAACCTTTGTGCAACTGACACTTTTCATCTTAAAGTGTTGTTGCACATCACTTACAATATTTTATTATAGTCTTACATCCATGTAGTCTCTTTCCAGGGTATGGCTTAAACTTTTAGTTGGATGTTATATGATGATGTTTTTCATGCCTCATTCAATATCTTGTTTTGTGTTTTGACAAAGAAAACTGTAGATTATGTGTACATCTGAAATTTTCTTCTCACTTATGCCTTACAGTTATTCTTATAAATTCCTCTGCTTTAGTTCAAATATGTATGAGCTCTGGTGATTGATACATGTGTATTTTGTATAGAGTGATATATTTTACCTGCTAGTAAGAAATTGCATCCTTATTTTATTATTATTATTTTTTTTTTGCGGCTTGAAGGACTCTTCGCCAGGTGTTTGAATCATATCAGTTTGACAAGAAGTTGCATGGCATTCATTTCGCCAAATTGTAGAAGGCTTGGTGCACATACATGGACAAGGGATCATCCATCGGGATCTGACGCCGAATAACATTTTCTTTGATGCCCGTAGTGATATTAAAATTGGAGATTTTGGTCTTGGTAAGTTTTGGCAATTACATTTTCTTTGGTCTGACCTAAAAGGTTATGTAAGGTTTTCTTATGCATGGAAAATGTTCAATCAGAGATATATTTGGAGTGATTTTGATAACTGCTATGTTTGCATGGAAAATGTTCAATCAGAGATGTATTTATGTTCCTGCTATGTTTGCATGGAAAATGTTCAATCAGAGATGTATTTTTTGATAAAGGCCATATGCACCAGTTCAAACTATCTTCTTTAAGAGTTGATATCAGTAATTGAGAATCTGTGGTATGAAAACATAAATGTGCTGCACATTTGACATTTACTTTTGAGTTCATTGTGAGGTTGAAATAGTTATTTTCCTATTTGTTCTTGGTGTATAGTGATCATAGCAGTGTAATAAATAAAGCAGGAGCTCAAGTAAAATAAGATGTTCCAGCTTTTACTTAAGAGAACAAAAAGTTGAATGGCAACAGTGAATTGATTTTGTCTATTTTGTTGTTGGCATTCAGCAAAATTCTTAAAACTTGAGCAGTTGGATCAGGACCCAAGTTTTATGACCGAAACTACTGGAGTTTCCATCGATGGTACAGGTCAAGTTGGTACCTATTTCTATACTGCTCCAGAAATTGAGCAAGGGTGGCCAAAAATTGATGAAAAGGTACATTGGCCAACTTTGTCTGACTTATTTTAGCAAGTTCTGGGATGAATTATCCAACTGCTTCACTGGCACTCTGCATTATCTGCATCTTTAAAATCTTGACTGGTGTTCAATGCAGGCTGACATGTATAGTTTAGGGGTTGTGTTTTTTGAGCTGTGGCACCCATTTGGGACAGCTATGGAGAGACACATTATACTTTCAGATCTGAAACAGAAAGGAAACCTTCCACCTCTTTGGGTTGCTGACTTTCCAGAGCAAGCTTCCCTGCTGCGGCGCTTGATGTCTCCTAGTCCTTCTGAGCGTCCATCTGCAACTGAGCTTTTGGAGAATGCCTTCCCACCAAGGATGGAGTCTGAATTGTTAGACAGTACGTATTCAAATATGTCATTTCTTTGTGTCTATGTGGCACACGTTACTATGTGCATGTTGCAGTTACCCTGTGCACAACCATGCCTGCGTGCATGCACATCTTCTTGCATGAGAGGCTAGGCCTCGGCTATCATTGAAAACTTGTTTTTGGTGAAATATCGAATAATTGTAAAACAGGAGCTGTTATGACAGTGTTTTACTCATGTCATACTCTATGAATATGTACAGATATTCTTCGTACAATGCGAAATTCAGAGGATACAAGTGTGTATGACAAAGTTGTGAGTTCCATCTTTGACAATGAAGCCTTGAGGATGAAAGACAAACATCAGAATGGGGATGGATTAAATTTGCATAAATTTCATGATTACTCTATCCAGTACCCAGAGTTTGACACTGAACTACGTGACCATGTCATGGAGGTCTCAAGGGAAGTCTTCAGACAGCATTGTGCAAAGCATTTGGAGATTATTCCTATGTGCTTAGCAGATGATTCTCCGCAGATCAAGAGGTTCATTTTGTTGTGTTCCTGGTCTAATCATCTTACAATGAGAATTTTTTAGCATGCTTTCCTTTCCTTCGGAAACCAGATGTCCCTGACTATCTCTGTTTTTGTTTACAAGGAGTTCTGTCAAAGTATTAACACATGGTGGTGATATGCTTGAACTTTGCTACGAGCTGCGTTTACCATTTGTTAGTTGGGCTGTCACGCAGCAGGTATCACTTATGAATTCCCTCTATTTGATTTATTTTTCTTTAACAGAAGTTGTCAACGTTTTCTGTTATCATTGCTTTAAATTATGCTTTCCCATCAACTTGCATAATATCCTCATCAAAAAGGATGCAGATATCTTGTTTTCTTCCACTGAAAAAGTTCATTGTCTTCTTTCTTTCTCTTCAGCACGTTCTCTTCGCCTCATTGTTTGTTTGTTTGTCATTGTCCACTCCCCTCAGACAATGCTTTTGTTCCTTAAACCACTAAAGAAAAGTAAGATTTAATGGAAAAATGGAGTTTTTACTTTGGTATATTTTTCCCTAATGTTGCTGTATATTTGTGAATTTTGGTTGGTAGTTAGCAGGTGGCCATAAATAAGGTTATTAGTGTTTTAAGTGTCTTATGCTCTATGGTTTTAGGCATCTTATCATCTCTTTTATTGATCTATTTAGTAAAGATATAGCCTTCAAATATTTTGTCTCACCCTCTCTTGGAGATCCTAGAATATTTACATGGTGTCAGAGCCACCAAGAGAGGCGATAAACTAAATTGCATGTCAATGATCAGCTTGCTCTATACTTCCAACATGTTTGTTTCCCCTCTACTTGTATTATAGTGGTCTTATGGGGGTCATTTTATTTATACTGTTTCTGAACAGATACAACATAATTAAACATGAATTGAAATTTATCTTGCTGCTTTTGCTTTTGAGATTTTGAGAACTTTCTCAAGCCATATTAGATCCTATGGCTACAGGATTTGGATTTAGTAATTGAAACTGACTGTGCTTTTGTCAATTTAAAGAAATCTTCATGCAAGCGATATGAAATTTCATACGTCTTTAGGAGAGCTGTTGGTCATTCTCCACCAACTCGCTACCTCCAGGTACTTGTGGACATTTCCATAGTAATAACTCTTATGAATTCATTGTCTCTTGAAAAGAAAGCCCAGAAAGAAAAGTTAAACTCAAGTCAAGTCTTATGTCTTTTCTGTCTGTAATTATCAACAGGGTGACTTTGACATCATTGGAGGTGCATCTGCCTTAACAGAAGCAGAAATTATTAAGGTCTCTCTGTCTCTGTCTCTGTGATTCCATTTATCGATAAACATATCAGTTGGACTGTAACGAGAGTCGTGGAGTCTTATTTTGGGCTAAAGTGATTGTTTGCTTGGTGTTGTCATTTGCTTTTTGCCTCTGATATCATCGTGCCTTAATCTGTTCCCCGATTTAACAAATATGTAGAAATTACACAGAAAGCTTTTTATGCAATGCAAGTAATATCTACGGTGCAACCTCAAGCCCACATTCTCTGTTCAAACACTCTCAGCCCATCTTGGTTGTGAAGTTACTAGCAACTTATGTTTTTTCAAGCAACATATTTTAGATGGCTGTCTTCTGTTGAACAACTCAGCTATTTTGCGCGGTAATGAAGAGTGTTTCCAAATGCGAGGGAGGCATCTCCTGGGGGCACCCATGTGCAGCATAGCGTAGCTTTGGTGCCGTGTCTAGTGTGAGGTGATGGGACATCACCTTGGTGTCATTAGGATAGTGCCTCAGGCGAGGTGCTTCTCTGCTAAGGCGATGCCTCTGCAAAAAGTTGTGCTTTTTGGAAATTTATGCGCTTATTTAAGTGAAGATGAGGAAAGGATGGAAGCCCTGTTTTGTAAAAGCGAAATATTTTTCAATTTAATTGGAAGAGGTTGACAGTTTTGTGCTAACAGAATGTGCTTAGAAGCTTTTTAGTATCCATTATAAGGCAAAAATTTAAGTGAAGATGAGAAAAGGATGGAAGCCCTGTTTTGTGAAAGCGAAATATTTTTCATTAGAAGAGGTTGACAGTTTTGTGATAACAGAATGTGCTTAGAAGCTTTTCTGCATCCATTATAAGGCAAAAATCTTCATCCTCATCTCTCTCTCTCCTCTCTGTGGCATGTAATTAATAAGAGAATACTTCACTTATTACTTCCCCCACTTCAGTTTTTGCTATACAATAAGTTCATCATATTGTTTAACACATTGTTTGTCTATTTGTATTACAAACGTGTCGCAACTTTAACTATGTACCTTTATTCACTGAGGTGAGCCCCTAGCTAGGTACCTGGTGCAGTGGATTTCTTGTGTTCCTTGGGCTAATATATGCATTTTTCTATTAATGTTTGTAGGTCACAATGGACATTGCAAGTCACTTTATCCCCCTGAATCTTGTGATGTTCATCTGAATCATGGGGACTTGCTGGAAGCAATATGGTCTTGGACAGGTATCAAGGCTGAACACAGACATAAAGTTGCAGAGGTACTTGCATCAATGAGGGTTGTCACACACATTAATTGTATGTAAATCTGAGCTAACAGGTTCTTCCAATTTCTCTTTTAAGCTTCTCTCACTCATGGGTTCACTGCGTCCTCAATCCTCTGAGTGGAAATCAAAATGGGCTGTGATAAGGCGCCAGCTCTTGCAGGTATAAGCAAATTCACATGGTCTTGTTAACCTCTATGTTTAACACTGCTTCTCTGGTATCTATATAGAGGTCCACATAGTAGATCTCTGAAGTTACACATCTGCAATCTTTTGTACTATCCCTTACTTGATGAGCTAAGTCTTTGTCTGTGAATTGGATCTGGGTTTTAGTTCTGATAGAATAATCTTTCCCAAGTAGTGCTCATATTCTTGTGTTTGGGAATTAATTTAACTTCCAGATGGTGTTGGACAGGAAAGTGAAAGTTGTCCTTTTTTTATAAGTACGAGATATTCCTGTTAGTGCATAATTGGTGAGAACTCAGCAGAATACTCATTTGAGGGGATATGAAGTGCAATATACATGTGTCCTAAGGCATTTATCCAGCATATCAGAAATTCAATTCATAACTCCAGTTTTCTTTTTCCAGCAGCTAGCAACCTCAAAGGATCTACAGCATGTTCTGTACAATAATGGATTTAATGAAAGATCTCTCCTTAAGTAATTCTTCTGATAGAAATGAAGAACACCAAATTAATCATTTTTAGAGATTTAAAGCTTGTGGGATAATTTCTGAGAGAGCTTCGTGAAAGCACGACTGAAGGATGGGGTCCTAATGAATTAGGGAGAGGAACTTTTGAACAATGATGAGGCATAAAGTAGACTTTACTGTTCATCATTATCATTAGTCTAGAATTGAAATTTGAAAAGAAAATGGTAGTGAATGTTGCTGGAGGCAAAGGATGAAGTGAACCATATTATTGGTTCAGACTTTGTTCCTGTGCCCAAACCTACCATATTGCAAAAAGCAAGTATCAAAAGATGTATAAGTAATCTCAATCACTAATTTTTCTTCTTTGGGCCAAAGGATTACTGAAGCTGTTTTTGTATGGACAAATGGTGCATACTAGCATTCTTAATAAAACAGAAGTTTGTTGCTGACAAATGATATTGGTGAAATGCACACAATCATAGTGCATAGTATGACTGTTTTCCTCAAGAAAAAGACAATGTGGATAAGCTGTATAGGATTAGTATCAAGACAGGAATTTCTCTGAAGATAGTTATCCAAAAAAAAATTCTCAAGATCTTATTAATGCCTGACATTAGCTCAATGCCTATATATCATCTTATTATAAATTTTGTGGAAGTGGGAATCGGCATGTATATCTATCAGATGCTGATGAATGCATTGTAAATAGACCAACTTAAGTATCTTTAATGCTTCAAGTTATTCTTCTTTTGTTTATTATAACACTGGGAACACTGAAATTTAACACTTTCTTTGTACCTTTTCTTCTTATGTATTTTTTGGAGAAAGTGTTCTCATGTTTACACATGGCTAAACAAGAATTATTTGTTAAATTGGTTGATTATACCACACATTCATTTAACAGTTTGACTTTATATAGTAGTTGGCAATGGTTTGACAATTTACATGGTATTAAAGCTGAAGGTCCTAAGTTTAGATCTTTCCATGCCCTTATTTGCCTGCCCAATTGTATGTTTTCATGCTTTAGTCTTATGCCAAAGTCTAGTGTATGTGTGAATAAGAGTGCTATAGTATTTAAAGATCAAACCATGCCTTTATTTAATGACTTAAACTTTTATAACAGTTGCTGGTGGACTTGTGTATGTAACATTTACAATGTGACTAGTGTCAATAAGCAATCTAGTGGAGTATGCTAAACTTTTTTAATCGTGATTATCTGTGTACCTCTTCATGGGTCCTGTAAACTCTTTTCAGGAACTTAAACTGGGAGAAGGCATTGTAAATAGATTGCAGACAGTGGGATTAAGGTTCTGTGGAGCTGCTGATCATACTCTTTCTAGACTCCGGGGTGCCCTTCCAGCTGGTATAATTGATGTTGTGTATTTTACTTTCTTTGATGGATTTTATTTTGGTCATTGACGGCACCTCCTTGGCAGATAAGCCTACTCGCAGGGCGCTTGATGAATTGTCAGACCTCCTTAGTTATTTGAGAGTTTGGAGGATTGAGAAACACGTCTATATTAATGCCTTGATGCCACCATCAGAGTACTATCATCAAGATATATTCTTTCAGGTATTTGAATTTATACTGTTTATATGAACTATTCATTCATATATGAGTTGAGTACTTTGAACATCTGATATGTGACCGTGTTGTGGTTCTGTAATATCATGTACTCCTATTTCTAGTCTCAAAATTGTAGATGCATGTGGCATTTGAATATGTAGCCATGTGTTGGTGTGTTTGAGGCTCAGCACTAACTGTTCCAGTTTGAAAAGATCACTTATCTTGAGTAGTCTAAATGTTTCAAATCTGCCTCTGAGTGACACTAATGCTTACAAAAAGGGTTTGGCGACTGAGATCCTTATGGTGACATATGGCTTGTTGCCTTTACTTTCGATGTGTTGACTATATTTTGTTGCCTTTACTTTCAATGTGTTGACTATATTAATTCTAAATTGAAATACAAATGCAGAATTTCAGATGCTTACTCTATACATTATCCTGTTGCGTCAAAAATCTGAAAAATATAAGATAATCCATTTTCAAACTTTGGATAATTCATGTTGAGTTGTATGCTATTTTACTTTCCCAGGTACATTTAATACGGGAAAACAACTCTGGATCACTTTTGGAAAGTGCATTACTCGCTATTGGTGGACGCTACGACTACTTGCTTCATCAGCTGTGGGAACATGAACATGTAGGCTATGAGATTTTCCTTTTCCGCTCAATTCTCTATAACTCATAAGCACAAAAGCATCACAAGTCGTTATTTCTTTGAGACTTTGAATTTGGTTTTAATATTGGCCAACTATTGATTTGCTTCCTTCACCAATATGACTGATTTTTGGACATGATAGTTCCTGAGCTTGACTATTGTTGGGTTTTGCTGTTCTGACTGTGCCTTTTCCTGCTCAGAAAGCAAGTCCTCCAGGTGCTGTTGGGGTAAGTTTAGCATTAGAGATGATAATTCGGCATTCATCTGTGGAAATAAAACCTTTCAGGTAACATCTTTCTGAAATTTTCACTTGCTTCCTGCTTAAAAGTCATTGACCATAAGTTTTCTCATTTGATATTCATGTTCTTCCCTCCATTTCTTACTCCTGAAGAAATGAAGCTGGCACCAGCGTTCTTGTATGCTCAAGGGGAGGAGGTGGTTTGTTGGTTGACCGCATGGAACTTGTTTCTGAGTTATGGGAGGCAAATATTAAGGTTACCAAAATGAAAATTTCCAATGCTCTTTTTACCTTTCTTGTTATGCTGCAGTTATCGGTTGCTTTTCTGTCTGAAACTCCTTTCTTGTCAACTATCTGATGCAACAGGCAGAGTTTGTGCCGCTACCTGATCCAAGCTTTACAGAGCAATATGAATATGCCAATGAGCATGATATTAAGTGTCTTGTAATCATAACTGACACAAATGTATCTCAGACTGATTCAGTTAAGGTAAGTCTACTATTTTTGTTGTTTGAACTCTGTAACTAAGTTTTACTGGTGAAAGTATGGACACACTGTGAAAACATACGTTGTAAACATCTAAAAGTCTAGGAAACCATACATTTTTATGCCAATGTTCAGTGTTCAGCATACCTGAAGTGCAAACTTGTACTTATTTGTATCTTTACCCGTGAATGAATTGCCTCTTTTAACCAAAAATAGAAGCCAAACTTTGCTTCTCAACACAACTGTGAAGTAAATCAAACCATAGGATCTCCTCAGGGTAAGTGCAGAAGCAGAACTTAATGTTTTGGTTGTTGATCAATCGAGGACTTAATTGTTTATTTTAGTTAATTAAGGACTTACGGTTTAAAAAACCCCAAATCAGGTCTCAAGTTTGTTGTCGGTGAAATTTAGGCATCGAAAAACTGACATGGTCCCCACATGGAATATTTAGTCATCTGCCACGTGTGATTTTTTATGCTTGAATCCCACTGACGTTGAGCTTGAGATCCAATTGTGACTTTTTAAAATTTTAAGTCCTTAAATAACCAAATTAAATTCTTAAAGTTTTCGATTGACCAACGGCAAAAACCTTAAGTTTTGTTTCTGCACTTATCTGGACCTTCTTCCCGTTAATAAAACAGACTTTGACTTAATGAACTGCTTTGTTTTGCTGCACCTTGGCCTAAGTTGGACTTTAGAGAAGTTAATATTCAATTAATTGCCAGTGAATGCATTTTATTAATATAAAAATTCAGAAAAATTAATAAAGAAGTCCAAGAATTAACTAATTAGGTTTTGGCAATTGCATGGATCATTATTTCTAGTTGGTGGATCATTTTTCATTAGGAGTAATGTTATAATTTTGTTAATTCTCTTATCCAAATAAATGCTCTCTCAAAAGAAAATTGGAACTTGGAATTAGACCTTTTCCAGTTTTCATTTTGTCTTTTATTCATTCTTACTATTCTTTGGCTGTACTATTCTTGATTGCTTCATTCAGTGTCAAACTGATAATACCAGCTAATCAGAATGTTAAAGTTGATATTTTTTGCTTGCTCTTTGTTGGCAAATCAATCTACCAAATGATCCAATCGAATAAATTGTATTGAATTTCCGCTTTAGGCCTGCATAGAATTATGTTTTCTGGCTACTCTGTGCTATAATTACCATCTCTTTTTGAGATTAAACCTAGTAAATGTGACATCTGATTTGCCTGAATTGTTGCACATGCTCTCAGATGCAGACACAGGTAAGTAGACACGTATGTAGACATTTATATGGCTTCTCACACATAAGCAATGTGATTAAAAGGCTAAAAAAAACTGTAACAAATCCTTGAATGCATGTTGGGATGTAAGCCCCTTGTGCCACAAGCTGAATTTACAGTTTTGATGTTGATGAATCATGTCTAAAGTGAAGCAAATAAGGAAGGAATGCATGCACTTGTTTGGAGAAGTCATCTGACAAAGATGTGGTTATCTATAGTTCCCTATAACTAGGCTTTTCAATATTAGTCTTCTACCTACTCTATCACATTAGCGTATCTCAATTGTAGTACATTTGGTATCATCAGGGGTATTTGAGTCAACAATCTATATCTCCAGGTTCGTCACATTGATCTGAAGAAGGAGAAGAATGTTGAGAGAGGGAGCCTTGTCAAGTTCCTGGCAGAGGCAATATCGACACAATTTAGAAACCCATCTATCTGGATTTAGGATCCAGGTTGTTGTCAGGTTCGTCACCTCTCTCACTTGTTCAAATGAGACTTAAGATGGTTCTCGGGGTTTGATACACGCTGGTTCAGTTTTGTTATCTGAACAATAAAGTTCAGCCCCGAGTCTTATTTTACATGGATTGTTTTGCAGATCTTGTGCCATACTAGTATTTAGGACCCCACTGGTGAGGGCCACCACTCCAGGTTCCAAAGCAAGAAATTCAGGCCATTTTTGCAGGTGTTAGTTCATCTTCAAATTTTTCCCAGGTTCAGTCATCACCATATACACTGTACAGTCACTCGGAGCGGGAAACACAGGATACAAACTTTTCTCATACATGTAAATGACCATAGGCTTGTCAATTTGGCAGGATAGGAATGGCTAATAATCACCCCCTCAGTCAGTTGTTTTGTTTTTGTTGTCTTTGGTATTTCTTTTCTCCTTTGTCCAGAAAAAGCATTGGCTTGACAGCGATGCGTTTATATTTATTGGACGGAGACGGTGTCTGTACAAAAATGTACATTTGGCTTTCTAGCTGTAAAACGGATTTTCTATATTTAGTCACTGCCTTCAACAGTGCGAGTGTAGAAAATGAAAATTGGTGAGGCTAATTTTTTTCCCCACTTTAAGCTCTTGTTTATTAGATGCATCGTAGCTTTTACATGTTGAAGGGAGAACGATGTCGTGAAAGTGGGATTTTAAGCAGGAGATAGTAGTATACGAGATCCTTCTCAGCTACACGATTCAAGCAAAAATATTGTTGGGCGTAATGAAGGGATTGAACCGGGTTAGAATGATGGACAAGTACTAAAATTATTGATGAGAGCCTAAAAATCCATTTGGACAAGTGAGTATTTAAAGGTGACAAACTAAACTAATCCAAATTCACACGATAAACCGACATGGTTACTCCTCTCTAGTTTAAAGTGACACGACCTCGCAATTAAATGGAATAGGATGGCAGGCGATTTGCCTCGAAGTTTTTAAATAACCATTGAAGATATGGGAAGCTGCCTTTTTAGATTATCCTTGCTCTCGTTGGGGTTATCCGATCAAATCTGACCATATAATTTCCCAGTGGAAGCTGTTGTTTCAAGTCTTCTGAGAATAGTAACGGGGTAGAGGGACAAAGTTCAGAATTATGTTATATATAATAAAATTCTTTTGAATGAGAATCCACAGCATAAAGCCCCTATAGCTCAGTGGTAGAGCGTCAGTCTTGTAAACTGAAGGTCCGTAGTTCGATCCTGCGTGGGGGCAACACCTTTTCACTTTTTCTTTCCGGTTTTGTTATCCCTACTTTTATTTGGATTTATAATCCGCAAGCAACTAATCTAATAATTTGTAGTTTCCGATGGCCGATCTTCTTTGAAAATAAAAAAATAAGTAGATAGATTATCTGATGTTATTCATAATTGATTCTTTGAAAATTGAATTATTATTTATTTAGTATGCTTGACAAGTATCTTAAACACCGATTAATATCAACTTTTTCATTATTTTATTTTATTTATTTTGTTGGAATTTCGTTTTTCCCATCTACAGAGTAAACGGAACCGTTCTATCCAAATACAATACCTCGAATTAGATATAAATTGAAATGCTTAAGAATTTCATGAGTGACACATTGCAACAGGAAGGGGCAAAATGTAAGAATTTACCAGGAGATTGACTTATCCAACTCCTTGGCTACCCCCAACATCATCTGCAAATTAATCACAGTGACTAGGTTCTACAGAGCCCTCCAAGAAAAGAGAAAATTGTAGTAAAAGAGAGAAAAGAAGAAGATAAAAGAAAGATACGTCGCAAGTCCTAGAAGGTGAGTCAGAAACCAATGCAAAAAAGAATTCGACACCCTCCCTCCATAGTTTCTCCTCTTTGCCCCCCCTCTTCATTCCATCCACCATCCTTAGAAATTGTGCTGCAAGAACAGCTTCTCCTGAGGAGAGGCGGGTCCTATCTCTTCCTCCAAGCTCCTCAACCCGTCCCCGACCCCCGTCGCGTTCTTCGCCTCGAAGTTCTTCCCCTCGATGTCGGCGTCCGAGACCGAGGACTTCCTCCTCTGTGACGATGTCACGCTCGGGAACGTTATCCACGACGGCGCGCGGAACTCAAACCTCTGGTCCTCGCCCTCCCCTGCGTCTGCCTCCGATATCGACCGGTTCGATGACCTTTGAGACGACTTCTTGTGCATTCTGCTGCTTCCCAAGACCACCTCGGTAGGCAATATCGGTTGCTCGATGCAGGGGCTGCCCATCAGCTGCGCGAGCGCTCGCTCCAGCGCCGTGGTTACTCTGTCCATCGAGGGCCGGTCCTTCCCTCGCATCCTCACGCATTTGCAAGCGATGTTCGCGATTCTTTTTAGAGCTTCAAGTTCGGATGGAGGCTTCAGGTCCGGGTCTAATATATTCGAGATGTCCCCGGTCTTAATAAGAGGAACAGCCCATTCCACTATATTACCTTCCTCATATTGCATGTCTATTGCTTTCCTGCCGCTGAGGATTTCCAACAGCAGAACGCCGAAGCTATAGACATCGGATTTTGTAGTGAGGTAGTGAAGCCGATAGTACTCGGGGTCGAGGTACCCGAGAGTGCCCGCCGGCAGCTCGGCCAGCGGAGAGCCGGAGTCCACAGGGCCCAATAAGGACAGGCCAAAGTCAGCCACTCGTGCATTGTGCTCTTCGTCGATGAGTATGTTCGAGGACTTGATGTCCCGGTGGATCACCGGTGGGCAAGCATAGCCGTGCAAGTACTCGATTCCCCGAGCGGCTTGGACCGCTATTGTGACCCTTCTCACCCAGTCCAATCTCTCTTTCAGGGCTTTGTTCTTCCCATGAAGGTGTTGGTGCAGTGATCCATGAGCCATGAATTCATAAACCAGAAGTCTCTCTCCGCCTTCTTCGCAGTAGCCGAGCAAATTCAGCAAATGGGCGTGGTTGAGCCTAGAGAGCAGATCCAGCTCTGTGCGGAACTCTTTCGAGTTCTTTTGCTTATCCGAAGACATAATGGCTCTTTTCACCGCGACCACGGTGCCGTTTTTCAGGACCCCCTTGAATACGCACGAGAAACTCCCCTTTCCCACTTGTGACTCCTCTTTGAACCCATCGGTGGCCCTTTCGAGTTCCTCGTAAGTGAACGTCCGAGCCCTTTTGATCTTGAGCTCATCTAGCTCGGGATGGCTCATACTACCGCTCTGTTTCTGGAAACCAGAACTGCTCACCATTGCTTTCTTGGCTTTCGAATCCATTGCTGAGCATTGGCATTTCCTCATTCGATAACGGACGTATATAGCTGCAGTCGTAGATACAACAATGACTAAGAAGACGGCAAACACAATTTCTGCAACAATGACCGGCAATTGCAGAGACCAGAATCTCTGGTTCCTCGTTCCATTAACATTGGCATTTGAATTAGCAGAGCAATTTGAGAAGCACTCGGCGGAGAAGCAGCTAGAGCAATTGTATCCACATTTCCTATCAGATTTCGAAGTACATTCAGCAGTTTGGTACATTTCGGCAGGACAGCCACTGCTGCATGGCATGCAAACTCTGGAATTTGGCGAGCTGCACGGAGCATTATCTTGACTAAATTCGTAAGTGCCGGGAGCACAAGGAACTGATTTGCAGAGCCCTGGCGAGATGGCAACCGGAAGAGAAGTAGGAAACCCCAGACCCCAACACACAGGCAGCAGGGATTTCTCGGCCAGGATGCCACACATGAAGTAATTTCCGGCCGCTATTTGGAGGATCTTGGTGTTGCTTGGCGCCGGGGTGCTATGTTTCACCACGAAACCCCAACAGATTGCCTTCTGATCAGCGCTCTTGATCCCACAAGCATGGAACTTTCCTCCCACAATGGAAGTCATTGGATCACGAGGAGGCAAGTCGACATTTCCTTGGCTGGAATACGATGAATATGCCACGGAGATTTCCTCTTCAAGCACCAAGCTTCTTCCCCAACAATAGACCCTAGAACTAGCTCCATCAACAATCCCACAGACATGGTATCCACCGGCTGCAATTGTCTTAAACCTCATGTCTTTTGGAACTAGACTGATCAAGCGGCTGCTTGTCTCATCGCCCCAACAGTAGACTGATCCATTTTGAGCGAATAGCCCGCAGCTAAACCCGGACCCAGCTGAGATATAATGGATCTGCCCATCGATTGCATAGCTAGCAGTCATATTATAGCCCCAACAGTCCACAAGCGAAACGTTTCGGCGCCTCCCTGTTAAGGGCTTCCTCAAGCCACACAAATGGTAATCGCCGGCGCTGATTTCCTGGTACTGAGCTCCTTTCGTAATGGGCTGAGGCACACCCATCTGTATGTAGGCACTACTTCCCCAGCAATACGGTTGGCTAGAATCCAAAAGGAGACCGCACACAAATCCGTCACCCGCAGTCAATCCAGCCAAAGGGAAATGACCTGGAATCCCATATATTATTGCAGTGTTTGAGCCGTAACAGGTCGCAAGATGGGATCCGTCTGAGTTTAACCCGCAGAAAACAGGGCCATTCTCGCCGTAAGAAATGGCAATGGAGGACATAGAACCGAGACCTGAAACTAGTCTCAAGAAATTCAGCGAGAGCACCAGATTCCACAAGAATCCCAGAAACACTCTGTTAATGCTGAAAGGGTTGATGAGGAGGTGTCTCACCAAACTGCTCAGAGATGCCATCACATCATAAAACCCAGCTCAACAAGTCAAAGACTCCCAAAACGTATGCCCCTCGCTACATTTTCTTTTACGACTTTCCACAGTGAATCACCAAGGTTGAGTTAGACACCAGCATCTCTAACCTCAAATGGGAGAAAACAGAACTTTCACTCCACAACTGGGAAATGTCTTCTTCATTTGACTAAGAAAGGCTGAAACCAAACTAAACAATCTCACATTCCACCTAAAAACCAACAACTGTAGCACATGGACCCATGTCAGACCTTGCTAACAGCTTTTGCAAGAAATTAAATCCAGAAAAGAAGCAAACTTGCAACAGGGCTTTTCCCCCTACCAGAATCACTGACTTTTCCATTTTTCCTGTGCTCCTTCCATGACCCAAGTAGGGAAAATCTAGTGCCTATTTCCACCCATTTTCTCCAACTTCATTTAAAAGAGAGACATTTTTACCACAAACCAACCTGCATGAGAGTTCTCAGAAGCTTGTGATGGCCATTGATCACACCGGATGTGGAGGCATTACTTTGAGCTTGCTCTTCAAACAACTTCTCGTCTTCAAAGACACATCAGATTCTGAAATGGGCTTTAAGCTAGTAGGGGTGAAAAGTCCTACTTCCAATTCTTGTTCTGCTTCAGACAGTGTATGTTGGTGGAGTAGATGGGATGGGAAAATGCTCGAGAGAGAGAGGAAAATCACAATTGGTTAGAGATAGGAGTTTAAGCTTCTGGACGGTGGTTGCTTTGCTCTCTGGGTGGGTGCTTGAGAGAGAGAGAGAGAGAGAGAGAGAATTGCAGGGGAGTAATGGAAGGAGAGGGTGTGCATGGAAAAGATCAAATGGGCATTAACTCTCTCATTTAATGTCCTCACCTACACTTTCCACCATCTTGGCGAACCTGCTGTTTCATGGCATTTATTCCTCTCTCTGTCTCTGTCTCTCTCCTCAAAAACAAATGTTTTGAAATTTCTTCCCCTCTCGCGTTTTGATTTCATCTTTTCGGAAGACAATTCCATCGCATCTTTGGTTTTTAGTTTCTCGCAAGTTGCATACATGCCACGAGCAAACGCAGAGCAATCAGCTAAGCTCTTTCAATTCCAGAATCCCCAGTCAAACAAAACAAAATCCAAATAAATAACTGGGAAAATTAAAACCGTTTCCACTTTTCCTGCTAGGACAAGGACAGTTTTTTTTTTTTTTTTTTTCTCTTTCCAAAAGTGACACCAAATGTCAAACGTTCAGCTCGATTTACGTGAATAAATGCACTTAAAATAATCTCATCGTTTTACATCAAGTAAGGCTCCGTTTATAAACTAGCACCGCGCCTCTAAATTTACTTTAGTGGGGCGTCGTGATTCGAACACGACGTTCTCAAACAAGTCTTGGGAACTTAACATATAGACGAGTTACTTGTGGATATAAATTTGTACATTGTCCACCATGAAAATTTCACTGTAAGGAGTGAAGAAAATATCATAAGTGTATTTTAGTAACAATGTGAAAAATAGACAATTATAAATAGTTACATACTCTACTTAAAATTACATACTATTGTTCATCTCAATAATTTTGAAAGCTGAACTAAAGAACATATTTATGAACTAAAGAAGTTAGTAAATTAATTCTAAGTTTACCTACATCTACTTGTGTAGTCTAAACATCTCATATAACATGGGAATTGGAAGCTGACTAATTTATTATAAAGAAAACGGGATACTCGCACCGTAAGTCGTAAAATTCACAGAGAAAAAAAGGATAATCATGTCATTAAATTTTCATTTATTAAAATCAAATCCCAGTGATGGAAAACCCGATGCAACTTTCTTATATTAAACTCCTTATATATTTTCTATTTTCAGTCGTTCATTCTTAATATTTTGCTGGTAAGAAGAATCATTTCAACAAGGTAAAGTCACACGGCTTTACCGTTTGGACCTTACTACGAACTTTGTCAAAGTAACAAATTACGGCAGCCTGATTTACAATTACAAATATTAATTTCGCTAGCATTTGAATGTGATACGAATTCAAATTAATCATGTATTAAATTAAATTTATTAAAGTTTGAATACCTATATATATACGCACTATAAGTACTTAGGGATATTTCATAAACATAAAAGAGAAGTGGATCATAAAAAATAGGAACCCCCTTTCCTATGATATATTAGTGTGGACTAAGTTGCATGGAAGAGTAGCCATAACGTAATGAAATGAAAACATAGTGATTTATTGGAAAATAGGTACTAATTCAATTTTTAAGGTTTCATTTGTTTTGTGAAAAATAAATAATTTGAAAAACATGTTCCTCAAAATTATTATTTGTATCCCTCAAAATAATTAATTAAAGAAAAATATTTTTATTATCAAGAGCAATTTATGTCTACATATTTTATGGGTGATGAAAATATTTTTTATTCATTCATTTTTGTAACTAATACCAGCGATATTTTTTAGAAAATATTTTTCAAATTATTCATATTTAGCAAAACCAATGCACCAAGAAGGTGGCACGACAATCATCAATTTATTTATATCATCCTCTTTTATCTCAAACTCCTTAGAAGACAATCTTAATCAGATCAAGTTCCAAGCTTCTTCCTTCTTTTTTTTTTTATTTTATATTTTAGGATCTTCCTTTAAAAACATCAATGTCAGAATTGATTTTTAAAAGAGCTGCCTGTACCCCGATTTTCCGGCAGCCAACTCAAACTACGATGAGAGTTCGAAGGTTAAGACCGAGTCTAATCCATTAATTAATTCATACCTTTGTTCTAATTCTTGTTCTGATGACACTCCCATCAAATTATTTATGGTTTTTATTTTATTTTATTTATTGATAAGCTTCCTGTGCCACCGTTATTTCAGGTTTAAAACAACATAAACAATAATCTCACTCTCAATGAATAATATATTTATTTTTTTCTGAAAATAGAGAAATAGTTTTTATTGAATCCTTCAATGACTGTGCATCATGCATTGGTGGCCTCAGCAATAGAAATTGAACATTCTCTGAGGTCCTTTTCATGCTCTTTACGAAGACCTACTTTTGAGCGTGGTGTAGTTAATGATCTTGAATGTGATGTTTAGACCAATACCAATCATAGTCACCTTACCTCAGTTAGCGAGGGCTAAAAGTGAAAAAAGAAAAGAAAAATTAATTTGAAATTAGTTACTTATTTTTTGGAAATTTTTATTAATTCTTTTATTCATTTTTATTTTTATTTTTATATTTTTGAGGGCTGATTAAGGCCCGACGACCCTTGTGAACCACTAGGCAAGGGCCCGTGAGCCCTCGCTCGCAGCCAATGAAGGGTTGCAAGCCCTCACTTAATGTCTGGTGGCTCCCTACTAGCCCTTAACAACTAAAAAAAAAAAAAAACTGATAAAAAAATTAAATTTTTCCACGCTAGTGTCGATCCTATTACATAGGACGGTCAGCGTCCACATCGTCAATTTCAAATCAAAATTGGCTAAATGGATTACATTGGCAAATTGTTAAAAATGTTTATTATTAAATTAGTCAACCTAAAATATTTATAATTGAATTAGCACAAATGTACTAGATTTAAAACTTCTTTTTGGTAATTTTCCACGTTCCATGTGATTCTATGCAATACAAGGCGTGGACCAACTTTTGTTTTATCAAAAAATAAAAATGATCAATCGATTTAAATGATTAACCGTACAAATTAGATTAATGCCGTAAATAGAAACAGAAGCACTGATTGGCTGGGGCCCTGGGGGACCAATTAATGAGTACCTCAGACAAAAATAGAAATCGGATCTCGAATTTCCTTCAATTATTAGTTTAATAATATGGTGGATTATTGCCTCTTTTTTTTTAAAAAAAATACTACCAGTAATTTCCTGATCCACAACATACGGATCTCTCTGCGCTGTCATCATGAGGAAACTTAATTTCTATAAGTTTCCTCTGAATCCTCTCGCAAAACGTCGTCGTCCAAGCGACGGTGAAATCTTATTTATTAGCTTAGAGCCCCACAAACCCCAAATTGTATTTAATTAGTCCTTGATTTTTTAAAATTTTTTGGGGGTATTTTGATTCTGGGTATGTGTGTTTTCTGGTCAAGCCCTCATGCCCCTCATTAACAACCAACTTATGTCGTTAATTAAATAATTACGCAGGTGAAAGACAACTAACGTAACTTCCTACTAACATGTTCCTCCACAATATCTTCTTGATTTTTCTAATATATATTTTTTTTTTCTAAAACCTCCTTTTAATAGGACTGATTTATAAAATTAGCTTTTTAATTGACACAACCCGCTTCTATTGTATTTGAAAAATATAACCCACTTATTTTGAAATTATTTATGATTTGTCGACTCATTTCGTATATCCAGTGCATTAATTGCTACTTTATTTAGCATTATTACTGACATGATGAAATGAGAAAATTGAATTGACGAGCTAATAACCGACCTATTACGGACATTAGTTTTCATAGGTCCCAGCGAAATAATGAGGTAGTGGTCAATACTGGTCAACTACAATTTTGCTCTCACAACATTATTTTCTAATTAGCGCACCAAAAAACTCGAATTAGAAATTCCACCCCAGGATTTGTAGACCCCATTTCATCGCAGCCCATTCTGATTGAAAAAACTACAACCTTCCGGCCGGTGCCACGTGGCATCGATCCGTTAAGGTCCCTCTCAAATTGAAATTTCTTGAGGCAGGAAAGCGAACAAAATAGACATTTGGACATGTTGCTCTACCGCAGGACATAATCCATGAAAATCTTCAAACGTTTGGAACGATTGATATCTTAATAATGTGCTCGCCAGACACGATGTCATGAATATAAACATCATTATCTCATTCCAAGATGTCATTTTTCTGTATTGCACTCAATTAATTGTCTTATTAATTATTAATAGCGGCTGTTTTGTTTTATTAAGGAAAGGTCAATCTGCGAACGAAAATTAACATTCAAAAATAAGGATATCTTATAAACCCAAAAACAAAACTCGACTCGGTCAAAAACATCGAGCGAATCCCGCGACTCTAGTTGAGATTGTTCATTGGCGTTGCGGCTCTTGATTAAGCTTCCAGTAACCAAACAATCGTGTCTGAAATTCGATAATCAAGAGAATAGCAAATGATAATACTCAGGTGCTCAGCTAATTCTCCAAACTAGAAAGTGCAAAACCCTAGTTGACAATCCGAAAAAGTACATCCCCTCTCAAACGGGTTGGTCCCAAGTATGCAGCTAAAACACTTTGTTCCAGTGTAGAAGAGAGCACAAAATGACAGTAAATATCCTAAGCAAAAGGTTGACAGATTATATGTATACTTATCGAAAAATAATAATCAATAGATTAATACACACAATGACAACACTGCATGAATCTAGCTCTTCTTGGTTCTTTCCAGTGACTAAAGTCCTCCAGTGTGCGAACAAAATTAGGAGAAAAACAGGAATTTCCCCGGTAAGCAAAACAACCTGCAGTAAAGAGACACATCCTGGATCATTAGAAAAATAATCTCAGTTCAAACTGTAATGTTGTGGTAGCAGTAAACATGAGGCTCATTCGAACTCAAGACAGCGACGACGTCTTTTAACACGACTCGTGTTGGTCAACTGCATATAAATCCACTTAGCACTCTTTCAAAGACTAAACATACATTACAATAGGGCAAGCTAGAAAGCTGAAAGATATTTGATTTTCTTTCTCTTTCTTCTTGGCCAAAATGAGTAATTTTTGGTTTACATGACGCATATGGAGAACAAAATCTTACCATGGAAACATAAATGTATTTCCAACTCTGACGCATATCGCATCACCAAGTTCTATTTGTGATAATTTTTACTTTTTACAGATCTTGTTACTCACAAGTTGACTTTTAATCAACGTGAAAAATATGAAAAGTCTGAGATATATGAATATTACATATAAAATCATACATCACTTTTCATAATTTTCTGAAACTTAGAATATATACGTATAGGTTTTCTATTTCTCAAATTCTGAAGGGAATGACAAGAAGTTCTTTCTCCATTCCAAACAAGCCCGCCTGCCACACTTGAGACAAAGGGAGCATACTTATGATTCATATTAATGGCATGTTCCTTCAAAAGTGACAAATGAGGCTCCACACTTACTCTAAAGCGTATTCCTCCTTACGATGAAGAATGCACATTTTGTTGCCGCAGCAGAGTACAAAAAGTCACTGCAGAAAAGAACTTAACCTCTAAGCAATAGACTTAAGGATAAGAACCTACAATTAGAATGGAAATGCAAACTAATTACACTGGAGCATAGGTCTATTGAACCAAAACCAGAAAGTAAGGAGAACCTATTTCAGAAGCAAGACAAGCAAATGATCACCCAGATATGTCGAAAGAAACTGAATAAAGATTAAAACTGGAAGAGATTAAGAAAAGAGTACAAGCACTAAAATTCACATTATTTGGTTAGTATACTCTGTTGTTGGCCCTTCTTCAATCTAAAGACAAGGATGAGCACTGAATTAGACAAGGGCAATATACAGCAACTAGACAAGCATAAACATTTAGCACCTATCCTGTAGGTAGTCTTCCTCTAAGATGAATGCCAAAACACAGATTTCTTTGGGAACCCAAAATGTCTATCGGTCTACTCTCTCACTCTATATTAATTACAAACAGTATTCTTGTCGCATTTAAATTCTTGAAAAAAATTATGTAGAAATCCGTCTAATCAAGAAGAGGCTAACAAATTGATAAAATGTTGGCAGGCTGGTAGAACTTCCTCACACTTCAACCACATGCCTATGGTCTCTCTCAAGATACTTGGTGCTTACCTCCTGTTTTCCAGAGAAAATAACTAAGATGACACAACTTCAGTGAGCTGCATATTTAATGAAGGATTTGCAAGATGCATTTAGAAACTCATTGGTAAATTGAAGCAATAATAATAATTCCCTAGGCAGACTTGTCACACGAAATACCAAACTATAGTGCTAAGTCAAATCAAAAGAACGACCTCACTGTGATTACAAGGCTCCAACAAGTGCGAATATGAATCACAGATTTCATCTACAATGCGAAAGGTCCCCAAAAAAAGTAAGGTTGCTAACAAAATGATGGATGCTAATGGCCAAAGATAGTAATGACGGAAGACAGCTTGTAATCGATAAGCACGAATGTCCTCATGTATCATCTTACCATACTTAGTAAATGATTTGTAACCATTTATATAACATTCTAATACTCTATGACATTAGCATCATCTTCCCAATGATTGATTATAGGATGAGGCTATCTCAACATTTCTCCCAGATCTCTCCTCTAGCTTTTAGATACATACGAAGTAATTGTGGAGAAATAAATGATAATGTGGCAAAGCTTTTGTTGATTTACCATTGTAAAAAACCAAAAGAGGTAGCAGATCCATACCTTGGGCACCAGCCGCACAGATCTTCTTGGTAGGACTTCCATATGAGGATGTTTGGAGCATCTAGAAATTCTAACATCTGTTCCAACACAGCCACTTTGGTCATCACTATCCACTCGTAGCCTCTTTTGTAACATTTCATTGGAATCAACATCATCAAATCTTGAAGAACTTCCGGCAGCTGATTTTTCAAATTGCAAGCATCTGAAAGAACAAGCAAACCTTTATACTCAGGCAACAATAATAGAAAAAATAATACAAAATGCAATGCTTCGTGGTGTCATAAACTTACACAATACTCTCCACCCCACTAGCAGTGCTGCTCCTCTCCTTAAGAACGATAGGATGCCGTTCAGATATATTGCAACATTTATATAGTTTCTTATTCATGTCTAATAACAAGAAGCTAAATGAAGTAATTATTGAAATGAGCAATAAAACAGAGATTTGGCAATTTAATATTCACCATCTAGAAAATATACATATTCAAACAAATTGTCCATAGACTGCAAAGCACTCTTTGTTTTTTCCACAAGGAAAAATAATCAAGGGAAAAAAAAAGAGAGAGCACCTCTATGTCAGAACAAGTTGGAACATTTCCATCATGGTCTTGCTTAAGCTCAAAGGTGTTGGCTGATTCAGCCTCTGATTCACTTTTGTTCTTCCAATCAACCAGAATGTCGATTGTATTAGTCTTGAAAGGTGAAAGTGAATGCCCCAGAACACTTGCAACTTTCGACAAGTGCAACTCTTTGGAACCAACTCTGTACCCTTCAGGAACCTTCGCACCAAAATTAGTGGGTTTGCAGTTGTTTTGGAATTCTGAATTTATACAAGTCTCGCCACCATGCTTGGCAACATGATCTGATGTGATAAAACTAACTGTGGCATCTGATATTGTATGTGAAAATGAATCATTGCCAGACTTCATGTCGGGGTTATCGGAGATATTTGGATCAAAGCTGGCATTACAACCGCCCATGCCACAGGGTGCCGCCGGAGAAATTATCTGGCTCTGTGCAATTGATTCAGATTTGGATGAGACGGGCATCTGAACTTCTTCTAAACCCTTCGAAACTTCTGCATCCATGACACCTGGCACCTCAGCAGCGGAAATCAACAAACTGTCAACTCTATCAGGGTGAAAACAATCCCCCAAACTATTTCCTTTATCTTCATCTGAAGGAGCAGAAACCATTTGGCTGTTATCTGCAGTCTGAGAAAGGGAACTTTTCATCACAGTATTCTCCCCAGGATGTCCAAGCTTCTCGTGAGAATTTTGATTATTCATACGATTGACACTCTCAAATATACAAACATCGTTTTTAAGTTTCTCAGCCCAGTCAGATGGGCTTGAGTTGAAGTCCACATGTAGATTAATTCCCTCTTCTGACCTGACATGAAATTCAAAGGAAGAGGAAGGAGCTATGGTAGAATATACAGATGCAGAAATAACATCTGCCGCACAAAACACACCAGCCTCTTTAAACTGGATTTGGGACACGCACTGTGCTGGGCCAGATCCGTGCAACCCCACTTTTTTCTCACAAGGTATCATTCTTGGGAATGCACCACAATGAAAACCAGTCTTATCATTTTGTAAAGAAAACTGAGAATAGGATGTCTCTGCATGTTGAGGAATTGGGTCTCGAGATATGTCCTGTATATTCAATTACAAGAGAACACCACAAGGAAGTCATTCATCATCAGGCTATCAATGAAAATCAAACACATACGCAGATGCAAAAGAACAGGCCAAAAAGATAAGGAATATTTAACACCTTTTACTACAAATTTGCATTTTTTCCAGAATAGAATTCTTTAGCATAAGAAAAGTGAAGAGAGTGAACCCTACAGAAAAATCTGAAATGGAGCTCACGAGCTTCAAAATACCACAAACATAAAATAAGTACGACAGAAAGTGATGAGAAAAGACAAGTTGAAGGAAATGCCAACCAGGACATAAGCCAACAGAACTCGCATACATTAGAGATATATATATATTAATCCAGTAGTTCAGTTAGTCTAACCTCATCAAGCCTTTGATGAGCCTCTACAGATCCTTCTAACTGATTGGCTTTCACAGTATGAAGAAACCACTGCCTGACATCTTTATCTTGAGGAAAAGAAATTAATCCGCAGTCACCAGCGACAGAAGCCCCTGACAAAGTATTCCGTATAAACATCAAACTAAAAATAAGTCAAGAATGATGCCCTACCAAATGACAAACTTCAGAAGACTGAAATCAGAAATTTATTGAGGAAGCAGCAGAAAGTGCATACCTGGACCTTCCTTTTCTGCAAATCTTAATTGTAAGTCACGATGCACCTGAGATAATGGCCTTAAATTGCATTCCTGAAGATTAATGATAATCACCGCGTCAGTCTCATTCACAGATTGACAGGAATAAGCTGCATCTAAAAATTCAATCTCACCCAAAAAAGGAAGAGAGAGAATAAGTGATTCTTGATCAAAAGTGGGAATTAAGAGGTAATTACCTGCGAGCGAGAAGCTAGTAAATTTGCCAAATCAGATTTTGACCGGTTGGCAGGCAAACCATATTTTTTGCACAAAGTCTGAAGCTCTCTCCTAGAGAAGTTCATGTAGAAGTCTTCATTCCTTTTATCAAACATCTGCAACTATCTCAAGTGAGAGTACGGCACTAGCTGAGGAGAGGATGGATGAAGCCCTTAAAAGCACTGCGATAACATAGCACAGAAAAAATCACGTATACGCATGAAATAAGCCATGCGGCAAATGCCAATTTGTTAATCTTTATCAACTTTAGGTTTCTTTGAATAAGTAGAAGGAATTCAGACGGAATTCAGACGACATGATTCACCTTTTTCACTCGTGCAAATAATGATGGACCTTAGTGCCTTCTGTAAACTATAACCTTTAAAATTTCATGTAACATTCTTATATCTTGCCCATGAACTAAATTTTTACATCCTCTTTTCTTTTATCTCGCTCCCCCTACTAAAAGTCCAGGAATGGAAAATTTTGTTTATCTAACAGCATCTATAGTAGCTTCAGCACACAAAAGAATGAAATAAAGAAAGCACATGGTTGGAGCAAGAATTACTGGTCCAAGGTCACATTTTGGGGCCATGGTGCATATTAGTAATCGACGGACCGAAAGACCAAGCTCATGCGCCATCGGAATTGCCAGATTTATGGACGATACTCCTCAAGTTTCGAAATTTCAGGCATAGAATCACATTGCAACAACAGGGGACAAAATGCCAGCTTGAAGGAATCGTCAGACACAGAGAGAGAGAGAGAGAGAGACGAGTACTAGGCTCCAACCAAGCCAAAAAGTGAAGAGTTTCAAGAAAGTGGCAAAGGGTTGGTGTACGATACCGCCAAGCATCAGTCTTTCACCGTCTCGCTCACTAGTTGATAAAAGACACGCAACCCCAGAACCCAAGAACGAAACAAACGACAATGGAAACCACCAAATCATTCGAAAGCTCAAGTTTTTCACCTCTAGATTTCACCCTTCGCTCGCCGCGGAACAAGGGCAAGCTCCAAGGTCCTGTCGAAGCCGACGCAGCGCGCTGCAGAATCCGAGATTCGGACTACTACCACCTCGAGATCCAATGTACCGCGGAAAGGAGCGCGCTTTCACTCAGCCCTCCACGGACTCCGTCGAGAACGAGGCGGAGACGAATCGAACGGGGCCCGAGGCGAGAGCTCTTCCTGCAGCTGCATTTCCGGGGGTCAAAGGAGACGAAAAGAAAGAGAGAAAGAGAGAAAGAGAGAGGAGGGGAAGCGGAAACAGTAGAAGGGGAGCCGAAAGCGTTACCTGATTGAACAAATTTTCTCGGGAAAATCCGACGGAATCGCTCGGAAAATCGAAGCTAAGGAAGAGAGAATGGGAATGTGAATGTGAGGGCGCGGCTGGCGAGCAGGAGGAGAGATGGAAGGGAAAAATGCCGAAACTCAGAAGTTGAAATCAGCCTCAGTCTCGCTCTCACTCGTTTTTCAAAGCTTTCACACTCGAAAAGCGGATTGAACCGCAAACGGGCGGAGAAGCAATCGCGTGGGCCCCTTGGACGACCACCACCGGTGACCAAAATCTATCTCGACCGTTGATCATGCGATACAGATCCACGCAAGATATAATAAATAGTTAATGCTTTAAGATGTATTTGGTGCGTATAATTTTACAGACCGTGCAATAATTTTTCAAATGGACAGCAAATTTGTGGATTTGGACATCGGCCGGCTACCAGCCATTTTATATGATGTGATCAGTACTGACATAAATAATTTTTATATTTTCTTTAATTGCTTCTCCTTTAGCTTTTTTTTTTTCATATTCTTTTCCTTTCCCCTTGTGGGCAATACTACAGTGACCCTCTACAAATCCAGTGAAGCTGCCCTTGATTAAGCCACGAGGACAACCCTTACTTGTGGTCAATTGCCAACTATGGTCGACTATCGACCATAGGCAAAAGGAAAAGAAAATGAAAAATTTTACAAAAATATTTAAAAAGTTATGGACATGTATGCTGTGAAGGCCGACTTCTATATCAATAATTTTCGATCAAAATTGATTAGAGGAATTATATTAATAAATTATTTTAAAAAATTATGATTAAATTGATATTGATATAATATATTTAAGACTTTTTTGAAAATTTTCTCATCACTCAATATACCTATAAGTTGTACATGCTCATCGTAGCTTCTCTGATGTGCCAGAAACCAAAAAAAAATTTCATATAAGGTGGCAGTACATTGCACAACTTTGCAAAGATTCGCTCATGACCCGGCTTAGATTTGTGATCTCGTAAAAGATAACATGATACTACTAAATTAGCATACTCATCAATAGCTTTACAGATTTATCTATTTGCTTCAGATATTTTTCATTTTATGTGGCAACTTATTGGAATGAACACAAATGCTTTGTTCAGAATTCAAATCAGATCTTTCCATCGGGAGACATAATTAAACTTAGAGAGATTTAAGAGTTCAAACGAAGATAGAATGTTAAGGCGTTAAGAACCCATGTTTTCATAGTTTCGTTTTCGATTTTGCCTAGATTATGGTTATGCGCATGTACCAATGTAGACAATCTATCGAGACTAAACCTTCGAATCATGTGTGGAATGATCTGATTTGGGTGGCGTTGGCTATAATTCAATATCATATGAAAATAATTAGGTTGATAGTTTTTTATTTGCCTAATTTGTGAAGAAATTGATGATCAATATATAAGTATTTATACATATGTATATACCGATCTAGAAAAGATCAAGTTCTAGTTGTTACGGGCCCGTTTGTTTTCATTTTTTTTTTGTTTTTAAACACTTTTTCTTTTTTTTTGTTCCCCGGAAACAAAAAAAAGCAACTTAAACGCGTTTGGTTGCGTTTTTGTTCCAAAAGTGTTTTTGTTTCGAAACACAGCAAAAAACAAAAAAAAAAAAATTGTTTCTTGTTTAGAACAACTTTTTGGAACAAACTCTCTCTCCTCTCTTTTTCTTCTTTTTTCTTCTTCTTTTTTTCTTTCTTTTTTTCTTTTTTTCTTTGGCCCGACCAGCCACGGCGAGGCTCGCCGGCCCCCGAGGCCGAGGCCATGAGGCTCGGCGTCGCCGGCAACCGGCAAAAGGTGAGGCCGAGCCTCGCCCCACGAAAAAAAAAAAAAAATGGAAAAAGAAAAAAAAAAAAAGAAAAAAAGAAAAAAAGAAAAAGAAATAAGAAATAAATAAGAAAAAAAAAGAAAAATAAAATAAAAATATTAAAAAATTAAAAGAAATAAAAAAATTATACAAATTTACCAAACGTGTTTCTATTCTTTTTATATTTCTGAAACAGATTTACCAAACGTGTTTTTTTGTTCAAAAATTGTTCAAAAATAGAAATATTTTTTTCTATTTCTATTCTAGAACAATTTTTAAACGAAAATGTTCAAACGCAAACCCTACATCTTTCTTAAGCATCGTCTCTCTTCTTGTGATTGTTAACGAAACTTTATTTTCCGTCTAGCATCGTGATTTACATTTGATTTGCAGTTGCATAATCGTGGGTTAGTGTAAGGCAAAAAAATTTATTCATAATAAACATATTCAAGTTTGATTAAAATCTAAATATATGAATTTCACCATGGTTTCTTCGATTCCCCATTAGTTCAGAATGTATATGACAAAATATTTTCGGAGTATTTATAGAGATTAAAGAAATCCGAAAGGATTGGGTCCCGTGATTAGCATCTAATGTTCTTTTCAGATGCACTTACCTTATCGTAAATGGACTGCTTAAAAGGGATTCTGGGTGGCGTGTCTATGCCACAAATACACCGAGTCCCCTCTGTGCTTCTGCAATCAAGTTTTAAACTCTCTTGATCCGTGCCATCGAAGTCGTCGTAACACCATCACCGAACGCATCATCCACCATGCAGGGGCCGTAATGGCACGGTTTTGCAGCAGCTGGGGATTCGCCAGAGTCACAATCGATCTAGTCGGTACGGTCGATTTGTATTTGTGTTGGTTTAAACCATAAAATAAAGAGTATCCATCTCCTATTCTTGTTCTTACTATTATGTTCATCCGCAGGATGATTTACGCCTCTGATTTCCACAAACACGCTTCAAATGATGGGTTGAACAATGCCGTTGTCAAACAAAGTTTAAAGCCCAAAAAAAGTAGTACGACGAGCCGCGAGATCAGACTTCAAAAGAAGGATTTAGCACAAGCACGCGCAATTTGCTTTAGGTGGCGCTGACTAAGAATAAATCACCACACCCTCATAAAAATCCTCTGTTACTTCATTTTTTCAGTGCCATGAAGCAGGCAAATCAACCTCATCAACCCCTTATAGAGCATTCCTGGTCAACAAGGTTTGGCTTATAACTCCCAGTATAAAACCTCTCCAGTCAAGTCAGTTCCAGCTAAAAGTTCAGAGGAGGGATAGAAATTAGAACAAATCTACCGAAGCATGTTACTATGCACAGGAGGCATCGCACTCCCAAAAATCATCAACTGTTCTATATCCATCATTTCAGCTAAAAACAATTCTGCACAGAACAAAAATAAGCAAATAGAAACCACAGGCGAAACAAGCCCAGCACATAGTTCAACAATGCATACGACCTGCCATTGCACTACCCATTATCAAACACTTCAAATCATAGAGATATCCCAATAATAGTAGGGCAAATAACACGCACGAATCTTACCCCGTATCCAATGACCACCAAGGATGCTCTCACTTCAAAGAGCAGTTCTAAATCAGCTGAAATTCGTAGAACTACACAGAAAAGCCTCAATTCACAGGTGCTCCGGACAGTAAAGACTACTCCAAACTAAGAGGGCGGCTTAAAGATCCCAGAATAAACTCTTCATTTGTACGATTGATAAACCATACTTCCAGCTAAAGCCAAACAATCACCATCTCATCAGACAATCATCAGAACATCCGTATTTTAAAAGAAAATCCTGTATCTCTTTTAATTGCAGATAGAGCAGTAGAGAAGCAGAACGAAAAATCAAAAGCTCCATTAAACAAAAAATGAAAATTTTGCCCAATAAGGTAAATCCCTATGGAAACCACTTCAAAAATACATAACAAAATCCTCAGCAAACTGAAATATCAGGGATTCATTGGCAAAACTAACTCCACCTAGTAAAAGAAGCCAAGTACTTTTCCACCAACATTCTTTCTCCTCGCCTCTTCATGATCCATGATGCCAGCTGAAGTTGTTAACACAATATAACCAAACTGCAAAATTCAGAGAACTAATTGATGTCAGACAAGAAAGGATGATGGGCTGCAAAAGTTCAGTCATGTTAAGCTAAAAGCATTAGATTTACTATCAAAAGTTCAGTCAACAAAATTGCTAGTGTAAGACCATATGAATGCGAAAAGCATTGTAGATTGCAGATGTAAGCTCAGAAAGCCATATGCGAAATATAGTAAACCTATCAAGGCGAACAAGAACAGATAAAGGACAGCTTTGCAGTGAAGTAACTTATAATTGTAGATAGTGAGTATAAGTAGAAGCTTTTGGAACAAACCTGTCTAGAGGGAAGCAGCCTTGCTGTCCAGCCTTCAATTTCCTTGACGCCAATATCGAAACGGGGACTGATAACTCCACACTTGTTTAGCCTTCCATTGAGTTCAACCACAATTTTGCCAGACCTGTGGTCATCGACATACTCAAACTCTCCGATGTAACCTAGCAAAAGCCCGAAAGGAAGTATGATAGTAAGTGCCAACCATAGAAAGTATCAAGCATCAAAAGCGATTGATAAGAGCATACCATGCTTCTGCATCACCAGAAGAAACTTGATGATGACTTTCGAGGACGGTCTGATCATGACCTGTCTCTTTCCCCTCTTTTCGGCATTATACATGCTCTTAAGAGCATCATTCAAAACGCTAACCTTCACCATCGTAAACAATCAACAAGCTGCAGCCTGCACCACAGAGAAGCTCGCCATCAAAATAATAAACGGGGGCAGCCATTCTCAAGACAACCTCACAAAAAGGAAAAAAAGAAACGGGAAAACTAAGCATCTCTATGTCACGGGTCATTTCGGTCTAGTCACGCGACACCGGGCGACCACACATGGATCCAGATATCAAAATCATGGACAACAAAGCTGCCCCGTCATCATCTGGGTACGCACAAAACCACCCCAAACACGATTATAGCACGACAACAAACGCGAGACACGATTTCGTTTTTCCTCAAAAGAATCAACGCTTGAATCCACCACTTCAAGCTGTACGAATTAAGTAAATGCTCAAGCAATTTCCATGAACAAAGATCTAAAACAGCAGCAGCGCTTAATCATTACTAACGAGAACAGTGCACGAAGCATTCGGCGACAAGATCAAGAAACCACATCTGCCAACCTAATCCAAGCTCAATTTACTCAAGCTCAGCCGCGGAAAAGCAAGACCAGGATCGAATTCTTTCTAGCGAGCAAGCGAGAAAGAATTCCTCAGAAACCGACAACAACATGCGATTGGCAGAAGGACGAGGGCTCGAAGGGTAGCAGCGTCGCACCTGAGATCGCGACGGCGGCGGAGGAAGCAAGACGGCGGAGGTCTGTCGGGTTGGAGAAGAGAGCGAAACCCTAGCTCTTTTATACTGTCTGAGGATAACGAAATGACCGTATTGCCCTTCAATCTTTGCGCGGGTTCTCATTTTTGACCTTATGAGTAGCTTCTCCAGTCCTAGAAATTCAAAATGATCACCAAAAGAAAAAATTTGGCCTAGCAAATTCGAAAATACGAATTATTGACGCACAAAAAAAAAAATCACTATCTCTTCTAATTATTTTTTTGTTGAAACTATCTCTTCTATTTAACAACGTGCATTTTTTTCTTTCCTTATAATGGAATTAATCAAGACTCCTTAAGGTTATCTTCAAAATCACTTAAAATAAAAGTTGTCCCAAAATTCCATTTGTATTAATCTATATCTCATTTTGCGATCGATAGGTTTAAGGAATTACCAAAATATACGAATTCATCTAGCAGCCGGACATGATAAACATTGTGTAATCATAATGATGTTTAGTAGATATATATTACTTGCGTTGCTTTTAATTAAGAAACTTTTAAGTAAACTAAAAACAAGTTCAATGATGTATCATCAAAATGTATTCAAATGTTTCCTATCTTAATAATAAAAAATAGAAATAATGTACTCAAAAAAAAAGATGATGACGACGACGAAAATAACAACAATATTAATAACGGGGCCATACCTAATATTATTTATAAATTGCAAGTTCGAGATAACTTGATTTTACTACTTATATCTTCTATTACAACTAGGCAAATCTAATTCTAAAGCAGATTGAAATTCCCAACTATGGTGTCTCCTTCCTAAGCTGCAATTATTTTGATAATACAAAATCAAAACCTGTAGATACTGACCATAAGTTTTTTTTTCTTTCTCAATTTTGTGATTATCTGAAGTTTAATTCAAAAGCTTTAAAACTAGCATTGATCCTGCTTATAGGAGGAATCAGATCACACATTATGGGTATCGCCACTAGAGTCAGCATTTTTCGATTCGATCCGTTTACACAACACAAAATTAAATAAATTTGAATCCGACATAAGGGGTTTGTGTCATATGACACGATAGAAACCGAGTTTTATTATTTTTCACTGTGAGTTGGTGAAAGATATATGGAAGTGCAAGGGGCAACTTGGCAAAGCTAAGAGGCTCTGGGTGCACAATTTTTGTAGCTCATTTTTCGCAAGAAGTATGGAGGATACAAGTGCGTGACTCTAGGGTCCTAAATCACGCAAGTCTTTTGGTGCGATTTCGTTCATCTGAACCATAAGATCAGATTGTAAATCTATAGTCATAAAAAGAGGTTCGCGTGTAATTATAGGGTGCCTTCTTTCTTTTATTCTATCCAAGCAATACAAGCATTATTGAAAGTTTCTCTCTAAACATTGGTTCTCTCTAAAACTCTATAGAATTTTAGAGTGCGAATGAGGCTTTCTGTTTTCGAAAGTAAAATAAGAAATATTTTTAGTTCGATTACGGAGAAAATCAATTATTTTTTTGGTACAGAAAGAAAATCAATTATTTTTTTGGTAAAGAAAGAAAATCAATTGTTTATTGTCATTTCTTTTCATAATAAAAAAAAAACGATTTTGATTATCTCTAATCCTCTAGATTAATAGACAAATAATTGCGTCATCTTAAAACTTAGTTTTTTGAAAATTTAGGGCAGACAAATAATAGTGTAGCATAATAGTGAACAGAATAACATAGTAACGGAATTGTTTCTAGCTCAGTCTCCTCCGATATCTGCAATGTACAGACAAAGTGACTTGTAGATGACTACTGGTAAATCAATACAAGTTTGTTTGGCCTAAGCAATGTTATACGTGACGTAGTAACGAAAGAGAAACACGTTCCATTTAACAATTCCCAGTTGACGACCCTTCTTATGTGCATTTCCTACCCCAATTCTTCCTTTTAATCATTTGGATCATAACGTGTACCTCAAAAATAAATCTTTGATGTTTGTTAACATCTCTCCTGAGCCTTCGTCAGTCAGCAAGTTGTATTGTTCTCTTCGCTTATTCTAAATTAATATCTGGATTAGCCATATTTGGGCAAAGACTCCAGGGTTTTGATGTTTGTTAACATCTCTCCTGGGCTTTTGTTAGTTAGCAAGTTTATTGTCTCTTCAATTTGCCGCGAAAGTAAAATTTCTGCTGGAGGTATGGCAGCTAAATATCCCTAAGTCCTGCAGATTCTCGATGGAAGGTAGGGTCACCATATACCCATGCACCCTGTAGAGTCTTGATGGAGGTATGACCGCCAAACAGTTTGCAAATGTGAATGGTCAAAATCCGAGACAATTTGTTGAAATTTGAGTCAGGTTCCATTCCTAAGTTGAGATAATGGGAACTGTGTAAAATGAGAATGTGGTTTATAGGCGTGAGCAAACTTTTTTCCTTTTTGTGGCAAATTTCCCGCTAATGAATAGTTGCTTCGAGTCGATTTCTTTGTTGGATCTCAAATATATCATTGTCTCTTCGATGGCTTTCTTTCCTCCTTTCGTATACTTCCCTTGAGTAGAAACCAATGCAAGTGAAAGCGGGCGTCACAAAATCATGCTGACGGGTTAACATGCAGGCCAGATGTCCTATTCATGTTGATCCATTTCTACACATCAGGAACGGCTTCTTCAAACCAAGCATATATACCATCAACGCCATGACAATGGTAATTCCTTGGACAGAAGATACAGAAAGAATATGAAAATATTATTTTTATCCATTTTGAGACTTTTTTTTTTTCAATTTATAAATTTAGTTTCTACAACTCTGGATGAATATGAAATCAAGCATGATCTGCAACATAAAGTGTCCCGCTCAGAATAGATGCATTATGGGCTGAGATTATGATGTTGTCCATAAGAGACCGAGCCATTTGTGCAATGATTTTACAGTCAACGATTATGGAAAGCATATAAAGTCTAACTCCCAAGGCACACGCTTTAAGAAGAAATAAAAAGCATGTAGATATACGATCTTCTTTTCTTCATCTATCGGCGTTCGGCCTGAAGGTTTTGGCCCGGTGAGGTGGCCAACGAACGGCAGCCTAGGCAAGTGTTGTAGGCGTGGCCAGGAGTTGATGGGTTCGTGGCTACTGTTGTGCTTGTCCGCGGAGGCCACTGGTTTGGCAGGTGCGGGTGTTCGATGAGGCGATGAGCGTGGCCGTCGTTAGGGTGTCGAGGGTTGAAGCCGAACCAGGGGCTGCAGTTGGGTCCTTCATTGGTGGGCACCAAGAGTCCAGGGCCGCCGGAGTGTGCTCGCGGCCAGGCTGAGCGAGCGGCGCCGCTGGTTTTCTCTGCCTCCGTTAGAGCCAGGCCGGGCCTAGGGTCTGGCCAGGCTAGTTGGGGTTCGGTCCACTTCTGGTCTGGGACGAGGTTATTGGGCTGGTCTATTTTATTTTTTGACAGAAGCTTATTTAGTTTAGGCTCCGGGCCGGTTTTGTTTATTTATTGGGCCGGGCATAGGTTGTTAGACCTTCAAGGGGCCGGGCTGAATTAGGGTCTAATTAGGTGTGGGCCGTTGTAGTTTTGGGCTGGATTTAGTTAAATTTTATTCTTTGGGTTAGTTTTTTTAGAGAAGGTTCTGGGCCCTTTTGTTTCGGACTACGCCTATCCGTCAGGCCCATTGCAGCCGTGGACCTCAGTACCGACCCGGATCAAATGTAAGGTACGACCCCGGTCCGTTTATATATTATATTACTTTACTATTAAAAATTATTTTAAAAAAATAAAAAATTGGGATTTTTTTTTCATGGAATTAGAAAAAAAGCTTAAAAAATTAGCTTTTCAGTACTTTTTCTCTTAAAAAATGAGAAAAAATATTTTGATAAAAACATTAATCCCAATATTGAATAAGCCTTTAGAACTTTATAATACAATTTTTGAAAGCCATTTTCTTTTTAAAGACCATACTAGGTTGCTGTTTGGCCTTTTATTTTGATAATATTTGATTGTGCCTTTTTCAGACGTTGATTGTTATATTCATTTTTAGAATGGTTAGGATGAATTTTAAAAGTGTGGTTAATACATAATCAAGTTTAAAGGGGCACTATTTGTATAACTAGTGTAATCAAATCCTAAAGTTTGAAATTTTTGGTTCTATAGATATACAATGAAACAATTTGTGATTTGCTACCACATGGTAAAAATGTTATTAATGGAGAAGCGCCCACAATTGAAAAAGATGCAAATGGAAATCCATATGGAGAGAATCTCACCATAGTTGATGTATCTAGTATCAAAGAAAATTAGCTTGCTTTTGGAGTAGGCTGCACAAGATAGGTACTAGGGGTGATCGGTTCCAAGGTGGGCAATTCCCACCCTAGAATCGAGAACCACTTGCTAAGGATGAGTTCCACAAAATCGAAATTGAGAACCACCCGTTGATTCTACGGACCCACCCAATTGGATCGCCGGTTCGGTTCGATTCTCAAATGGATCCATGGAACCTTTCTAGTTTGGTAATACCTTATATATGTTGCATAATACAAAGTTCAAAATCTGCATTATGCAAGACCAAGCAAAAGGTAGTATACACTCAATATAAACTATAAAGGCTAGCATGAAAATGTGGGAAATGAAACAGAAGACAGTATTAAAACATGACTAAGATATAGAGTTCAAAATCTGTCTGCATGACCAAGCAGAAGGCTCAGAAGGTTCAACCTTTTGATAAATGAAGACAAGTCTCCTTAAATAAACACAACTAATCTGAAACAAACATAACTCAACAGCTTTAGATGTTTGCAAAGACAAAGGAAAAGAGAGCTGCAAAATTGCAAAAGTATAAAGTCAAACAACCTGAATAATTGGCAAAAGAGTTGCAAATTACAATGCAACATCGAGTCTTTTGAAATATGCAATGACATCTTTTTGGTTGCCATACGCAATGTTGTGCAATAATGAACTCTGAACTCAGAACTCAGAACTCAGGACAATCTAATGCATGTGGAACATTAAAGGCTTGTTAAACTTTTGCTATAGTTTTGTATCTTCTTCATTTGCATTCCATGTCGCCTTTGAGAACATAAAGTTTCCTTGTTATCATCCTATTCACAATTCGGTATGAAGAGAGCGGGACATTCAATGCCGTGTCAATTAGTAAATGGCATGGATATGAAGACAGTTCACTACATCATTGCATATCTCGAATGTTGATACCTAAATTGCGACACCATTTTAGCCATAAATGAATAAAGATTAAAAAGAGAAAAAAAGGATGATAACCAGAAATTTACACAGTTTACTCTTCCCCTATTTTGGGACAATGGCTCAATGAGAACAAGATGAATTAATGAGTCACTAGTTTACCGTTGGCGCAAAAATCGAGTTAATGGAACATTGAACAAAAAAAGTTGTTCTTGATCAAAATATAGCCAACTTTGGCATTGCCTAATTAAGTTAAGGTGCAAAACTGATTATCTCTCTTTAACAGTGGGAAGCTCTTACCTCGTTGCTCATCGGCATCAGTGTGAATCACTTGCGGTCTTTGCCAAAAGGGACTACTGCTCTGGGTCTTCCAGTTGCAGCAGGTGCATACATCTATACGTTGATCTTTGTGAGTGAGCTTTCTTGCCCTTTTAGAAATGATGGCGGTACCTTCTCAGATATGCATTGCCAATTGCTTAGCAAGCATTGAAATGAGTGTGAGGAACTTTTTTTGGATGATATAAATTTGAAACCAATTTGGTTATGTTTTTCTTTGTCTTTTGTGTGCAATTGTTATTATTTCTTTCTTATGGTGTGGTGGTGAATGGATTGGAGTTATGAAGCAAGCATGACACCATTTAGTCCTTGGCAAGAGTTGATCATCATTAGGCAAAACCTTATTCTTTTTCTGTTGCACTCACTCCAAATTTGCAGGTTACAGTGCCATCTATGGCCTGTCTTCAATGAGTATGCACTGAAGAGCCAATATGACACAAGCATCTACCTTAGGTAAGATTTTAGTCAGTCCAGCTTGTCAGCATCTTGACCTTTTTGCCTAGTTTAGTTACTTTAGGATGCACATAACTTGCTAAGCTTTTCAAGATGAATATTCATGACAGGTGTTTAAGGAATATAGCAGAAAGTTGAGTCGCTTCCTTTTTATCTTTTGAACCTGATTGAGGAGGCCCAATAATTTGGATCTTGCTAATTCTTTATTTATTACTGGATTATTTTCCAAGAAATATGGCTGCGATCATTTTAATAGCCACACATTTTTTGGATTAGTGCAAAGTTAAAAATAGCAATATTAAGATGTATTTTTCGAAAGGGAAGTTCTTAAAAGTAAAAGTAGAAATGATGGTGATCCCATTAACTCGATTTTTGCACTAACGGTAAACAAATGACTCAATGGGTTCAATTTTCATAAAAGAAAGATGTTGAGATCTAGAATTTTCAAGAATCGGACTTAAGAGTAAATTGGCGATCCAATTATGATGGCTAGTAGTAATGATTGTACTCTTTCTACAGTTTTGTTATTTCACTAATGCTCATCCCTCTTGATTTGCCCTACTCTTAGGTTACCCATAGAGTTGGATTTGATGACCGGCAACCAGTTCTTCCTAGATGAAGTTATTTTAGGTAGTATTTGTCTCTCCACCTCGATTACACTAGTGTATTCTATCCATCTGGGCCAGTCACCCATGAGATGAATGTCATGCGATGGAGTGTCTGAGATTGAATGTGCTGTGTGACATTAACTTTTAAGCTGAGTTGGGAATTTTGGAAGACTCCATCAGTTCTTGCGTCTGTGATTCTCTTGTTTGATATGATATCGATGTTTGTATGTGAAACTCATTTTGTATGACATGAGATGGCTACTATAGTTGAACATTTTTTCAGCTTGGAAATTGTAGGTACTCCAGTAATTTCTATGTTTTTCAGCATCATAAGTAATGTGATGCATCTCAAGTTTTTCATTTCTGGTAATGCAAGCTGTAGCCCTTTTACATTTCCCCCCTCTAGGAAACTAATTAAAAGCATTCTTCTAGCATGAGTGATTGGTGGGTACAGGATTAGCCATTTATTACAGAGAAATAAAATAAAGTTATAGAGAAATCATTCCACTTCTTTGGATCCTTTATGCTCGTCATGATGAAGAAGCTCTTGGAAAACTACACCGATGCCAAGCAAGGGGAGTGGAGAAGTTAAGAGTGGACTGAGCAGGCTCTACATCAAGCGACAAGCTTTGTGAACCTTTCATCTTAGACCAGCCACGAGAGGAGTTTTACCCCCCTTTTCTTTTTTCCTTCTTGCTATATGCATGTGTCACGGCCCGAAAGAACGACAATCCAAGAGGTTCCTATGGGACGGTTGTGACACGTCCATGGATCCAACAACCCTCGGCTTATCCCCGACACTTAGGGTTTTTCTCAAGTCTTCTAGAATAGTCCTGAGGGCGGGCGATACGAGAATTGTACCGTTATATAATAAATGCGAGTAGTTGGTAGTTGGGGAGATTCAATCTTCCACCGTTAGATCGATGAGAGATCTACGAATACGGTTTACCTTGTATTTGTATAAATAGGGGTCTCCTCCCCTCATTTGTATCATCTCATTTTCACAAGTGAATATAATCCAGAGCTTCTCTCTCTAGAGTTTCTCTCTCTATGATCCTTGTGAGTGAGTGTGAGAAAGGCTGACTTTGGAGAAATTCCTAAGGCTGCACGGACAAGAGAACACTAGATCGATCGGCTCATGACACATGACTCTTTCTAGTATATTATAGTCACTAGCCCGTGACACATGACTCTTCTAGTATATTATAGTCACTTTCGAGTATCGTCTGATACCAACAAACCTTTATAGGATACCGTGCATTAGGGAAATGGATTATGCTAGAAATCTTTGAGAATGAAAAGGCTTCTTAGTCAATGCATTTGTCACTATCAAAAAGAGTGTACTTGTACATCCTAGAGACTTCTAAAATGTTGAAATATAGCAAGACGCAGGATTAAGGAGTGGCCTTATGTTTTCCCATTTATCCTTGTGATATTCTAATGGTTTAAGCTTCTAGAAAAGCTAATGAAGAGGTTGGACCAGCAGAGTCCTTTTGGTTTGCCATGGGTTGCGTTGAAACTCTCTCTCTTGCTTGTAAGTGTGGGTTGTGGAGCTCTTTCAAGATGTTGATACATACATATCATTGAGTTCTGGTTCATGTTTGAGGGAGAAAACAGGATGGCAAGCTGGTGATTAATTTTGAAGCAGTGAGGTGGACATGATAATTGATATTGGAAGCACACTCATGTTTACAATTTGAAGATCATTTTCCTTTTATGAGATATTTTCAGTTCAATTCTTGCTTTTGATGCAAAATGGGTTTCTAAAAGGAAAGGAATATGACCGGGCTCGGATGAACCCATAATTTAAAAGATACTAAAGTTTTCCTTATAAAGAGACCGGGCTTCCCGGGCCCATAAGACATGTCTATGTAGGAATGCCAAAATCATGCTTTGATTCACATTTCGAAACACTTTCTAATGTGTGTTAACGATTAATGGCAGCTGTCCCGCTTGACTAAATAGCAAGAGCTTTTCTCACTTCTTTAGTAAGGTCTTGTTGGGCTTGTCTTGTGGGTGATGATGATGCTGGCGACAAAGAAAGATTCGACATTCAAGCAAGCTATGTAGTGGTGTTTTTTGACAATCAAGCAAGCCATGTAGTGGTGTGGTATGTAGTGGGTTTAGTACACCTCTCCAAAATGGCTCCTCCATAAACAAAAAGGCACGTGCTGTATTCATGAAGGATTGCTAGTGATATACTTGAAGAAGATGGGGATGAGTTCAAAGTCCGCATGCCCCTAATGAGCTAGCCCCCATGAACATGTTGTTTTAGGAGTGAAGATCTTAACAAAAATCTCTACGGAAAGTTACTCAATTGCATTTGAGAATGCCAAGGTCCGAGGTTAGTGACATCAACTGTGGGTGTAGAAGAGCACAAATTTGTTGGGTACTTCCTTGTAACATGACTCAAATTAATGATCTTAGTAGAGATAGTTTAGTGCGAGATTACTAAGCTAAACACTCCTTTTTGGATCTTTAGCGAGAAGAAAAATTCGTGGATAAGTACACTATTAGTGCCAAAACTTGTGTACGGCGCTCACTTTGGTGCCAAAAGTTTCCATTGGATCACTTAAGTGTCAAATCGGAGGAAAAACGATCACTTTGGTGCCACCGGCGAAAGATTCCGGCCAAAATGATTACGTGGCTTTAAAAAAAATAAAATCAATAGGGCCTTTAAACGATGTCGTTTTCAGTATTCCTTAAGAAAACGATGTTGTTTTTCCGTCCTACATGGATGGCTTCATGGAAACGACGCCGTTTAGCTCACATGGGGATTGAAATTAGGGTTTCCACCGCTCGGCGCCGTCGTTTGCCCGCCATCGCTCGGCCATTGTCGCTCGGCCACCGTCGCTCAGCCACCATTGTAGTTGCTTGACCAGGTGAGCGAGGAGAAACTAAGATTGTTGCTCGAGCAATAAGTTGTAGGAAAAATCGGAGGCGAGGGCGGAGGAGGAGGAGAAAGAAGATGGGTCAAAGGTGCCGCTGGTGCGCTGCTACTGCTGGTGCGTTGTTGGTGTCGCCGCGGGTGCTGGTGCCATGCTGGTGCCGTTGCTGGTGTGGGTCTTTGAGGAAGAAAAGACAAAGATGAGCCTTCCCTTTCTCTCAATTTGGGGATTAGGGTTTCAAAGTTGGGGGAAATATGCCAAACGGCGTCGTTTTGATGTTTAGATGCTGACTCAACTCTCCGACGAGCCACGTCGGCTTCAAAAATTAATAAAAAAAGGGCACGTCGGATTTCCAGCCAATTTCATCGGCGTTGGCACTTAAAAGATTGTTTTTCAAATTTTTTTGGCATTTAAGTGATTTAACGGAAATTTTTGGCACCAAAGTGAGCGCCGTACACAACTTTTGGCACTGATAGTGTACTTATCCCAAAATTCATAGTATGTATATACTAATTTTGCCCTAAACCATTATAGATATTGGGGTCATCTAAATTTTTTTTGGTCAAAGAGTCATCTAATTTATGATTGAAAACATTGACTCAATTTAAGACAAGGTTGTATGGTGAAATTACCAAGGTAGGATCCTAAGATTGCCATTGGCTGGCTTGGATTCGGCTTTTGTCCTCCAAAAGCGTCGGCAGACTCCTCTGCGTTGTCTCATCCCCAACCACGAAGTCCATGTTTGAATTCCTCCGCGTTGTCTCCTCGTCCAGTTTGTCAGGAGCGTTGTGGCTTTGAGCTTCGTGGTCGTTTTTGTGGTTAGGGTCGTGGTTCGATTGGTGCTGAGTTTTAGGTCACGGTTCGGGTATAGGAAGAATGAAATTGTGGTGGCAGGGAGGTGGTTGTTGGGACGAGGAAGGAGACTGATGGCTCTAGGGTTTTGGATAATCCCCTTTTGCCTGCGCTATGGGGGACCGCCGATAGGTCTCCACTGAGAAGGCGTAGGAACTTCACACCTCGGCTTGAAGAGAATTTGCCTAAATGGTGGCCAGCTACAACGGCCTCATCATCCATGAATTTGGAGGAGGATAAGGAGTATTATTAGAGGGAGGCTAATAGATTGGTGCGGGATCCGTGCTCATTGATCTATTGACATTTAATACAATTTCTTTTTGTTTCCTTGCCAGTCTAGAGATAGTGTACCGTGCTGAACTTTAATTTGTGCCAGGTTTGATGGTATGGAGTTGGGTACTCAGCTCTAGAATCATGGGTTGATATGAATAGGGCATAGACTACTCGGTTAAAGAGTTTGGAAATCCTTCACTAACATTGACCCTATAAAGAAATGGGATTTACAATGCATAAGAAATTTGTTTGTCCCCTTCCTTATTCCTTAGTCAGATTTTCACAGGTTTCAACTTCAGCCTTCTTGGATGCCCTGCATCGCTCAATACAAGCTAACAATCTGGCCTTCATTATCTTATCTCTGATGATCAAGTAGACGATATGCATTGTTCATTCTTCGGTTAAAGAGTCTAGAAATCCTTCACTAACATTGACCCTATAAAGAAATGGGATTTACAATGCATAAGAAATTTGTTTGTCCCCTTCCTTATTCCTTAGTCAGATTTTCACAGGCTTCAACTTCAGCCTTCTTAGATGCCCTGCATCGCTCAATACAAGCTAACAATCTGGCCTTCATTATCTTATCTCTGATGATCAAGTAGACGATATGCATTGTTCATTCTTCGGTTAAAGAGTCTAGAAATCCTTCACTAACATTGACCCTATAAAGAAATGGGATTTACAATGCATAAGAAATTTGTTTGTCCCCTTCCTTATTCCTTAGTTAGATTTTCACAGGCTTCAACTTCAGCCTTCTTGGATGCTCTGCATCGCTCAATACAAGCTAACAACTCGGCCTTCATTATCTTATCTCCGGTGATCAAGTAGACGATATGCATTGTTCATTCTTCGGTTAAAGAGTTTAGAAATCCTTCACTAACATTGACCCTATAAAGAAATGGGATTTACAATGCATAAGAAATTTGTTTGTCCCCTTCCTTATTCCTTAGTCAGATTTTCACAGGCTTCAACTTCAGCCTTCTTGGATGCCCTGCATCGCTCAATACAAGCTAACAATCTGGCCTTCATTATCTTATCTCTGGTGATCAAGTAGACGATATGCATTGTTCATTCTTCGATGATTGTGCTTGATCCATCTTCATAAATCCTTGAGCCTTCGGTGATTATGTTTGATCCATCTTCATAAATCCCTGAGCCTTTGGTGATTGTGCTTGATCCATCTTCATAAATTCTCTTTTGCCTTTCAATCGCCTCCCTCGAGCATTTCACTAGTGCTTCTATTTACAGCTCCAATTCTTTTTGTCCCTGATTAGCTTGAATAAATTTTTAAGTCAGATTTACAATAAAGATCCGAATGTTAGAATATTAAAATTATTCCAATTAACAATGTTATTCCAATCAATCAAAAAGCTAAAATACAAATAAAGAACTTGCCTTCAACTGTTTATCTATGCGCAATTTGAGAGCTTCCCAATCTCTAGGAGACAAAAAAAACAAACATTTTGTCATAAATAAAGCAAAAGGTTTAGTTGTTGGCAATTAAAAAGAGATAAAATTTTACCGGAAGACCAAATTTATAATCAAACAAATAAGATTAATACACAAAATATAAGGATTAGATAAAAAAAAAAATCTAGTGCAATTATATCTTAGTAAAATTGGTAATGTCAAGGCAGATATTCGATTTCTTGACAAAAAAGAAAACTATCGGGGAGAATGAAAAAATCCAACAATTCAATTAGAGTTACCACTTGATATATGATCAATCGATGACCTACTTGACATCTCATATATGAAGAAAGCACAAGAGGAAATGGAACTCACGAGTAATCATCCTTCCCCTGAGCTTCTTCACCTTCATTTTCGCCTATAATTTCATTTCTTGTAGCTTCCTCACCTTCATTTTCTCCTACAATTTCATTTCTCGTAACTTCTTTACCTTCATTTTCACCTACAATTAGTAATTCTTAAAGAACCATAAAAAAATAAGATGGAGATCCACATCATAAGAATTCATTCCAATCAACCACAATAATCACCACTTCATACTAACATACCGAGAGAGGATGAGTCGGGTACAGAGTTTTTGCGATAAATCTGCATGCATTACAAGTGTCTAGTCAACATGGCATATAAGATGTCCTTAACATAAAAGAATTAATATAGGTCTAAAATTAATAAATAGAGGAGAAGTTTTTTCTTTAAACCTGTAGATGACTTTCAATGTGATGGCTCTCTCATAATTCCAAGAATATGGTGTAGCTCCTGAAAGAAAGCAACGAAACGTAGATTAGAAAGTTAACATCTACATAGAGATTAAACACTAACAAACACTTTAAGGCGAATTTGGAAGTAGATCTAACTTATTACATTTGTTGCTGAGTTCTATTCTGCAGTTATATTCTTTTAACTCTTGAAAAAAAAAAAAACAGACAGTTAAAAAGCCAGCAAAAGAAATCAAGACGCACAAAATATATTACTCGCGTTACTCTTCATTTTTTTCCATTCATCAGACAACATCAAATCCTAAATCAGCAGAAAAATAAAAGCTGAAATTTTCAAGAGACGTTTGCGAAAGTGGATGGACTGGGCCGAAGTATGCTGAGGTTCACTAGTGTGAAGGGGCAACCCCGTTGTACAAATCAACCAGATCCAAAAAAGTAAAATGGATGCAGTTGGCAGCTCTTGGATTGTTTCTTTGTGAACACTTTATATTTCCCTTTTTGCTTCTCTTTGACGTGTTTGAAAGCTCAAAGAGGATGGATGTAACTAGGACTGGTTTTGAGTGAACTAAACTGGTTTTCTCGTGGACATAAGCCGCATTAACCAAACCGACATAAGTTCACATGTTTGATTTTACTGTTTTCACAACCTAAACTCATCAACATGTAAATTTCCACAAAGTCTTATGTCTTCCAAGCAAGTCAGCTACATGTGAATATTCAGCCAAGCATGTCCTCAAGGATCATGAATAGAGAAATAGATGCCTCGTTATTTCTTCATTATATGCCCTTCTCTATAACTTGATCATAAAATTATAAATAAAAGCTGAATCAAGAGAAATAGAAAATCACAAAAAATCATATAACACAAACATAATTATCAGATGACATACTGTTTGGCCCGCCAAGCAGTGCCACGGCATCTACAAATCGTTCGTGTAGCTCATTTGTCCACCGATTCGGTGCATGATCAGGGTTCTCTCCGTCGAAGTCCATTGAGTCCTGGATAGATCTATAGTAAAGGAAGTGGGTTAGATCTCTGGAGTGCGAGATTAAAGTGGAGGAAATGGATTAGCATATTTTTTTAAGCCCGGCAATGGGTCAAAACAGGCGAGCCCAAAGAAGAACGGCAAAAAAGAAAGAATAAAAAAAACCCAAATTAAAATTTGTCCAAAGGTTTAACCTAACTCAAGAAACGAAGGCTTTACAGACTGCAATTTCTTCAATCAGATCCCATCCGTCCCTAAATCGAATTTTTAAAACAAGATTAAAAACTAGCAAAATTCTAATTTGACTTTTTCTTTTTCAGTCAAAGGTTAAATTCTTCGTTTTGACAAAAAGGTTAACCTTCGGCCATTTTAACGAAAATGTGAGATTTAAAAGTTTAATTCTACATGTCCATACTAAATTGACACATATATGCAATTGAAATATTGAGCACACCTACTAATTAATTTTTGGGGAATGCCCGAATCTTGGATTTTCTATGAAGTTGACCGTCGAGAAAATTCCGTGTCAACAGACATGAGCGAAAACATTTTATCTTGAATTTTTTCTTTTGCTATTAGAGTAATGTGGGATGCTTTTTTTTTCTTCCTCAATGAGTACACTGAGTGCCCCCTAGACCTATGAGGTGATGGAATGGGTAATTGTCAATGGTCTTAGACGGTGATATCTGATCTTGCCAATGGGATTGTTTACTGGACCTTCAGCGGATGAAGTCGAGCCTACGAGCAGTTTAGTCCTTGATTCCCGAATCTCGATGATGGTTCCTTAGCATGTTGAAGCCCATATTTTTTACTTTCCACTTTTAACCGTTTTTCATCGATTTGTTATTATAGGTTTTGAGCTGTGATGGTTGCATAACTCTTAATAATTTAGTAGTCACAGCAGCTGGGATAGCAGTGCATATGATCTTTTGCTTGCATCCCACATGTACTGGGCATTGACGATGTCTTAATATATGCAGGATGGAATTTTGTATACATGTTTAAATCCTGCTTCTTTGAGTATGATGAAAATAGTGAGTTGCTGTAATGTACATAAACTTCTCAAGAACAACCTAATAGTACGGTTCCTTAAAGTATATAACATAAATGATGCAGCATATTGCAAAGATGATAATGAACACATCGAATGTGAGAGCTGACATGGCCTGGTCACTCAAATCCATGTTCCTCCCGCTGAGCCGATCAACCATATCCGGTACAGGCTTGTAGTTCTGCAAGTCCTGCTCATAAGGATCCTCTAACCTCATCCTCATTTTCTCCGCTTGCCGGCTTGCGGCCTCCTGCGCGAGTGTCCAGTCATAAAATCTCCGGCTCTCTTCGTCGCTCAACACATCGTAAACTTCCCTCAGTTTTAAGAACTTGTCCGACGCAGTTTTTAATGGAAGGGAAGTCGTGTCTGGATGGTACTCTTTCGATAGTCTCCGGTAAGCGGCTTTGATTTCTTCCAGATCAGCATTGGCCGAAATTCCTAGGAACCTGCAGAGCAAAAACAAAAGAGAACTAGTAAAGTGGATAGCCCAAGTTGTAGTGATCGATTATCATCCGGTCTTCTCATAACCTAAACCTTGATCGAACCAGTAAAAACAGATTCAACATGTTCTTATCTATCAATAGAGCTGCAATTATGGTGGATTGACTATCAGCAATTAGAGCGACAAGTGAAGCAAAACTTTGCAATGAGCGGTACATGTCCCCAGTAATGCAAATTGCAACTCCTCACTTCATATTGCAATAGTTGACTGACCTTAAATTATCGGAACAATCCGCCTGAATTCACTTTCTCGTAGTCATAGATTTCCTTATCTCATGCAACAATCATTTCCATTATCTACTCGATGCATCTTAAAAGAGCCGAGAGAAGCCAAGGATCCCTAATTCGGTTAATTATCTTCAGGCGAAAACTCTTTTTGACACTTTGTTGCTGCAGTTACCTTACCACAGCACTGAACAACCAAAATTTAGGGCTTTTTAAGGGATTTCAGTCATTCTTTAATCGGGTTTCCTTTCTCCATAGAAAAGTATCATAAGAAAGACAAGCCCAGGCATAAAGAGCACTAGCCGCGCATTCGGTAACTCCCCAACATCACAGTTCCTCAACCAAAAGGAGCGCTTCTGTTTCAGATCCAGTGTTGTCTGCTCATGAAACCCAATGGACCACAGTAAATTTCCTCCATTGCCTTCATTCTATGCCCACTACCAACTTCAATGTACTTATCCAAATGATTTTTTTCCCCTCAAAGCAACTCATTCAAATGATTCACAAGACACAGAAAAAGAGACTGCATTTCCACAGTATTTGCATACTACTTGTTGAGCTAATAAATCGACGAGCAAAGGCGAGCCAGTCCTTAACGAACCTTAAAATCCTCTCCCAAGCCCGCCCGAGCCTGGACAGCCTAGTGGGTTGCCAGGCATCATCTTAGCCAATTCCAAAAGTCACAACCAATATCTCCCCTCTGTTCACCATGGATTTTATCAACTATTCACCTTTCAAGTTCAGCACAGAACTGACCTCCACTGTCAACGACAGACCTAGGACTGGGTGCTCAGTGCAATTCCAGCAGTTACTTCGTGAAATTTCACGTAAAGTTCCAACATTTCGAATTAATCTAAGTTTCTACCTACGCCTCTGTAACGCTTCGGTTCTTTCCACATCACCGTGCCCTGTCTCCGCTCGAGCCAATCCGTGCAGCTCAAATGCCACAATCCTCACTGTCGCTAATCAAATGATTGTAGGAGAAACAAACAGAACCGCAAAGTGCAAAAACAATCGAGAAACGAAGAAGAGAAAGCGATTATCACACAGAGGGATGCTCACTGGTAGTGGGAATCAGCGGACTCGTTGAGCAAATCGGCGAACTTCTCCCCCAAGAGATTCCTCTGCTCCTCCTCCGCGCCCAACTGCTTCCCGCCCTCCTCCGACCTCGAGCCGTCGCCGCCTCCGATCCACCCTTCGTCCTCGTTTTCCCAGTGGATCCTCGTGTCCACCCCCGGCGGCGGCGGCCGCCGCTCCTGTGGGCCCTGCGTCGCGGAAACCCGCAGGCGGCCGCGGCCGCGGCGGCGTCCCGGAATGCCCGCGCCGGTCCCGCCTCCCCGCACGGTGCCTGCGGTGGAGGCGGCGGCGCATCTCCTCCGGCCGGCGAAGAGAGAGAACGAGGCCTGGGGAGGCGGAGCTGTGGAAGCCATGGCGCGAATGAGCCATGGCGTTTTCGATTTTCCATTTTTGGACGGGAGTCGAGAGGTCGAGGTTTTTTGTTCGATCGTGTGGCGGAGGTGGAGCTTGGAAACCCGCGTGCTTCTCACGTGACTTCCATTTCCCTTCTTTATCTCTATCAATTCACAATTTGGCTTTCAATTCCGAAAAATGTGAAAAACCAACTTATAGAATCACTCGTGCATTTATTTTTTTGAATCTTGGCCAACATTATATTCAAATTTTCAAAAATTATGAAAAAAAAATTAAATGATTCTATATGTCAACTTTCATTTTTGTGAAAGTTTATGTGTTTCGAATTTATAAAAGGTTAAAATGTATGAGCTGTAATATTTAGATTAAGCCAAAAATAAAAATAAAAGTTGACTTATACTGGCAAGAAATTAACCTCAGGATAGTGCACTTCATTAAGAAAATATGGACTTCTATCTTTTCTTATGACAACAACTTGACATGCTCTAAAGAATTTAAGAATCTCAAATGTATTGACAATGTATGTGATAGATGGAGTAATTAAGTGTGCCTTCTTTGGTAGCTAGCCTTGATGACCTTTGCACTAGATGATTTATTTTCTACACATAGTAGGAGGAGTCCGATTAATTTCCCAAAACTAACTTTTGGAAAGGTGTTTTTGACTTTTCTAATTCATTATGAGTATCATATGAAAAGTCATAACTCTTCAAAAGTAACTTTTAGGAAACATGCTCAATTTCAAGATCGCTATAAGTATAATTAAGGTCCGCCTTTTTTTTATATGATCTGAAAATATAATTTAGCTACTTACTACATTTTCTCAATTATGTTGCTATAATTATATAGTCCACTTTTTTTTTTTTTTTTTTTATCACATGGACCTTTGTTTTTTCTAACATGACTTGAGAGATCGATGTACATATAGCAAAAGAAAGTCTCAAAATATAATCACACAATGATGTGCTTTGTTGCTTAACCCTCGATGATTATGGTTTAAATTAGACTATCGTTTAAAGATGGAGAAATTTTATAATTAAGTTTGAACTTGGGTCTTCAAATGTAAAGTTTCTATAATTAGAAATACAATAAAAGAGACAATTTCTCCTGACACAATTAGAGCAGTATGATACACGTATGAATTTAAGTAATTTCAAGCCATACGATGTCACTGATTTGAACATTTATGTGGGACGACTCGAATCGGGATTTACCGCCACATTGCCACAAATTACAAGAGCAAATGAACAGACAAAGAATTTCTGAGAAATTGAATAGAAAAAACAGATCAGAAGAAAAACCGATGACCGGGCATGGAAAGTGGGCCGACGATGACGGCCGGTCCGGCCCAATTCCCGTGGCTGGCCCGACCCAAGCATAGCCGCGCATCAAGAAACGCTGCTGGTTATGGCGGTGTACCTCACTCTCTCTCTACGTTTTCGAGACTGGCATTCTGCTCCTCGCGCCACCCAAGTCCGACGAAGAGATCGATCAAATCGCAGCCAATTCGAATCGAACCCAGTAAGTGATTTCCTCCGATTGGCATTAGGTTTCGGCCCCATCAATTACTCTTGCCATTTTCTTGCCAAAGCATTCGTGTCAATCGAAATCGAGCTTCGCTCCAGCTTCTAATCATCGGATTTCCAGCTTAAAGATCGGAGCTTTTTTTATCTGTTTGTTATGTTTGGGGTCATGTGGGTTGTTGAATTTGATACGTTCGATGCCACTTTTCGTTGCTTTGATTTGGCCATGGAGTGGATGTGATATATATGCTTGGCTCTTTCTTGTTATGCTTGAATTTTGTTTAGCAATTTGGAGGAAACTGGTCTATGCTATTTGAAGTTTTCTTTAGCATACATAGAGGCTCTGTGGTAGAAGCTATAGAGAAAGTGATCAATGTGAGCTATGCGGTTGCTGAAGTGTCGGAGATGAAGATGTTTTGGTTTTTTCTCTGTTTGGTAACCCCCATTTTTGCAATCCCGGGACAAAGATGCGATAGAAATGACAAAAAACACCCGCTAGAGACAGTTGCAGGATCATGAGTTTAGAAGATCTTTTGGTTTTGTTTGCTCATATTCATAATCAACTCAACCGAATCTCATTCTATCTAATCGGGGTTGGCTTATAAATCCTTTTCACACTGTTCCACGATAGTTTAAGGTCTATTCCTTCATGCTAAGTAAAAAATTCTGGTATTTTATGGGGCGTATGTTCCCTCTGGTACTTTCTTTTTTCCCCTGTTTATACTGTAGGTAGTCCTCTTGTTCTTGCAGGCCTCAGGACATTCAATTTGGCTGTAGTCCTTTATTTCTCATCATGTTGCCTACGGTGATTTTTTTAAATGCATTCCTTTCTTCACTATCCACTCGTATGGTTTCTCAGACCTCAGCATTGGACAGCATCAGGGGCAACATGAATATCACCAGTTTTTCTTATTAGGTTTACTGTTTTTAACTTATCATCTATCCACTGTGAGAAGGTCCATGCTATTTTGGGGCATCCAATGCATTGCTTATGAAAATTAATGGTAAAAATGATTCATGACAGTGGATCTAGAAGATGAAGCCGGAGCAGCTGAGAATTCTGGTGGAGTGGAATTGGTAGATTGCGAAGGAGATCCTATAGTGGAGCCATGTGAGGGTATGGAATTTGACTCTGAAGACGCCGCCAAGATCTTTTACGACGAGTATGCTCGAAGAGTGGGATTTGTAATGCGTGTGATGTCTTGCCGCCGTTCTGAAAGAGATGGCAAGATTCTAGCTCGTCGACTTGGATGCAATAAGGAGGGTTACTGTGTTAGTATACGAGGTAAATTTGGACCAGTTAGGAAGCCAAGAGCAAGCACTAGGGAAGGTTGCAAGGCTATGATTCATGTAAAGGTTGATAGATCTGGAAAATGGGTAATCACAAAATTCGTAAAGGAACATAACCATCCACTCGTCATCTCTCCACGCGAAGCTCGTCAAACAATGGTCAGTTTTGCCTATCTTACTTACTTCAGGTGACTGATCTGTTGCATGATACCTTGATTCTCCAAGTGCTCTTGATCTCTCTATTTGTTATTGAAAGAATAAAGATGGACTTGCATATTTGATTTATTCCTCTTACTATAAGATACTGTATAATCTTTGAGAGTTGGCATGAGGAAAGCATCTTTCAAGAGTTTTGCCTCTGCAACTTAAAAGTGGATTTTGTGAGTGAAAAGGATGGCCTTATACTTGAGAAGCAAAGAAATGACTTTTGTCACTCTACTGCTTTTGTTAATTCCTGTTGTCTAATGCATGGCCTCCAGATAGTACAGTTAAGGCAAAAGATTCATAATCGTGCTTTTGGCATCTCTACTCACTGTTAAGGCCAGCTTTGTCAAAAGATATTGCTCTATATGTCTTTTGGGTGTTACTTTTAATTCTTTGATAATTGTTAGTATGGTGTTATGGTAAACTGATTAATAATACTTTTTTCCGTGTTCTGGTGTAAAACCACATTGTGAATATCAAATCTCATTAGTTGTATTATGAATGTTTGCGGGGGCTTTTACCTCCCAACTTGCAGTATTGTAATGTTTGAAATAATAGATGGGTTGTATGTAACTTCAGATACTAGTACTAGAGATCTAACACATTCCAAATAATTACTACAAGCAAAAGTTGCAGTAAAGGTCAGAAGCTAAACTGCAGCTAGTCTGGATCATACTTAAGTTTTGTGAAAAACTTGGCCTGCCAAACCTAACTCTAGATTTGTTCCTGCAAGTGACATGACGAGATGCATGAGTATCTGGCAGGACAATCAGTCATATTAATGCCTTCTTATAGCTTAAATTGTGCGACCTTTTCTAACTTCTTTCTGTGTTGAAAAGCAGAAAATTTTTAGAACATTCACGGAGATGAAATGGTCTTCAATTGTGATGTTGGTCTAGTCATCTGTTTCTTCCTTATTTTCCTTTCCTTGATAATGGAATGGACCAGCTTTTATGTCACGCAAAGTTGGACAGTTATTCAGTTACATTGACATGCTCTCTGTTCAACTTGATCAGATCAGATTATGCTGTCTTCACTATCTTTCTTGTCTTTCTTATCTCTGACTACTTATCTTAGTGATCCTGGCTCTCAGCAGCGCAGCGCAACTTAAGAAAAATTGAATCTGGCCAAGAAAGTTTTCAGGAGCATGTTTGAAGAAATAAGCTTTTTAGTATGATTATTTTGTATTTTATCGCTTGAATGAAATATGCCATAATTCTTAGGGGCAATGCTTTGTGCTTCATAGAAAATAACAGCAACCCCTCTGATGGAAAGATGGATATTGATTCCCAGTAAAGTGGCTTTTCTTTCTGGTCCAGAGAGACGAGCAATTAGTGAATAGACTGGAGGAGAAACTTATAATTGAGCCAAAATGCCAATAGCCAATCACGTTTCTGTATGAGCTGATCAATTACTTTTCCACCCCATGTCCCCGTGTCTTACTCATATTAATTCAACTGACTTTCAAACTGGCAGTGGTGGTGGTTGGTGTGCTTGTTTAAATTGGCCAAGACTTTCTGAATGATTGTAGTATAAATTTGAGGTATGCAGCGTCTATGGTGTATGTTTGACTAATCAAACTATCATCCTCTGCATTTTCTTTTGTTAATGTAGGATGAAAAGGACAAGAAAATCCAGGAATTAACGGCTGAGCTGCGAAACAAGAAAAGGTTGTGTGCAGCATATCAAGAGCAGCTAACTGCATTTGTGAAAATCGTCGAGGAGCACAATGATCAGCTCTCGAAGAAAGTTCAGTCTGTGGTAAACAACATTAGAAAATATGAACCTGTGGACCCGGGCCTTATGAGGAGAAGTTAGCCTCAGTGTATGGGTATATCCCTATACCTTGTACCGTGTCTTCTATTTCCTCGCACACTCTATGTCTTGCTTTTTGCCGTCTCCGCAGTTGCATCGGTCTATTGCTTTTTAGTCTTTTCAGGATGCATTGTGGCGCTTCCGGTAGGAAAACAGAATTGATGTCTTCTCATCTCCTATCTTTTCCTCCTTTTAATAAGTGCAGATGAATGCAGAAGATGGTGGCAGGAGAGCGACAGGAGCTGTGCATATATGTTGTGGCATGTGCAATCCAAGGGCTTCTTTAAGAGGATTGATGGTTAATGATCGCTAAGCAATCAGCAAGAGATGATTAGCGTGAAAGTACGAGTGTACTGGTCATCGGAAGATTGCGTGACCGTTGACAGTGGTTGTACTACGCGCTTTATCTAGCGATGGAGAGCAGTCATATTGTGCTTTTGATCATGGAAGCAGGGCGATTGGAGCCAACAGGAGCCCTGTCAGTACGAATCCTCTAGATTTGATGACCATGTGATTTATGGTCAAGAGGCATATTATATAGTTCGATATGTTCCTAGGGGAAAAAATAGCAAATTAAAAGCTGTAGTTAAATTGTTTAAAACTGATCTTTTTTTCTAGGAGTATTTTCAGATGTAGGCCTACTTTTCTGCACTTCTTACAAGTTTTTTCTATGTGAGGTACTTTGGATTGGTAGTAGAGATTGTGCTAAAAGAATTCATCACAAGGAACAACTATTCAATGCAAGGGTTATCCCTCTGCCTCGAGTTGTGAGGTGTTTTTCTCGTATCAAAAAGATATGAGTAGTGGTTACAAAGTAAGAGGTGTTCTGTTTCGTATTGAAAAGATATGATTGTGTGACAATTACTTTTTATCTGTTCAATTGATGAAAAGATATACCGTGTATCTGTTCAATTGAAGATTATTTTCATTTTTTATTATTTTTAATTTCGAATTTTCAGTTAAAAAAATGAACTCGTGTCATTTTAAAATAGTACGTCAGTTCACAAAAGGATTTCGCTATTTGAGAGTTTTCAGAGAAATACCAAAATTGTAATTTGGTATTATCATTTTAGACTTTGTTGTATCTCGAAGAATTTTTGTCAATCATGTGGAGCAAATAATTCCTTAAAAAATGTATCTTTTCACACTTGAAAGTCTGATTTCATTCTTCCCGATCGATATATTCCCAACATCTTGTTTTCTCATTCTTTTTTTTTTTCTCTTGTGCGATATCAATGGAGCAGAGAGTTTCATTGATAAAACAATATCTCAAGGGAGGGTTAAATTTTTTGTACGACTCAACTGCAATTCAGAATGTAATTTTACGTCATTGTTGAGTGTTGACTTCAGGAGTATCAAAGTCGTCACAATTGGAGTCTAAAGTCGTCATTATTGGAGTCTCCGCTTTATTCACGAAGTACTAGAGTAAAGTGTGGGCGGGGGCGCTGCACTGATTGAGGTAAACGTTCCACCAATGGAGTGGGTAGCTTGGACTCGCATGCTCAAATTGCTCCAAATTGGTCTAATAGCTGATGCTTATATATGCAGTGATTCGTGGAGACCAGGGTCAATCACAGCTATCAGTCCCGTGAGTTTCACGCAAATCCCCCAAATTTAAATGGTTATATTCCATTTGGCTCTGTCAAAGTCTGTTCATTTTGTGAAAAGCAGCATTTAAAAAAATATTTTTCAGATTTTTAGCGTTCATTCCACTTAAATCTCACAAATGTCAATAGTTATGCAGTCTATTTATTTCGCGGAAAACAACGTCTTAAAAATGTTTTCCAAATTTTGCGTTCATATAGCAGAAAAGGACATTCAAGAGAATGTTTTTCAAATTTTCTAGCATTTGTTTAACGTAATGTTCCATTTGGCTTTGTCAAAGTCCGTTCATTTCGCAAAAAGCAATGTTTAGAAAAACATTTTCCGGATTTTCCGGCATTCATTTCACGTAAATCTCACAAATGTCAATGGTTTTGTGGTCCGTTTATTTCACGGAAAACGTCTAAAAAAATATTTTCCAGATTTTCTATTCATGTCGCGATGACATTCAGGATAACATTTTTCGAATTTTTTGGCATTCATTCATATGTAATGTTCCATTTGGCTTTGTCAAAGTCCGCTCATTTTGCGGAAAACAACGTTTACAAAAACATTTTGCGGATTTTCCGGCATTTTTTTCCATAAAAAATGAACATTTTCCATCAACAGAAAAAGTCTTTTGGAAAGTGGAAAACGTTTTTTCACTCACTCTCTCTTATCTCACACTTTCGCATAGCCTGCTAGCCCCTCTTCTATCTTCTTTCTTTTTTAAAAATTCAATTTTTAATTTTTTTTCTTTTTTTCTGTCTTTTTTTTTCTTCTTTTTTCTTGACTGGTCGCACGACCACGGCGACAGTCAGTGACCGATCATTGGCGAGCTTGCCGCTTGCCAGATCGGTGAGCACTAGCCTCAAGCTCGAGCTCGCCTATGACAGGTCATCGACTGTCGTCGTATTTGGTGATCAATGAAGAAGAAGAAGAAGGAGGAGAAAAGGAAAAAGGAAAAAAGAAAAAGAAAAAAAATTAAAATTTTGATTTTTTTAAAAGGAGCGCACGAAGGAAAATCAAATTAAATATTCCATATCAAATGGCTTTCTTATATTTTTCACAAAATGAATTGACGTAAGAGAAATCTCTATCGCTCATAGAAGTCATGAAGGGGATTTCTTAGCTCTCCGGGTTTTTAGCGTGCTTAGTTGATGAAAAATGCCAAAACGTTACGGTCCAACGGCGTAATGATCGCCTTATAATTTTGTGGACGGTCCAATGTAGTTACAACCGTGACATCCGTTAGGAGAGTGGACGGGAGAGGAGAAGACGAACCAACGAATGGAGTAGCTGCGCAATGACCGCTCATTGTTCTTATAAATATGTTCTGAAAAATCGATACTTTCTTATAAATCTCTTCAAAGTTTCCATTAGCACTGTTCCTGCCTCCTGTTTCTTCTTGCCTTGCTTTCATATCTACCTGCTTCCTTGGGCTTTGAGTCATGAAACGCTTAAGCATTTGTTTTGCGGAATTCCCATTATGCCAATTGCTTCTTTGTATTGCTCTTGCCTTGTGCTTTAACCAAGTCTCCTCCAACACCAATGAAACAGACAGACTCGCCTTGCTCGCATTTAAGGCTGGCATAACTGGAGATCCTTTTGGCGTGCTCAACTCATGGAACAATAGCATTGAGTTTTGCCAATGGTATGGCATTACGTGTAGCCGGAGACACCAGAGGATAACGGTCTTGAACTTGCCATCACAAGGGCTTTCTGGATCAATCTCTCCTCATATAGGGAATCTCAGCTTCCTAAGGGAAATTTGGCTCCAAAACAACAGTCTCCATCATGAAATCCCTACGCAGGTTGGCCAGTTGTGCCACCTTCGATTCTTACAACTAAACAATAATTCCTTGATCGGTAAAATTCCCAAAAACATATCAGCTTGCTCTAACCTTGTCAATCTCAAGCTTTGTAGGAACCAACTAAGTGGAAAAATTCCTTCAGAAATCACTTCATTATTAAAGCTACAATATATTTGTTTGAGTGGAAATAATCTCACCGGTGTTGTGCCTTCCTCCATTGGGAACTTATCTTCACTAGAGTTCCTTGTTTTTTCCTGGAATAACTTGGGCGGGATGATTCCCCAAGTGCTAGGCCACCTGACAAACTTGCGAAGGTTCTCCTTGGGAGGAAATAGATTCTCGGGTACAATTCCATCTTCGTTATTCAATCTCTCTTTGCTAACTATGTTTGATGTTGGACTGAATCAAATACAAGGGACTCTTGATGCAAGCGTAGGCCTCAAACTCTTAGATCTTGAATTTTTTAGCGTTGCCTTCAACCAACTTGTGGGGCCAATTCCTCCGTCGATATCGAATTGTACAAAGCTAGAAAGACTTATACTTGGAGGTAACGTATTTTCTGGGAAAGTACCTTCTTTGGAAAATTTGTATAAGCTCAATCTGCTTAATATCGCTACTAATCAGCTTGGAAGTGGAAAACCTAAAGACTTGAGCTTCCTTTGCTTGGTAATTAATAGCAGCAAATTATGGGGGGTGGGTATTGATGACAACAAGTTTGGTGGGGTGTTACCTAGATGCATGGGTAGTTCATCCACCACTCTCACAATATTTTCTGCAAGCCTTAATGAAATAACCGGTGAAATTCCCGAAGAAATCGGGAATTTTTCCAATTTGGAAGGATTGTCTCTGGGTGACAACCAACTTTCGGGTGCTATCCCCTCAAATTTGAGGAATCTACAAAATTTAGCTAAATTGTTCTTAAATCAAAACAACCTGGGAGGTACTATCCCATCTTTTCTGGGAAATCTAACCAAGTTGTTTCAATTGTTCCTTGTTGGGAACAACTTTCATGGGCAAATTCCTTCACATCTATCAAACTGTCGATCTCTTAATCTACTCGACCTGGCCGAGAATAATCTTAGTGGTGCCATTCCCCCACAACTTATCAGTCTCTCATCATTAGCGATCATTCTGAACTTGTCTTGTAACCATCTGACTGGGATTCTACCCACGGAAGTTGGCAACTTGAAAGCTTTGACCGTGTTGGATATCTCGAACAATTTGTTGGTAGGTGAAATCCCAAGTAGTTTAGGTGATTGCATTGCATTGACAACGCTAAGGATGGGAGGCAACTTCTTCCATGGGTCCATTCCTCAATCATTCAGATGGTTAGGAGGTATTGGAGAACTAGATCTTTCACGAAACAATTTATCAGGCCAAATTCCAGCATTCCTAGCTGTATTTCATTCCTTGAGCTTTTGAATCTATCATACAATAAGTTTGAAGGCACATTACCACTTGAAGGAGTCTTTAAGAATGCTACAGGTACTTCTATTATTGGGAACAATGAACTTTGTGGGGGATTACCAGAATTTCACCTCCCCACATGCATCTCCAAAAGCTTTAAGAGTAGACAGATCCATATGGTGATTTTGTCCACTTCTGTTATATTCGGAGTTCTTGGGCTAGCTCTTATTCTAGCTTTTATTTATCTTTGTTGGTTGAAGAAAGTAAATGAAGAAGTTTCATCTTTGATGGATGATTCACGTCCAAACGTATCTTATGGAACACTCTTAAAAGCTACTGACGGTTTTTCTCCAACAAATTTGATTAGTGTTGGAAGCTTTGGTTCTGTTTACAAGGGGATACTTGCGGAAAATCAAATAGCTATTGCAGTGAAGGTGCTTCATTTAGCCCATCATGGTGCGCTAAAGAGCTTTATAGCCGAGTGTGATGCATTAAAAAGCATAAAACATCGAAATCTTTTGAAAATATTGACGGTTTGCTCGAGTAGTGATTATCAAGGAAGTGATTTTAAGGCCTTGGTTTATGAATTCATGGATAACGGAAGCCTGGAACGGTGGCTACACCCAAACGCATCATCATCTCATGGGAATGAGCTTCCGAAAAGGTTGAATTTTGTTCGGAGGATAAATATTGCTATTGATGTTGCTTCTGCACTGGATTATCTTCATCACCAGTGTCATACCCCCATTGTTCATTGTGATTTGAAGCCAAGCAATATCCTCTTAGATGCTGAGATGGTCGCACATGTTGGCGACTTTGGGTTAGCAAAATTCCTTGTTGGATCATCCCTTGATTCTATAGCCAATCAAATGAGCTCAGTGGGTCTAAGAGGAACAATTGGTTATGTTCCGCCAGGTACTCTCTTTCTCTCTCTCCCTAAAACCAAGAAATTTTATTAACGTAAAAGTTGTTGATGTGTCTTCTTGTGTGAAGTTTGGTAGCTATGATTGCTCTTATGGTCTTATGCACAATTGATTCTGATATGATGATTTGCACTCCAAGTCATATTGCAAATGATCTAAATGTGTGGCAGAATATGCAATGGGATGCGAGGTTTCAAGAGAAGGTGATGTGTATAGTTACGGCATTCTCTTATTGGAGATGTTCACGGGGTTGAGTCCCACCGATGATACCTCTAGAGATAATTTGACTCTTCATAGTTATGTCGCAAAAGCTTTGCCTAAACAAGTGCTCGAAATTACGGACAACATCCTACGTCAAGAAAGAGAGAGCCATTTAGGCCCATATAGTCCTCCGCATTGGCTTTCCAAAAGCAATGGCATATTTCAAGAGTGTTTGCTTATGGTGTATAATATCGGAGTTGCTTGTTCCTACGAAGTGCCGGGAAGACGGATGAGCATCAGCGGAGTTACAAATAAGCTACATCAAATTAGAGAGAAACTCTTTGCCTTGGGTTTACATGGATAAGGTGATCCACTAATAGCTTATATTTAGCTGTTATACATTTAGTGTTGAATACGCAAACGGAAGTGGACAGGTAAAATCTATAACAAAGAACCAATCATTCTTTTTTCCTTAAGATGATAGTTGATCATTATTCCCCTTCTGTAGCTATACGTATTTAAACTGGCACAAGGCCTATGGCAGCAAAATAGTTCCGTTTGATTACTTAAAACTCTATTTTCCTGCCATAGTATTTTAAAATGAATCCAAAATAAATTGCCTTGCTTCTTCTTCTTTTTTTCGTTTCATTAGTATGATGCTCTTTAAGATGAATTGCAACCAATTAGCTATTCAAAATCTTAATTGAAGGAAATCTTGGTTTCTGCAGATTGACTAGGAATGGCTCGGCGTTGCTTTGATTCGAAATAATCCAATGCCAGGAAGTGAGCTCTGTCCCCTAAAGCCATGTTCAGTCAGGTGTAGGCAATAATGTTGGCCCGGTGGGTTAATGAGGATGTATGGCCCTCGGATTCGGCATTCTAGCATGTGGTAATTTGAGGACACCTATCCGGGTTTGATGTGTGTAGCAAGAATTACTCGAGAATGCTTTAGTAAAATCATGTAACCTGTGTGTATTTGATTTTTTTCTTCGGGTGTAAGTGCAAATTCTTCAGCACTGTTATTTCTGATGTTTACTACTGCTTGTACTTTTATTTCCGCATTTAAGTAAAGTTGCCAAATCACCTAATCACATAGGCTAAAACATAATATAGATATACTGACAGTTACTCTTTTTATATGGGGATTCGTTAATCATATGGATAAGCAACTTTCAAGAATAGAAATTGCTAACTACATTAAAAAATTACTAGTTGCCAATATGCTCAGACTTACTTCGCTAACTAAAAAGTGACCATTAGCGCAGAGAAATTACTAAATATAATAGTTTAAAAGTAAAGTTACTTTTTTCATGACAAAACCAGTAGTCATTATCCTACGCAAACCTACTTTCCATGGTGAAAAGTTATGTTGTTAAAAGACTTGGTATAATTCTGTTTTGCCAGAACAACACTTTGCGTTCACCTTTTGAGTGTTATGACGTACCCAATTTTCACATGAAATTTATTAATGATGTGGAGAAATTATCAATTATTAATAGGCCGAAAGTTAATTTTCCTCTTAAAAAGTTACTATCCAGGTTGAAATAAATCTAGTTATTAATAGACACATACATGCCTCATAATGATGTCTCTAACTGATGAGCAGGTTTATCGGTCAACTATGAAATGATTTGACTGATTAAGCTATTGTGAGTCATGACACTGACCAGCTAAGGAATCGCGCTTGATCATCAGTCTTCGGTTTATTTTCCAAAGTGGAAGACTTCAGAAATTTGCGGGCTTTGCTTGACTTCAAGTCAAAATCTGGAAAGGCGTCTAGATGGATCCACCATCCATCCCCTTAATACACGCACTAGGATAGACACAAAGTCAGAAAGAAACTCGTGCTATGTACGCCAACATCTTGACTAATCAAGCTTCCAGCATTCAAAAATGCACAAGCATGGCTGGAGACAAAACTGAGCTGCCCATAGGAACATCACGTCTGCCTTATCATAGCATTCTCGTGGCTTCACCTGTCTTCCATATCTTCATTCGCCTTCCGAGTCTCGTTTCTCTTCATCCTAGTGGACACGTTCTTTCGGAGCAGCTTTTCCCCCTCTTCAGCGCGCAATTATCCTGAAAGAAAATGAAACGAACCACAAAAGCAAAGAACGGCTGAACTATATATTAATCAGGTAAGAGGAATATTAAGATGGAAGGTTTAACTGAAATAATGTGTTATCTCCATTGTAGAAAGCCTGCACTCTTGCGGAAAAGGGCTGCGATGCGATGATCAAAAAGTCGTTCATACTACAGGAGAGCAGCATCATTTAATTTGGATGCACTTGCAAATTTAATTTCGAGCGAAGCTCGTAGGGGTGTTATCCTCGAGCTTAATAACATGCTGGTGTAATACTCTTTACTCAGACATTTTATTGTATATCATTTTCGCCCTTTATTTTACGTCATTATTATCATATCTTTATTTATCGTAATAATATGTCATTTTATTTTACACTATTATTATCATATCTTTGTTTATCGTGATATTATGTCATTTACATGATCAATGAGTGCAATTCAGTGAACTAGCAACGTATGGTCACATAGATAGATGTACATATGATTTCCAAAATGAGCAAAGATTGCATGGGCAAATGTTTTCATAAAGAGAAATTGGTACCAAAATTGGGCGTTAGGCATCTCCAACATAATCAAGTCCTCGAGCCTGAATCTTTAATTCATAGAAATAAAATAAAAACAAATGTTCCAAGTTTTACTTGGCCACTAACCGGCCTCTAATAGGTTAGTGGAGAACCTATTAAGTATGAATAGATTTCCATTGTGATAAGTAGGGTTTGAGAAAACCCCAATCAAATATTAGCGCCTCCTCATTAGAGGAATCGTCCCTGATAGCTTGTCAATTCGTTAATGACCTCCAGGGTATATCCATCTCGAGAGGATCTTACTGTTCACGTTATGTTCACTCATTGACCATATCTTACTGTTCACTCATGCTCAATCACTGTTCAATCTTGATCGGATCTCACTGCCCACTCATTGACCGGAACACTATTCAATCACTTGACCAGTAATTACTACTCACGTCGACCGTATTTATTTAGCCAAAAGGCAGAGGAGTAAGAGTCTAACTGTGAAGTCGTACGAATACATAAAAGTCTTCGAGTGAAAATGTAAGTCAACAAACACTCCTAAAAGTAGCTAATGGTCTTTCTTCAATGAATTTAATCGATATTGGAAGCTTTGGTTCTGTGTACAAGGGACACTTGAGGACGATGGAGCTACCATTACCATAAAGGTGATTTATTTAGTCCATTGTCGTGCTCTAAAGTGCTTCATAGTCGAGTACAAGGCATTAGAGAACCAAACATCGAAATCTATTGAAGATATCGATTGCTCAAGTAGTAATTATAAAGAAAATGATTTTAAGGCCTTGGTTAATGAATTCATGAGCCATGGAAGCTTGGAACAGTGGCTTTACCTAAATGCAACATTATCTCATGGGAATGAGATTTCGAAAATGTTAAATTTCATTGGGTGGGTAAATATTGCTATTGGCATTGCTTCCAAGTGGATTATCTTCAGCTTCAATGCCGCATTCTCTTCGTTAATTGCACTTTAAAGTAAAGCAATGTCTTCTTGGATGCTAAGATGGTTGCACATGTGACAACTTTGGATTTTGTGAAATGCCTTCTTAGATCATCCCTTAATATCATAGCTCAAAGTGTTTAAATGTTGGATCTATCCCTTACTTTAAATTTTTGACTTTTTCCTCGACCTTTGGATAATCTCATCTAGATAATTACATTCTTCCATTTTGGGAAATTTTAAGGAAAAAAGGACCTTTTTGATTGGATGGGTATGAATAGGAATGAGCATGGACCGGGTTGAGGCGACCCACCACCTGACCCATGGACCAACTCACACATAGTTGGTCCCCAACTTTTAAGATTGAGGACCGACTCTATTGAGCTTGGAGCCGAGGATTGAACCAATTTGTGGGTCCAGTCTGGTTCCAAAATCAACTTGGGACCAATCACGTTTATGTACAAGCTGTTCAGTTACTTTTCCGCCCCAAGCCCCCGTGTCTTACTCATATCCATTCAACTGGTTTTTGAACTGGCAGTGGCGGTGGTTGTTGTGCTTGTTTAGATTGACCGAGACTCATCCGAATGATTGTATTATAAATTTGAGGTATGCAGTGTCTACGGCTTGCGTATGATTAATCAAACTATCGTCCTATGCATTTTCTTTTGTTAATGTAGGACGAAAAGGAGAAGAAAATCCAGGAATTAACGGCCGAGCTGCAAAACAAGAAAAGGTTGTGTGCAGCATACCAAGAGCAGCTAACTGCATTTGTGAAAATCGTCGAGGAGCACAACGATCAGCTCTCGAAGAAAGTTCAGTCTGTGGTGGACAACATTAGAAAATATGAACTTGTGGACCCGGGCGTTATGAGGAGAAGTTAGCCTCGGCGTATAGGTATATCCCTATACCTTTGTACCGTGTCCTCTTTCCTAGCGCACTCTGTGTCTTGCTATTTTCCGTCTCCTCAGTTGCATCGTTCTTCATTGCCTATTAGTTTTTTCAGGATGCGTGATGGCGCTTTTGTTAGGAAACAGAATTGATGCCTTCTCATCTCCTTTCTTTTCCTCCTTTCAAGAAGTGCAGATGAATGCAGAAGATGGCACCAGGAGAGCGACATGAGTTGAAAATATACGTTGTTACATGTGCAATCCGAGGGCTTCTACAGGAGGGTTGATGGTTAATGATCGCGAAGCAATCAGCAAGAGATGATTTAGCCTGGAACTACGAGTAAATTGATCATCGGAGGATTGCACAGCTGTCGGCAGTGGTTATACTACATGCTTTATCTAGTGATGAGAGAGCACTCATATTGTGCTTTTCATGGAAACACGGCGATTTGAGCTGACGGAAGCCCGATCAGTATGACTTCTCTAGACTTGATGGCCATGTGATTAATGGTCAAGAGGCATATTACAGTTCGATATGTTCGGAGGGGAAAGAATAGCAAGTTTAAAGCTGTAGTTAAATTATTTAAAAGTGATCTTTTTTTTTTCTAAGAGTAGTTTTCGATATGTCTATCTCGATCTGTACTGAGAATGTGGTTTAATTATTGGATTTGATGGAATTTATCTAAATTGGGCTAACAATTAGATTGTGCATACTTATAATTAGATTGTGCATACTTATAAATGTGGAAATCACAAATTAGTATTTTGTTTTTGAAATTGACATTTTCATAATGTTTTAGAAATGCCGTGGATAAAATTAAGCTTCTATTGAAGAATAATTTAAGGACTCATTTTGTAACTAAAATAGAGTATAACGGACTAAAATGGAACATAGTATAACCTTTTTGTTAGAAATTTGTACATGTAGGCATCACGTATCAATTCACTGGTGGTGCTGACTCAGTACATCCCATCCATATTTAGATTGAAAATCGAATTTTGTCTATGATTTGTCGTTGAGATAAGTTGGAGGATTGAATTTGTCAGAAATATAGTGCAGGGACCAAAAGTGAATACTAGTAATACTACGAGCAAGAGTTTTATAATATTATGTCCATTGGCTCAAGTAGCTTTTGTGCTTTGGTTTTTGCTTTTCTAAGTGAGTAGTGCTTATCTCCTTTGAATTCACAAATTCATACTGTAAAATGATAATGACTAAATATATTATGTGCAATGTATGATCTGGTTGAGTGATGTTAAAAGCATATTTGTTATATAAAAACCAAATCAGACTTTTACTATCCTTTGACGGAATATTTTTTGAAATAGTTTGAGTGACTATTTGCGAATGGTTGAAAAATGCTTCGTGAAATGAATTGCGAAAAACTTTAAGTACTGGTTTATGAACCTGGTTATGAAATGAATTTTGGTTATTAAATTGAATTGATAGAGGATATATGCCTTGGTTTATGAAATGCATTTTGATTTACGAAATGGATTGTAGATTTGATTTGTGGATTATTAAAAGATGAGATAGTGGTTTAATGATCATTGCGTTCTGTTTATAACCTATTGAGAGGTTGAGTATGCATGCAGTTGTCAAGATATCTTTCTAGGCCAAGCCATTGGCTAATATAGAGATCTAGTTACTAGGAATTCTTTATCACGGGGCGTTAAGTGTAATCATAATTAGATATTGAGCACTGGATTAATCGATGAAATTTATTATTAATTTAAACTTGTTGATGAAATGAGTATTTCTAACAAGTATAATGCTTTGTTAAATAACACATTTTGATATTGTGGGTATATGGATGATACATCTTTCGATAACAAGTTAATGGTAATTTGTGAGGTGGAATGACATGCGAAGAGAGATGAGTTGAAATAATAATAAAAAGTAATTTTTGTGTTGTGATATTTTTCACATGGGTTGCTAGTATCTTCAAGGTGGGCTGCCGAAGGTTTTGGACGTGGGATTTTAGTGTTACTTCTTAGAGTGCATTTATTTCACAAAAAATAAATATTTTGAAAAGTGATCGTTTGTATTTCTTAAAAAATGCCAAATGAAATTTTTTTTATTACTTATAAAAATATTTAAACACAAATTATTAATAATAATGAAAACACTTTTTCATTAACTATTTATTTTAAACGTTACAATTGATCAATTTAAGAAAATATTTTTTAAATTATTTATTTTTCGTTGGAGCTTTAGATTTTTGACAATTGCTTATATATTGCTTTTGACTCCTCCAGGCTCGATGACAATGTCATTAATGACCAAGAGGCAAGTTGTAGTTCGATATGTTTTCAGGGAAAAAAAGAAGTAACTACAATTTGGAGTAATTCCCAGTCAAAATGAATAATTGTTTATCACTTAAGTGCAAAAAGCTAAAGTAAACATCCTGCATGAATGAACAGCATTTCTTTCTGTAATTAAAGGCTGTTTTGCATTAAATAGGAATCCTAGTTTCAGTCTCTTCTGCTAAATACGGCTGCGTAAACTAATCCAGGCATCTCATCTAGCCTGCAGTACCAGTACCATTCGCTTTCTTCAATTCCTCTTTCTCCCTCCAGATCGCGTGCACCTCATCCGTACGGAACCTTTGGGTGAAAGTCGACTCCTCTAATGGAGTTGATGTCCCATGAGCATAAGCGAGGAGTCCGGTGTATGCAATCATAGCACCATTGTCAATGCAGTACCTATCGTCGGTTGCATACAATTTGCCGCCTCGCTCCAAGCACATAACTCTCATCATCTCTTGCAACCGCTCATTGCAACCCACGCCACCGACAATCAAAACATCTTTCTTGTCGCAATGTGCCATTGCCCGCTCCGTGATTTCCACGAGCATTGCAAAAAGTGTTTCCTACAGCATAAAACATCAAGAAAAACTTTAATCTCAGCTCAAATATTTTGTCGGAACAAAGGTGAATCTCCAGAGATGCAATTAAGCTAGTAAAAACTGCTAATTTTAGAGATGGATGCAAGTCCAATTTACCTGTAGAGAGTAGCACAAATCTGCAGGGGTGCACTCATTATTTTTAAGCTTTTCCTCAGCAGTAGCTTCGATAAAGCTCAAGATTCCACTGAAAGATACATCCATCCCTTTGACAACATAAGGAAGATCGATGAATTGTTCTCCCTTCTTGGCAAGCTAGTAGAGATAAGAGGCGTATCAGTTGACACGAGGAAGAAAGTACTTCCATTCTCATGATATGAAAGGGTTTAGTGAGAAAGCAACAACACAAGAAAAACAACAGTAAACTACACCCATTTTAGAGAAGGCAAAACAAGATAATCAACGAATCCACAATATTAGGCAAACAGAGTGGGATGCTAACTCAATAATGGGAATGATGCATACAAAATTATGAACCATATAATACCCACCGTAATAACATATATAACGTTTACAAATAATCACAGTGACGAGACCCTTTCTCTACCAGTTGCAGCCCTCTATAAGGATCGGTTAATGCTGTCATATTCCATTCAACGAGTTTTCAATGAGATCCAAATACTCAAGATCTTTGTCAAAGCTTCCATCCATATTTTGTAAGATATTTCCAAAAAAATTTACCGACATTCCCAACTTAACATCAATACCTTCTCACTAGAGTTTGTACATTGTTATCTTTTCATGTGTTCAAATGACTAAAATGAACTTTTCTCATGTTATCCTCCATTAAGGCCGTGCTAACTGCTTCTCAATGACACTCGTTTCTTGTTGTCTTTCCTAAAGGCTACACTCCAGCAAAGTATTCTCTCTGCAAAATGTTGGTACTGGACAGTTGGACACACAGCATTCCAGGCCATAAATTCATCTGTATAATACTAGCATGAGGTGCAAGGCCAAAGTCTATTATAAGTGCCATTATAGCATTTCTAAGAGGTTATCATATGCATAGTGAAAACCAAAGTCCCAAATACATGACACAACAATTGACTAAAGCCTAACATCAATGAAATAACTGAAGGTCAGCAAAAGGCCACAAGTCCAACTTAAAGTTGAATGCACAAACCAGAGACCTTCATGTGCACTGCTGGTGACATACCTGCTCAATGTTGTATCCAGGGCTAGGATCGTTGGACAGTGTCAAGACTCTAGCAAATCTGTCCAAGCAATTTCCAACAGCAATATCAATAGTCTCTCCGAAAATTCGATACCTTCCCTCACTGTAAGCAATGACCTGTGTATTTCCACCACTTACATACAACACAACCGGATCATCAGCACCAGTCACAATCCTGCCCATTTCAATATGTGCCACACAATGATTAACAGCAACAATTGGTTTCTTCCACAGCTGTGAAAGGATCCTAATGACAATAGCAGAAACTTGCAGAGGGGCTCCCATGCCTGGACCCTTTGTATAACAAAGACAGTCAATGTCGTCAGGAGTCACTTGGGCGGTTTTCAGAGCTTCTTTGACCAAAGGAAGTACATGCTGGAGATGGTGCTGAGCAGTTTCTCGTGGAAGAAAGCCTTGTCCAGGAGGAGTGATGTAGGTATGACGTGGATTAGACAAAATATCGCCATCAAGAGTGACCACCCCAATGCCAATCTTGTTGGCTGACCCCTCGAAACCAAGGGCTATCATTTTCTTCATGTTTGCAGGTTTGTTCTTTGCACGGTTTCAAATCCTCTTAATTGACAAACTGATATAAGTAGGAAGAAAAAGTTAACCAAAGAACAGGGTGGGAGAGAAGGATACTTTAGGTGTGCAGCTAACCAAAGTAAGTCAACGTGTATCTATGTTGATGCAAAGAAAAAGGCACCAACAATAGCAGCTACCCACACATACAAGAACCTAGAAAGAGAGTATGAAGTACTGGCTTTCAATAGCCTAGCATATAGTCCATATGTTGCAAAAAATTAACTTTTACTAAAGTGATGGCTATGAACAGTAGATACCCACTGTGAGGACCAAATTGTTGGAAGACAGACATAACATGTAGAGAATGGTTGAATCCCATTGGAAGAATTAAAAGTGAAAAACCAGAAAACAAGGGCATTAATATACACTCTACAAGTTAATCTCTGAGGCACAGTTAATACTCCATGGAAAGATTTATAGACAAAATCAAAGCAACTAATTTGATAAGATGCAAGAAGCAAAGCAACACTAAATTGAAGAGCTACCATTCAGCAAGTCAAAAAAGATTGAAGAATGCAACACTGGGCCTATATCAACAGAGTAGAAGACAGCATTTTGATTGAGCCAAATGGGAAAAGAAAACAAACAGGGGACCTACACAGCAATTTATGTAACACAAAAGAAACATAAACAGAAATAGGAAGCAAAACATGATCCCAGAGAACAATCATGTTGAAGTAGGAGTTCAAAATGATAAAGAAAGAACAAAAAGAAAACTGTAAGTACACTAACAAATATCCAGTCATCTCCATTGCATGATTTACTTTAGCTTGATAGATGCCAAAATGAGAATACCAAGAAGTGCTATAATACCGACATCTTTAACAAGCAAACCAAATACAGCATCTTGGTTCTAGAGCTTTTCCGAGTAATTTCTCAAAACACACGGGAAAAAACCATTTGACACTGCAATTTCTTCTATTTTCTCGTATACCAAGAGCATCCCAAATAACAGAAGAAGTCCAGTTTACACGGAGTTTGTTCGGTTTGCCCAGATTTCAGACGACAAACTCAAGTTGCATACTTGCACATAATCAACTCTTAATTTCAGCAAAAAAAGATCCAATCTTTTCCTTTAGCAGAAACAACAATAGTTAAAGATGGATACATGACCAACTAATCTCTCTGGCAAACGAATTTAAAAACCAACAGCTACCCATGATTCTAAAGCAGACCCGGACCGTGTATACGTGATATCAGTCCTATATCGAAAGATTGTTTCATAAAATGGACCCGACAGTTCTCCGCTCAACCTTAAAAAACTAAGGCAAAATGGCCTCAAAAGTTCGCATAAATCTCATTCAGCGGGTTTTCGTTCAACTAAAGACGAATTACAGTGGATGAGAGAGAGAGAGAGAGAGTACCTGCGCTGGAGAGAGAGTGGCGGTCGAGAGTTTGCCAGTTTGGCTAGTCGCTTCAGGTTTGGGCGTGCGGGGTCTGAATTCAAGCCAAAATCCCTCTCTTTTCCTTCGGGAGGAGTTGCCAAAAACCCTCATTTGTCTCCCAATTTGGAAAATTATTTGCGTCTGTATTTTCACTTCACATTATTGCGTGTAATTTATGAAGGCCGACGCTATTTTTTACCTTATAAATGACTAAATTAGTCGACCAAAAAATATGATTAAATCCATCTCATTTACACTAAAAAGGCAAAATTGTCATCGATCTTTCAATTGCAGTTTTAGGAAATGGTCCTACTCCTCATTTTTTCTACTTTTATTTTTTATTTTTTATTTAGGATAGTTATCATAATTAATCATTTCACGAGTTTTATTTTCTAGTGAATTAAAAGATAAGTGAATTTTCAGATGTTCCTATAATGCTTTACATGCTCCGTGTAAATTTATCTTAGAGAAAAGAGACATTTTGTGATATAATAAAAAATTGGAAAGTCTATTATTCATTATTGATCTTATATTGACCTCTTTATTTTTTGTCCCTCTTATATCAAAAGCTCACTTTCTTGGTAAGATTAACATATATCAGGTCTCTTTATATACCATATCAAAAAGTTTACATTTTTCCTTACTATATTGGTGAGATTTTTTTATACAAAACATGCAATACATTAGAGGAATGTCTAGGAACATACTAAAAACATTATGTACAATGAGGAATCTTGATATTTTTTTTTTTAACAAATCATGAATGACGTTAATTTTCGTCAAACCAAAATAATGATATTTCATTTGCATTTTCAAAAAAAGATTCTTACTTTATGCAATGTTTTGATTTAATTAAATTTCATCGACTTTACAATTTATTCATAAATTTAGTCAACAACCTGAGAAAAGAAGTAGATTTTTTTTTTTTGGAAATTTTAGTTTTGACAAAACAAATTATTATGGAAGTAATATCTTACAATAAAAAAAGACATTGTGCCTTTAATATACATAGAAAATCTACAATAAACAAAATTAGACATATGAAATTCTTAAGTAATGGATAAATAAGGAAAGTAAATAAATTTGGGACCACTGATTTTTATCGCAATTAAATGTAGAGGGTAATTGTGTCTTTTTAGTGAAGATTGGGTGGATTTAATCACACAAAGGATGGAAATAGCATCGCCCTTTATAAATCATTAATTTACTCATAGTTATAATCTAGAGTTATTACAACTCATAAAAATAAGAATAAAAACCGGCAAACAATCATTTTGAGTATGCTATGCTATTCCGGAATCATCGCTTGTCAATTATAACAAGTACTATTTTTTTCGTAGAGCGAATTAAGCTACAGAGAATATATTAAATATTATGCTATATATCCTATGATCACCAAATAGTTATTTATTCTATTCATGTCCTATTCCAATTGGGAGCCAAAAAGACCATCACAAGGCACACTTACTCTTTAGTTCCAGCCTTTGTTTCTTCCCCTTTTCTTCATTTGATAGAGTAAGATAGTGTTGCTTTCGGTATCACGTAAATCCTACGTCAAAAAGCAATAATACTAAGTTACCAACCAAAATATGTATCTATTCCCGTCGCAATTGAACTGAACTGAACTGAACTTAACACGACCTCATATTCAAGAGTATTTCGTTTGATCATATCGAACAGATGCTGGAAATTATAATCGTTAAGTTCCACAAGCGACTTGATGTCAAAAATTTTAGTTGCCGTAATCTGGCACAACGTCTTGCACAGGATGTAGTGCACTGAATCCTGAAATCTTTCCCATCATTACCTATAATACAACAAAAGAACCAAAATCCTGTTACTTAGGAATACCTGAACTGGAATAGAACAATCAATTGGATACATGAATGAATGCTATATGGACCATGACCAACTATAAAATGAAAGTGCATAAAAAATTGGTTGGTGTAATCTATTCAAAACTAGACATATCGACAAGGATTTCATCATATCATCTTTCGCCACGCAGTCCATCATTTTACAATTTGAACCAGACAACAGAAAAGAAAAAAAGGGGGAAAGAAAAGGAAGAGATGCTGCAGTCTATCTCTAACTTTGCTGCTCTCTGCTTTCGATTTCCTTCACGTTGTCTACTATGTGCTGGATCTTTCTTGCCAGACTCTCATTGTGATTCTCAATGTGCTCGAAGATTAGTTCGAGATGCCTTTTATATGTTGCGGCTCGCTTTTTCTCTATTGCCAGCTGCTGTGACAATTCCCGAATCTTGTCATGCTCATTCTGTGGGAGAAGAATGGAATAAGACATGTGAACTACAGAATTTTTGAGAAAAACCATAACAGTGCTGACAAGAGCTTTCACATATAGTATAATGGAGTAGATAATCGCTAGCACTCAGGTATACGAAAGATCAGCCATAATTTTTCAAGGAAAAAGTAGACTCATACACAAAATAATCCAAAAACAGAGAACTGAGACTGTAGCGCAAGTGACAAGGCATCTCAACTATTATGATGTTTTATGAAATCAGCACCTTCAAAAGAAATGTTTTAGAGACGACCACTTTCAACAAAACAATTCCATGACATAATTACTTTGTCAAATAATCGTTTTCTAGCCAAAGGCAGACCATGAGAATTTTCTCAACCTCTATAGTCATACATATCATGAGATTTCAATCCGAACTCACATCAGCTCACCTTATGTAACCCTAAAGCCACAAACTTTTGTTATTTTTAGCAAATGCCCACCTCCCTCTTGTGTAAAGCTCCCAGTCAAGTGGTTACACAGGCTCAACAAACTTCTAAATAGCTTCTCAACAATGAGAAGTCTGAGATGGACAAATAAGAATATCAAATGCAGGCAAAATAATTGACCCGTATCCTATTAGAAATGTAGTGCTCTTCTGAAACATGATACAAGGGATTAATTTGTCTGGTTATGTCTTAACTCTGTAAATAATTTACAATCAGATGGCATGTAGGACTTACCCATCATCACAACTACAATTCCTAATAGCAATAGAATGATGGTCTGATGGCTAAAACTAGAGTTAAAAGGATGCAATAAATGTCCAGAGATGGAAATTCCAGAGTTTCATGATTTTCTGGGACAATCACAAAGTTACAACATTATTTTCATCATCTAATAATAAGCACTGTCATGTGGAATCAATATTGGCAAAGTCAGATCGGAGTGGCTGGCTTCCCTAGAGAGAATAGATACATAGCAAAGTAGTTTAAATACTATAAGGAAGATAAAATATCAACAAACTTTCAGAAAAAGTCAGACAAGTGAATGAAGCATGGGTTTTTCAATGACAAGAATGGTTACACTGCCAAGGTCAATAACAATATGTCCTTTTGATAGATATTTTCATTTTGGATAGCTTATTGTACCGATATGTCAGTATTGGCTTATGATATTCTCTACTTTAGGACGACATATGTGTTGAGGACATGTTGTTGGACAACTGCACAGTCTTGTGCCATGTCGACTAGAGCCAGGAACTTTATAATCCTAACTGAGAGTAGACAAGCTATTAGAATATTATTCAGTGTAGCTATGAAACTGAAAGTGGCAACAAATACGCCAGAAGGCACTTTCAAGAGGATAAAACCAATCAGTAGAAAGAAAGTGCTAAATCAACAGAATAATAATGGAACAGAGGCGCAGCTGACTGTGATTAGTCAGAAAAGATCGTCAAACAGTTAGCACATTTCTAAACTTCAAATGTAGGGACTCTCGCTGGGGAGGATTTTGTTCTCCAAACCTAGAAAGCTATGGCGGAAATGCTCAGCTGCTATGCTAACCAATGACCTCAGAGATACCCATGATATGCTAACTAATAAACAGATAAGCGCCCCCATTTATGGACAGTCCTCATTGGGATGTGTGTGTGGAATACAAAAGAAAATGAGCAACCACCATGCAACTTCAAGAGGATCATAAAATAAGTGAATAACTAATACCTAGCTTTCTCATGTCTCTTTTCCTAAGGGCCATGGCAATAGCTTCAAGCAAACATTGAGAGGACCATAAAATAAGCGAATAACTAATAACTAGCTTTCTCATGTCTCTTTTCTTAAGGTCCATGGCATTAACATTGAGCAAACATTTACAACATAAAATAGAAGAGGAACAAGAACTGACAGGATATTGATCATAGATGCAGTCCCTCCGGCCTTTGCCAGGTGACAAGGTATGAGTATGTTCCTTCACAAACTTTGTGACGACCCATTTGCCTGTATTTATTTTCCGCACCAGTATCATGGCCCTACAACCGACTCTCGTCTCTGCCCTTTGCCTGACAATTTTCTCACGTTTATCTGGCATCCTGTAGCCCTCTTTGTTGCATACGAAAGCCCGACCAATAGCTGATCCGTCACGCCTTGACCGAGAGAGTTTGCTCACCCGAATTATAAATCCTACCCGGGTAGCATATGCATTATAAAACCCATGTGCGGCCGCTTCAGAGTCAAATTCCTGACCCACATAGGGCTCATCATCTGCTGAGGGCATCGACACCGGCGGCATGGCGCCGAGAATGTCGTCCCTGTCCAACAGATCATCATTCATCTTTACCTCCACAACCTGCTCATACTCCCCTTCGACAGCACTTCTGCCCACTTCATTCTCATCAACCGCCTGACTACTACTCTCAGCACCAACTGAACTCACCGTCCCATCTCTACCAAAATCGCCCACCATATCCACTGCCGAAACAAGGAAACAATCTCATAATCCGATAATAGGCACACAAATTACATAAGACACAAGAGTTGCATTGACAAAATGCAACAAAGAACTCCATCATTCACTCGCTTCCCGAAAACCCCACACACACACACGCGCACACAAACAAAGAACATGACCATACCCACATCGCAATAATCCCCTCCATAGACTTAATCTTGAAAAAGATTATGGGGGATACAACAACCCTTCCCCAGTAAGATTTATTTGAATTACCCCCCATTAAAAAGGCAATAGGAAAACCCAAATTCAAGAAAATTTCATGGATTTCAGCTTCCTGTTCATGTCACGCCTCATGAAGCAATACAACCTCAAAAGGGTTCCCGTGACAAGGAACCCCCGACCAGAAAAATGGAACCTTTGGCAGCTTTTCGAATCAAACGGGCAATCAATTCCACAAAGAATCTATTTTCGCAACGAGTTCAACGCAGACGCCCAAGATGAAATCCAACCCACTGCTCCAACTTACTGGGTCTATATGTACCGATCTTCAAATCCCCGGTTGAACGATCGCCGTGGTGGCGGGCATGGCCACCGTCGTCCGTGCCGACGCGCCAGCGAGCGAGACACAGAGAGAGGGAGGGGAAGAGAGAGAAAGAGAGGGTTCACGCAGCGAATATGGGGACTCATCTGGGGCGCACGTGGCGGGCATCCATTGGCGAGAGCTCGGGAGACGAAGTCAACGGTTCTGGTCAAGCTGATGATGTCCCGACGCGTGTGAAGTGTCGTGGGACTTGCTCGCTCGAGATTGGAACCTCTCGGGTTCTATCCGGTTCAGACCCGACCCGACCCCGATGGGGAACAAAGTGAGCAAAATTTTCAACTTTTGGGACCCGGGTTTAAATTAATTTTTATATATTATTAGAGTTAATACTACGGAAACCCCAAATTAATACATTTATGATAAATTTACCCATCTTGCTCAAAATTAATATTTTGACAATAAAAAATCTCAAATTGAAATTATAACAAATTTACCATCAATTATTGTTCGTTAAATTACATTATTATCACGAAAAATCATAAATTAATATTTTTTTTTATAAATTGAGGGCAACAAGCGTTATGCAACTCAGCAAGTTGACAATATAATTTAACAAAAAATAGCAAATAATAAATTTGTCATATGTATATCAATTTAGAGTTTTTTGTTTTCAAGAAATTAGATTATGATAAATTCATCGTAAATATATCAATTTCAATTTTTTTATGATATTAACTCATATTATTATTACAGGTTGGGAAGGACACCTTATTGTATCTCTACATAAAAATGATGCAATTTAAACAATCATTTATAACTAAAATGAAAATCATAAAAGAAGCAACATTGGACTAAATTTTGTTAATGGGTTCATGTTTTCTTGATGAAGTTTCATGTTTTCTTTGGGGAACCGAAAGTTAATTATCCCATTAGTATTTTGTTAAGGCCAAGTCCTACTCATAATGATATTGTCCACTTGAGTCGAAATCTATACATTTTTGTTTCTCTAAGCTCCCCCAAAAAGACCTTGTTGTAAGTTACAACAACATATTCAGTTTATTCCTCCTCCCATGCCATCCTAAAGTTCAAGCCACACCTTATCCAAGTTCTCTTTGGCTTCGGCGGTCACTTCCACCAACTAGGTCGTTATATATTTCATTTAACCGTAAAGACATGAGTTCTCACTTGTCTATTTACTAACCATCGTGTCAAGAAATAAGTATTTTCTATCTATTAATTAATCGCCATAAAACGAAACCTAAGTGCAAGAATTATTTATCACCTTACAATATGGGAAAAAAAGAGAAACAAACAATTGAAACTAGTAAAGGAGAAGCATAAAAAAAAAAAAAAAAAAAAAAAAAGAGTCCTAGACAAGCTCTCAATTATATTTGTCCCGGCAAAATTTGAAATAAAAATATCACTATTAGTTCCGAGAGATATATGAAAGAATAATGATTTCCGAATATTTCGGATTATATTAAAAAATAACAGGAATACGCTTTTGTTTTCTTTTTCCTTTTTTGGCGAAACCTGGTCGGACGTGCAACCGGAAGTTCGGAACTAACATTAATCGACGCAAATCATCAAACATCTGGAGCGCAAGCGTTACTAGCGCCTCCTCTCTCTCTCTGTGTGGCGATACTTGAAATGGCGTGATGGCGAGCACTTGGCTGCGCAATTTGCTTAGAGCTTCTTCCCTTCTCAGACCATCTTCTGCATCCGCCTCCTCCTTCAGGTACTCTCTCTCTCTCCCTCACTCCGTGGCATGGTGATGAATTGAAGGAAGTGGGTGAATCCGGGAGGTAACTTAGAGGAACCAAGCTTTCTCCTTTTTACTGTAACGAGTGAAAAGTATCGGTTTTTTTCACGCTACTGAGCTAATGGGACGCTGACGTGCTGTTACTGCGTCGGGTGATGGTCCTTTTGAGTGAAATCAGCGTCTCAAACGCGGGGGTATCGAATGTTTGGCTAACCATTCCGCCTCCCCAGTTTGATGGAATGAAGGCGAATGCATTGCCAACATCTGTTCTTCGGCTTCTTTCGGTGTGGTTCGAGGGTAAACAGCGCGACTTCATGGAAGTCTGGTTTTTGAGTGGCTTGATTGGCAGTATTGGGATGTGTAGGTGTAGTGTGCTGGAGCTCTTTGATGATTTGAGGAGGAAATCGGGTGATGACCACGTAGAATGATTCCTAGCAGTGGAGATTCTCGACTGTCGAACTGTTAATGATGGGTGGTTGAGTTTGCAGTGTGCATTCGGCTCTCGTGTTTCAGTATGTCTCCAAAGATGCTTGCTTGTTACATTCAGGAAAAAAGAGAGACAAAAAGACTGATTCCTACCCATTTGGATTGATTGATTCTTTTGAATTTTCTTTATTTCTGGTGCTCTTCTGTAAATTATGGTCTCATACAAACCGACATTGGTGCTTAGGTGGAGCTGAACTCAAAGAACTAGTGCTACAGTTTAAGTTAAAAGTATTTTCTATTGCTCGACTTGAACCTCCAAGTCCTTTTTCTTTTTTGGATTTTCTTGTTGTTGACTTGGATTGTATCCCTTTGTTAGGCCAATTCTACTATCAGGAAGCCCAACTCTCTCTTCATCTAAGCACTTGCTTCTGGGAAACCCAGCAAATACTTCATGGTCGTTTAGAAACTTGAGCTTTGGATCTGTGAACTTTGTTTTATCCGAAGGGAAGCCCAAGTTTGAGACACATGAGGTTGATCCTCCAAAGAAGGAGAAGTGGAAGAATAAGAAGAGATTCAAGTTACAAAAGAAGAGAGAGAAGCAGAAACGAAAGGCAGCCAACAAGAAGGATCCAAGGCGTGTTGGGAAGACGAGGAAGCAAAAATTTGCAAATGCAGAGGAAAAGATCAAGTACAAGCTTGAGAAGGTGAGCTGTCACAGTAGCATCTACAAAGTTGGCTGATCCATACTGTTAGTCAATCTGTTAGAAGTACCCTGTCAATGGGATTGCTTATCTGGATTCAGACTTGTGATTAATCTACATTAACATGGTTTATGAGAATGAAAGCAACTCCTCTTATAATTTTGCTATAAATAATCCCCTCACTTCTTCAATCGTAGATGATAGAAGCAAAATCTATGTTCCACTTCGCATTTACCTATAAGCCCCTTGTTTCTTCAATTGTGCTGCATAATTTTGTCACCAAACCTGTTAGGAACTTTTCTTCCATATATCTCTTTGTCGTCGCCTTACTGCTTTGTTTGGGAGAGAAGGAAGAGGAAAGAAAATCAGAGGTGGGTGTAGCAAATTTGACAAAAATCGAATTTTTCTGGGAAGGGATTGAAAGGAAAATGTAAGATTTCTCCATCCACACTCATTGTCCTCCCCACTCTGTCATCCAGACAAAGTGGAAATTCCACATAAGCTCTTGCATAGTGGGATTAACCTGACTGCTTTTCCCCTAATTTTCTTGGGGTACCATGGGCACATTTCACCTGCTTTTATTTGTCATTGTCCTATCTGAATGGATAGCACGTCTCTCTTTCTGAAGATTTGTAAGAAAATGAAATCCAGTTATATTGTTCAGTATGATGGGTTTGCCAGGCACAAGTTCCCCACAATGATTTCTTCTGACCTACCTTGGTTTTTCCGTGAAAAGCATTTTTTTTTTAAACCTTTTGGCTGCCTCATCAGGTCAATCTGTGTGTTTATCACTACCTCCAATACTTTGTTTAGCATGATGGGTTGGCATATGTTGTGCTTCAATTTGAGTCGTAGTGCACATGGTGTCTCCTCATTGATGTTTTGTGTTTGTCAACTCTTCTGAAGAGTGATTCGTCATGGCAGCAGAAATGTTTCAGGCATGAATCCAGCCCAACTCTGGAAGTTGTTAGGATTCCACATAGTTGCAATTATATTTTAATCCTTGTTTTAAGCTAATCTGGATTCCATAATCTTACAAGATGATAGTTTTTCTCTCTTTGAATTGCAGGCTAGAATTAAGGAAACTTTGCTGATCGAGAAGCTCAAGAAGTATGAAGTTCTTAAAGTGCAGGGTCCTGTGGTCAAACCGGATAATCTAACTGGCGAGGAACGGTTTTTTCTCAAAAAGATGGGCCAAAAAAAGTCTAATTACGCGCCTGTTGGTAGAAGAGGAGTATTTGGAGGTGTCATCCTTAATATGCACATGCACTGGAAGAAACATGAAACTGTTAAGGTCATTTGCAAGCCCTGCAAGCCAGGCCAAGTTCATGAGTATGCCCAGGAAATTGCCAGATTGAGTGGTGGGATTCCAATTCAGGTCATCGGAGATGACACCATTATATTTTACAGGGGAAGAAACTACGTGCAGCCAGAAATCATGTCACCTATAGATACATTATCCAAGAAACGGGTATGTCGCCTGACTTTGATATTTCTCTTCATTTAATATGTAAAGTTTCCACTGTATTAAGCATTGTCAACCCAACCATTAAGATGCTGTTGATGTGATTTAGATTATGAAATTGTACTGCCTGTATATCTTACATTTCCTTTTGACTTATACAGGCAATTGATGTAGATATGCTAAACTCGTATATTGTCCCTTGTCTTTTTAACTATTGTGGTCCTCTTAATGCCGTTGTTTCCATCTTCATCACTATTTGCTCATTTGGCAATTTTAGGTATTCCTTCATTTTCACGAACATTATTTGGATTTATTTTGAAGTCGATATGAGAACTACTGATTCTTTCTAATCATCATCCTACATCAATTTGGAGGAAAATATTCTAAAAGGCTCAACCCCAACTCTTGCTTAATTGTTTATTCCTATGAGCTGGAAAGCTCCCCTGCAGTTTGGTGTTGTTACGACATTGAAAATGATCAAACATATTATCATCCATAATGTAATCCTTCTGCTGCAAGAAAAAGCAGGTGATCTGCGGGCACAGAGCAGCGGTTGTAATATTAATTGTTGATACAAAGTAAGAGCGAGTCACATGATTGAGAGAAACTAAAACATGATGGACAATTGAGTTTTTTAAACAATGTGAGAGGTCACAAGATTGATCACGCTACAGTTAAGAGTGAAGTTTCCGGTATATCCCAGGGAAGTAGCCGACGGAATGATATGAGTTTCAGAATGATTTTAGTGATTTGGCACTTTTTATATTTTTTGCTACATGCTAATCAAGGAATTCAAAAAGTAGTGTGGCTCTAGCGGCTAACCATACCAAAAACCCCATTCAAAGCTCATTATGTGAAGTAAAAGGGTTTTACTGGGAACTTCTTGAATAGAGTTTTCTGAACTTGATTTAGATGTTTGTTTGTCATACTTTGCACAATACTTGGAAGCCTTATCATTAGCCATTCATACCAGTTAAATAACAAGCAGGTGTACTTGCAAGCATTCTCGCTTCTATAAAAGTCAAGATGCTTGTTTGGTCTAGGGGAGTACTGAGAAGTTACGTTTTGTATGTCTACTTATTTGTGGAATATCAGTAGTTGTCCCATCTGGTTATCACTCCATTAAGAAAAAGCAGAAGAGTCATTGCAGCCTAGTATACGTTCTTATCTTATAAAACTATATCAAAGTACATGATTTTGGAGCCCATCCTAAGAGAGGTGCTAACTTTATCTTACATTTAAGCAATTGTTGCCTGGTAATATTGGTTCTTTTACTCTGGTGGTAACCGAGTCCATGTCCTCTTGCAGGCTCTTGAAAAATCTAAGTATGAGCAGTCACTTGAGTCTGTGAGGCGCTTCATTGCCATTGCAGAGAAGGAACTCGAGCTTTACTACAGGCACACAGCACTCTATGGAGACCCAAATAGCAGGAATCCCATAGCAATCTTGGAAGGTCCAGTACAAGGTACAATCGGATCCAAGGAAGTTGAAAGCTTGGAGAAAGAAAGACAATGTGCAACAGACGACAGCCTTTCAAGAGATTACTCTCCACTGGAAAGTGATTTTTCAGATCTATCTGAAACAGAATCGGAGGATGGTTCTGAAGATGACACGTCCATTAGTGAGTCAGATGCTGAATATGGCCACACTCATGATATCAGCAATGAAAGAGTAGGAAATTTTTCAGGCGTAGGAGGTCACCCTACCCATGAGTTGATGCGTTCTTCGTCTGCAGATGGTTCGAAGTTTGGCAATCATGACAAGCTGATAGGAAAAACAGAGTGCATGAAATCATGATACTTGTGGATGTCTGATGCAGAAATAAAAAATATCGTTGCTATCTGGTTTGGTTGAGAGTTTTAAGCCTAGTGGGAGGTATCAGTAGAAACATAACCTCCTGCGTAGCCAAAGGGACGGACCATTTGCCAGATCCACCTATCATGGCAAGCACAACCATAAAAAAAATTGTTAAAAAAGCATGAGCCATCGGTAAAAGATTATAAAGTTGATGATTCCTCCCAAGAATTTGATTATTGGATCGTGCATTTTCGTGCATTTTCCCCTCTTTTTTTTTGGTAGTTCACGGGACGGTCGCCCTTCCAACAAGAAAAGGAAAAGGAAATGTAGAGATTTGATAGTATTGCAACTTGCAAATGCACTCTTTGGCTGAATGAATTACAGAAACCACTGTCTACAGGGGAAAATGCACATTTCCTTTTCTGTCATCAAGATGCATATCACGTGAGGCACTCGAGAAAATTATAACTGGTATGTTTGCGGACACTAGAGATTTTCTGTTCATTTTTTCGTCTAAAACAGTCCACTGATAGGCACTGGGAGTCAAAATGTCTATCGCGGGTGTTGTAGTGAGGGGAGTTAAATCAATCTTTGAATGCCATAAAAGAAAAGAGTTAATACGTGAGAGGTGATTGAATCTAGCCACATAACAGTACAAAACTTAGGAAAAAATATCCCGACAGTTCTCGTTCCACCACACAGAAAACATTGCAATGATCTTGCTTCTAATTTCTAATTCAAATTTGCAACGGTGGCCGAATGTTTGACCTGGAAAGAGAAAATAAGTGAACACAAAAGACGAATTGCTCTGCCAGTGCCAGCCAAAAATTGGACGTCCTTGCTTCTAGCACACGTTGGAATTCCGCCAATCTCTTGACATTATTTGGCTTCTCTACGTGCTAATACAGACTAGAAGTCAAGGGACCCGCCCTTAGAAGAAACAGAACAGCTCCCAGAAGTAGCATAGGACGTGCCACTTGAACCATCAACAGGAGCTTGATTCAAACATTCAAGCACCAGAAACTTGCGCTTTTGCAACTTTATGGAGAATGTTGCTGCCTCAAGAATGATAGGAACCTGAATAATGATTATGCATGTTACATGCTTATAAAAACAGAAGGAAGGAAATCAATGTGGCAACATGAACTAATTAAGTAGGTTTAAAGAATATATCTTTCTGAGTGTACAATCTACACGCCAGGAGTTGTTTGATACCTGCGTATTAATACGTGCTACTTTGTGTACACTAAGAAGTCCAATCATGTCTTGGTAGCCCGTGAGGAGTTTGGCCAAGTCTTTGTCCTCATCTGGAAAAGCATTTGTCAAAATAAGCATTCACTGACGAACATTGTTTCTTACACTTGCTTATAAGTTTGGTTTTAATTCCTCATACTATCAACAAAATCAATTTTACCTTCAAAGTACTACAGTAAATTAAATCAGAAACACTATACTGACAGAGGTGTTATATAAAGAAAACTAAAAACATGGAGTGGTTGTGTGCAATCTGACGAATTTAGTTCGAGGCAAAGTTGATTGGATCAACAGTATAAAACTGAAATCCAAAATTGTGAAAGAAGTCAGGGAGTACAAACGCCTTTTCTAATCTCCATCTTTGATTAAACTAAAACTAGCAGGAGAGGAGAGGCAAGAACATATGCTAAACCTGGGATTGCTCTGACTGAGAGCAATGTGTCTGCCATATGCTGCAATCTTTTAGAGAAAGAAGGAGAAAGTAGGGACGGTGGGAAGGACAGAATTACAACTGCATTCGAAGACCTAATCATGCTTCTCAGCGATCTTATGAATGAAAGAACATGCCATTCCTGGAAGAGAAACGTTGATAACAATAACATTAGACAGTGTCAAATAAAACAAGGCAAAGGCAGGACAGTTTCAGAATACAATATAAACAAATAGACCAAAGTTGTCCTTGGAATCTATCAAGGCCATCCTGAACAACTTCTAAATTCTGACTCACCTTGTCAAAATAGGTACATTGTGGGGCACAAAAAGATTGGATTGCAATGCGGCCAGCACCCGAAATGTTGCCATCAGTTCTGCAGAAAAAAGTTCAATAACCATGAGGATTCAAAGCTTTGGTAGAAGAAGATGCACAGACAAGATAATTTTAAAGGTAAAAACGCTTCAAACGGTTCAATTCCAGTTTCCAGACACAGAATGCTAGAGATAGACTAACTCAAATGAACCAACTTTTAAGGATGAAACAAAAATCAATTAGTGTTGCTAAATAGAACCCACATACTGTTGGCCTGGAAAACAAAAGCATATACAAGAGTACTTGGAAACAAACCTGAAAAACTGTTTTAGAAATGTTGCACAACGATCATGAAGAGCAGCAAGATCTGGAGAATCTTGAGTGCTCATACACTCTACGCGCTGTCCACTGAGAAACTGCCTTTGCAAGGGCTTCCGCAGATCAAACTCATTGCAGAACTCGAACTTATTATCTGCATGGCTATAGCGTAATGAACTCTCAACAATCTATCTCCAGCTGATTAAGTTATTCTTCTTCAATGTAATCAAACAGCATCATCATTTAACTTATATGTCCTATAACAAAGATACAAGCTTTTGTAAATTCTAAATCAAAGGACTCGTGTAATTAGTCACCTATTGCCTATAGGCCCCATACCATAAGGAGCATCTTGCAATTGAATAATTAATGGCATCATGTTTCATTAGGTTCCACATAGCAGATTGCAAAGAAAGGCCCATTACCATGGTATGGAATTGATATCCATCACTTGATTTTCATAAATGAATCAAAATTATGTGAAGAAGCCATGGTCCCAGGAGATCAAATCAAGAATCAAGAAATGGTCCATGCTTATTTCAAAGTAAGAGGTGAATCACTATCTTACTCTAGTCCTGACCAATAATAGGATATGAGCAGCGCAAAAATATGATTTTACCTCTTTGGCTATTTGAATTCTGCTGATTTTCTCCAAAATACTTCTTGTACTGCCAAGCAATCCGCAAGCCTTTCTCCTGCAAATTATAGATTAAGTAGCTCAGCGAACAATTTCATTTCAATCCACGTCAGTTATGGAAGAGTAAGAAAGGGGGGCACCTGTTCTGAATCACGGTCGAGCGGCTTATCATCTTTAGACGACACAGGACTAGGCAAAGTACCCAGAAACCCTCTCGGGTCTTTGGCAGGACTCGCGTACAAAAGGGGTTGATTGAGAACGAGTCCTTGAGACATGAAATTCCTCAACAAGAGCATATGATGCGGCGCCTCTGGGTCTTCCATGACAACAACCAAACTCCCAAGAGGAAAGCCGCCTCCTAATATCTCTGAGAGTTTTGATCACAAGAGAAAGTTACACACCATGAGCACCCGCTGTACTACAGCACTCCTAACGTAATATCGCCACTACAACATAAAAACTGGGAACTCACTGTCGAGGTCTGATATCCCAGAGGACAAAAAGAGAGTCCCGTTCGGCCCGCTCTTCACCCCCGGCACCTGGGACGCTGCTGTAGACGGTACGTTCCTCGAGAAACTGCTGGCCCTCGTCTTGGGTGTAGCCATGGCTGCTCAGAGGCTCCTACTTTAAGCCACAGCAACGATCAGAATCATTCGTTCAAAGGAAGAGACCGAGACTCGGGTGCCCACGGAATGAATCAAGCTTTATTCGCAAACCTTAAAAACACTAGAAAGGAAACATAAAGAGGAGGCATCGCGGTTCCAGAAAACATAAGTTTCCGGCAAACGGGCATTTCGTCGAACACCTGGTGCGCCCAAGTAAGAGGGGTAAAAATACGTACCTCGTCGTCAGCTTCTTGAGCTTGGGGCTACATGCATATCTGCAAGCACGCACGCACGCAACGACGAGGTCGAGATCAAGGTTCTGCTCTTTCCAAGATGGAACTGAACCAATTCAACCGATCGAGCGCGCCGGAGAGGGAGAGACGGGGTTAGGGCTTGGTGGCAGGAGAGAACGAAGGAGGTGGGCTTGTGTTCTTGTGGGTGGGCCGATCGCAACGCGAAGTTTGGATTTTTTATGGTGATGGGCTTTTCATTGAACTGGGCCACTAAGCCCATCACTCAGGGGCTTTGATGCCCCTTGCAGCGTCTTCAAAAGAAAGCGGACTCTGGCTGCATTTGAGTTAGATAGTGTTTGGAAAAAAATCTTCTTGCAAAGGACTTCGGCTTTATTTTTTTTCCATTTTTTATTAACAAAACACATACCCTTCGCCAGCTATGGCGAGGGCTCCACCGGCGAGCCAGCTTTGCTGCTGGGGACCATCGTCTGAGGTCACACAACCTCAGGTGGCCCTCAGCAACCCTCAGCGAGGGTTGTGCGCCACAGTCGGCCCCTCACAAAGGTCGTATCACTTCAATTAGTTCTCCCTGGCCCTTCATAGTCAGATCTGATCTTGCCAACCAACTTTGCATCGAGAAGACGAATAGTAAAAATGAGGGCAAAATGGGAAAATAAAAAAAAAATAAAAATTGGCGAGGGTAATTTTAGAAAAAAAGAAGTTACTTAACATTAGAAATAGCCTTCTGCAAATGTTTGAAGCTCAAAGAAAACAAGGACTTGCTTGAGCTTTTTAGCTTTGCCAAAGGAAGGTCTTAAGTTTGCCAAATACCCCATATTTTCTCCAATGGTGGAGGTGTAAAGTCCTTTAGGAAAGTGGAACTAAAAGCATATGATTCTAGCGCCTTCCATTATAATTGGTGATTATATGGTTAAAAAAGGATCTATTTGCATGATGAGCTTGAGGGTCGTCGATGGTTGGAGAAGTTTTTTCGCACAAGCGTTGCAATTCACGGCTAACTTATGCGGGGATGCACTCCGCCAAGTTGGGGGAAAAGCAAGTACACGGATGCCTGTAGAATTCTCGCAGGCCACACCTCTAATTAGGCATAATCTTAATGGCGGAACTTATGCCGCGTTTTGTTTGTTGTAATCCGGGTGGATAACACCCTTTAATCAGTTGTCTATTGTCTTTGCTAATGCACATGACGTTTCACTAGAAAAATGAAACGCCATATGCGCAGGTATCCGACCATGTTATCTAACTCACGTAGAAGGATTCTCTTCTAACAATGATGCTACCAGAAGTCTGCGCTGCAATTACAAGAAAACTCAGGATTGTTGTGTGACGTCGCTCGTCATACCAAAGCCGGTTTGGGGGAGTAACACTTTTGCTTAGGGGTGAGGGGCGAGGGGCGAGGGGCTTCAGGTTTCTTATAAGTTTCACTTTGAACCTAGAATCTACTTATCGGAACAAATTCTTTATTTTTTGGAACTTGCAACTTGCTTTACATATTCTAGAACCTATAACCTACTCCATTACTAACTCCAGGGTTGATTTCAAAGTCTATCCAGGTTCTATTTATATTATTATTTGAATAATTACAATTTACTAACCATAATTTATATTAAAACACACGAAAAATATGAATATTAATAAAGTAAAAATCCTAATCATAAAATAAAAACTCGGATTGGTGCTTTCAGATTATACATTCATTACTAAACGGCATAGAATATCAAAGGATCGCATGAAAACATGGACAAAAAAAAACATTAGAACTTGTTACAGGTTTTAGATTTCTCAAACTAAGAACGTAGAATCTACCTATTAAAACAAGTTTATCATTTTTTAGAACATAGAACCTATTATACATATCTTGTAACTTAAAACCTATAGATTCCCATCAGTCTGGTTCTTAGGTTTTAAATTCTACCTTGAAACCATGCTTACCCATACTTTTGCCATAGGCCATGGTTGTCGTCATCCATTGCAGTGTTCATGCCGTTTCATTTAGAGACGAAATTGGAAAAATGGAGAGAGTAAACCCCTGCACAGCTGATTTTGTTGACTTTTAAACCCAGATTTACTTCAATAATCTCTAATTAGGCCGTGTGATTATTCTAATAATGTGGTCATAAAACTGTGCGACCCCAACAAACACATTTCAAGGGGGAGAGAAAGAGAGAGAGAGAGAGGTTGGTGTTGTTGTATTGTAATAGCACCTTCCCTTCAAAGGCAAGGGAAGTTAGATTAGATCTGCCATCGCTTTGCTTTGCAAATGTCCGGTCCATCCATGGAGCCCTGCATCCGTGCGATGCATAGGGGCCAACTGGGCCATGGCAGGCTGTCCTCATCACTGCTCTTCACCTGTCACATGGTGACTTTTGCCCCCTCCATCATCGCAGCGTCCAATTTCATCATTCAAACACGTTTATGTTTTCTTTTTGGGTTCTTCGAAATAGGAATTAAATAGAAATCCGTTCATATACATTTTTTTCTTCGAGATTAGATTTAAAATATAATAATAAAGTTGAAAAAATTATTTTTTTACTTCCAAAAATAATTCAAGAATCAAACTCAAATCATTTTATTTTTTCTTTTATGTTCCTCCTATTTTTCCTTAGCTAATTGTCGGCCTTGACAATAGCTGACGACTGGCTAAATGAGGTTTGACGACCTCGCCGGAGTCTCGTTGTGGCTAGTCAAGGCTTGGCTTTGCCAAAACCTCCCGATGGTTGGATAAGGTCGACCTCATAGGAATCGGGCAAAGTTGAGCCTCGCCAACTCTCGTCAACTAGCTAGTGAAAGAAGAAGAAAAGGAAAAAAGAGAGAAAAATGTAATAAAATCATTTAAAAATTAAAAGAAATTCTAAATCACAAAGACATTTGAAAATCGTACCAAAGACATTTCTATTATAGGAATATAAATTTTATATAATTACCAAATACATTCTTGTGCTCATAAATTATTCGAAGGAACAAAAATGTTAAGATTATTTGTCATTATTATACCATGCATTTATAACTCGATTGCACGAATTACATCTGGCATTCAAACAATGTGTAAAGCTATTAAAAACGGTTTAGCTCCGCCTAACATGTAAATTGCTTGACTCAACCCATTTAAGTTTCTACCCAGTGCGATTCGATTGCATATATCACTGGCATTGAGATTAGGCCTCCATTCCAAGATGTTGAAAGACAATTTAGGCCCTTATTCAATCAAAAAACTAGGCACCCGCGATTCGATTTACCGATGATCGAAATGTTTAGGATTGCTTATTTATGTCACGCGTGCTTGTTATGGACACGACCGCGTGCAGATGAAACTATGGATTTTTCTCCGTGCTGGAAACGCGTCAGATTTCCAACGTCATAAGGTATTAACTTTTTGTTATTCTCGGACATGTCAGATGGGTGTTTTGAGTCTTGATCACTGGCACGCGCAGAAAACAAGAATTATAATAATGAAAGATAGCGCCGTATTTATTTTAAGTACCCAATTATCTTAATAGTCGGGCCTAGTCATGTGACTGGGACATTAAATTAAAATAGTACTCTTTAGCCATTGGATTTGGATGGGGTAGAGTATATATGTATGTATAAGTCAGACATATACCGTCATAGTATTTTAACATAGAATATTTGTGCATGCGACCACCGTTTTCGCCACATAAATATTTCCAAGAAAAACATTAATTAAAAGACCACTTGGAGATTGTTAATTTTATATTAAGTGCCCGGTGATTGTTGAAAAATCCAACACTTGCTGACAGAATTTGTCTCTTTACTTTTTATTTTCATTTTCAATTGGCCTCGCCGGAATTGACGCTCTTGATTTACCCCCGAAAAGTTAAAATCTCTAGACATCCATTTGACTATCCTTACGTAACCTCTCAAGAGCCTTGCACATGCGTGCATACCGTGTGCGTTTGGTTTAACTCTCGTACAAAAGTATTTGAAAAAAATGCAAAAATCTTCAAGTTAAAGAGATTTTTACGAAATGCGAATAATAAAGTACTTTTACTTAAAAAGAAAATCCTAAAACAGGTGAAGGACTCAGCGGGTGGCAAGCAGATGGCGAGTCGGATCTAACACCGATTGTATTATTTTATTGCTTCTTTTTTGGGGGGTACAAGTGAGAATGGTAGCTGAGATTTCCTGCTGAAATTATTAATTAGGAATCGTCCAAAACCAAAACTTTGATTCGTTGTCAAGCGACGAAATGATTAAAGTTGAAAAACATTGGGCCACCACCACCCTCTCTCGAACCCCCAAATGCCGTTTGCAAAAACAGTGGGTGTCCCTAACTATACCATATCAGTAGGCGTGAACTGCACTTGCGTGTTCTTATTTAGGCTCGTCCAAGGTTTTTTTTTTTTTTAAATTATTATATTTATTTTTTATGAAATTAACCAGGCTCGACTATCAAGGTACGGTAAACGGGTCAAGTCCGATGAAGGAAATTGCTTGTCCAAACTTGCCCATTTCATCCTTCGGGCTAATCGGACCTAGTCGAACCGTCGTCCTGTTTGATCTGGTCAAAAATTAATCTTCACTCAAATGAAAAAAGAAAAGTTGATTTAGCTTAGATTGCTAACGACTTCTTGTGATATTTGTGTGGTTCAAGCCTAACTGGCGAAGATGGCAAGCATCATCCATGCCGATTCTAATGAATGATTTCATCACTCTTGATTAGTACGACCAGCATTAATATAGCCACTAAGTGATGAGCTAACTAGCATGGCTAAATGTGAAAGCGAGTTATGACGTGACCCTCACGACATTGTGCATTTCTCTTTCTTTCTTTCTTTTCCTTAGGGGGGAGGGGGCTCCATAGATGATTAAGTAAGAATTTCATTGCACGTTCCCCAATTTTCAGGGGACTGACCTAGCTTAAATGTTCATACGTACGTACCCACAATCAATCGCCGTCTTAGACTTTCGATCGAGTGCTACCCTTATATTATATTTGTGCCTCGCTTTACACGTATTTGATATAGATGGGTATAAGTACTTTAGGACTTTAATTTCACAACCTTATATTAAATTGAGAAGGCCGTTGGAACATTTCGAAAAGTCAAATATGCCACGCATTTTTACAGGTGGATAATGAACAAATTACCAAAAAAAGTCTTAAATCTATTGTATTTTTGTTGATTCAATTATAAACCTTTCAATTGTGTCGACTGGGTCATAAATCTTTTCATATTTTGTTAACTGAGTCCATCCAATCAATTTTAGCCAAATTTGTTAATGCGGATACCAACTGTTTTACGTGGCACAATCGACGCCGACGTGAATAAATTTTAAAATATTTTAAAATATTTTTTTGAATTTATTTACTTATTCTTTCCTTTTTCCTTTTTTTCCTTTTCTAATTTTTTTTTCCAGCATTTCTTTTCTTTTTTACTAAGGCTGGTGAGGCGAGAGTTCGATGAACCTTGTCAGCCACAACAAAAAATAAAAATATAAAATATAAAATAAAAATATAAAAAAAAATAAAAATATTTAAAATATTTTTAAAATTTATCCATATCAATATTAGCTACATCACATAGGACATCCAATATCTATATAGGTGATTTTCGGCCGAAGTTAGCCAAATGGGCTAAATTGACAAATGCGAATAGGTTAACAATCCAATTAGCACAAAGATTTATTATTTAATTAACAAAAGTACAATAGACTTATAACTTTTTTGGTAATATTCCCACTGGATAACATATAATTGCATCTAAAAATAACTAGTTACATGATCCAAGGTTTGCACGGACAAATATTGATAAAAGTAATTTGACCAGTGTTTTTTTTTTACTTGTGTTTATTCTCCTTTTTATTATTAGTGCCGATGATTTTTTCATTATGTTATTTGAGGGTATCATCCATTAAGTATAGAAAATACAAAATATTGGTCAAATCGAACGTACATAATGCAGCTAAAAGTTTCAAACTTTGTTGACGTAGACATTAATAGGAATTTTTTCGGTACTCATATAATAGAAAAACTAGAAAAGAGGACTTTGAATAATATTAGCTTCATCACAAATTAAATCTAATTTTTTAGAGTACGTGGATTTCTTTACTTAATGATATATTCTTTAAATGGCATTTTCATTCACTTTTAATGGCTAAGTTAAAACTCTATGTCATCTCTCCCTATAACTAAACCGTTTCTAAATTCATGGTTATCGGTAGCCTCCTCCTCTATGGACCTTGAGTCAATCAAGATCAACATCCACTTCAAACCAACCACTTTCCATGTCGCGAATCGGGTAAATTGAAGTCACGATTAGAATAAAGGGAATCAGCATGAGCTGACACTAATCATGCATCACTTATGTCCATATTTGTAAAGGCACACCTTTCTTTCAAGAGGACTTGTGTGGCTACGAAAGGAAAGAATAGAAAAATGCACAATACAAAAATCTTATGAATTTCTCTCTTATCTATTTTCTAAAATCAATATCAAACTATGTAGATTTCGGATAACATTATCTTCATTTTTAATTTCTCGTAAATGTATTTGGTTTGAATAGATATAACCTATATAAATAAGCGGATTCCTAAGAAGAAAATTAAAAATCAACATGATGTAGGTATGTATGTTTCAAATAAATCTAGTTGTGATTTTTTTCCTTATATTTTTGTTGAATTAAATAAGCCATATCATTCATTCTTATGTTTTGTTGAATCAATGAAACTATATGAATGCCGTTCAAGAATCTACTTTTATTTGTAATTTGATAAGTTTTGTTGGATAAAATAGATCATGTGATTCATTTCATAAATGCACTTGATTTTGCTAAACAAAAAGCATGACATGATATTTAAAAAATCATCTCTTTTAAGAATATATATCAAGAAATTGTGCTTAAAAAAACTCAATTTTGGACCAAGTCTCTAAATAAGTACTTAGTTTTAATCTCAATTTTGGCCGAACTTTTTTGTCTTATAGAAAACCACCAATTTTAGGTAGGTCCAATTATGCTCCGTTTTTTTTTTTTGTCTTTCAGGTCAATTTCAAATTCTAGTCCAGATTCCTTTTATTTTTATAAAAAAACACCAACTTTCAATTAGTACCCAAATACAGTCATCATCAAGTTTTCATCAAGTTTTTGCCAAGTACATGTGAAATGATACATTGAAATTTGACAGTATCATTGGATGGAAACTTGAAGTGGGCTACATTTGAATATTGATTGAAATTTGGGGCTCTTTCATTAGACAACTCAAATTAGGACTTGACTTAAAATTTGTGCTTTTTTTTTTAAAAAAAAAAAAGTTTTAGCTAGAGTAGTAACACAAATTAAACTTAGTGTTGTTTTCTGAGACGAAAAAGTCTGGGCCTAAATTGATGCCCGACCTAAGTTCGTGTCTTTTAAGAGATAAAGGAACATACATATTAACGTCAAAATTGAGGAAGAATTAATGGACAACAATCTTGAGCGTTGATCTTAAGTTATAATCATTTGATGGACATACAAAAAAAAAAATATGAGGACTTATCTAAAATCGGTCCTCTCTCTTCCTAACAACGTACGAAAATTCAATGCAAGTTGTGAGATTAAGAAGAAGAATTAGAGAGAGAAATCGGTTTTCTTCCAGACTCAACAATGGCATCATCTTCTACGCATTCATATACGATGATGCTTCTACAAAAATCTTCGACTTTCAAGAAAACATGTTATGTTGAACGATGATTTGTTGATTAGGTAACTCTAACCGAGTGACCAGAGGGGATTGGTAGGGGCGTACGCGCCGCGGTCACCATTTCTCTTGGACAGCCAAGAGCAAGAACCTTGTATTGCACCGGAAGAGGGTGGCCGAGTGGTCGAACGTGGCGTGCACAACCCCGACCAAGAAGCTCGATGGGCGCCGTCCGCGGTGGTCCATGGAAGAGGAGGGCACCCCTCAGGTTCCGCGAGGAGGAGATGAAGCTGGACGATCGGGAGGAGGTGTTGGGTTTCTTCCCTGGTTATTGCAGCAGGCTTTTGCCACCATTCCGAGCGAGAAGAACGAAGAGTGGGGAGGACGCGTACAGATAATGTATTTTTGATTAAAGAGAAGGCTTTTACCATATGTAAAATCAACGCTTTGAAATTGAATATTTCTTCTTTAAGTTTGTTTGACAAGTGATTCCAAGGCAATTGTTAACGATACCCATAACTTAAATGTAATTGTGTTACATCAACGAATTAAATTCTTCTCTATTAATCATGGATAATTTTTCCACATTTTTGGTAATTTTTCAAAGCCCCAAATAACAAATCGTAATTGTAAAATTTGAACAAAGATGATAATCTACTAATTTATTATTAAAATGTTGGTAATTCTCTATATTGCTATTATCTTACTAACAATATTTGTAAAATTTTAAAGAAGTTGGTAACCGACTAATTTATTACTATGTTGGTAAATTTATTGCGGCATAGATATTTTACTAACCACACTCGTAAAATTTGAAACAAGTTGGCAACTTACTTATTTAGTAAAATGTTGACAAACTCTTTATAGTGTTGGTATGGTAGATTACTTACCACATACTTGTAAAATTTCAACAAAAATGATAACTTATTAATTTAACAGAATGTTGGTATATTTCTTATAGTGTTGGTAGATTAGAGTTAAAATTATTTAAAGAACATGTTCTCCGGGTGGGTTGATATTGTATTGATGATAGATGATTTATGATTAATACGTTACTCTAAGTTCTATGATATTATTCCTAACATAAATTATGCATTTCCTGTTTTCTTATAATTGGGTACACATGATTTGTTATAAACTAGTAGGAAAGTCTTTTCGAGACATTATTGTTGACTGTAATGAAATTACGATTACATATTTTATATGAACCTTATAGGGCGAATAATAAGAACTGCAGTATATAGAAGGAAGTGTTCTGCAAAAATAGTACACTGCCGCCACAACTCATATTAAACAATTTATCATATTATGATATTATGATGGACATTCTAAGTGATTGTACGCATAATATTTAATGTATTAAAGTTTAATCAGGCCAAGAGGGAGATTGATTGAAAAAATCTCGAAAATATTGAAAATGTCCCTGAAAGATTGGCTAAATTGTGCATTGATAAGATCATATCGTATCTTTAAGTTGCTAGAATATTATGGAAATAACTGATCGCTATGGAAACAACAAACGCATGGGCCCAACTCCCTTAGAAAAGCACTAAACTTAAATCGAGTCTTAATCCTGACACGAAACCTTTTTTTATTTCAAATAAAAATGACAACTTTAACTTATGTCCCAATTTTAAATCAAACTTTCTCTGGTCTCATAAAACTATCCACTTTTAAGCGGCGCCTAAATTTAGAACCCATTAGGCTTCCTTCAAATTTCCGCTGAGTACACGTGGAATAACAAGTCTAATCTTTGACGGCATCATTAAATGGAAATGTGAGGGCGCCGACTAAAAGTGGGTACTTTTCCATGATATAACAAAAAGTTGAGGTCAAAATGGGACTCAATTTAAAATTAATGCATTTTTATGAGACAAAAAAGTTTGGTGCCGTAGTTTGTGCTTTTTCATATAACAAAGGAAAGTTTGGGCCGAAATTGAGATCCGACTTAAAGATAGTACTTTTAAAGAGAAATAAAAAAATTATTTCAAAAGATAGATGATTGGCGAAATTATGCCATGTAATATAACTCATTATTTTTTTAATTCATTTCAAATTTATTTAAATGGGTCAAATTTAGGAAACAAAGCTACATAAATATTAATAAGTTATGGTTAATCATTAAATTTTCAATGTTAATATTTACATAATTAATTATATTACATTATTAAATCAAGTAAACCAAGTGGGATTTTTTTTTCACTCAATATATTTAATATATTCTAAATTATAATCAATATATTAGCGGGAAGATATCTTCTTTTATTTCTTTTACTTCTATATTACCTTTGTATCTTTTAAACTCGTCTGGGTCACTTAGTGATCAACACGTAGTGCCACGTCAGCAGATGGGTCCCTCACGGGACCGTAACGAGGATGGTATTTGATGCGTCTCAACCTAACGCATGTTTTCGTAACAGGGGAGTCTTTCATTATGGATCCATCGGCTTGATCGAGAAGCCATGCCGATCAGCCCATGCAGGTCGCCGGGGACGCCGGGGACGCCGGGGCTCTGCTCTCCTACGATCCGAACCTCAGGCTCCCACTGCAGCCATCGCCGAGGCGGCTCACGCGCAGATCATGAGCATCTGGGACGAGGCGGACGTCATTAAAGTGAGCGACGACGAGCTGGTGTTCCTCACGGGGGGAGCAACGGGATCGACGATGAATCTGCGATGTCTCTGTGGCACCCCAACCTGAAACTTCTACTCGTCACGAGGGTCAGTTGATCTGGAATTCCTACCGTTGACTTGCTGTTGTAGTCACTAGTCGGCGGCTACAACAAACTACGTTGTTCCATGCGCCTCTTGCTTTAGGTGGGAGTTTGGTCTGGTGTAAAGAGACAGTAAAAAGGAAGTCTAGGAATCGAAACGACGAGAGATCTAGCACGTTCTTTAATAAATCATCAAGTCAGTTCCGAAGGGTTTAACATTGAATATCAAATTCGAAATTGGGTCGTTGTCTTTGGTTCACATTTCGCAGTAGCATCGTCGGAATGTCCCTATATGGTGAATTATAAGTGTTATAGTATTGGAAGGAAGCGTTCGGCATAAATATTGCACAACCGCCATGATTCACATTAAAAAATTATCATATTTTGGTATTTTAGAGGACTAAGTATTTGTTTATTGTCATTGAGCACGCATAAATAATTAATATATTAAATTCTATCTCAAAAATATTTGGAAAGTCCCCAAAGGGTTGGCTAAATTGTGCATTCATCGTATCATTAAGTCGCCATATTTTTGTGGAAATAACTACTTACTATGGAAACAACATAAACATATTGGTTCAATTCCCTTAAGAGGCATCAACTTTAACTCGAGTCTCAATTTTACTTTGAATTTTTTGTTTGTCTCATGTAAAAAAAAAAAAAATCAACTTCAGCTCGTCTTCCGATTCAAATGCAGACTTTTTTTGGTCTCATAAAAATGCATTTTTCACATACTTTTAGCCGGTAGTCAAATCTAGCCTTCATCAAGTATCCATATCTCTTGTTAAAAAAAGTATCCATCTCTAAACCCAAAAAAAAAAAGAAAGAAATTGTAATGACACGACGAAATTGTAATGACATCATTAGATGGGAATTTGATAGGGGCCATATTTGGCTATTGACTAAAAGTTGATTTTTTTTTTTTTGTGAGATGACAAAAAGTTGAGGCCAAAATTAAAACTTGAGCCAAAGATGGGCCTTTCTATAAGACAACAAAAGTTTGAGCTAGAATTAAGATACGCGCTAAAATTGTTATTCTTTTTAGACAACAGAAAAGTTTGATCTAAAATAGGATTTGACTTAAAGTTGGTGTTTTTTAAGTAAATTATACCCATCATTGTAAAAGTTCTTTTGCGAAACTATGCCATATAATATAATAATTATTTTTTAATATTTTAATTTCATTTCTAGTTTATTTAAATGGATTGAGAAATAGGAAAACAAAACTACATAATTATCAGTAAGCTACGATTAATCATTATTTTTTTAATGTTAAATATATACATGATCAATGATATTACATTATTAAATCAAGTAAAGTGAGTGGAATTTTATCACTCGATAAGGTAGGCATAGTCTATATTATACTCACTTATTGGCATGATGCAATATTTTATATCTTCTATTGCTACTTTACCCTTGTATCTTTTTACCTTTTGCTTTAACTAATGATATCATCAACTTTAAATGAATGGAGTTTATTATTTCCCATCAGGCAATAAAATAAGATATATCTTTAGGCTTTGTTTGCTTCTAGGACCATAAACTTTGGTCAAATATACAATGTGATCTTTAAACTTTCAATTTATTAATGCGGTTTATCATATGTTCAAACTAATCCCTAAACTATATGAAAATATTAAATATTGTCATTCCATTAAATTAAATTTAGGGGCATCATCGAGCATTTTCATATAGTCTAAGAACTAGTTTAAACATATACCAAAAGTTCAGGGACGACGTTAAACAAATTTAAAGTTTAAGGACCACATTAAACAAATTGAAAATTCATGGATTACATTGCACATTAAGTCTAAATTCAATGACTATTTGTATCATTATCCTCAAAATATTTCATTGCCCACGAATTGTTTTGACATAAATTGTTATCGATAATAAAATTATTTTCCATCGACTAATTATTTCAAATGATACAAGCTATTACTTTTTAGGAAATTATTCATTTTTCGCAAAAGAAAGAGAGACTTTACGAGCCATTCCATCATTCACGGAATCTTTAACTTTTGCTCAAGCAGCTTCGTTAACATATAGTTATGTGCAATATATTTTATACTTAGGGCGCGTTTGGTAACGATTACGTTAGAACAAATTCGATCATAAATGATTATTTTTTATTCCGTTCCTGAACCGATTTTGAATAAAAACGCGTTTGATAATCGTACAAAATTTCCGATTTTGGAATAGAATTGCGTTTGAGATTGTGTTCATTGATTTTGTTCCAAATCAATTTATTTTAATTTTTAAATAATTTTTGTAATTTTTGTAATTTTTTCCTTTTTTATTTATTTATTCTTTTTTTTTTTTTTTTTTTTTATTATTTTTTTATTTTTATTATTTTTTTATTTTTTTTTTTTTTCCTTTTTTTCTTTTTTTTTTTCTTTTTTTTTTTTTTTTTTTTTTTTTTTTTTTCCGGCAACCGGCGGCGTCAAACGGCGGCGGGCGGCGGCGGACGGTGGTCCTGGGATGGCGGTTGATGAAGAAGAAGAAAAAAAGAAGAAAATTTTTGATTCTTAATTTTGTTAGGAACAAGAATCAACTTTTTTTTATTCTCGATTCTCGTCCCAAACCGATTTGGGAACAAATTTGTTCGGGAACAAAAATTTTACTAAACACGATTCTCGTTCCAAACCGATTCTAACAAAAATCGGAATCCTAAGACTGTTGGGATGGTTACCAAATAGGCCCTTACTCAGTTTATCAACAAAAAGCAATGAGAAAAGGAGAAACTTTCACGACTGGATGGGCGATAGGCGAAGCGAGACTTTGGATTCTTGCATGACGGCGACAAAAGGGTATTCATCGATTCGGTTCGCGCGTCAGCTTCGTTCGTCTTCTCCGGCCACGAGAAACGTCGCATCTTCGCCACTCCCTGAAGGGGGAAAAGATGGAAAAAGGTTTTCTTTCCATGGGCGAGAATCTTCTTAGGGGCCTTTAGCTTCCTCCCGGATGAATCTTATCTCGACGTTCGTGTTCGTCTTCGTGTTCGACCACGGAACTGGAATGGAATAAAGCTGACCTGAGGGCGGTTCGAAATGCGGTTCTGCACGTCTCGTGTGAAACCTTTGGGGGAAAGGGGGAAGGTGATGGATAAGAGAATTCAAGATGTAACAGTTGAAAGAGAAAGGGAAACGGGTTGCGGTTGAGTTTGTTGTTGCTGCTTGGGATTATGACTCTCTAGATCTTGCAACAATTATGACATTGAGCAGCGCCCGAAGCTTAATTGGCCGACGGTTGCAGCCACAACCATTAGGTGTTGTGGTCACCTAACAATCAAAATCAATCTCTCTCTCTCTCTCTCTCTCTCCCGTGCATGCGGAGGGTGGGTTCTGATACAGCACCTTGGCGAAGTGACTGCAGATGTAGTGGTTGCGGTGAATTTTCACTAAATGCATGACCATATATTATATGATTTGACGATTGATATTCCGATATTTTTGGGAACAAAAGATATGAAATAAGAAACTTAAGTAAACTTTATTTTTCTTTTTTTCCGTTTTAGCTTTATCCATTTGTATAAAGAAACTAATGGCATTGGCCGGACTATAGCAATATACTTCACCTATGAGATCCACTTGATAGTATGTTTAGACAAATTCATCATTTACAAATGTCGTGAAAATACGATTGACCCACACAACCCATCTAACCTGAGTTTTCTGATTGGCAAGTTTTTCAGTGAAGATCATGGCATGTGGTGACGATCAATCGATTTGAAACGGAAGATGAATGTTAAGTCAAGAAGGACCCATTGATCAAGGAATAACTGTAATAGAAGGTTGGAAATCAATTACTTATTATTAAAAGAGTGACACACAAGTTAAAAGGCCGTTATAGATTATGGCAAGAAAAGATTGTGACCCATAATGGAATGACTCGTTAAAAGATAGAGGGGACGTATCAAAGTAAAGGACACGCAAACTTATCCTTGAGGCATTCAACATAGACGATGCGCTTCGTTCAACATTAACGAAGAGACTCATTAGATTTTAAAGGAGATCACTTCGATTTTGCTTAAGTTTTGAAGCTCAAATACGAATTGGATTAGGCTTCCTAATTCCAACGCTCGTCTTCAAGCTTTCCAACCATGTCTTGTAACGTTTTTTACTTTCCCTTCGAATTTCATCAATTGCCATCGAGACGTTTGTGTTCAAAGTCAGTCATCGAGTAAGCATAACACTTAAGAATGTAAGCCATACATTCCATTTCAATAAAAAGTTCCTCGCAGTTTCCTTAAATATTTTCAATTATTTGGCTAATGTATTAATTAGATAATCGAATCGTACAAAGTCGAGGCTTCAAGGCATATTAGAATCCTTCGGCTTTTGATTTGAGGTCAGATTTGACATTTTAATTGGCCATTGATTGAATTTGATTAGATGTTAATAAGTAAAATCATCAAGTTTCCGGCAACCACAATGAAATAACGACACACATGACAATCTTATAACCAAATTACAGCTAGATTCATGTGAAACCTCGAATTGGAAATGAAATTTAATTCCCTGGATTTGTTTGTTTGGGCTTTTAAAAAGTCAAAAGCAATTTTTTCCCCTTTCCCCATCAAATTCAACATATCATCCAAATTTCAATGAATTACTAAAAAAAAATATACACGCGGATCTAACTATTATGGCAATACCATTTTTAGAGTTTTTAAATACAACACATTGAAAAAAAAGTCAAAATGCATGCCCCACTAAATTTGAAAAAAAAAGAATAGTAAAGATAAAGATAACTCCATAATAATCTAAATCTAGAAATGTAGTTGTGTTTTGCTTATCAACAAATATTATCTTTTCCCACAATCCAGCGGTTCTAGCGTCTCCATCAAAACACGTGTAAAGCAACAACCGCAACATCAATATCTAAAAATATCTATTTAGGATTTGTTCATCTTGTTACCTCGAAAGTTTTAGTTACTGTTTACTGCCATGATTCTGTTTTTGTTATGATTGGATAAGTCCGTTTGTTATTAATTATCCTTTCGACAAATCCCTCAAAAATTTCCGTAATTCCAGCCTATTTTTTAATAATTCGAGGGGTAAAAATAAAATAATGGACCAGAAAAAATTGCAAGAGCCAATAAATCCTATTTTGGATTTATTGGATAAGCTCGATTTTTATCCATATTTATCCGAATGATATATTCAAAATTTCCCGAAATCGGAATTTTTCTTTTTCTGGTTTCCTCGTCTTTATCTCTCCCGACTCGACTCGACTCAACTACTCCTTCCTTCTCTGCCGCTATAAATAAGCCTGAAAATCTCTCTTCATCCTCTCTCTCTCTTCTCCTTTCTCTCTCTACACATACGCTGTTTCTCTCTCTTCTCGCCTCCTCTGCAAATCCATCTCCTTCCTCCTTCGAACCCTCCACCCAGCGATCCCGATGGCTTCCCGCAGCAATGGCATCTCCGGCGGCGCCAGCGGCAAGGGCCTCATCGTGAGCTTCGGCGAGATGCTCATCGACTTCGTCCCGACCGTGTCGGGGGTCTCCCTGGCGGAGGCCCCGGGGTTCCTCAAGGCCCCCGGCGGCGCCCCCGCCAACGTCGCGATCGCCGTGACCCGCCTCGGCGGCCGGTCCGCGTTCGTCGGCAAGCTCGGGGACGACGAGTTCGGGCACATGCTCGCCGGGATCCTGAAGGAGAACGGGGTCAACGGCGACGGCATCAACTTCGACCAGGGGGCGCGGACCGCGCTGGCCTTCGTCACGCTCCGCGCCGACGGGGAGCGCGAGTTCATGTTCTACCGGAACCCGAGCGCCGACATGCTGCTCAAGCCCGAGGAGCTCAACCTCGAGCTGATCAGATCTGTAAGTGCTCCCGATTCCTCCACCTCCCTCGATCCATCGATCGCTCGAATCGCTCGTTCGTCCCCCTCCTCCGTTCGCGCTGCTGATTCGCCGTGAATCGCGTTGGGATCGAGCTTCGGGGTTCCGGAATCTGGGCCCACCGTCACGTGGGCTCGACCCCTTGCGATCTGAGCACGTCAACGCGTCCCGCGAACGTAATCGGACGGCTCGAATCGGAACGTCGGCATTGCGGATTTTCTCTTTCTTCTTCTTCCCCCCTCGAGATTCCATCAGATCTCTCTCTGCCCTTTCGTTGAGGAAGCGGGTGAGCGAGTGAGGCCACGCGAGGTGTCCCTCTCGCCTCCGACTGTCGCGATCTCACGTGCATGTCGCGTGACGGCATTCTGGGTGGGACCCTTCGGTGAATAATCCCTTTCCGGGGCCCACTGCGGGCCCCGGATGATTCTTTTTGGAGAGATTTTTGGTCTTTTTCCTTTTTGCCTTTTTCTCTCCGATGACCAATATTATCTGTCATTTTTATAAAATAAAAAATCGAGATTCCGCCGATAAACAGTTCGAACTGGACTATGCAAGTGGGTGATGTGATCTGCTCTCGGATTGGATATTTATCGTCGATTGCCAATTTTCGGGGGGATTTATTTTTTCTCGTGCGTCGGATCGCGCACGCTTCTCCGTCAAAGCTTTGACTTTTGGTTGGCGTTTCCTGAACTTCGGCGCGCGCTCTCTCTTGACCACGCCTACCGCCCCCTTTTTTTTTTTTTTTTTTTTTTTTTTCCTGTATGTGAATAAACTGGCTCATCGTCATGAATGATGGAGATTTTCTTTTAAATACTGTTGTGAAGAATTACTTGATAATCAACAAAGGGGTTGTTTTCAGAACTTCTATTATTGAGTAAAGGCGTTTTTTTTTTTTTTTTTTTTTTTGGGGGCCGGGGGGGGGGGATGAACAGGTAAGATGATAGTAACAGTGGTGATCTTTGTGTTTGAGATTTGGGTCCCTGATCTGATTATCCTAGAAATTTGGCTTCAATTGAAAAATTTATGTGATGGGTCAGGTGGATTAGTACTATCGTTGATGAACAGCGTAGCCATTGTGATACCAAACGATATTTAATGTTGACATTGGATGAACCCACGAAGGAATATAAGTCTTGAAGATCACCTGCTGTTGGCACCATTCTTAGGACTAGTTATCTGACTTATTTGGGGTTCATTAGCCTTTTGTCTGTGACTTTGCAAAAGACGGAAGTTTAAGAAAACATAACCTTACATGGCGAAACTAGCTAGAGTCAGAAGCCCCTGTAATTATTGAAATTTTCTTGAAGATGAGATTGGCATGCTTCATGTATCGACTCCGATATCACCTGTCTTTATATATGTATTACATCGTTGGAAAATTTCAGTGACGGTAATTTTGATTGACCAGAAATCCTCAGTCTAACGTGTGTTTCTTAACAGGGGAAAGTCTTTCATTATATATAAATCTAACGTGTGTTTCTTAACAGGCGAAAGTCTTTCATTATGGATCCATCAGTTTGATTGTGGAGCCATGCAGATCCGCCCATCTTGAAGCAATGCAAGTTGCCAAGGACGCTGGGGCTCTGCTCTCCTATGATCCAAACCTCAGACTACCATTGTGGCCATCACCTGAGGAGGCTCGTGAGCAGATCAAGAGCATTTGGGACAAGGCAGATATCATTAAAGTGAGTGATGTTGAGCTGGAGTTCCTCACAGGGAGTGACAAGATTGATGATGAAAATGCAATGACACTGTGGCACCCCAACTTGACACTTCTCCTTGTTACTTTGGGTGAGCACGGTTGTAGATACTACACCAAGGTCAGTGGATGTGAAATTCCTACTTGTCACTTCTCTTTGCGAGACTATTGACTTTTTGTTGTAGTCCTTTGAGGCAGCTACAACTAACTATGTTATTATGCACCTCATACTTTATGTGGGAGGTTGGTCCGGTGTAGAGAGTGAGAGTAAAAGGACGGTCTAGGAATTGAAACAATAGATCAAGCACATTTTTTAACAAATTATCCTATTAGAAATTGTTCAACACTATTGGGTTATTGTCTTTCAGTCATATTTTGTAATAGCAGCATTGGAACATGCAACAGGAAGCATATGGAGTTTTTCTTTCTGTGCTATAAATGTGCAGACAACTTTATTTTAGCAGTTGCTGTTGGCAATCTTGCTCGGTGTTGCAGGAAAATTTTGTTTCTAACCCATGTATTTGAAGTGAAAGTTATATGTAAAGTAATGTCCTTATATGATACAACGCCCTACTTGGATGTCCTATTCTGTTTTGTTGGGGTGCGTGGATAGGTTGGTATGATCATTCTTGGATTTGTTCAGAGTTGGCTTGAATTTATTATATCTCATGCAGCTAACTGTGGATTGAAGCCCTGCCCTCACCGTCTGTTGTGTGATTGTGGTTATGTATCTGTCTTTCTCCTCTCCACTCCGATATATTATTCTGCTGAACTTCATATATTAAAGAATAACAAGTTGCTGAACGATGAATTGTTGTGGGAGCTATGAAGTCTTATTTAAATTTTCCTTGGGAAAATTAAAAATCACCGGACCACTAAAGTTTCCTTATGTTTCTGCCGAAATTCAGCATTTTCATGGACAAGTGGAAGCATTCCATGTTAACACGGTTGACACAACCGGGGCTGGTGATTCCTTTGTCGGGGCACTCCTCTGCAACATTGTTGACGACCACTCCATTCTCGAAGTATGTATCGGACTACATTTCCGGAACAATGCTCGCTTACTATTCTGAAAAACTCCTTTATAAGCATTGGGATTTGTTGGATAACGTGCATATTGTCGATTTGCAGGATGAAGGAAAACTGAGGAAAGTCCTGAAGTTTGCGAACGCGTGCGGAGCCATCACCACCACCAAGAAGGGAGCGATCCCCGCCCTCCCAACCGAGGCCGATGTCCTCAGCTTGATCGATGGCGCGAAATAACAAGCTCCAATTCTTCCATTCTCTGATTTTCCCTTAGGACTAGTCGTTGCTTGCTTCCATTTTCAATTGAAGAGAGTCTGGTTAGCATTCCTGCTGCGTTTGGTCTCACAGACTCCTTTGCTTTCTTAAGATATATAAATAATCCTAATAAAATTTTTGGGCTTGTGGGGGCACTAAGCAGGCCCTCGTCTCGTCTAACTTTTACCTTTTTTCCTCCTAAAGTGGTGCATAGCCATCATTGATGTCGCTGGTCTAATCCTCTTTCACTTTTTACTTTTCATTCAATTCAAATGAGGTTGGCTGCTGGTAGTCTTGTTGAAATGCACTACCTAATCCGGCGTCTGCGAGAGATCTCCTTTAAAATATAAAAACGTGGTTTTTATTATCGTCAGGTGGTTGGCAGGAGGCTACTAGGGGAGCGAGTAGGGTGCGGGTGCTGGTGCTGGTGCTGGTTTTGGTTTTGGTTTTGGTTTTGGTTTTGGTTTTGGCTTGAAAACGTACGAAAGCATTAATAGTCACTCACCTGCATCGCGAAACGTGCCCACCAACCCATCTTCGACCCCACGCCCTGTCATCTCCGCGCGTTGCCCTTGTTCTTATCTATTCAATTTGAATTCAGTCTCTTTTGTTTTACATCTGATTCGAGAGCACAATTGATAAAAATATATATATATCGAAACTCAGCGTTAGATGACATGCATTTAAATGGAAGGATATGAATCGAGGCCTTATCAAAATAAAGTTGCATGCGTACGATCGGCTGCCGTGTATCATTTTCAAGCGCCCACCGGAGCGCTTCTGCTTCTAGTCCTCACTATTGGCTCTTGAGCCATTCTATTGTGCGGGTTAGATGTGTAATCTTTCTTGGAAGCGGATGTTTATATGGTTTAATATTAGGGGTATGACTTATTGGTTCCCATTCCGCTTAAATGTTAAAAGCATGCGACGTGATGTAAGGTACACGCATACTACGACTTAAGCATATTTTGTGATTTTTGTGTAATCAATTCACAAAATATTTCCATCAACCATTAACCTACTTATGATAAATCGCTAAGTTCGACTGGAATTTGAGACGTGGAGAGATAATGTGAACTAAGAAAATACTTGATGCATGCCAAGGAAGTTATGATATTTATCCTTAGGAATAATATATGTGAAAAAATAAGGATATGCTAGGAAATTGAAAGAAAATTTCATTTCCTTTAGATATATGAGGGCTTAACTTGTTGCACGAGAAGCATAAATAGTATTTCTTTTTCCAGGTATGCTTGGACTCTTGTAATTATAGGACCTCTCTCAAACGCATAACAATTAATTTGTTAATATAATTTGCAAATGTCCGAAATGATAAATACTAATTATTAATTCTGTGTATTCTATACAGTTGTATACCAAACCACATTTCAATTTTTTTTTTTTAAAAAAGAAAGTGTTTTAGGGTCAATTTGTTAACTTATCCAATAATGATTGATTCTATTATTTTGTTCCTGAAACAAAAAATAATAATAATAACAGAAATTCGTTTGGTAAATTTTCGATTCACAAGAACAAATTTGTCCCCTAGAATAGATATGAAACAAAATCAAGAAGTAAAAAATTGTTTATTTATTTTTGAAAAAATTTCCATAATCAAGCCCAACCTATTTTTCTTTTTTTCTCTTTCTTTTCTTCTTTTCTCCTTCTCTCTTCTTCTCTCTTCTTCTTCTTCTAGCTGATCACTAGTCACCACCAACCGCCGCTGCCGCCATTGGTGGTGGCCGGCAACCGGCCATAAAGAAGAAGGAAAAAGAAGGGAAAAAAAAAAAAGAAAAAAAAAAAAATATATATATATATAAAGAAAAATATAATAAAAATATTAAAAAATGAAAAGAAACAGAAAAATTTAAAGAATTCTACCTAACACATTTTTATTTTGGAAATAAAATTTTTAGGTAATTACTAAACGCCTCCAAATGTTCAAAAATTGGTCATTTAGTAGCCATTTTGTTATGGGGAACAAAATGGCTACTAAATAAATACACCCTTAAAGGAACATTAGTGTGTTTGAATTACTATCTATTTTTCATCCTTGTGAATTTCAATAAAAATATATAATCCGTAATAATTTGTTTTAGCTTTTACCGAATCATGGTATCAAACCACAACGAGAATAAAAAATAAAAAAAAAGCCCCGTGATGCACGAGATTGGAACCGGTCATTATTAAAGAGCGACATGTTACAATAAAAAGTTGGCAAAGCCCTTTATTTAGTTCTGTAGAGCATACTTGCCTCCTTCCTTCATTTCTGGAGGTCCGCCCCCGGATCTCCGTGGCAGCATTTTATGTCCCGTGCGCAACAAATCAGGGACGTCGTGGTGCCGGGGATTGCTAATGCCAAGAATGCTAAGAAGGCGACCACGGCGAGCTTCAATACGGACCTCATTGAAAACGTTGTAGGGTCCATTATTATGGAAAGGAAGGGGGATTTTTATTTTATTTTATTTTATGGTTTTTTTTTTTGTTAGGGGCTTTGCTTGTTGAAGATGTATAGGGCTCTGGAAATCCCCTATCTTTTTTTAGGTAAAAGGAAGAGGTGGAAACGATTAGATGCATCTATAATTGCATTGAACATTGCGTTATATTTGGGAGTTTTGAATTACTTCTTTGATGCGGGAGCATCCAGCGTAGCTCCATCGACTAACTCGGAACCATCGATGCTTATCCAAGCCAGGAAAGAAACTGGGCATTATGTGCTTCGATGGATCATTTTAAATGAATAATGTCAATTGCTTATCGGTACTTTGTGGTATATCGATAATTAACAATGGGAGGCTATCTTAAATGTCTTGAATGACTAGTTGATGAAGTTTGAAGGATTATTTTCTGCTCAAGGGAAGAGCTCGAATTTGAAGGTTCAATAATGCGGTTCAAGAATGCGGAAGGCCGAAGATTAAAGGCATTTAATTCCCGTGTTAATAAAGGCTTTTATTAAGTTAATATGTGTCTTTATTGTTATGCAGTCCAAGAGTCGTAGGTTTCAGTTCCTAGGCTATTAAGGTCTGTTTTTAATATGTATTAATGCTAAAATCCTCCTATAAACAGGGAAAAAGTATCCAATGTAGGGGAGATACGAATTTCATGAATGAAAATGGTGAGATTTCCTCTGCTTGAGTGAACTCCTTTGGAGAGTGGATAACTCCTTTCGGTTTCTTTATCCTTGGAGCGTAGATCACTCCATGGTGGTGAGCCAAGAAGCCCTTTATCATTGGCTGGTGGAATCTTTAGGCCTTGGTGATGAGCTTCTCCTATCCTGAAGTCCTTTATCCTTGGCTGGTGGAAACTTTAGGTCTTGGTGGTGAACTTCGTAGATCTCGATCCTTATCCTCGGTTGGTGGCGTGACCTTTATACCTTGGAAAGAGATCGTTCTATTTTTTTCTTATTCCTTTTCATTTCTTCCCCATATATACTTAACCACAAAAATCCCCTCATAAAAAATTTACGTTCTGGAATCACTCACACCATCACGCATCATTCTTTTGCAAAAAAGTACGTTATTTATAGGGTAGCCCTATTTCCACCCCCATTTAAATTAAAGTGGTGACCGTTTTCTACTTCTATATGGCTTTTAGTTGCCACAATTAACAATTTCACATTTTTTTCCAATTATTGTGGGCTTCATGCTCGCATTTTTAATGTTGGATTAAGTTTTGTAGAAATTACTTTTGTTGAATTTTTTTGTTTAAGAAACTTAATCTGTTCTACTTGGCGAATAAAAATTTGACGCCCATGAGTTTTTAATGTGATCACTTGTTTATAAACTTACACTTTTATTGTGCTTATCACCATTACCTTCTCTTATTAATCATCATCTGTATACATAAACATACAATGGGATCATAGGATAAAATAAAAAAAGACCCTCTTTAAAGATTTTTTAAAATATAATCACAGGTACTTTTTCCAATGAGAAATTTTAAAAGGCATAAAATAGTAATTTTTTAAAATCATCATTTTGATTGATAAAAACTTATATCATCCATGAAATGTTTATATAAAAATATCAAGATTTCTCATTGTACATAACTTTTTCATATCAATGTTTTCAATTTATTATTGGATACTTGTAAAATGTCTTTACATGCTCTATGTAAAGATATTTCACAAACGATAAGGAAATTAAAAGAGTTATTTGATTTCTTAAATTAAGAGACTTGATATATATATTATTTGATTTATTAAATTAAGAGGCTTGATATATATATATATTCTTGAAAATTTCTCTTTGGGTCCCCCCCCGCATGACGTTTGACCGTCCCACGGTTAAAGGAAAGCCATAAAAGTTTACATGGAATACCCACAATAAACAAAAATAAAATATGTGAAATATTTTAATTATGGCAATTGGACCTTAAATAAATAAAAGGCAGGCCGTTGCTTTAAACTGCAATTAAATGATTAAGGGAAAATTTTCTTTTTAGTGAAAATATGGGTGGATTAAGTATTAATACGGGTGAAAATAGCACCACCCTATTAATAACTTCCAAAACATAGGTATGATGGTAAAGAAGATTGAAGCATTTTCCCTTTGTTGAAACATTTTACGGAATGGACCAAATTTTAAGAGACAATACATGCAAGAAAAGGAAACGAAATCGCTACATGTAATTAGTGCCACATTAGATTTGATTGCAATAAGCTAGTTCAAATCTAATAATCTAAGATTAAGACATGATACTGGATGTTAAGCGGGCGGACTTGTGGAGTATTGCCATGGGCTACATAGGACAAGAGGTGTCCAACCAACATTTGGAGGAAATCTTCCATGTAACATCTTTAGGACGATGTTCGTTATGGCATTGAATCTCTCGTATAATTCACGAAAATATCCTTTACAACCTTTTTTACAGTCTTATCATACAGGCGTTATTTAAAACTATTAAATTGCATAACCCCCAATTTTCAGTAGCTTGCAAAATGAGATATATAATTTAAAGATTATAAGATCGATAGGATCGCCATTTTAAAGTATCCTTTATAAATGGCATGTTATATTGAAAAAATAGCCATTTTAGGATACTAGAATAAATAAATAAATAAATCCATTAGGTAGTCTAGTCCATCACAATGATCACATGATTTTGCGGAATTGTGCATATAATGCGGGCAATAGTTTGTTACAAATCCTAGAGCGGAATAACTTGCGGCTTTGGAACATTACCAAGGAAAAAATACACTTGACTAATAGGGGCCGGCCGGCCGGCCGATAGGGAAGATTTTAATTCGTTGGCATAACCTTACTAAAAATGGTGGAAAATTATCAAAAAAATCATAAACTTATTGTACCTTTACCAATTTAATCATCAATCCTTTAATTATGCCAATTAAGTCAATCCAACTAATTTTTGGCCGAAAAGCTAGCAATCCTCCATGTTACGGCCTACCATTGCCGGCCAGAGTTGTTAAAAAAAAGAAAATAAAAGAAAAGAAAATTAAAATGAAAAAAATTAAAGTATTATAAAAAATTATTCATGTTAGTGCCGACCATGCCTCCTGCCGGCATTTTCAAAATTGGTCCAATAGACTCAATTTACAAAACATGAAAATATTTATGATTCAATTGATATAATTAAAAAGATTAAGACTAAATTGACAAAAGTGTAATATGTTTAAGATTGTTTGGACAATATTCTCCATATGCAGCCCTCGAGTTGGTAAGGAGTCAGTTTAGTGCCTTCCATCTTATCATTTTTATTTCTTTCGTTACCCCATATGGACAGGACAAACGAAATGACTTGATTTCACCAATTTGACAAGGCTTGATTGTGCTTCCACAACAAATTTTGAGAATCCCAAGACACTTATCCCATTGTAAAAATTACTAAAAAGGAGATTTTGTCATAATATATTTATATGGATTAAAATTATTTCCATATCGGTCACGATTAGGACTTGCTTTTGTTGATGATGCTCGTTGTGGCGACGAATCTTCCATGCATACATAAACATTTCCATTACAACCTTTCTTTTCTGTCTTATTAAACAGATGCTATTTAAAACCATGAAAATTTTAAAAAATCGCCATTTTTTCAGGAGCCTACATAATAAGTTATGTGCTTTAGAACGATAAGATTGACAAAATCGCATTTTTAAAGTAACCCTCTATAAATGGTACATTATCTTGACACAATAGACATCTTATGGGTATGATTTATTGGTTCTCATTCCGCATAAAGGTTAAAAGCATGCGACGTGATGTAAGGTATATATGTACTATGACTTAAGCATATGCTCATTTTGTGATTTTTGTGTAATCGATTGGCAAGATATTTCTATCAACCATTAACCTACTTATGATAAATCACTAAGTTCGATTAGGAATTTGAGAGGTGCTGAGATAACGTGAGGCAAGAAAATACTTGATGTATGCCAAGGAACTCGGTGGGTTCTGGGTAGCTTAGTTTAGAAAGGATAATTCGAGTTACTACTTTGTATTTATAGTTATGATATTATCCGTAGGAACAATATATGTGAAAAAATAATTGTTTGAGGATATTCTAAGAAATTGAAATAAAACTGCATTTTCTTTAGAAACATGAGGGCTTAACTTGTTGCGCGAACAGGAATAGCATTTCCTTTTTCAGATATGCTCGAGCTCTTGTAATTATTGGACCTCTTTCAAACTCATACCAATTAATTTTTTAGTATAATTTGTAAATGTTCGAAATGATAAATACGAGATTATTAATTCGAGTATTTTATTCAGTTTTATACCAAATCACAGGTCAAATTATAAAAAAAAAAAAAACTGTACTAGGGTAGGGTAGGGCCTATATGTTAACAAATTACCCAATAGTGATTGATTCTATTATTTTGTTTTTGGAAACAAAAAAAGAATAAAAATATGTTTGATAAATTTTTGTTCCCGAAAACAAATTTATCCCTGAAAATAGATTTTGAACAGAATCAAAAAATAAAAAATTACTTTTTTGTTCTCGGAACAATTCCAAAATCAAACCCAACCTATTTCTCTTATTTCTCTTTTCTTTTCTTCTTTTCTCCTTCTCTCTTCTTCTTCCTCTCTGTCGGTCATCAGCCACTGCCACAGCCGCTGTAGTGCTATTGACGATGACCAGCGACCGGCCACAAAGAAGGAGGAAGAATAAGAGAAAAGGAAAAGGAAAAAAAGAAAAATTAAAAGAGAAAAATAAAAATTTACTCAGTTACCAAACACTTTAAAATGCTCGGAAATTATTTTCGGGAGCAAAATAGTTACAAGGCACACTCTTAAAAGAACACTAGTGTGTTTAGAATTAGTATATATTTTTCATCCCTTTGAATTTCAATAAAAGTATATAATCCGTAACCGATTTGTTTTAGCTTTTACCAAAATCAAACCAAAATGAGAATAATCGAAATACCGCGCGATGCACGAGATTGGAACCCATAATTATTAAAGAGACATGACTAGATCGTCATGCTCAAAGGGATTACAATTAAAAAGTCGGCAAAGCCCCATCACATTATTTAGTTTTGTGGAGCATAGGCATACTTACCTCCTTCCTTCAGTTCCGGACCTCCGTGGCAGCAGTCTCTGTCCCGGGCACAACAGATTGGGAACGCTGTGGCGCCGGGGATTGCCGATGCCAAGAGCGCTAACAAGGCGACCGCGGCGAGCTTCAACACGGACCTCTTTGAAAAAGTTGCGGCGTCCATTATTATGGAAAGGAAGGGTGATTTTTACTTTATTTTATTTTATTTTATTTTTAGGCTTTTTTTTTTTTTTTTTTTTTTTTTAGGGGCTTTGCTTGTTGAAGATGTATAGGACCTTGGAGATTCCCCATCTTTATGTAGGTAAAAGGAAGAGGTGGAAGACGATTAGATGCATTTATGATTGCATTGAAGATTGCGTTATATTGGGGAGTTTTGAATTACTTCCTTTGCCAAAAAATGCGTTAGTTCTAGGGTAGCACTATTTTCACCCTTATATGATCAAAATGCTGGCCATTTTCTACTTCTATATAGATTTTCGTTGCCATAATTAATAATTTCACTTTTTTTTTGCATTTATTGTGGGCATCATGCTCGCTTTTTTAATCTTGGATTTAACTTTTGTAGAAATTACTTTTATTGAATTTTTTTTTCAAGAGACCTAATTCTGTTCTACTTGGCAAATAAATTTATGGATCAATTGTCGAGTAAAATGTAGAAAAATTTTGACACAGACAATTTTTTACTGTAATAAATTATTTATAAACTTGCACTTTTATTGTGCATATCGACATTACCTTTTCTTATTAATCGTCATTTGTATACATAAACATATAATGGGATCATAGGATGAAATTAAAAAAAAAAAAAAAGACCCTCTTTAAAGATTTTTCAAAATATAATCGCAGGTACTTTTTCCAAGGGGATATTTTAAAAGGAAAAATTTAATTAAATCAATTACATAAAATAATAATTTTTTAAATCATCATTTTAAATTGATAAAAACTTACATTATTCATGAAATTTTTATAAGAAAAATATCAAGATTTCTCATTATACATAACTTTTTCACGTCAATGTTTTTAGTGTATTACTAGATACTCGTAAAATGTCTTTACATGCTCTATGTCAAGATATTTCACAAATGATAAGGAAATTAAAAAAGTTATTTGATGTGTTAAATTAAGAGACTTGATATATATATATTTTTTTTTGACAAAACTCATAAATGCGGAAGTAAATTCTAAAAATAGAAAAGGAAACATAGTGCATTTAATATACATGAGAGACCCACAATAAATAAAAATAAAATATATGCAATGTTTTAATTATGGCAACCGGATCTTAAATAAATAAAAAGTGAGGCCACCATTTGAAATTGCAATTGAATGATTAACGGCAGTTTGTCTTTTTAGTGAAAATATGGGTGGATTGAGTATTAATGTGGGGTTGGAAATAGCACCACCCTATTTATAATTTCTAAAACATATGCATGATGATAAAGAAGATCGAAGCATTTTCCCTATGTTGAAAGATTTTACGGAATAAATCAAATTTCAAGAGATAATACATGCAAGAAGAGGAAACAAAATCGATGCATGTAATTAGTGCCGCATTAGATTTGATTGTAATAAGCTAGCTTAAATCTAATAATCTAAGATTAAGATGTGAAGATGTTAAGCGGGTGGACTTGTGGGGTATTGCCAGGGCTATGTGGGATAAGAGGCGTCCAACCGGGCACTGGGAGGAAATCTTCCATGTAACATCTTTACGAAAATGTTCATTATGGCATTGAATCTCCCATATTATTCACGAAAATATCCTTTACAACCTTTTTTACAATCTTATTAAACAGTTGTTATTCAAAACTATTAAATTTACAGAATTGCCAATTTGCAGTAGCCTGCAAAATGAGATATATAATTTAAAGATTATAAGATTGATAAAATCGCCATTTTAAAGCATCCTTTATAAATGGCATGCTATATTGACAAAATAGCCATTTTAGGATACTAGAAAAAAAAAAAAAAAAAAAAAAATCCCTTAGGTAATCTGGTCCATCACAATGATCACATCATTTTGCGAAAATTATGCATTAATGCGGGCAATTGTTTGTTACGAATCCTAGAGCAGAATAACTTGCGGCTTTGAAAAATTACCAAAGATGTGGAAAAATTACACTTGACTAATAGAGAAGAATTTAATTCGTTGGTATAACCTTACTAAAAATGGCGAAAAATTATCCAAAAAGTCTTAAATTTATTGTACTTTTACTAATTTAGTCACATACATTTCAATTGTGTTAATTGAGTCCATCCGACCAATTTTGGACTAGAAAGCTTACTATCCTACATGGTATGGCTCACCATCGTCAACTAGAGTTGTAGGAAAAAATATAATCACAGGTACTTTTTCCAATGAGAAATTTTAAAAGGAAAAATTCAATTAAATCAATTACATAAAATAATAATTTTTAAATCATCATTTTGAATTGATAAAAACTTATATCATTCAGGAAATTTTTAAAAAAAATTATCAAGATTTCTCATTATACATCACTTTTTCATGTCAGTGTTTTTGGTGTATTACTAGATACTCGTAAAATGTCTTTACATGCTCTACGTAAAGATATTTCACAAATGATAAGGAAATTAAAAAAGTTATTTGATGTGTTAAATTAAGAGACTTGATTTATACATACATACATATATATATATATATATATATATATATATATCTTTTTTGGACAAAACTCATATATGCGGACGTAAATTCTAAAAATAGAAAAGGAAACATAGTGCATTTAATATCCAAGAGATACCCACAATAAATAAAAATAAAATATATGAAATGTTTTAATTATGGCAACCGGATCTTAAATAAATACAAAGTGGGGCCACCATTTTAGATGGCAATTGAATGATTAAGGGCAATTTGTCTTTTTAGTGAAAATATGGGTGGATTAAGTATTAATATGGGGTTGGAAAGAGCACCACCCTATTTATAATTTCTAACACATATTTATGAAGATAAAGAAGATCGAAGCATTTTCCCTTTGTTGAAACATTTTACGGAATAAACGAAATTTCAAGAGATAATACATGCAAGAAGAGGAAACAAAATCGATACATGTAATTAGTGCCACATTAGATTTGATTGCAATAAGCTAGTTTAAATCTAATAATCTAATATTAAGATGTGACACTAGATGTTAAGCAAGTAGACTTGTAGCGTGTTGCCATGGGCTACGTGGGACAACAGGCGTCTAACCAACATTCGGAGGAAATCTTCCATGTAACATCTTTACGACGATGCTCGTTATGGTGTTGAATCTCCCGTATTATTCACGAAAATATCCTTTACAGCCATTTTTACAATCTTGTTAAACAGGCGTTATTTTAAACAATTAAATTTATAGAATCGTCAATTTGCCGTAGCCTGCAAAATGAGATATATAATTAAAAGATTATAAGATTGATAGAATCGCCATTTTAAAGCATTCTTTTTTAAATGGCATGTTATATTGACAAAATAGCCATTTTAGGATACTATAATTTAAAAAACAAAAATCCATTAGGTAATCTGGCCCGTCACAATGATCACATTATTTTGCGAAAATTATGCATTAATGCAGGCAATAATTCGTTACAAATCCTAGAGCGGAAAAACTTGCGCTTTGAAAAATTACCAAAGATGTGGAAAAATTACACTTGACAAATAGAGAAGAATTTAATTCGTTGGTATAACCTTACTAAAAATGATGAAAAGTCATCCAAAAAATTTTAAACTTATTGTACTTTTGTCAATTTAGTCATAAATATTTCAATTATGCCAATTGAGTCCATTTGACCAATTTTTGGCTGGAAAACCAGTTATCCTACATGGTGTGGCCTACCATTGCCGGCCAAAGTTGTAAAAAAAATCAAAGAGAACAAAAGAAAATTAAAAAAATGAATAAATAAATAAATTGAAAAAATATTATAAAATTATTAAAAATTATTCATGTTAACACCGGTTGTGCCTCGTGCCAGCATTCCAAAATTGATCCAATAGATCTAATTGATATAATTAAAATGTTTATGATTGAATTGATAATAGTATAATAAGTTTGAGATTTTTTTGACAATATTCTCCATGGGTCGCCCTCGAACTGATTGGTGTCAAACTTTTTCGGTCCTTATTGGTTTAGCACCTTCGATCTTATCATTTATTTCTTTCGTGACCTCTTATGGATAGGATAATAGAAGGACACCATTGCAGTAATTTGATAAGACATGATTGTACTTCCACAATAAATTTTGGGAATCCCCATGCACTCATCTCATTGTAAAAATTACCAAAAAGGAGATTTTGTCATTATATACTTATATGGATTAAAATTATTTCCATATCAGTCACGATTAGGACTTGCTTTTCATGATGATGCTCGATGTGGCTGTGAATCTTCCATGCCATACATGAAAATTTCCATCACACCCTTTTTTTGGAAAAATTTTAAATAAGAATTCCAAAGTATTCTTGTTTTCTCAAATAAAAATTTTGAGTTGACCTTATTTTAAATAAAAGTCTGAAGTGACTATATTAATCTCAAAGAATAGATAAAATAAAAAAAAATGCCTTATATTGACAAATCAAGATAATTTGCATTGAGTTAAATTATTTTATTATCATAATTGGGTGATACCAGAGACATTTATGAGTAGTAGGAATAATAAACATCTACAAGACGTGCTCTCGTAGAAACACGGATGAATGTCAAAACAAAGATTTCAAGATAAAAGTTAAGTTTTTAACAAAGTAATTGACTTCACATTTTACGTTTTTATTAATTAAAAATTGTAGTGTTTTTATTGCTGGCGACACGAGTGAACCTTGTCCCGTGTGAAGAATTTAAAAAAGTCGTGTAATTATTTTACTTGAAGGAGAGATTGAATAGGAAAAAAAATGCTTTTGGCATTTTGCTTTGCTCGAAAATGAAGGCTTTTGCTATAAGGTTAATACCCTAAAAAACTCAAAATTGGTACACGTGTTACAAATTTACCCAAAATTATTTTTGTAACAATGAAAAATCTCAAATTGGTACACTTATGATAAATTTACCCCAACTGATAATAAAAAACCCAAAAATGGTATACTTGTGATAAATTTATCACAAACTAATTTATTCGACCCCAAAAACTCCAAACTAATACATTTGCGACAAATATACCATTAATTAAATTGGATTAATACCACAAAAAATTACAAAAATTATATAACTATGACAAATAAATGGTAAAATCTCAAACTGATATACCCGTCAACTGTCATATGTCATCAAATTAATAATTTGACAGTAAAATTTAACAGAAATTAACAGAGGGTAAATTTATCACAAGCGTACCAATTTGGGGTTTGACAAAAACTAGTTTGTAATAAATTTATCACTGTATCAGTTTGGGATTTTTCAAGATATTAACCTTTGTTATAAAAGTGAAGGCTTCTTTGGCAATAGTGCAACGTCTGTTGATTAGTGCTACCCATCCATCAATGCCAGTTTTGCCATCATTTAGTGTGTCAATTGGGTAGGATGCAACTCTAGTGGAATCCATCTCCATTAATTTGCAAGATCTCTCCATGTTCTCTCCACAAACCCCAACTCAACTTTCACTAATATAATGATTTAATTAAATAAAAATTAATATTACAAAAAACTCAAAAACTCTGATAAATTTATTCTAAATTAATTTTTTGATAATAAAAAATTTCAAATTAGTACGCATGTGACAAATTTACTCAAATATATTTTTTTGACCGTAAAAAATCCAAAACTGGTATATTAGTCACCCTCCATTAAATTGGATTAATATTGTGAAACCCCAAATTGGTAGAGCCATCAATTGCCTTGTGTCATTTGACTCAGTAATTTAACGGTAAAATTTAACAGAAATCAATAGAGAGTAAATTTGTCATAGGTGTACCGATCTGAAATTTTTTGTGATCAAAAAATTAATTTTGGATAAATTTGTCGCAATGTATCAATTTATGATTTTTTGTAGTACTAATATACAAGTCTTAAGTTTTTCATGATATTAATCCATTAAACAATACTATTGACTAGAAGTATAGTCCTTGCTCTTTCCTGACCGATAACTTCATGAAAGATCTCACAGAATTTTTCTTTTTTTAAAACGTAAAAAATAAAAGAAATAATTGTTTGCTCAACTTTTTTTTTTTTTGTCTAAGTTTGCTCAACTTAAAAACACACGATTCCATGATGCATCAAGTTTTTATCTACAAAATAGATGACTAAAGTTATATCACTTAGAAAAATTCTTCATGTAGTACCAAAAGGATTAATAAAACCAGTTCAATTTTTTACGTCGATTTAGGGTGCGAATAATAACCATTCTGATCAGAAAATGATTTCTGGAAGAGAAATAGATTTTTTATTTCTATTCTTGGATAAGTTTCTAAGCAAAAATACTCATTATATAACGACACAAAATTTTTCCCTCGGTGACGGCAACCAATGGCAACAACGATTGGCGACCAACGGCGGCAACCAACGGACAGCGAATGGTGGTTGGTGGCAACGGATGGGTGACCGGCTAGTAGTGAAGACGAACGATGAAAATAGTTTTTACTTTAATTTCTATTCCAAAAATAGAACAATAAAAAGTTTTTACTTCTGATTTCTATTCCAAATCTATTTTTTGAATAAAAATCTATTCCAAGCTTGAAACTTCTTTTCCATCTATCCAGGCTTTCAACATAGTATTGGTCTTGTCTCAAAGAAAGCATTGAAAGAGCATTCAAGTACTGGATCCACTAAGTGATCGTCGCTAAATGCACGGATGCCTTTAATAATGGCTTTTGCTTAAGCCGCGTGGAAAACTTTACTTCTTTTTTTTTTCTGGTGCAATATTGAAAGCGGTATTCCATTCGAGGAGCCTAGCCTTCTTTGCTATTAATTTCAATATCTGCTGCTTTTGTGCCAACCCTCTTAGAAGGAAGAACTCTAGGGAAGTGGGAATATTTCCTACCCTTCCGGGTAGTTCTTCCTTATAAAAAAATGAAATATTTTTAAATAGTTGGGCGCTGGTTTCTTTCACGAAAGGTCCAGGTGTTCAAATTTTTAGAAAGGAACCCACAACTTACCCGGGGCAAAGGTGATGATGACTCTAATGAATGCACGGAAGTTCCTTTTCAAAAAAAAAAAAAAAATATATATATATATATATATATATATATATATTTAAAATTTCTCTTTTTAAAAAAATTTGGAATAGAAAAATAATTTTAAAATAAAAATAGGATGATTATCATTTTTTTTTTAATGTTGGAAAGAACCGCATTTTGCGAGGCAGACAGCCACTACGTAAACCCCTTAGGTGATCTTAGTCCAGGGACCCACCACAGGTGACGCCACGCGTAAATCATCTAATGGCCTATCAGCCTCCCTGCAATTTGCATTGCAAGAGTTTCGATGTCCTGACCTTTGAGAGGCAAAGCCACCACGGCCGGTGGAGGGGATGGTTATCATTCATAGTCTTTAATGACTCTTTATTTTTCACCCATTTTGTAACGCGGGTTATTGAAATGAGGATTTTCAGAAGGAACGTAATGAGACGTTTGAATGGTCTCACGCCATGGGGAAGGAGGAAATCCATAATGAGATGTGACCTGTCGCAACTACTGCACTGACGGAAGAAGAAATATGAACTTATGAGCAAGACCTGTCTTTTTAATTAGAAAATTAGATTTTGCTTTCTTCCAATTTTTAATGCTACCCCAAATCAAAGATTAGTTTAGCGATGAAAAATAGATTATTCTCACTCACCACTTTTATGAACGGAGACTTGTCACAAATTTTTATTTTTTCATTCTCCATCGCCTCGCTCTTTTCGCCTTTTCTGCTCTATATTTAAACATGAATTATTCTGCACAAGCATTTTTCTGTTTTACATTTCTAAGCAGCATTTTTTTGAAATTCTTTTCAGACCTTACTGAAACTCATCAATTCGGTCGTGTTTGTAGTGACACTTCTCATCAATCAACCGTACGTCCCTAAAGCTTTAATGGAAACTGTACAATTGTTAATAAAAGAGAACGAAAGAAAACGAGAGCGAAAGAGAGAACATGACAAGAGGAGACCTTGCTGAATGATGATTTGATGTTCCTCTTCCCGGATAGAAAGGGAACCTTAATTCAGTACATGTGGAAAACGATAGGGCATCCCGCACCGTTTGTACACATGCCTAACCTCAGTTTAGTACATGCGAAAGCTATAAATTCTTGACCAAATATAAAAAAGAGGAGAGTTCAATTTTCTCTAGTCAATGCACTGTTTATAAACCTCAAGCCGGCGACGCTCGCCCAAGCCAAGGCAAGGGCAGGCAACCCTCTCCAAGATCTAGGAGAGGGCTCCAGATTCCCGCCTTCTCCCGTCTTTGGCTGGCCCTTGCCTCTGGTTAGCAAGGGTTGTCAGCCCTTGCCCAAACATCGGCGACCTAGCGGCCATAGGCAAGAGGGAGCGTGCGTCTTTCTAGTGTATGTTCATCTATTTTTTTTAAATTTTTAAATTTTTTTTTGTTTTTGGAAGGAAAAAAAATAAAAATTAAAAAAACAAAATTGCCCTTCACTAAACAGTGAGTTTAGGCTATGCTTTAAAATTGATATGGTCATTTCGGGTTCTTATTTGAAATAAGGTTTAATTCGAGCTCTTATTTGAATTTTTTTTTCCCTCCTTATTATATAGGTGCTATTTAAAACTATGAAAATTTCCAAAATCGCCAATTTTTTTAGGAGCCTACATAATAAGGTATGTGATTTAAAATGGTAAGATTGACAAAATCGCCTTTTTAAAGTAACCCTTTTATAAATGGTATATTATCTTGACAAAATAGGCATTTTAGCGGATCAATCATGCCTGAAGCATGGATTGAAATTCAAGCGGTATGCCCTGTACTTCAGTTTTGTGGACAGAATTCACATTAATGTGACTATTTTCCATTATCAAAATTTCATGTATCTCGCCATCTTTTAGATTATAAATCTAATAAATGTTTTTCTTTTAATTGGAAAACACATAAACTTTCATGCAATTCCCACCACACGTAAAAGATCTAAGGGGCAAACAAATTAAAATACTCTAATTCACTCCATTTCAATGTTGCAGATGATAGCAGAAGAGATAAAGTAACCAAAATATGATTGCTGAAGACTAAAAGTAGCTTGCTTGTTTGAAAAATTTGACAAAAACCCAGTTTGCTCTCCTACATTTTGCTCTCCTACATCCAGGCTTGTAGGCAGTAAACTACAGCATCTAGCCATCCTGCATCAACGTATTTTCAAACCTTGATATTTCGGAATAGATACGAAAATTGCTGAAAAATTCAAATTGTTTGGATTCGATGGCTTTGGTCGCTGATATTGAACATCCAACCGACTCTCACATGGGCATCCAGAAAGCTGCACTACAATGACAACCACTAGCCTTAAAAGCCAAGATTCTATTCTATGGATAGAAGGAAAATGGTCTCAATAACAACCTAACAAATAGGAGAAGATCGCCGCTATTCAAATGGGAATGCAAAACCTAAGGGATAGGAGAGCACAAATTGACCAAATTTTTACCGAAGGGGAGTGGATATCTGTGAGACTGTCTTTATGCGGACATCCCCTTCATCAATTTCTCCATGGGCAACACTCCTTCCTCCTCATCTTTTATTGCTGCTGAAACAATTCCAGTCACTAGCGACGTGTCCTGTTCTCGATTTCTGCTCTCTATTTGTTATGTTGTTATTGAGACCATTTTCCCCGATTCTTGAATTTTTTGTGTCCAACTGAGTCGATTCATTTGATGTTGAGCATTTCCCTGTGTTCACTCGGGTCTAGGTCCAGGTTCCTAAGAAGTGGCCAACGTCGTTCTCCTCACTTCTTGCCCAAAACGCTTGAACAAAACCTGTGTAAACCCATCTCTGTGCTGTGCATTTTAGCCGATTGTCATGTGTTCGTGATAATGCCTAAACGGAGTTGCGTCCTCGTCCGAATGTTCGAAGAGATTCTTTTGAATCAAAACGTCTAATTTTTTTATAGAAAAGTCATAACTTTTGATTTTAGTTCATTCAGTCCGCGTTTGTTTACCTGAGATTTGAGTTTACGGCTGTACATTTTTGCTCTCAGTCTTTAGTCATCCTTTGGTGTGACTCGGTTCCATCTGTGGGATAATGAGTTTGTTTGGGTAAAAAAAATTTGCACCGTGAAGCAAGAATCGGGGAAAGCAAAGAAAAGGAAGAAAGATAAAAGAATGGTAATGAACGGGCCGTGTAGATCATGGTTCAACCCTCCACAGTTGGCGCTCATCCTCACCAGTCACTAGCGACATGTCTTGTTCTCGGTTTCTGCTCTCTAGGACACTAAAGAAGTAGTACAAGGTGTGCTGAACCTTGTTGATCTCGCCGCGAGTGAGCGGTACTTAATTGGCAAGATGACTGAAAAAAGAGGGAAAGAGACAAAGGTATAGTTGTGGAGTAGTAACTTTAATCACAGTGCTTGTCTATTTTGCCTATATTCTTGGGCGGCTAATTCTTTGCTTTTCAATGTTAATCAGATGATCAGTCTAACTTGGCTTGGCAACGTGATACGTGGGATGGCGTCACGTGTGAGGCCAACGGTGAGGATGAGCGCCAACGGTGGACTCTCAACCGAGAACTAGTATGGGTTGAACCATGATCTACACTGCCCCGTTCATTACCATTCCTTATCTTTCTTTGTTTTCTTTGCTTTCCCCGATTCTTGCTTCATGGCTGTCGGTATATCCAAACCGTACTGAGATTCATCAATCTCTTCGAGAGAAAGAAAGCTTGCAAATTTTTTTACCCAAACAAGTCCATTATCCTGCAGAAGTCACGCTAAAGATGACTAAAGATTGAGAGCAAAAATGTATAGCCGTAAACTCAAATCTCAGGTAAACAAACGCGGACTGAATGAACTAAAATCAAAAGTTATGACCTTTCTAAAAAAAATTAGATATTTTTATTCAAAAGGCTCTCTTCGAACGAGGACGCAATTCCGTTTAGGCATTATCATGAACACATGGCAGTCGGCTGGAATGCCACAGCACAGAGACAGGTTTACACAGATTTGGTTCAAGCGTTTGGGGCAAGAACTGAGGAGAACGACGTTGGCCACTTCTTAGGAACCCGAACCTAGACCCGAGTGAACACAGGAAATGCTCAACATCAAACAGATCGACTCAGTTGGACACAAAAAATTCAAGAATCAGAGAAATCTTGCTCAGCTATTCTATCACCAAAACAGGTAGTGCTAACAGGGTTCGTAGGGATGAGTTTCAGTCATAAAAACCCCTACTCGGCTCGAAGACGGCAGCGCGAAGGCTAGTTAGAGACGAATTGAACTTCAGTCAGCCGGGAACGAACGGTTTGAACTGAAAGGAAACTCACCGGAAATGCCGAGGTTTGGGAACGAGAAGTCTTGTGCTCGAGGGCGTCGGCTAGAGGTCGGCGATTGGCGTCGAGGATGGGCGAGCGATGCTCGACCCAGGCAGCTTCTAGCTCTCTCCCTCTTCACATCTATCTCTCTGAAGAAGAAAAAAACCAGCCAAGGAACCCTCGATAGCTTGCTCCTCACTCGCTTTTAAGCTCCCGTGCGCATGCCTCCTGCCGTGCCAGCTGCTGCTGCCAGCCTGGCCCCGACCACCAACTTCCGGCATCTTCTGGTCTGCTTTTCTGTGCCGTCCTCTCTGTTTCCTCCCTCTCTTCAGCCAATGAGCCAACGTTCAGAGTTAAAGGAGAAGGTAGTCAGAGAGAAACGGAGAGGGTGGGGCTTGGGGAAAAGAAAGAAAAAATGGGCTGCGCCTAAACAAGCAAGAAGAAGAAGAAGGAAAAGAAAGAAGGCCGGGCCTGCGTGCAACCCCCCTCTCCTGCGCCCGGTTTCGCTGCTTATTCTTCATTTTTTTTAATTAATTAATTTTTCATAAATTTTAATATTAGTAATGTAGATGTTTTTAATGTCTACATGCAATGCAATTCTAATGGATATTATTTTTGCTAAGGGTTAAAAATTAATATCTAATTTTCTATACATTTTAAAACCCAAATCAACATGCAAAATTTAAGTATTAACAGTAATGGCGACGACCTAGTAGGTCGTCCTCTGCCTCTTGAGGCTCCCACTTTTCAGAACAGAGGACGGAGAATGATGGAGAAGGTGGAGGTGGAAGAATAGGCGCTCGCTGGGGGATTTTTCAGAGAGTGGGAGAACGGCCGACGGATTGGTTTCGGGCTTCTCTCTCATAGCTCTCTGGTCTTTGTGGCTCTGAGTGAGTTGTTGAGGTAGGCACGAAATTAATACATTCCACCCGTCTTCACGCGGGACATTTAATTGGTTTCGAGCTTTTCCTTTTTTTCTTTTTTTTTTTTTTCCTTTCGTTGGACTGATGGGAGCGCTGGGAAATTTTATAGATCTTTTATTATTCCCTAAAGTTTTATCATTTTTTGAGTTTTAATTTTTTTTTAATTTTTTAGTTATTTATTATTATATTCGGGGAACGGGTTCGGACCATTTTACCCAACCCGTCTCCTGGATCCAACCCGAGTCGGATGAAAACCGATTTTTAAAAATACTTTTATAAATATATTTTTTTGAATTTCCCCAGTTTTCCTTTTTTTTTGGTCCTTTTCCCTATTTTGTCTTTTCTACTACACTTAATCTTCCTCTTCTTCCTCTTGCTCTGTTCTTTCCCGAAGCCTTCCTTCGCTGCAACTTCATCTTCTCTTTTTATTTTTCAAACCCGTACAACCATATACCATACCATCCTCTAGGGACAACGGCGCTTACACTGCCGCCCCTTGCCGGTCGTCCGTTCGGACCGGCGTTGACCACTGCTGGCCACCCGCCCCATCTATTGCAAAAATTAACAAAAACGATCCTATCGAATTCACACTTTTCACAGGCAGCATCCCAAAAAAAAATTAACAAGCAAAAATACGTTAGAATGGAGTGGTATGGGCTAACTAGTATGTCCTTGAAACACTGACTTCGCTGGTGCGAGGGGATTCTCCGACGAAAAGCTTTTTGGCCTTGGGAGACATGTGTCACGGCCCAAGAGAAAGCCAATCCAAGAGGTCCTAGGGGACGGCCGTGACACGTCTGTGGAAAACCTCATGTGCTCGCTCGAATATCTAACGAGCCTTCTCCCTGAAGTTTCTAGAAGTTCCTAGCTTTATTTATGTCGGTAACTAGTAGTTGGCATTTATGTCTAGTAGTTGCTATTTAGTGTCGATAGTTGAGGCGGTGCGATCTTGTCCACCGGTTATATTCTAGATCAATGGTTGTAAGTCGAGACCCTTGACTATAAGAAGGGGTGTCCTCTCTAATTTGGAATCATCTACTACTTCCGCAATACAAAGCTTATTTCTCTTCTCCAGAACTCCTCTTTCTAGAAACTTTCTCCCTCTACGATCCTAGTAAGGCGAGCGAGTGAGCGTTCGATCAAGCAAAGCTTGGCTTAGGTGCTTCGGCAATCCAAACCGATCCAAACCGATCCTAAAGTGACCAAGTTGCCGCGCGGCGACTCGGGCAACTTTGGATCACCCAAGCCAAGCCTTGCTCGATCGAACGCTTACCCGCTCGCTTACCCGGATCGTTGAGAGAGAAAGTTAGAGAGAGGAGCTCTCAAAGGAAATGGAAGCTTTGATATAACTGAAATGGATTGGATGATTACAACTGAAGGAAGACACCCCTTTTATAGTTGAGGGCCTTGGATTACATCCGTTGATCTACTTTTCATCCGACGGGCGAGATCGCACCGCCTCAACTACCGACATAATGTCAACTACCGTCTACCGACATAAATAATGGAACAGAAATCTAGAATGTGACTCAATGACGGTTTCGCCCGCCTTTGGAAGATTCGGGGAGAAGGCTCGGTGGGAATCCGAGTGAGAGCAGGAGGTCCACGGGCGAGTTGGGGTCGACTCCGGGGAACCTCTCGGGTCGTCCATCCTTCGGCCCGTGACATTCTCCCCCACTCAATCGAGCGACGTCCTCGTCGCTCTCAGCTTGACGGGTAGCCTTGCGGGCTTTGGCACAAGCTTTCTTGTTCTTGTTTCGCTTCGCTCGCACACTCATGAACAAAGGGCCGCAACCTTCTATGATAAAGTCGGACTTGGCACGCGGCTCGGTCTTCGACTTGGACGGAGCACACGGTGCGCACTCAACCTCGGGGAAGAGCGCTTGGATGTAGGGGTGAGCGGTTCCAGGTTCCAGTTCGGTTCCGTTTGGAATCTGGAACCTACCCTTGGGTACAGGTTCCTCAAAATGAGGAACCTGGAACCTACCGTGGGAACCGAGAACTGGAACCTACCCTGTCACAGTTCCGTGGTCGGAAAAAAACTATAACATATGCGCACGTTACCAAAAAAAATATAACGTATGCGCACGTTACCAAAAAAACTATAACGTGCACGCACGTTACCAAAAAAAAAATATAACGTATGCGCACGTTACCAAAAAAAACTATAATGTACGCGTATACTACACGGTAACTTCCCATTGACATGTTATCTTGATACATTAACTTCGCACTGCACAACAATAATAGAATATAATTAGAAATTTCAAAACAAATAGCAAACTAGAAAGTAGAAATAAAACACCACTAGAACAAGAATGTCTAGAGGTACAAGTTTTGAAAACAATTTCGATTAAAACCTTAAATGAATTCAGAAAATTCTGAAATTTGGACACGTTGTATTTAAGACCTAGAGGTACGAGTTTCATGAAGAAATCGTAGTCCAATTCGTTCTGGATTAAAAGATAAAATCGATTTACTTTTCCTATTCTCTACTTGCACAGTTTTTGAAACATTTTTGGTTAAATAGGCAAATGAACTACAAAAATTACATTTGTAGGAAGACATGAATAGAGATATTTCATGCAGAAAACATTTCCAAAAGAACCTCATACAAAATGATATAGTCCACGCATTGCAACTTACAAGATCCGAACACATCAGATTGCACAGTTTTAGAAACATTTCCGATTAAATACCCAAATGACCTTAAAAAATTATGAAATTCGACTATGTGATAGCCAAGACCATAAGGTAGATACTTCATGAAAACATAGAAGTCAAATTCGTCCTAGATAATTAAATATGGACGGTTAAAATCCCTGTTCGTAGTACCGTAATTCCAGATCTAACCATCTCCAAAGGACCACGATTTCACCTACCTATTCTTGTTTTTTTACTCTAAATTTTTGATATGTTGTACCTCAGGATGTCCTTTACAACTTTTGTTAAGAAACCGAAGTGAAATTTCGACAAAAAGGTTGCCTTACAGTCCATGCATTCATCAAGGGTCGGTCCCAAAATCTCCAGATCCAGTCTTCCAAAGAATAACGATTTCACCCACTTATACTTGTTTTTTTGGTCCCAAATTTGAGTATGTTATACTTCAAGAAGTCCTTTACAACTTTCATTTAGAGGCCGAAGCCAAACTTCAACTAGAACATCACATACAAGTCACTAGAACATCCAAGGTCGAGCTTTTTCTGCCCTAAGTAACCGGTTCCGGTTCGGGACTGGTTCGGTTCGAAACAGGTTCCGGTTCCGGTTCCGGAACCGGAACCGGTCCCCCTCGGTTCCCGGGTAACCCGGGAACCGCGCTCAGCCCTACTTGGATGGGCATGGCATTTGTTGGAGTAGGATCCAACTTGACCTTTGGCTTCACCTCGGACAGCTTGTTGATGCGCATGACGGCCTTCAAGCTCTTGTCAAGGCGTCGAATCGACGCGATGGTCTTGGTGTCGACCACCCCTTTGATCATGGGGATCATCGACGGGCATTTTTGATCGAGGATCATCATACACTTGGTCCTCATGTCGATCATGGCTCCCACACTCTCGAAGAATTGCATGCCAAGAATGAGATCGTAATCGTCAAGAGGGATTACCTCGAACGCCATCTTGCCTCTCCATCCGCCGATCTTGACGTCCACGTCGGGAGTTGCTCCTACGCCATGGAAGTCGCCCGAATTGATGGGCTTGTACGATTTCCCAGATGGTTCCACGTGAAGTCCTAAGGCCTTTGCAACCTCGGTCGACATGAACATATTGGATGCGCCGGTGTCGACCAAAGCGTAAAGCGTTTGGTCGCACACTTCAACCTTCACGAAGAACATGTCTGTGTTCGGTGCGATTCCTTCTTCTTTGGTCGATGATCGGGCTTGGACCGAGTTGATCATCCTCACAGCTCCAATCCGGATCTGTCACTTGTCTTCTTTAGACTCCTCCTTTTCTTCCTCGATGGCAAGGAGGGCGTTGATTCGACCCTTCTTCGGGCACTTTTGGGTCCAGTGCAGACCTTGGCAAATGAAGCAAGGAGAAGGCGGGGGTTGATCGAACCTACTTGCGTAGTCCGTCGGTGGTCGACCCCTTTGGAAGGATGGCTTGGAAGTTCCTTCTCCCCATGGTTTGGCTCGGCCGCCTTGATCATGCACGCCTCGGGAAGTGCTTCGTGCTTCATCCTCGCAAGGTCGATCCGACCTCCAATCCCTTGGTCGACTCCTTGGTTCGGTCTTGGTGAGGTCGACGAGCGACTCGGCCACGCTTAGCGCTCACGCAAGACTACTCACGTCCCGCCGCTTCAACTCGAGTTGTGCCCATGGCTTGAGTCCATCCATGAATGCTCCGAGAGCCTCCTCTTCGCTCAGATTGCGAATTTGGAGTTTGAGCTCCGTGAACTCCTTCACGTACTCTCGGATCGCGCCTCTTTGCTCGAGGCGATGGATTTTGCTACGGGCTTCCTGCTGAGCGAACTCGGGGAAAAAGTAGTCTCGGAACTCTCTCACGAAGTCGTCCAATGTGCACACGGGATCGGCGCCGCGTCTAACCTCATCACACCTATTGCACCACCAAAGCATTGTCGTATCAGACAGGAACATGGAAGCGGTTCGTACCTTGGTCGACTCGTTGTGTATGTTGACGGCGCCGAAGTATTGCTCCATGCTCTAGACGAAGTTGTCCACCTCCTTGGCGGATCGTTCGCCTTTGAACTCCTTTGGCTTTGGCACCTCAAGTTTGGGCACCGCTTGGGTAGGCACAGCACCATTGGTGATGCTTAGCTTGCACAGGGCGAGCTCGGTCTTGAGCTCTTGGATCTTAGCCTTCATGGCTTCGACCTTGTCCCTACGCGGAGCTTCTTCTTTGACCACTTGGACGCGCTCCTTCAACACATCGATTGATGCTTCAAGGGCTTCGTCCTTGTCGTGCAATGGCGCGGTAGCTTCGTTGAGACCGGTCGTGAAGTCTTCACGGAGCGAACTCTCAACCTCCATGATTCGGTCTCGCACATTGTCAAGACCTTCCATGAGTTTGAGCACGGCGCTCCAAACCTTCCCGATCTTCTCATCGAACGCAGCTATGACGTCCATCGAGGCGTCTCTTTTCTTTGCTCGGCCACGAGTCACCTTGACTTGCGCGGCCTCTCCATCCATGACAGCTTCTTGGCTAGACATTCCTTCAAACAGTTGGCGCTCCTTGATCTCTCGAACGGATCTCTCTTTAGCTCTGATACCACTTGTCACGGGCCGATCGATTGGGATCGTGACCACGCGGCGACTCGGGCAACTTTGGATCACCCAAGCCAAGCCTTGCTCGATCGAACGCTTACCCGCTCGCTTACTCGGATCGTTGAGAGAGAAAGTTAGAGAGATGAGCTCTCAAAGGAAAGGGAAGCTTTGATATAACTGAAATGGATTGGATGATTACAACTGAAGGAGGACACCCATTTTATAGTTGAGGGCCTTGTATTACATCCGTTGATCTACTTTTCATCCGACGGGCGAGATCGCACCGCTTCAACTACCGACATAATGTCAATTACCGTCTACCGACATAAATAATGGAATAGAAATCTAGAATGTGACTCAATGACGGTTTCGCCCGCCCTTGGAAGATTCGGGGAGAAGGCTCGGTGGGAATCCAAGTGAGAGCAGGAGGTCCACGGGCGAGTTGGGGTTGACTCTGGGGAACCTCTCGGGTCGTCCATCCTTCGGCCCGTGACACATGCATGTTGAACTCGAGAAAAGATTTTTCATCAAATCACATAGGAACACAGAAAAAATGCAATTATTAGATATGATACAACAAAAAACGCAGCAAGCACGAATCGATATTGAATTTAGACGGGACTTGACATTCGGCCTTCTTTTAGGCATTTTATCAAACGTGCAATATGCAGATCTTTGAATGGTTCTGTTCTAATTTTAACAAGATTCTTAGCCTCACACGTTACGTACAGACTTAAAACACCACGGTTAGCAACGAAACAACTTTGTTTTATCAAAATCGATCGAACCGAGCATGTCTTTCTCGACCAAAACAGAGACAAAGTAGAGCGTCTGGAGCGAGATTCTAACTGGTTTGTTTGGCGAATCGAGGTCTCGCTTGACGAAGATGAAGAGCGTCTGGTTAGAGCTTTTCCTCCGCTTGCAGAAGAAATCTCAGTATTCGTCTGATCTTCGACACCGAATCTGTGAAGAACGACTCAGGGATTAGCCTTTAACCGGAGCTCTGAAAACCGGCGGCTAACTCCGGCGATGTGGTTTTCTGCTACTCCGAAACGGGATGCACTCTCTCCTTCCCTCACCTCACATTTCTCCTCTCTCCTTGGCTGGGCTTTCTTTCGTTTTCGTTTGTATCATTTTCGAGTGCCCGCAGGAGGGCTTCATCTAGCTTCCAGTCCTGACTACAAGCTCGCGAGCCATGCGCGGGTTGGATGTGAAATTTTGTCTTGAAAGCAGATGTTTATATCTTTTAATAAAGGGTATGACTTATTCCTCCTCATTCCGCATAAATGTTTAAAAGCGTGTAATGTGATGTAAGATATACTGCGAATCAAGCATGCGCTCGTTTCGTGATTCTTGTATAATCGATTCGAAAAATGTTTCCATCCACCATTAACCTCCTTATGATAAATCACTAAGTTGGATTGGGAATTTGAGAGGTGGAGAGATAACGTGAGCCAAGAAAATACTCGATGTATATGCCAAGGAAGTTGGTGGGTTCTGGGCAGTTGTATCTAAAAAGGTCATTTCGATTTCCTTCTTTGTATTTTGTATTTATAGTTATGATATTATCCTTAGGAATAATATTTGTGAACAAAATAATTGTTTGAAAGTATTCTAGGAAAATGAAAGAAAATTGCATTTCCTTTAGAAATATGAGGGCTTAGCTTGTTGCGTGAGAAATAGAAATAGCATTTATTTTTCCGCATATGCTCGGGCTCTTGTAATTATAGGACATCTCTCAAAATCATACCGATTAATTTTTTAATATAATTTGCAAATGTCCAAAATGATAAATACGAGAGTATTAATTCATGTATTTTATTTAGTTGTATACCAAATCACATTTCAAATTTTAAACAAAACGTTTTAAAGGAACACTAGTGTGTTTCGAATTAGTATATATTTTTCATCCTTGTGAATTTGAATGAAAATATATAATTTGTAACAATTTATTTTAGCTTTTTTACCGAATCATAGGATCAAACCAAAACGAGAATAATCGAAAAACCCACGCGATGCCCAAGGCTGGAACCAGGTATTTGTTAAAGAGAATGACTTGAACAACATGCTTGAAGGGATTACAGTCAACGTCGGCAAAGCACCTTTTTTAGTTTTGCAAAGAATAGAACCGAACCTGAATATGTCATTAAACTATTCTTGCCACCCTGAGGGCAGTCTCCAGGGGCTTAACCCCTAAGGAGAAGTGGGAAAAGGTGACTCAAGGAAAGACTTGGCAGGCCAGGGTGAGGGGGCTCGAGAAAGATTTCTCCCCAGGTGGGGCACCGCGGACTCGCCGGGAGCAAGACCCCAGGCCTGATGGCCACGATGCCGGCCCGGTGGTCCATGCTTTGCATTCCCCGGAAGGTACAGCCAAATGAAGATTCCGAGGTAACACTCGGTTGGTGGCTCCTCCCTTAATTTCTGGAGGTCTACCTCTTGAGCTCAGCACAGACCTCATTGAAAAAGTAGTGGCGTCCATTTTTCTGGATAGGAGGAAGAATTTTTATTTTTTTCTATTTTTTTTATGATCCCCCCACCCAACAACAAAAAAAAAATCTTTATTCAGGTAAAAGGAAGAGGTGGAAACGATTAAATGCATTTATAATCGCATTGAAGATTGCGTTATATGTTTGGGAGTGTTGAATTACTTCTTTTGTACAAAAAAAAAAAAGTTATTTATAACTTCCATGACATATGTTCGATGATAAAGAAGAAGATTGAAGCATTTTCCCTTTTGTTAAAACATTTTTACGGTATAAACCGAGTTTTCAAGAGATAATACATGCAAGAAGAGGAAACGAAATCGGTACATGTAATTACTGTCGCATTAGATTGATCGCAATAAGCTAATTTATATTTAATAATCTAAGATTAAGATGTGATATCGGATTTCAAGCGGGCAAACTTGTGGAGTATTGCATGGGCTATGCGGGACAAGAGAAAAGGTGTCCAACCGACATTGGGAGGAAATCTTCAATGTAATATTTTAACGATGACGTTCGTTATGGTGTTGAATCTCCCGTATTATTCACGAATATATCCTTTACAGCCTTTTTTACCATCTTATTAATAAGGTTGTTATTTAAAACTAATAAAATTTATAGAATCGTCAATTTGCAATAGCCTGCAAAATGAGATAAAAATTTAAAAATTATAATAAAATCATCATTTTAAATTATCCTTTATAGATGCCATGTTATATTGACAAAATAGCCATTTTAGCATATTAGAAAAAAAAAAGTCCATTAGGTAATTTGGTCCATCAAAATGATCACATTATTTGCTCATTTGTTCTTCATTTACATTGTGGCAAGTTTTGTCTCCAAATTCAGTCTTGGATGCTCACCACCATTCCCCTTGCTCGGTCTATAGATTTCTCCAGCAACGATCGTGGTAGTCTGGCCATGGCCTACGGTGCATGGGCCAGGACAATTATCCAAAAAGTTGTAAATTTATTATGCTTTTGTCAATTCAATAATGAACTTTTAAATTGTGCCAATTGAATATGAACATTTTCACGTTTTGTCAATTGAATCTCAAACCTTATCACATTTTCCCAATTGAGTCTATCCGGTCAATTTTTGATCGAAATCTGGCCGTCTTAAAAGGCACGGCTTACCATCACTAGCCAGAGTTGTAAAAAAGAGGAAAAAAAGAAGAAAATAAAAATGAAAAGAATGAATAAATAATTCGAAAAATATTAAAACATTATTAAAATTCATTCATGTCAGTGTTAGTTGTGTCACGTGCTGGCGTTCATGTATTTCTGACTAGAATTGGTCCGTTGAACTCAATTGGCAAAAACATGAAAATGTTTTAGATTCAATTGGCATAATTAAAAGGTTTATGATTGAATTGACAAAAGTGAAATAGGTTTATGAATTTATGAACAATTTTCCCCATAAAATGGCCCCTGGGTTGATTGGGAGTCAAACTCGTTTCAGTCCTTATTGGTTTAGTGCCTTCAATCTTATATTTTATTTCTTTCGTTACACAACATGGACGAAATAACGGAAGAACTTGATTGTGCTAATTTGACAAGACCCAATTGTACTTCCACAACAAATTTTGGGAATCCTAGGGCACTCATCTCATTGTAAAAATTACCAAAAAGGAGATTTTGTCATAATATATTTATATGGATTAAAATTATTTGTCACGATTGGGACTTGCTTTTCTTGATGATGCTTGTTGTGGCGGCGAATCTTCCATGCCACACATAAAAATTTCCATTACAACCTTTCTCTTTTCCGTTTTGTTAAACAGGTGCTATTTAAAACTATGAAATTTACAAAAATCGCCATTTTTACAGTACCCTACATAATATGGTATGTGATTTAAAATTATAAGATTAACAAAATCGCCTTTTGAAAGTAACCCTCTATAAATGGTATATAATCTTGACAAAATAGACATTTTAGGATATTATTCCATTGGGTAAACTTTTCCTATAAATAATTAGTTATAAATTCCTAAAGTTTCAGACCGATGGCATAAGTATTGCATTAGTCACAACACAAGCAAAATAATATAATATCCCATCACCAGCATCACATTATATTCCAAATTTATACATTTATGCTGGCAATTATTTATTTCCAAACATAGAGCGGAATTAATCCTCCGGAGCATGCGCTTGCTTAATCTTTAAGCTTCACTGGATCTGCAAGATTTTGCCAAAAGAAATTATAATGTATAATCCAATAAATCTAGACAAGATGAACGAATGAAATATATTCTATGTATTTAATCGATGGTTAAGATGAACGAAAAAAGAGAATTTTGGAATATTCATCTTAATCTAATAAAGATTTTTGGAGATAAGATTGGTGTATTACTGGACTTTAAGGCGGGGGACTCACCGGCGTCAACGGCGGCGGGAGGACACGTTTCACGGCGTGCGCACTCCTTGAAACACGGGTAGAAAGGCTTGGCGCCGGCGCATTCTTGCCTGCATATTCGATTGATGTAGTCACTGCAACGATCACCATGTGCTAATTGTGCCGCGAACAAGGCGCAGAGGATCATCGCCGCCACCGCCATCGCCACCAGCCTCTTGAAACTTGAAACCGCCATTCGAGTTTTTTTTTTGGATTCTCACCCACTAATAAAAAAATATGAAAATTTGTTGTAGTAGATAGAGAACGGGATGGATAGGAATTTATACAGAATGAAGCTTAGCTTTTTGCGTGTTTTCACAAATGCACCTACCATATAAGCATGTTCACGGATTTTGTTTCCATATAATTTAATAATATCCTAATAATGAAGATTTTTCCAAGGATCCTATCTTGGCAACTTTTCTTTTGAGAAAATTTTAAAAAAAAAAAATCATAAATCTATTAAACTCTTACCAATTCGAGCCTAACCTTTTAATTATATCAAAAATGGTGAGTAAATCATATAAATGTATTATATAACAATTATATATCATTTTGGAATTATTTTTTCATTTTCGAATTTTAGAAAGAATATAAAAAAGGTCGAAAGAAAAAGTACCTTCCTCCCCAAGTGTCGGCGAGCGGTATTCACATTTTATTTTTCTTTATCGTTCCCATGCGAAGGAACGTACAAGTCCACCTGTCAGCCTCCGATTGGGCGGATGATGATGGCGCGCAAAGAAAGATTCAAAGGCGGTGCGCACACGTGCAAGCTTCCGGGCAATTTCCCTCTCCCATTCCTCCTCCTCTTCTTCTTCCCCTAGACGCGTTCGTTCTCTCAAGTTCAAGCTTTTCCCCACAGCCGGCGAGTCGAACGACGGCATCTCAATCGCCGATCGACCTGCCGACGTCCCACGTCGCCACCGATCAATTCTCCGCCGCTCGAGTTCCGGGTCCAGGTCGCTCCCTACTCCCTCGTCTCCGAGCGATTTTCACGTGTCTATGTTTTGCTCGAGTTTGGTGTCCTTTTGATTGCCTGAATTCATGTCCACTTCGTTTGAATGGTTAGTTTAGTTATGGTTAAGGATGGGTTCTGGTCGTTAAGAAAAACAACGCATCACTCGTTCAAATTCCAAATATTTTGAATTCGTCGTTACTATCATGCGTTGTTATTCTTGACACGGGTAACAGTGAAAGTCTCTGGCCATGGAAACCATCGAGAGCATTTGTCTGTCGTGCTTATCGAGGTTCGTATGATCGTCTGGTATGATCCTTTCTTGTTAGCCAATCAGGGGATATGTCGTTTCCATGCTAGGTTTGTTTCTAGCCAGTCGACGGATTCGACGCGGCAATGCTCGCGTGATGGTAAATCACATGGACTGCATCCCGAGGGGGAAAAAGGTTGTGGCATTTGAATGATCCGGGGATTCAGCAAACTGATTTAGGAAGCGAATTCGACTTTTTTTCGACGTGATTTTTGATTTGTACCCGAAAGGAATAGATGACCTGTTTATGTCGGTTTTAACTCGTGGCGATTATTTAACTAAGGCGTTGGCATGGCTCAGGTTGACAGAAGTTGCCTCTTCTGCAGTTATGTACGTCAATCCACGGCTGCAGCCTGGGGCACCTACGCCATCGACGCATTCTCAGCCTAGCCCGTTCGAAGATGCTCTTTATGGAGCTGGTCCTGGACTTATTCGAGGCGGCCTTGGTGCATATGGGGAGAAATTTTTGGGATCAAGCTCTGAGTATGTGCAAAGCAACGTGAGTATTGCACTGACAAGTTATACCCCGTTTGGTTGTTGCTTGCCTTTTGAGCAACATCTGGATTTTTCTGTTCTTTTCATAGAACGATGCCTGGTAGTCCTCTGTTTTAGGTGGATTGCGATAATGGCAAGAAGGAAGCTCATGAGTTGCTCAAATCAAAACTTTTTAGTTGTTTATTGTTGATTTGAAGGACGGTTGACCTTATGCATAGCTGAGATGAGATTCTTGATGTAGTATACTATTATTCTGGAACCTCTGTATATATTTTTATCTGACGAGGATCACTTTGCGTCTTTTGGATTTTCTTTTCTGTGCAAGCAGATTAGTAGGTACTTTTCTGATCCCCAGTATTATTTTCAAGTAAATGATCAATACGTGAGGAACAAGTTGAAGGTGGTTTTATTCCCATTCCTTCACAGAGTAAGTGATGTCGTCATTGGGCAGTCGTCATTGGTAACTCTTGTTCGTCCTTTCATCAGTTTGCTTTGTGGATTCCTTTCTTCAGGGTCACTGGACACGAATAATGGAACCCGTGGGAGGAAGGCTTTCATACAAACCCCCTATTTATGATATCAATGCGCCGGACTTGTACATCCCATTCATGGCTTTTGGCACCTATGTTGTTCTTGCTGGCTTATTGTTGGGACTTCAGGGCCAGTATGTATTGCCTTTTCGGATGTTGAAGTTTGCATTCTTCTGTTTCTTAGACATTATCAATTTGTCCTTGGAGACAAGTTCTTTCCTGGATCTCCCATAATTGCTTTCACGCAAATAATGCTAGCATTCATCTTGCTTTGGACTGATATTTCGCATTGCCCAAGCTTCTTGGTAGACATTAATAAGGGGTTTTTTTTTCAGGTTTAGCCCAGAAGCATTGCAATGGCTGTTTGTCAAAGGATTGCTTGGCTGGTCTCTGCAAGTAATGTTGCTGAAAGTCACATTGCTTTCTCTGGGTGGTGTCGAGCCACCTTTGCTGGACATTGTGGCATATGCTGGGTACTTGTTCGCAGGGTTGTGCTTGGCTATTATTGGGAAAATTATCTTAAGATACATGTACTTTGTTATGATGCCATTGGCCTGCTTGTGTATGGGCATTTTCTTGGTGAAGACGATGAAGAGAGTCCTTTCTGCAGAGGTGAGAAGTTACGATGCAAGTAGGCTGCACTACCTCTTGCTCTTCATTGCTTTCGCACAGTTCCCACTTTTCTCATGGCTTGGCAATATTAGTCTCAACTGGCTTTTCTGAACTGAATCATGTAATTTTTTGACTGGAAAGAGTCCGTTTGGTAGCATTTTTTATGATTCTTGTACAGTTAACTTCTTTAATTCTCCTCTTAAATTTACTATGTTGAAGTTGGTTATTGATCATGCAACTTTAAGGCAGTGTTGGTGAAAAGACTAATATGAAAAACAACTTCTCAGAACACGGCAATTATGACGTTTCATCTCTTTTTCTTTTCTTTTTTTTTTAAAACCTGGACTAGTGGTTCTGACTTCTCATCAGTACAGAATCACAAAAAGATAGTGGAATAAGGAGGATATTTACTTGATTAACATTGTACCTAAACCACTGGTATTGCCTGGCCTGGCCTGAGGTCCTGAGTATTATCTATTACCTTGCGATTTTTGGGCGGTTTCTCACTTCAATCGCTTTAAAAGGAAAAGATGATCTCAATCCGTCTCCATTATGGAGACCGTTGGATCAGATAAAGCCACAAGAACAGAACTTGGTTTGGTGATCGGCAAGTAATCTTCTTAACTGGTTAATAACTTTTCATGCCAAGTTACTCGCAATTAAGGTGTTGAAAACATTACCTTTTGTCCTTGGATGTTGCCAAACAAAGAGAAAATGTACTTATTACTGTTACTTTTCACAGCAACCATTCTTGGAAATGGCTGTGTATAATGGATTTAAAGTTACTTTTCCCTTTGAAAATCTATTGATCACACTGAATATGTAATTTAAATTTCTGTATGCACAATCACTAACTTTGCGTAAGAGCTGTTAAATTCATAGATCAACAGTTACTTCTCCATTTGGAAAGTTCCTAGTGACATGACAATATTACGAACTAGGAAACATTACATAATTTGTGTCATTCAAAGTTGCTAAATGAAGTGAATACTAGTTAAATCCACTATTTAAAAGTGTGTTAGATAGATTTGAAGTTACTTTTCCTGTCCTAACCCACTCCAAATCCACATCCATGCTAGCCAATGTATTCAATGGCGAATTATCTCCATTTAGCCTCAAAGTATTTAGGAATCGATCAAAGAAGAAGCGACCTGCCATAATTTTTGGCAAAAGATTCGATAGACACTGCTAAAACCAAGCCTCACAGCTGTTGATGATAACTCCCTCATGTTTCAGGGGCATGCCTTAGGGTGAGTGATCATATGGCAACGTTGGGTCCATCCAATGTTATTTTTAAAGAGTGCGATGAGCAGCCACACAAAGTGGCTATCCTGTCTGAATTTAACTGCAGACTCATTCAGAAGATGGGTATAGCGACCCTGTTGTAAATTTCACCCATGCATAAGCTCGACTCATCGTCGTCACAAAGTAAGGCATAAGCAGATACTTTTAATACAGAACCACAAATTTTAAGTGTAATTCTAACAAAGAAAAAGAAAGGAAATCTAGTGGAAGGAAGACCTGTCTAGTTCTTCTAACCCGTGACATTAAGGACGACTTCTAAAGCAGTTCAACGAGTTACTTTAAGATGTACATGCATTACACGTGCATACATAAATATATACGCGTATCTATGTACTAACACACCAGACTATGAACAAACCTATCAACCACTACCCTCGAAAGTTAACTCCTCCATTCTCATCCGAGATCAGGGACGGTGAAGTGCTCCTCATCATCATCCGGGATTTCAATCCTCGGCTTCTTGTGTGGGACATTGAATTTGGAGGTCCTGGAGGAAGTGAGGTTGCTCGACTGTGGCATCGGCAGCTGGGGAACTTCAGCCGCTTCTTGAGGGACGTGATCACTGAAAAGCCCCATGTCTGCAAGCCACTCTAGTTCTCCAAACTCTAGCTGCTCTTTCTGCAAGAAAATTACAAATCAAAACGAGCTTTAAAAATAACAGAACAATGAGTTACAGTTTTGGGAGTGCAACGAATCACCAGAAACCCAAGTGCAGAGCATTATTAGCATACATATTCCAAAGTGATCACACTTTATCTCACCTTGTCAGAAGATTCAAAATCCGTTAACTGCAACAGGTCATCGATGCCCCATGGTGAAGTCGAGATGGAAAGCTGTTGGTGGGGTGTTTTAACTGGTTGAGAGCTCTGGTTCGGTGGCTCGGAGCGGGTTTCGTCAGCGTCCTTGGCACATCTAGATCTTAGAGCCACCCTAATGCCGGTGGCTAGGAACCTCTGGTGGTTCGCAGAGAGGCTCCCCGCTGAATGGATTGGTCCATCACAGTCCTGACAAAAGAGAGCTCGGTCTTCAACACAGAAGATGAACGCCGCCTTCTCCTGTATGTCAAAGTTATCATGAGATTGAGAAACTAGAGTGGAAAACAATTATGTGGCTCGTATCACCATTGAATTACCACAGAATCTGCAAAAGTCAGAAAGCCAAAAGGACAAAGTAGTTCAATTTTGTTAGGCCATTTTAAGTCTTTCTAATGGTGCAAATTCACAGTGCCCCCAAAGAACTAAATTGTGGCCATAGTAGGGTGTTAAATCGGTAATCGCAACATGGTCATCAGCTAACTATAAGGATTTGCCATTCATTATAATGCACATCAGGGTTATCACGCCCTTCAGACAAAAAGAGAAGGATTGAATCTGCAAAATTGAGCAATAAGCAGCTGCTAAATTTAGCCAGAGAGACTGATCTGTGAATAATTTATCCGGACAGAGAAAAGAATCATCAATAGCTATGATAAGCAACTTTCTTTATGAACTAAAAGCTTAAGATAATAGAAAAACCAACTAGTTACTCCATACAAGATAAGCAACTTTCTCAATATTTATTTCATCAGCTTCAAATTGCTTACAAACAAGATTAGTTCTAAACCAGATTTCCCATTAAGAACACAACAAAAATAACAAATTTAAAGGTAAATCAACATCGACCAACGCATTAAATAAGGGTAAGTACACGGCAAATGTCACAGGGAGGGAGTTTGTTGGAGAGGCAGTTGAGGAGAAGCCTCTGGTGCTTGCTCGCGAGTTTGTTCGCTGCGTGGATCTCCACATCACATTTCTCACACAGCGCAGCTTCATCCGCACAACATATCACTGTCGCCGGCGCTCTCTCGCACACATCACACTGTATCTTCATCTTCTTCTTCTTCTTCTTCTTCTTCTTCACCTATCAACCTCAACAAGTGAAGTCTCTAAACCAAGCAGCAATGTTTAATTTTGAAAAATGCCCATTTCAGGCCACGCTGAGAGGACAAACAGACAAGTTCAAGAGTAATTTTCACAATTAAGAGAACAAGAGAAGTAGAGTATCAAGAGGTGGAGGGAGAATGAAAGAAAGAGGAGGCTCAGAGAGATATTGTTGCGTTCGTCTGTTTGTGCGCGTGGATGATTGATGAGGGCAAGATACACGAGAGTGTTTGGTGGACAGTTAAGGGGCGAGAGAAGATAAGGAGATATGAGTTTTGGCCCGAATCAAAAGCATGAAATCCACAACATCCACCAAGTCTTTGGTGGGGTCAGACCCCCATGTGCGTGAGCCGTCGTCAGAGAGAACAGATCTTTTATGGTTCCTCGACATAGTACATCAATCTTGAATGGGGATTGGTGTTGCTTTGATTGTCGAAAAATCAAAAACATACCATTGACAATAACACGTGCCATGCGAGATAGGATCGTCAAGTCGTATCGTGTGGTATTAATCGCATAATTTCGAAGAGGTAAAAGTAGGATGTCGAGAAGTAGAATTTCTCCTTTTACCCTACGTTCTTTACGACAAAAGTGTTAATTATTTTCAAGAAATTCCGTGGACATGAGTACTTCTTGCCAAACTCACAAGAGGTCAATCGATATTGACAGGAGCATATGGTGCTTAGAAGGAGAGTGGTTGCAACCTTTTAACCTCAAACTATATTCACATAGACAACTTTTGGAGTGAAAGCTAATTGAACTGTGGGTCACTGCACATGCTCAACTTTGCTAAACCAAGGAATGAAACATCTCGTGGTTAAGGCAACCAAAGAAGAGTGAAGATTGAGCTTGACCCTGAAAACCCTGATTTTGAGCCTCCTCGGAGACGTTAGTCCTCGACGGACCTCCATTACGATTCCCACTGCGGACTCATTAAAACCCTTCATCGACCTCTTGAGCTTCCACTTAAATCCACTGACCCGATCATGATCATCGTGATGGTCATGATCGCAAATATCTTCTTCTTCTGGCGGCGGGGATGATGAGGAGAAATGGTAGCTCTTTAGGAAGGCTTGCCTCGCATGCCAGTATTCGCGGCCTCGGCGATACTCGCATGTGCTAATTATGATTCCTTCGTTGCGACGATCATCGGCTTGCAGACTGTAATCGTGGTCGTTGAGTTGATGATGGAGATCATCTTGAAGCGGTTCACGTTCACTACCCATGCGCGGTTTTGTCCTTTGGTGCTTCACATGACGTTTTGGTGCGAGGGATACTAAGTTTCGTCGATGTGTCATGGTTTTATATAGACTCAAAAATAGGAAAAAATTACAAAAGAAAAATGCTGGTGGTTGTAGAGATTAAGAAAATGAATGTATTACTGAGTGGGTGAACCACAAAGGAGAATGTGCAATTAGGGTTGGTAGCTTCTGTTGCACCCAAGACATATCCACCCCATAGAAATGAGAATGTTTAATATTGACTAATGATTATACCTTATGTATCTTCTGCTCTCCAGTGACGTCGTCTCTGAATTAAAAAGTCGAACTCTTCGATCATGTCACAAAAAATTTTTATTAGACTATCATTGACGTCTCATTATCATACTGATCATATATGCAATGCAATAATGCCGTGTCCGTGTTATCAAACACGCGACCTCTTCCATATTCAATCAAAGTTTTGATCATTGTTGCCATTTCATCAAAAGAGTATTGTTTGAGTGCTAGTTTTTCTCTATAGATTACCAAACCTCAGCTCTCAATGGATAGAAGACTTCAAAATGACCCCATTAAGTAACCCTGTTTTCCTTAACGCCTAGTATTTTCAGTTTTCATCAATCAAAGTTTTGATCATTGTTGCCATTTCATCGAAAGAGTATTGTTTAAGTGTTAATTTTTCTCTATAGATTACCAAACCTCAGCTTTCAATGGATAGATGACTTCAAAATGACACCATTAAGTAACCGCATTTCCTTAATGCCTAGTATTTTCGGTTTTCATTGTCATGTTTGATCATTCACACCATAACGTAATCCCGTGTCATCATCGTGTCATGTTGTCAATACACGATCTCTTCTATATTAAATCAAAGTGCCAACCAGTGTTGTCATTTCACCGAAAGAGAATCGTATGGTGTTAATCCTTTCCTATACATTATCAAACCTTGGCTTTCAATTAACAGATGACTTCCTTGTGAATCAATCTCGCCGGAATAATATTTGCTTACGAATAAATTCTAGAGCTTAGTATGGAAATGAGATGGACCGCAAATGATCAAAAGTTTCCTCTGACTGGTTTCACACCAGCCTCCACTTACTAATGACGAAATTTTTCATCGTAAAATCACAGCGCATCTCTATTGCACTTCTTCTTGTCCACAATCTTCTGAGGCCACCATACATGTAATTCAGGATTGAAAGTATTCCAAGGCTATTTGGTTTTCCCTACAAATTTAAGGGGTCAGTCCTTTACTCTTGATTTGCATAAGCGGTTGTTGGCAAACCTATCTCATGCAATAATACTGATAAGAAAATATGACTAGCCACTGGTCTTTGGTTTAACTTTTTGGCATTTGTGGAATTGGAGGAATCAAAAGTTATTTCAGACAAACTTTTCCCTTCTAAGTACACTTTTTGAATCTGATCTTAGGATATATAACAATATCCCGTCTGTTCAATTAGTAGAAAATAGATTGTCTGCCAAGAGGGAGAAAACATATAAGTTTGTGGTTGGACCCCCCTCCTTCTAATTGGGTTAAACTCAATTCTTATGTAACATCTAAAGGCAACTCAGATCTAGCTTCAGTAGGTGGATTTATTTGTGATGGGTCAAGCAATTGGCTTACGGGATTTCTGTAAACAGTAGGACTGTGTTCTTTTCTCAAAGCAAAAAACTATGGGGAATTTTCTTGGGCCTCAAATTTGCAATTTCTTTGGTTATTACTATAGTCATTATGGAGGTGAACTCGCAAGCATGTATTTCTTTGCTTCAGAAATCAACTTTGTTGCTTCATTTTGGTGACATGCTCATTCTCAAATTAGAAGTATATTTAAGTATTTTCAATAGGTCAAAATTCTCCACAATTTTAGGAAGGGAAATGCATGTACAAATGGGCTAGCAAATTGCGTCATCCAATACAATAATGTGGGTGATAATTATGGATTAAATAGGCCACCGATAGGTTTGCTTCCTTTGTTGTTAGGGGTCAGATTGAATCATATTTTAAGGAGAGTAATAATATAATTTTCAAGCTCTGCTCACTTATCTATCACAAAAAAAAAAAATAAATAAATGGATTTCCAAATGACCCTTTAAGCAATTGTGTTTTCCTTAATTCCTAGTATTTAAGATTTTCACTATCATGTTTGATCATTCACGCTATACTCTAATGCAATGCCATTTCATGTCATGTTGTCAACACATGATCTCTCCCATATTAACATCACAGTTCCAATCATTGTTGCCATTTCACCGAAAGAATATGAAATAGTGCTAATCATTCTATTAACATTACTGAACCTCGGCTTTCACTTAATAGATGACTTCAAAACGGCCCCTTTAAGCAACCGTGCTTTTCCTTAATGCCTAATACTTTAGGTTTTCACTAGTTTAAGAAGTCAAATCATTTTGGTCAACGATATGAAACCATAACAAAGAGAGACTTTAAGAACCTTTGCAGAAACAATACGACCTTAAGATATTCCAAAAAAAAAAACTCTCAAAGGCCCTGTAGCAGTCGCCCTTGATTAGGCTGCAAACCCCTTTTCTTTCTTCCTCCTCGCCAGTTCATGTCCTAGAATTCAGCTCGTGTCGATGTACTGTCGACGGGATTCGAGGAAGAATTCTAAAGCCCATTTTAGATGTGGCCCAATGCTGTCTCCTCGTTGAGCCGGTCTCGGTCCGAGGCAAGATACGAGAATTCCAAAGGCGAAAGAACGAAGTGGCGATCTTCCGGAGTTCGTATCGCACGAGCGAGGCTCAGCTGGACGGCGCGCGACGACCCGGTTAAATCTAGAATTCGCGAAGAACGGGAGGATTTATTACTGGGACTTTGAAGGTGAGAAGTTACTGCTGCGAATTTTCGAGATTCGATCAGCTCTTTCTCGGTCTTTCGAAAGCAAGAAATCTTTATCGACCCATCTTGGATTCCTTTCTTGAGCCCAAGATATCGAGAGGAATCCTGCTCAAGAACGTCTCTTTGATCGGTTCTGGACAGCCGAGTTCCTAGTTCTGGGATTATCTTGATCTGGGTTGTCTTGATATTTGCCAAATTATTCGAGAGCGGAATTGGGCAAGTCTCGTGCTCTTTGCGGTTGCGGAAGTTCCAATGCGTGGGCGAGTGAAAAGGTGATTTGAGGTTTCTGTAAATGGGGAAGCCTCTGTTTTACGAGATCTTGGAGAAACCCGCGACGAGCTGCGTCATAGGATTGTGCTGCGCGATATGGTTCTTCATTCAGAAGAAGGGGATTGGTTACTCGCATGTCGGCCTGAGCTACGACGCCGCCGTCGAAGGGCACTACTGGCGGATAATCACCTCGGCGTTCTCGCACATTAGCATCTTGCATCTTGTCTTCAACATGAGCGCGCTCTGGAGTCTTGGAGTGGTGGAGCAGCTGGGGCTCATGGGTCTTGGCGTGGCGTATTATCTGGAGTACACCCTTGTGCTGGTCATCTTGTCAGGGGTGCTTGTGTTGGGGATTTACCATGTATTGATCCATCGGTTCAAGCTCGACCATTTTCGGAGAGTCACGGCTGTTGGGTATTCCTGTGTTGTTTTCGGGTGGATGACGATTCTCGCCGTGAAGCAGCCCTCGTCGAAGCTTGACCTTTTCGGGTTCCTTTCGCTTCCCATCAGTTTTGCGCCTTTCGAGTCGCTAATTTTCACTTCTATCATTGTTCCCCAGGCAAGTTTTCTCGGGCATTTGTCGGGAATCATTGTCGGGTATGCTGTTGCTTGGGGTGTGATTCATGGAATGAATAGTTATTGGGCTGTTTCAATGCTGGGATGGGTTGTGGTTGTGTTCATATATAGTTTGAAGCGATCCGGCGCCTATGATTTAAACTTTCTCGAGATTGAATCTGTTACCGATCCCTCCTTGCCGTCTTTGCGATTTGTCACAACCGGGAATGGTAGAACTTTGCAAATGACCGCACTTCCAGTTGGAGGTGTTGAACTCGTGTGACCTTTAGCCCCGCTTTCTTCTCTTGTAAGGGTGGGAGCTAGCTTAGGGCTTGACTCACTTGAGATTTTTCATGATGCACAATATAACAGTGATTTTTTATTGCCAAGATTTTATTGGCTCCACGAAGATTCCGCTATTCTGTAAATGTGTTTTGGTAAATCACTCTGTTGTATGGTACTGATACCATTTGTCTGCATTGTTACACTAGCAGATGGTTGTCATTGCTTCCTTTTGTGGTGCATATTATACAGTTAACTATCTACTTCGGTTATGTTGGCAAATGAGGAAGCTTTCTTATTCTTAATGACAATATTTAGTTGGGCCATAATCTTGATATTCCGTGGCTTGGTTGTTTGAAACGTTCAGATATATTCATTTGGCAAGTTGTTCTAAGAACATTAATAATTTAGGGGATGATGGCCTTCAGGTGATACTTTTATGATGGGGATCACTTAGATGGTGATTCTCTTGCAAGCTCGACCAATCAACCTGATTAAAGTAGCTATCAAACCATGATTTAAGTGATTTTCTTGCAACCTTGACTAGTCATACTGTATTCAAGTAGCTATCGAACCATGAAGCTTTGTCCTGAAATATTGATTCTTCATGAAGTTGTGTTGCTCTCTCTCTCTCTCTCTCTCTCTCTCTCTCTCTCTCTATAGTATATGCTTGGGTTTCTTTCTTTGCTTGCTTCCAGATCAAGCAGATTAATTTCCAAGACAAAATTACTTTTTTCTTTTGTTACAGTGGCACTGCTTTTTTCTTTCGTGCTTACCTACCCCCGCGTGAAACCTTTGTAATGAATTAGGAATAGTTGTAAAAGGTTTTTTAACACCTTTGTTGGCTGCATTACTTATATAACTATTTCCAGAACTTGTTGGAGTTCATGCTTTTTATGCTCGTGTTAGTAGGATTACCTGCTCCTGGCTGCCGTGTCTCCCCTCTTCACACAATCAAATGCTCACTTTTGAAGCTGTGGCAATGATCGGAAACTTTTAAATCGGATAATTGGTGATTATTTTGTATGCATGACGCTAGCTAACAATAAGCAAGCACATGTTACACCTTCTGTCTTTGCGTTAATCATGCATGCAACTTTTTCATCATTTTGATCATCAGTCTTTACTGTCCGGTTCTCCTGCATATTGATGTAGTCCAGTGAGTTATCAAGATCACTTGCGATGCTTTCGTTCTCTTTCTCGACAGTTTTAATGTCAAATGGTCTGATGAACGTTGAGATTCTGCGCAATGTCTCTCTCTGCAATGATGAATGTACGCACAGGTTTTGATTACAGAGGAGTATGTAAACAAAAAGGAAATCGTGGCCTTTCTTGAGCCTCTATAGTTGTTGCGAGTAAGACATTTTGCGGGCACATGGCTCGGTTGTTAGCCTTCACTAGCTCCATCAATGCTCCTGGGAAGATGGTGTCCAGATCTAGTGTTGTTCGTGTCTGATAATATATGTGCTTCGTCTATCTACTGATTTAGCAGATGACTTTCACAGGCTCTTACACTTAGCAACCCAAGCAGCATATTCATGATTTGGTAGTTGCAGCATATCGGCTTAGGTCAGCCTTTTCTGATTTGCGCTTTGCAAGGATTCCAGCCATCTACGGAGATTATGTTTGGACAACATCTTGAGTAGATTTCTGTTTCAGTTTTGATCAAAAGCGACGCAATTAGGAGATTGGACTCCTTTGATGAGAGAAATTGAAAATTCTGAATGGTCTTTTTCAGGCTTTCTTGAACTATTGGTTTCTTTCTTCAATGTTGATTATCTTCTAAGATGTACAAGAATTTTGTCCTGGTATTGGTTACATCTTGACAGTTCTTGAAAAGGGCTTGAAGCGTAGCGTCACCGCTTTACACTTGGAAAGATTGGTCTGAACTAAAAAATTGACCAATAAAGGGATGCATCAAACTAATCGTACCAACGCCCTATTATTCTCTTCTATTAATTTCATTAGTTAAATTTGATAGACACCCTGACGTGACGCTGCTGCGTACTTGAATAATACATCCACTCTTTAGGAAGAAGGCTTCTTGGGATATTTACTAAAAAATTTTACGACTAAATGGAACGAGTTAAAAATTCAAAATTTTTAGAATGAATGATGTTTATTTTGAATATCTATTAAAATTGGCCGTGACTTTATAAATCAATTTCATGATCCAAATCTTTCCATTTCCTAGCATTACTACTTTATGAGTTGGTAGAACGAGGTGATTGACAAATTGAGAGAATTCATAAGATAGACATAATAAGAGAGGAGGGGGGGTACGTCTTTGAAAACCAAATGCTAGCCATCACCTACACCAATCCATCTACTCAGAACTAAACCCTCTATTGGAAAAATAAACACGCTTACATATGTATTGCTGCATCATATTCACAAACTGAAGGGCATATCAGTTTTCATTCAATTCAAAGTTGGTAACACATAAATACAAGGCCCTTGCAGACGTCGAAGATGGGTAGAAAAAAGAATCATTGTCAGTCCTCAGCCATATGATCTACTCTATAGATGAATGAAGTATCAGACAGCATGAGCAAGCGCAAAGCAGTACATGTCAGCTCAGACGTCCCCAAATTCTTCATAAGTAGACAGTCTTTGATAGCAATAAATGCTTCCAGAAATCAACATCAACTCTGCATGTGGCATATATAATCTGCATGAAACCAATATACACCAAAAGCTGATATATTATCAACAAACAGAAAAGGCTGGCGATGCATCTCTCTTTCTCTCACACATGCACTCTCTGCAGCGATTTAGTTTGCTGAAGAAAGGAAAGAAAGTTTCAAACAAATAGATCACCAAATTAGCAGTTTTGTGGAATGCAGAGTGTGCCAAGACCAGTAAATAGCAGAATAAGTCCTAGTTAATTTGAAAACAAAAGGCCTCAGTGACACATGGATGATGTTTCAAGAGTCCGAACACTTGAATTGACTTCCCACTACAAATATTGTGGCACTGGCAAGCATCAGATACAGCCACAGAAGCGCAAGTGTAATTCCAATTACAAACTTGAAGACCTTCTAGTCAGGTCCAAAGTTGGACCCAAGGTGAACTCTTTTCTGGTGGGAGTCCTAAGGGTGATATCTAAGCAATTGTCATTTCACAATTTTCTTATCTTTTCAAAAGAAGTGAAGATCTCCCCGAGAAAAGAGCACCTTGACTAGTTCTTGATAAAGTTCTTGTGTCAAAAGATCTCCTTTAATAGGTAATAGGAGTGCTAAAGAAGAGTGCTAACGAGAAGGTGTAGCGAATCTTATGCTAGCAAAATTGATTTTCTCTGTGGAAATGCATAAGAAATAAGAACAAAGAAATAACAAGCTATTAGACCAGTATCACCCATCAAAACATGCCTGAACAGCTTACCATTTTCCTAATATATCATTCTTGTTATCACTGCCAATGCCATTACTGTGCGCTGATCCAGAAGCAGAGCTGTCCTGGGAGCCTTGATGAATTAAATTGGAAAACCCTTGACCGATGGACCTCCACCATCTAGTGGAAAGAGACGACTGTAAATTTAAGTCAGTACCATCAAACAGTTCCACTGGCCTAGCTGAAGCAGGGTCCAGCTCTGAGAATCTAACGGCGCCCAAGATTCTTTCTGGTAGCTCCGACTCTGTCTGGCTCTCAATAAGGAAAGCCAAATCAACTGTCAGTGTTGTAATGTAGCCAAATGCCAAGTGAACAATCGCACTGGCAACCATCGAGGACCCAATATCGACATCCACTTCTATAAAATTGTCCGATACAACATATTTACAGGTAAGGGCACGTCCAATTATGCAAATAGCCTGCTCTCCAACTGCCTTTTTAACTATCCAAGGACCCTTCACAATGTTTGCGATCATTTTGAGACGTGAATTTTTATACACATCATCACCCTTTAAGAACTGGTCCACCAGGGAACCCTCTTGAATAGGTTCCTTGGCTACAAAATACGCAACAGCACTATAGTTATCCTTGCTTGGCACTTGGAGATTAAAAGCCCATACAAAGGGTCTGTCCCCATCTGGAAATTCAGTTTCGATGGCCTTCCTCACACGGCTATTTGGATTTTTCATGACCTCCCAGACTTTTGAAGAGCTTTTAATCCAATCGAATGCAAGAGGCTTCAAGAGATACTCGCCAGCGGGAATTTTGACCCTGTTTGCAAAATATTCTGGACCTCTAACCATAAATTTGTCTCCAGGTGGAGAAGCCCATCCATTTGGACAGTTATCAGGATCAAGACATGGAACAGCTCCCTCAGACTTGACTTTCTCTATCCACTGAGGATCATTTGCGTCAGCATGGCTGCCCATTTCCACTGACTGACTGCACCATCAAATAATTCAAGATTACAAAGAACATTAAGAAATAGCACAAATGATGAATATGCTGTTTCACCACCGAGGTAAGAAGGTGAGAAACACTGAAAATCTACTGATCCTCTAAATGTATTGTTTTGCCTAATATTGCATGGAGGCCAGAAAGGTCCCTGCCGTCAAATACAAGCATGTTCCTTTTGTGAACCGATTTTGCTTTACTCAAAATATCATAATAGAAGTAGGGACAAACACAGACAGGAAAAAGAGACCACTTAGCAAAGTGTCCATGCCTCTCAAAGTAGGAATACAGAATACTAGTACACGCATGTTAGAGAGTAAATTGGTGAACTGATCTTCATTCTTTTGTTTACTTATACCTAATCAAGAAGATGGAGGGCAACAGCCTTCCAAGTTCGAACACTTTCACCAACCTACGTATCCACAGAGACGCAAATCGATCCAATGATTACCTAAAGGGACAGAACAATCTTCAGAGTACATCTGATGACTGTGCCAAGTGCTCGAGAAGAAACTTCTGAAGGCTTGAGCAACTTATCAACAAAAGAGCTATCAGAAACAGGTTGCCACGTACACATTAGTCAACTATTATCACTCCTTCCAAAATATGGAGAACCCAAAAGCACATCAGTAAACCAAACTTTTTCGTACAAAATCTTCCTTAAGGTTTCTTTGGCACATAATGATCTACACCCCATCGAGAAAAAGGGCAGTCTTTTATAGAACATGCTTGACATCTACCTCAGTGTCTTGCTATGAATTTTTCAAAATTCTTCACCCAGAAAAGAGAAAACAGATATTTAAGAAGAAAAGTTAGACCTGCATCCATTTCAACAGAAAAGGATTAACAGCCAAAACCCAAAAAGCAACCTGAAGCTCTGCTGATATCTTGAACATCAGAACAAGATTTTAAGACCAAAAACACACAAAACACAGCTTGCACCCACGAATGAAATCACATGGAGAAAGGAGCAGATCAAACGCCCGGAATTCAGCTTAATAATAAGCAAACAGAATCAACACAAGAAACCAGCTTAACCTGCCGCCGCCACCGCAATCATACGGATCATCCAATTTCACTATCAGGGCTCAGCCTCGAATCAAGATTAACAATCATCTCGACCCAGAAAAAGAATCGCCCGCACGTGGAAGTGCAAACCAAAATCAACAGAAAAATGCAGAACAGGCGCAGAAAACCGAGCGATTACACCGCAAAAGGACAAAAGAGACGCTTCAAGAAACCATGACAAATGAGGATCAAGATGCATGAGTCACATATCTCGTGCTGTATAAACGAGAAGTGGGGAAAAGGAAGAAAAAATCGAACCTTTAGCCGTTGAGGAGAGATTTCGGAACTTGGGTCTGTCGCATAACAAGGTAAACAGATCATATATGTAGTCAAGGACTCATTTTGGGTTTTGGGTCATGATTTATCCAAGTCAAGACGGGAAGCTTCATCGACAGCTCAAGGGGAGACCTCCCCCATTCATTTGCTGTCATTCCTTTTCTCTCTCTTTTCTCTTTTGCTTTTCCAAGAATTGTACTTTTATTTCGCCAACAATTTTTACAGGGTAGAAGCTTAAAGAAACGATCTTTATGGGGTGGAAGAACGACCGAGCAAGGCAGATGAAGATTCTCACGTCGTCCGACCATAGAAAGAATGTAACGATTGCTTGTATGGGTCGTTGTTGTCGGTGTCCTGCTGGCCGTGGATGAGAAGGGTACTTGGGAATTGACATTAGTTTTGAACCTTTGGTGGCCTATTTTGATTGTTGTTTCTTCTAGCCTTTTCTATGGATTTCGCACATGAGATTGTCAATTTTGAAGTGCAAAAGAAGAAAGCATGTTTCTTTCGACTTAGTTAAATCTTGCTTTCATTTGTTTATACTTTGAAAAAATTTTGCACAAGAAATATAGTTTTTTTTTTTTAAATTACCGGTGGGAGTAATCAAGTAGATGCACATTACAATTATGGCTAGGGAGTTTGGACATGAAGCATGGATATATTTGACCACAAATGCTCCAAGTCCATTCGGTATTATGTCGTTATTTTGGATCATAAAAATTTGTGCAGTGAGGGGACGTTGCCATTTTTTTTTCCCTATTTGACACACATGACGGAGATGACTGAAAAAGGAGATAATTAGGAATTTTTGACAAATCAATGCATCCATTTCATGTAGGTCAAAAGCTTGTCAAACCATTGAATTATGTTTATCCTGTGTAGTGTGATGTATCCAATTAGGTGCGCATGAGTGTAAAAAGTGTCTCTTCTTCTAAAGAAATGACAATAGAATTTGGAAAGGAGCAAGAAGATTGATCCCCTTTGAGTGTATCAATATGTGGCTAAAAAGAAGATTAAGTGAGCATGACCATGGTACATGAATTAGAAATGATGGACCAACGCCAACTTAGTCTTTTCTCTTAGAAAATTGAGATGGTTTGGAATGAGAAGCAAAATTTCTTATATGAGTGCACTAGTCTGAATTCCAACACAAGAATCAGCAAGATTATGGCTCCAAGTTTGATTTCAGAAGAAAAAATTTATTATCTTCAAAGCCAGCATGCCAAGAATGCCCAAGGCAGCCCCTAACCTGCCTTGGGCTTTCAGCCTTTGGCAAAGGCAAGTAAAAAAAAATTGCCAAACACTCAACATTTGGCCCAAAGGCCTTTAGCCCCCCAAAGACACTTGGGAAAGCTGTTCCCAAACGGAGCCTTAGTACAATGGTGAAGTATTTGATTTAAATGTTACTAATCTCATATTCAAATCACAACGTCTTTCATTTAAAATAACTTTTTTAAAGATCTTCCGTGTCACTTTATAGATAGAATTTTGCATATGCATATGGGCATGGTGGATCACATGCATTCCTAGAGATTAGTCAAGTCAACGATTTAAATACCTATGTTATAAAAAAAAAAAAAAGATGAAAAAGAAAGAAAAATAATTTTTTTTGTGCAAACCCATTAGTTATCCTTTGGGCCAGCCAAGATTCCATGTCACACCAAATTTGGCTAATCTTGGCCACTTTCTCAAATGGAAAAGTTGGTTTCGTGCTGGTTTCTCTTCAAACAAGGAAAAACGGATGAACACACGATCCATGAGCATGACCAACGACAGACCACCTACTCCCACGCCAAACACTTTCAATCACCACACGGACAATGCATGTTATCCCTAAGGTCACCCTTCTCTTTATCAAATCAATCCCTACCAATCACCACAATCAACTGCCCATTTTCACATCACAACCCTCATATTCAAGAACACCCACAAAGAGTGGAAACCCCTCTGCCCTTTTGCATTTGGAGCCCTCTGGAGAAAGATGGAGAAGAAGGGCTCCCTCAAAGATGAGACTTCACTGCAACAGTTGCTAGTGTATGTTGTGGCAGTAGCATTGTTAGGGTTTTGCATGGTGGACCCATTCAATATGGGGCCAGTGGGAGGGCATGAGTTCAGGCCTGTGAGGCATGCCATTGCACCTTACAAGAGGGTCATGGAGAGTTGGCCTAGAGACAACCAGAGCAAGCTGCGGTTTGGGAAGTTGGAGTTTGCAGGCCAAGTCTTTGGGCCTGAGTCCTTGGAGTTTGACCGGTCGGGACACGGGCCTTACACCGGCCTAGCCGACGGGCGGGTCGTTAGGTGGATGGGGGAAGGCAGTGGGTGGGAGACATTTGCTTTCGTGACTCCAAATTGGTGAGTGCCCTCTAGTTATATTACTGCTCATTGACAACAGAGAGCATTGGAACTCCTTTCAAAAGTCCACAGTACAATGGTTCCATACTCGAGCATATATTTAATTATTAACCGAAGGAAAAGATGCAAATGATGTGATCTTGACTTGCACGCGATCCAAAAAAAAATCTTTAAATGCACCACTTTACAACTGAAGAGGCGATTTGATACAATCACCATCATGCCAATGCAAACGTATGCTAAATGCCATCAAATTCTTCTGTAGCATGCGACATTTCATGTAATATCAACAAGCTGCCATGTGATTTGAGAGTGACATTAATGAGTATTATTAGGGCAGAGAAAGTGTGCGGAAAAGGGGTGGACTCGACCACACCAAAGCAATGGAAGGTGGAGAAAAAGTGTGGGAGGCCTCTAGGGCTGAGGTTCAACAAGGAGACTGGACAGCTTTACATAGCAGATGCCTATTTTGGGCTGCTGGTGGTTGGACCAGAAGGAGGATATGCAACTCCCTTGGCCACACATGTGCATGGTCAACCCATTCTCTTTGCAAATGATCTCGACCTCCACAGCAATGGCTCCATCTTCTTCACTGATACTAGCACCAGATATGACAGAGTGTAAGTTAAATACATAATACACCCCCATGTACTCATCTCTTTTTTTCTTTTACAAAATAATTTCTGAGAAAATCACTTTGCACCCACATTCTCTCTTTTTTCATTATTTTTTTTTTCAATTTTGTGGGTCAAAATACACTATGATCAACATAAGCTTTTTGTTAAAAGAAGTAATGGTTCTGCACGAGCACTTTTAAGTCTTTTGGGTTTCAAATTTTTCGTTATAAGTGTGGAAATGTGATTGTTTTTATGTGAAGGAACCATTTTTATATACTGCTGGAAGGAGAAGCAACTGGCAGGCTCCTAAGGTACGACCCTCCCACTAATACAACTCATGTCGTTTTGGAAGGCTTGGCCTTCCCCAATGGAGTCCAACTGTCCAGGAACCAAAACTTCCTCCTCTTCACTGAGACCACCAATTGCAGGTAATCCATTGCTACCACAACTGCAGATATAACGTGTATTCTCTGTTCAACCACCATGAAGTTCTAGATTTTGCTTCTCATGATTTTGGTTTGCTTCCCCGTTAGGATTATTTATGCACACTTGTGTAGAATTCATGAGGTACAGTTGTGAAACGGACTACTTGAGGCATCGTGCCACCTCAGACTGATTAAATTTGGAGTTGCATCTCAGGTTGATGAAGTACTGGCTGGAGGGTCCAAAGACCGGGACGACTGAAGTCCTCGCTGATCTTCCGGGCTATCCAGACAATGTGAGGATTAACGAGAAAGGGCAGTTCTGGGTGGCCATAGATTGTTGCAGGACGCCGGCACAAGAGCTTCTCAGTCACAATCCATGGTTTAAGAGCATCTACTTCAGATTGCCAATAAAAATGAGCATCTTGGCGAGGCCAATGGGGATGCGGATGTACACGGTCATCTCGCTGTTCAACGAGGAAGGAGAGATCTTGGAAGTTCTTGAGGATAGGAAGGGTACGGTTATGAAGTTAGTGAGTGAAGTAAGGGAAGCCAATGGGAAGCTTTGGATTGGAACTGTGGCTCATAACCACATTGCCACTCTACCTTATCCCTGAGAGTTTGCTTTCTTTGCCTTCTCATGCATTTTTTGTGCTTTCCTTTGGTCAGGAGTACGCCTTACTAAACTTGATCGTGCTACTACGAAGAAATTAGTTACCCCGCCTAGGGAAACCCTTAGCATGTTATTTTCCTGGATTCTCGTGTCCTACCGTTATAATCAGAGGTCACAATGGCATCACCGCTCAATTCTGCATTTTAATGTCCTCGCACTTCCTCCCCTGCCCAAGCTTCTGGATGATGGCGACCCCGACGTGGAAAAGTTGTCAATTGGTGGTTGCAGTCAAGTCTGTGATCTAACATTGAAATATTGCCAACCAAGATTGATCAATTTACTTACTATATGTCGCCAATGGTTAGGTTCACACTTAGGATTCATAAGTTTGCTTGCCCTCTCAAAACATAACAAAAGAAAGCTTGTTCAAGCACATCTGAATGATGCAGACAATAATCCCCTCGTTCTCATCTTTTGATCTGTAAAGAAGATGCATTTGAACTCAGATGTATAAAACAGTACACTCAGAGGAACCATGTTCCCTGGGTAGAGAAGTTCTCTATTTGATTGGCAAAACGACTCCCATTAAAAGAAAGCCAAGAAACCAATAAGGATAAAACGACACACGCATAGTGTATGGATAAAGATAACTGCAGAATGCTTACTGTTGACTCTCTCAAAGTTTTTCTTACTTGGCCCTTCAGCATGTAAGACCTTCCCAAAAATGTCGAGGAATGACTAGCTAGTTAAACAAGGAAACTAAGGATGTGGTCCGCCTCATAGTTTACCGCTTCATCTTGGAACAGAAACCTCTGTCCCCCTTTTTGAAAACAGAATGGCCTGCTCATAGAAATATTCTTCATTGCTGTGATATTGAGTTACTCATCAGAAAAATCAGATTACCTGATTTTTGTTCCATGTGCAATTTCCGAAATGCAGTTACAGATCGTAAGTAAGAAGAAATGAAGAAATTTTAAGACCAAGGGTAGATACAGTCAGCCAAGTCCACACTAAGTAAATCTGGATTCCGCTTCCGCAAACTTCACAGCAAAAAAGGTAAAGGGCAATTCAGAAGCAGGCAATTTAGACTAAAATTCTCAGTTATACTGAATCACTACAGGTACCCAACAAGTAACTAATTCACAAAGCAAACCTACAATGAGAAACTTGAATCCAGACCAAAGATTTAAACAGCACGGCAACAAAAAATAAACAAATAAATGCATTCGACAGTATGTGTCCCATGAAAAGCCTAAATCTTGTCCTACTTTCTTTTTTTTTTTTTTGGGAAATTTTCCAAAGGGAGGGGTATGCGCCTAATCTGATGACAGATGGTGATTAATACTGCTAGTGACAGACTAAGAGGAGACGGCTGTTTTTGATACAAAGCCCAAAGGCAGCTACTCACTCCATTTTAGAAGAATTTGACTCTGCTGCATTACCATCTTTCTGATTTGGGGAAGGAATAGGTGCTCTGAATTTCAAGTCCCCAGCCGGTTGCTGCTGTTCGTGCTGTAACTGCTGCTGCTGAAGTTGGTGATGCAGTTGATGCTGTTGAAACTGGTGTTGCTGCTTCTGTGACTGAATCTGCAACTGTTGAAACTGCTGTGCAGCCAGAAGAGTGTGCATCGCATGGTTGTTGGGATAGAACTGCTGGCCACTTCCAAACGAAGGGTAGTTCATCATGGGTCCACCGTTGGGCATAGCTTGGCCAGTTAGTACCTTCAGATGTTGTATCTCCTCTTTGAGTGCTTCATTCAAAGCTGCAAAGAAGAAAGGGTACGCCTCATCAAACCTCCTACCAAATTAAATTCAAAATGCAATTCTATGCTACAGAACCAAAAGTGAGGAATCTCAGAGTGAAAGTAGTAAAACCAAATGACACTTTGTAGTAACAATTATAAACAGAACAAAACAATGCTTGCAGACACTCTTAGACAACTCTCTGGAAATGGCTTCTGCAAGAACCAGACAGCACTGAAACTAGACATAATCATTGTGGTAAAGCACTTCAAATTGCTGCGCAAAGAGTCCAAATAAATACCATTACTACATTATATTAGAAAATAGAGCAAAACAGAAAAATTAATCATTGCGATGATATCCCCAAAAAAAAAAATTATGATGACAGCATTTGAAACGGGTGAGCAAGAGAAGGGAAAATGTACCAAACTTAAATTCCAACAGTATCATCATGCAGCAGCTAGCATATCTTGCATACCAGATTTACACCGATTCCCCACATCCATACTCTCTTGCACCTAATCACCTACTTTATAAAAATTGCTAATGACAATGGTAAGAAAGAGTATCTGACTAACACAAGGATTGCTGAAGAACATCTTGTTGACTAATTAAAAGTACCACATTACTGTGATATCCACATACTGTGATATTCCATGAGACAGTAGATATTAGAGGAAATCACAAAAGATTTTTTTCAAACAAAGGATTCTGGTACATAATGTGGAACAGGAGTCAGAACAATGGACATTACTTCATTTGCAGTCCATAAAAAACCTACAACTAACAAACAGGTGCATTGATCCATCATATGCTTAGATGATCATGTCATTTCTCCTGATCATCATCTTTCTAGTGGGACCTCTGGCACTGCAACTTTATTGATTTCCACCAAAGCAGTTAACTTCCATCAGATAAAAATTCTGTTTTTTTCTCGAATCCTTTAACTACAAAACTATTCAAGATGCTCAATTAGCCATGCAATGCACATCAGGTAAAAGTGGTCAGCATCACTAGATTAGGCACACGCACAAAGAAATATCAAAAAGATTGCATTGCATTTGAGGTTAGATTGCATCCATTCAAGTTTCCTAATTTAAAACTTCACGTTTTAGGAATTATGTAACAATTTAGGAAATTCCACAATTTAGATTAAAATTTAATACTAATTATTTCCATGCCAAAACATCACTACAATTCTTTTCATTATTGGAAGCAAAGAGAATTAATTAATGCAACACAAACGACTGCAGTCGTTTGTACATGAACCAGAACATAAGAAGCAACAGTCTGAAGATACAACTAATAACAAGCAGCTGCATCTTTCTTTTATATGCAGAAGCAATGAGACACTACAGTTCTATAATGATGCCGTACTAACTTGTGTGAACTTAAGAAAAGGCCTAGACAAGCAGAAGTGCAAACAAATTAATAATAGTTACCATAATACAGAAGGACATATCAAAGATCAAGCCTTACCATCTTGCAAATGAACTTGTTGCTCCATTGTTTGCAACCGCAGTTTCAATTCACTATTCTCAGCAGTCAAACCATTTGTGTCTCTCTGCATAATCCAAACAAGGAATATATTGATAATGATGCCAGTGTGCAAGCGACATCACTTGTCAAGAATGATAACATGAGAAAAGCGAAAGGAGAACAAAATGTCACTGGGAGCTTTTGTAGCACTTTGAGCAATGAACAAACCAAATCAGCTCACATTCAGACTGCCCAATTAGACACAATTTTCTGACCAAAAAAAAAGTTAAGACACAATCTACCTGCAGCAGAGTCAGCTGTGCAGACAAAGTTGTTGCTTCAGTTTGTAAAGTTTGTACTTTCCGTTCAAGCTCAGCTATGTATCGCATCTTCCTTTCCTTTGACCTTGCAGCCGATTGTCTGTTTGCCCAGATCCTATTGAATCACCAAAAGGATGGTGTTGAAGTTGCATATAATGTGGATATTACATAATTACAGTACAAAGATAAAAAGAAGTTATCATAATTAATTCTAGAAAGAGAGACAGGGCAAAACATAAGACCGAAAAACAGTTGAACTTTCAACTAGATTGCACACTTCATAGCAAATTGAAGCATGCCATAGAAACCCCACTCGCAACAGACCTCATTAAGAGTGAGAAAATAGCAAAGCTTACAATGCTACTGAAAGCATATACAAATGTAGATATACACGAAATGTTACTCTGCAAGTGAGTCATAATTTCATAAAGCGCTCAACAGTGTCGTATGTACAATTAAGTAAAATTCATGGTCATTCAAAAACATATGGTGTCGCATAGCTCACACTTGACATTTACTATGAAAGGTAAAAAAGGAGAAAACATATGCTCACTTCTGAATTTCACAAGTAGAAAGTCTTAGCAAACATAAACATCCTGAATAAAATCAAAATGTAACATGAAACTCACAGCCAGGAAAGTTAACAAGGAGACAATAAGTCCAATTTCAGTCCATTTTCAGTCCATTTTCGTTTTTTCTACCTTCCTGCTTATTAAGAAAGCAAACTCTTTCATCAATTATCTAATCAAGGTTCTTAACACATACTCAAGTCAAAACTCTCGCAAAAAGGCAGCAGAGCACCTCTAGCCACACATTATTGCAATGGAAGTGGAAAATGTTCTAAGTCTATTACTCTAGGTGCAACCAGCTATTATAAGTACTTCTGAATGAAAGGTAAAAATGCATTATAGTAAAATCCTGTGCTAGTTTGAATTCCTCTTGCAAACATTTACAATATCATCCAATCAGTTAATTAGTTAAAGCAACTTTCAACCTTTGATCATGTACTATAGAAGATGTACTAACTCTAAGAGAACACATCAGCTCATGAAAAACAACAGACATCAGTAACGAAGCAGAATACACATCGAAGTACATGAGCAGCAGAACTCAAAACCTAAAACCTAAAACCTCCCTTCTCCATGTACAATGCCTAAATGTAAACTGTTCTCATTGTTAATAAGTACCTCTTTTAAATTTATGCCCATACAGGCACCATGCAGATTAAAGTGCACTCTACTCTATTGCATCATTTTAAGACTACCACTACATGAGAATAGAGGTCATAAAATTGTCACACAGGTCAAACTAACACCTTTGAAAGCAAACCAGCATATGCCATACACAGACTACCTAATGTGCATGAGGTGTAGCACACATAATGTCCTGGGAAGGAGAGACAAGCTGTATGCATTCAAACTTATGACCTATCAAAACTCACTACGGCTGCCTCCCACATATACATATTCACGATCACCAAAATAACACGAGTGAAGGTAGAAGCACAGGAGAGAGAACACATCTGATGTCAGTACAAATAGTTCAAATGAATTAGCAAACCAAACCTAAGGCAGCATTTTTTCCTGAAACCAGAGAATTAATTCCAAAAAAAAAAAAAAAAAAAAAAACTTGCAACGTTATATTTTGCACTAAACATAAACCACTCTACACGTCAAATCAATAATTCAGCAAACCATGCGTCTATTTCGCAGGCAGGAATGGTCCCAGAATTGTCTAAAAATCATCCATACAACAACCATAGAACTATCTATCACGAGTGGTGAGCCAAGATGTACAACTAATGTCTAGACGATGCAGTCAATACTTGTCATCTGAATACCAAACACTAAACGATTGCAGCATTTATTAAAACACAACCAACGACAGGTTTATGCTATATATGCAAGGCATAGGCGATATCAGACGCTGACTTCAGCAACTTGCTAAAGCTAGCAAGTATCGAAAAACTCTCTTGATCCACTGTTTACCTCTTTGCACGCTTGGGATCAATCAGTGCAAGCTCAGCAAGCTTCGCAGCAGACATGGCCTTCTTGGCATCTGCAGCAGATGCATCCTCTGAACCCGACATAAGCATCTCTGGCTTAATACTCGTAGACCCGTCCATAGACTGGCTATGCTGATGTCTAATTCTCGGCCGCTCGGTCGACCCAGAAGCCACGTTCTCCGCAGAAGACGGGGCGGCACCCGAACCGGAGTCCCCAGCACCCGGCATGGCCATAGGAGCAGAAGAAGGCTCTCCCATCTGAAACGACGAAGTCGCCGAGTTCGAATTGAACTTATCCATGTCGAGGTACATGGAAAACAAATCCTCCTCGGTATCGTCCGAGAACGAAGGGCCGTCCGCGGCCCCCACGACCCCGAGATCGCTGTCGAAGCTGATATCATCAGGGAGAGTGAGAATCTCGGAATGAGCGCGGCGGTGGCCGCGGTTCCTCGGCGGGTTATCGGGCATCCGGCTAATGTCGTGGCTGAAGTCGGAGACCAGGTTCTGGCCCTGGGCCATGGGGAGGAACGAGGAGGAGCTCGCGGCGGCCGACGGCTGCTCTGGCTTCACGGAGAAGGCGTTGGCATTGGGCGAGAACCCGGCGAAACGACCGGAAGGGGGCGGCGGCAACCCGCTGCTGTGGCCGGTCAATTTGTCCTTATCCATGGCGACCCAAAGGAATCCCCGCAATCCACCTTGAAGCTGGCGACCCCTAGAGACCAAACACGATCGACCCAATCGAGAAGACCCCGGGAGGTCAACTTCCGAAGCTTAAAAATCACGCCTTTACAAGGAAGCCGATGGAGACGGGCAAAACCCTAGAGCGACGAAGATCCGGGGAGAGCGGAGAGCCGGAGAATGGACGGAAACGAAGGAGCAGGGCGGGTGGGGAGTGAGAGGAGCTGGAAGGGGCGTGAAAGTTTCGATTTTTATGCACCTCTCCGTCTAGGGATTGTAAGAGGGACACAAATTCTTGCAGGCGAAGTCAGACAGAGAAGAAGAGAGAGAGAGAAAGAGAGATCAGATCTTCATGTGGAAATGGGGGAATAAAATGGATGGGAGGAAGGGGAAGGTGGGGGTGTAAAGGGGGGAGAATGAACAGCCTTTTTGGTCTTTCTTTTCACAGAGGAAGGAGGCGCATCACATGGGGAGAGACAGGTGGTTGTCGGAATAGAGAAATATAGTGAGAGAGAGAGAGACTATATGTTACTTGTAAGAACAGAGAATCGAGGGGGAAAGAGAGAGAGAGAGATCTGAGGAAGAAGAAGACGAGGCTTCTTGGGAAAGACAAGGGGAGGGAGAGAAAGACAGGCCTGTTTTTGGGTTGGGCCTTTTCTTCTCCCTCCTTCCTTCCTTCTTCTGATTTGGCTTTAGTAAAGGAAAGGTGTGATGCAAGATTTCGATGATACATTGCGATATTGCCTTACGCTGTGACTTTAGATCTTTCTTACCCTTCCTGTGCTTCCATTCCCATGTGGAGCTTGAGACCTTTTATTATGTTGCCCATCATGCTAGGGGGCTACATGATCTCTCAACCAAGCCACCCACATGCACCAATTAAAAATAACAACGTGAATGGTCTCTGAAATTTAGCCTGATATATAATATGCTTCCTAAACTTATTTTGATTCATTTAATGCGATTCATGAACTTTCAATTTATTTAATATGACCCTTGGACATTTTCTGCATATTCAATTCAATTCTCGAACTATATGAAAATATTAAATATTTTCCTTTCATGAATTCAAGTTCAGGATCAATATTAAACATGATTAAATTGAACGCATACTAAAAGTTTATAAACCACATCAAATAATTTAAAAATTTATAGATCATTATTTAATAAATCATAAGTTCATAAAGCACAGTCAACATTAAGCCAAAATTCAATGATCATTTGTATCATTATTCTCAAACATATGTATCCGAAAAGTTTCCAATGAATGATCGAGATACATCGAGATATAATCGTTATATCTCTATTCCTCGAGAGATTGTAGAAATCTCAATCATGCCGTCATATCAAAGTGATGTCTTACGAATATGAGGTTGTTGGTTGTGCTGGCAGCGCAATAAATATTTCATTTCTAATCAATAATGAACGAAATTACTTATAGGTTTCGATTTCCTGGAAATTCCTTCTTCCTCTAGTCAATCCTACGGACCTAGGGACCAGGAACGTGCTCGAAGGAAAATCCATAATTGGGACATCGTACATCAAACTCCCAAAAAGGACCAAAAATTACCTGCTGTCCAGGTAGCAAGTCGCCCCTCGCCAGATCTTTTTTAACTCCGCTCGTCCTTTCTGCGCCCCAGCCTCGCTGAAAAATCTGGCCCGTCTGAGGCGGGATCCACGTGTGGGCTCCACCCGATCTAACGGTGGATCCGTAAATTAGGCTGGCCACGTCGGAAGCGTTGCAAATATCCCGAGAACTAGTTCCCGCCGCGTGGCGTGAAGAAAAAGGTTGGACTAAAAACCTGAATTAACGCGTTCGACCGGAGGGAGGAATTCTCGGTGAATCCCGACAACCTGGCTAGCCACGTCGACGCTCGGACGGTCACGTCAACCTCAATTCAGTCGACTTCGTGGGGAAGAGTTTGATTAGACAATTTATGCCAATAGAAGAACTTGATTAGAAAAATAAAAAATAATTAAGATTCGATTCAAGAAAACAACACAATACCTTTAACTTTTAATATATGGTCATTATGGTCCTTGATCTTGAATTAATAGACAAATTCCAATTTGAATATAGACTTTGTTTGGAGCATCTTTCTTGAGCATATTTATCTTATTGCTCCCATCGATACTAGAGCTAATGATTCTATTAAACATATTGAATAAATTAAAAATTTAACGACAATATTGAATATTAGTATAAAGTTCAAAAATCATATTGAATAAATTAGAGATCATGTTAAATAAATTAATAATTCATTAATCATGTTAAATAAATTAAAATTTCATAAATTACATTGAATATTAAGCTAAAATTCAAGAATTATAGTAAACTAACTAATAATTTACGAATCACATTGCATATTGAGTTAAAGTTTACGAGCTAAATTTCTCAAAAAAAAATGAAAATACAAGGTCAAAATGTAGAATTTTCCTATCTTAAAATTAGAGGTTATGACGTATAAATTGTGAAATTTAGAAGACCTTAAGTGAAATTAAAAGGAACTCAAGGGCGGCTATGTAAAATACAAGTCAACAATTAATATTGTTGAAGGAAACCAAACGCCTGCATTGGTTCATGAGAGATGATGCCAAATGGCAATCATAGCGAATCTCAAATTCTATTAACACAAAAATCGACGGTCGCGATCGTGACAGATTTCATCACATTACACCAATACAATTTAAAAAAAAAAAAAAGAGCAAAAAAATGAAAAATTAAAGTTAGGGACTCTTATTTTTCACAAAGGGAAAGAATTATTGATAAATTTGATAAATCAAATTGAATTTTGGGTCCTCTCTAGCTTTGATTCTCCACGTGCTCGAGCAAGGCGTCGAGCGCGACGTCAACGGCGTCCCGGAACCCCAGCTCCGTCGCGTTCGGGTGCGCGTACGTGATCTCCGGTATCATCCCGATCACCCTCCGCCGCATCGCCGCCGCCTTCTCCGGCGGGATCGCCGCCAGCACCTCCTCTATCTTCACCCCGAGCCGCGTCTCCCCCTCGCCGACGTCGATGAGCACCGAGTACTCCCCCGGGTCCCCCGCCGGGAGGTACCACCGGTACTGCGTGTACGCCGTGTGCGGCGAGAAGAACACCGGCACGCACCCGGCCAGCACCGCGTCGAACGCGGACCGCCGCGTGAACGAGTCCCCCGGGGCCTGCAGGCAGAACCGCGACGCCGCCATGACGCCGAGCACGCGGGCCGGCTCGTGGCACGCGGCCGGGGACGACGGCTGGCATACCACGAGCTCGCACCGGGCTGACTCGCCGCATTGGCGGATGAGGTCCTCCCTTATCGCCGCCTTCCCGGGGCCCTTCCGGGGGCCGCCGATGAAGGAGAAGAGGTGGGGCCGGTCGGAGTCGGTGACGTGCTGGCGCCACGCCTGCATCTCCGCCGACGTGGTGGGGTGGAAGTAGGAAGGGTACGGGATGCCGTGCTGGTTGGAGCCGGTCCAGGGCTGCCGCTCGACGGTCAGCACCGACATGTTCCGGACGGCCGGGAGGTCGAGGAGGGAGTTCGCGCCGAAGTCCGGGCCCTGGTTCGAGAGGCGGAGGAAGTCCCATGCGGTCCGGCCGAGGACCAGGAAGTGGTCCCGCCCGCCGCGCCGCCGCCATGCCGGGAGGGACTGCACGTGCTCGGCGAGGTCCACGGCGAGGGCGTCGCGGGCCGGGAGGCTGAGCTCGCGGAACATGCTGGACGCGTAGAGGCCGGCGTAGAAGGGGACGTAGAAGAGGTTGGCGCGGGCGGGGTCGGAGACGCGGCACGGGTGGTTCTCGAGGCGGGCGTGGAAGATCATCTCGGCGATGAACTGGTGGGTTGCGAACCAGCTTCCGCCGCCACCGCCGCCGCCGCCGGCGACGGGGGAATGGGGCGGCCGAGGCCGCGGTTGGAGACGTAGGGGCACATGTCGGTGTAGATGTTGAGGAGCGGCAGCGAAGGAGGAGGTCGGAGTTGAACTTGGAGGGGAGGGAGTGGACGTAGACGGCGGCGCGGGAGCGGCAGGCGGCGGGGGCGTGGGGAGGGGTTCCGGCGACGTCGTGGAGGGTGAGGTTGATCGCGGGAGGTCTTCGTATCGCGGCGTCGGGGCGGCGGGGATCGAAGCGGAAGTAGAGGAGGAGGAACCAGAAGGCGAAGAAGGAAATGAGGAAGAGAGCGGGCTTGAGCTTCGAGGTCTGATCCTTAGGGTATCTGGCGGAGGACTTGGGCTTGTCCGCCGCCGCCGCCGCCGCCGCCGCCGCCGTCCTCCACGGCAGCGCATTTCTCAGCTTCCTCAGCATCGTCTTCCCAGAGAGAGAGAGAAAGAGGGAGAGGGTTTCCGGAATGGAGATAGTGGGTAGGATGCTGATGGCTTCTGGGGGATGTCGAAGTCAACTGAAAGGACCGACCGACACCACATGAACGGGGAAAAGAAAAGTAAAGTAAAGAGGAAATTGTCGAAATTTCATATAATTTGTTTTTGTCGGTGGGTTTCTAATGAAGAGAAAGAGGAATATATGTTGGTGGTGGCTAGGGACAAATGTGATGATTCCAAAAGTGAGATCACGAGAGTCCCCATATGCTGGGGGGATCAAATTGCCATTAAGTTCATACACGAAGTTTGCCCAATCTTTGGGTGAGAGGGAGGGGCCTTGTTTCCCATATTCCATCCTATATATCCATCTATTTTTGTCGTATGGTCTGCAAATCATGTAAATTGTACATGAAATTTAGACTGTTACTGTTTAGAACACCATCGAATTCACGCTGATTTGAGGTGGGCGGCCTTGACTAGAGGTCGTAATAGAGAGAGAGAGAGAGAGAGAGAGAGAGGGGGGAGGAGGGAGGGGGGAGGGGAGTTTGAGAATTAGGTGAACACCCAGTAGAATCTAAAGGTCTTTGTGTTGAGTGTTAAGTGATGGATGAAGATAACAAACGGGCATAGTAAATAAGAAACATACCAGTCATCCCTCGATTTCATGGTTGGGGACCTTCCTTACGGGCACGAGCTTGAGATGAGATCCCACTATTAGGGAAATTCTTGTATAAATTCATGGTCCACATCAAATAAAATTTATGTTGTTCAAATTTAAAAGATTCATATGGAACTATATGATCAATATTCGTAATTGTACCGTCAATGATCATATTCAGACAAGTGTTTAACTCACCATTCAATCTCATGATCACTTCGGTGTTAAAAGTTTAATATAAGTCAATCATCTCTTGTATTGTGTACAATGTCTAAGCGGGAGAATTTAAGATGAAATAATTTAAAAGGTCTCGTTAATTGATGTGCTCAAAACACTTATTAGTCATATACCTAATAGAAGTAAGAGTTTCATTTTCAATGCATCAATTGTACAAAATGCAAGAAAAACAATACTCTAAAAATGGCAAGATATCTTCATTAACAAAACCCTAATTCAAAATTTGTCGAGTAAAAGCAGGAGCATCCGAGAGATGAATGCGAAGAAGACGAATGTAATAAATACCAACCATTATCAATCTAAAAAGTTATAGCAAATAGCAATTTTTGGAATAATAATCCCTCTACATAAAGTACTGATCTCAATTCGGGTCAACCGACAGAACGCACGACGATCATTGTCGACCCGAGTTTAGATGCACGAAATGCGCAGGCGAAAGCTCGTGCGCGGCCGGACCAGACGAAGTCCAACGTCGATGATGACGATGACGATGGTAAGCAAAGAACGAGACGCAACCTCAGAAAAGAGGTCGCATCTGGAGCCGACGTCTAGGCCAAAAAAGTCAGAACTGGACCAGGGGGAGGGGGGGAAGGCGATTATTGGCGAGATTGACGTTAGCGTGATGGGAACTTGTGACCGGTTTGGTCAACGATCTCGCTCTAAATTCGGTGAGAAAATTCTACCGGAGAAAAGGCCTTAATTGACAGATGGCAGGAGTGAGATATTTCTGAGAGAGAGAGAGAGAGAGAGAGAGAGAGAGAGAGTGGAATTGGCACTTTCTTGCACATGCATTACGTGCAATGCCTTTCGACGTCGTTATCTCTTCGGACAGCAACCACGGACACCGCACGATAGGAAAAAGTTTTAAAGGTTTTGACCCGTTCTGCCTCGGGCAGGCTACCAGTTGTAAGCTTCGAACCGGCGGTTCTATCCGGGAACTGGCCTAGGTCGGTTTAAAGCGAGTTCACCCGCTCGGCCGTGACCATTATGGATTGCAAAGTGAAGATTGTTTATAAGAAATTGGCGCAGTGTAAAGGACATGGTAATTGTTGCTTTACTCCAATAGAAGAGCAGAATGTTCGGAATAATGTCCCAAATCGATATTGTTCTAGACTGATACCAAATCTCATGAGTCCAGTTCCTAATTCCAGTTTTTTCAAGACAGAACTTATCACTAACTTTCGAATCGACACACCTTAAAATAGATCACCATTACAAAACACTATTTAGTTCTTATAATCCGTTCTACTCTTACGAGTATGCTGTTAGCCATACATAGGTATAAAGTATGTGTTTTTACTTAGAGGTAGTTAGGCACCTAGCAATCCACTAGACCCTCCTAAGCTCAAGGTACAAATGGGCGAGTCTAGGCATGCGGTTACTTTCTTGATCTCCATATGTTTAGGTCCAGCCAATTTTATACATAGAGATTGAGATTTCTTTAATCACGATCAATCGTCAGGAAAAGACTTTCAGGTTTAACTAGCCCATTGATCATCCACTAATCGAGATTAGATCTCAACATTAAGGTTAAGACAAATTAGCATCTTAATAATCTTCCTTTTTTTGGGCATTTTTGGAGACCTCAACATTCGAGTTGCACCTACACCATATATTCTCAACAACCTAACCTATGCCACTAAATAAAATTATAAATATTTTATCCGATTACAATGACAACATAATAAAGCAAACGATTAAGTTATTAGACGACCACCCACTTGTCACATTACTTCCAATTTTCTTTATAATTGGAGTAAAACAAGACGAAACACCGCCATTTGCCACGTGGCCCCCAACTTCTTGGACCAATCACTTTGGATAGGAGGGCGCACACATGGAATAAAATAGCACTATTACTAATGCTAGGATGAAGGCAGTCAATATTCTCTAACTTAAAGCTCAAGAAAAGGGAAAAAAAAAAAAGTAGATTATATTTAAATTTCTTATATCCTAGTTATGATAAAGTCAATGATCCCATGTAATTTTATAATGACGTTAAACTTATAAGGAAAAATATTTTGAAAATCTTATGGGTGATCAATTCTTAATCTAGTCAGATCCCATCTTGAAATCAAAAACTAGATTGGAGGGACTAGTTTCTAGTTTCTGAAATCAAGAACCGAACCAATCGGTCCAATTCGATTATGGGGTGGTCCAATGGAATGGGTCAAATTCAAATGAGAAAATGTTTTGAACTCCATGAGCAGTGAAGAAAATCTAGAGGAAGGGAAAAACTGAAAGAGGAGAGTAGGTGTGGGCGTCATGGGGCAAAAAGAAAAGACCCAAAAAAGAAGAGGAGGCATGCGCGAGAAATTTATAAAATAAATAAATAAACAAATCCATTTGGGTGATCCGGCTAATTTGATCGGGCCTAGGTAATTTTCGGTTCAGTGATCAATCTTGTTCACCCCTAAAAAATCTATGGCCAAATTCTCACTAATTCATGGTCATTTATTGTTCATTCTTTACCGCGCACTCTTTCTTGGTTATTGAGCAAGAGAGAATATTTGGTGCACAATGCATTTCTCACCGTTAGATTGTGATAAAAATTTTGATAAAACTCATTAGATCTGATGATTGAGAATATGTTGCTAATAGAAGAAAGGAAGCCTAGAAATCTTCATGACGTTTGACTTGCTAATTGATTGACAAAGTATAAAGAGAATCAATGCACCAATTGCTCGTTCCGTGTCTCTCTCTCTAACTGTATAGTTTCGGCCACGTTCTCAAGCAAGCAGTGCGCACTTAGGGCACACTTTATTTGGTGAGACAGAAAAAAATTATTGATCTACCGAACGATTCTTGATTGTGACATCTCTCGTACACAGACTATTCAACTCAGGAAACCAACAACCACCTCATTACTCTCGTCGTAACCTTGGTGACCAGCGAGACCGATTGCCGATGTTCGCTACCCAACAACTAACGGGCAACACTAGAACGAGCAAGCGAGAGAGGACGAATCACGATAATGGGTGAGGAGCTAACACATGGAAAGACTCTTGTGATAGCTATTGTAACAGTCACTACTAGAGATCACAAAATGAACATGTACGTTACGCTATCCTCTCTACTCCTCCTCGTGTTGTGCTTATCCGAAAAGCCAGTACGTCCGTCCATTGCGATTGCGTACGAGAAAAAGAAGAATTGCAAAGGTATCCAATGGTCTTTCTTTCTTTCTTTTTTGGCTTTTTAATAGATTGCGAATGCTGGAGTTTAGAAGCACGTATTTACAATATCAAACGGAGGCGACTTTTGTTTAATAAAACTGGTCGAATAGAGATGATAGTAAATACTGCTACGGAGCCACTACATGTATATTTAATAAATTAAACAAAGGAACATTAGGCTAAAAGCAAAGCACCCTTTTGAGTACAACGTTAGGGATTAAAATTAAGACTACAATTCCATGTGCATTTACAAAGAACTAGATGTTACCCAAAAAACTAACTCAAATGTAAAAAGCCCATAAAACGAGAGAGAGAGAGACAGAGAGACAGAGTTCACTGAAGAAGCCCCCCCAAAAAAAAAAAAAAGAGAAGGAGAAGAGAAGACTACAAGGCTCTGCTAGTTGACTGGCGTTCGAAACGAGCGACGACACGTCTCTTTCCAATTGGTTCAAGATCTGCTACAGCGAAGGCGGCCATCTACGCTCCTGAAATTCGCCAAAATGGCAAATGGCAAGACCGTCCATTAGCTTTTGGCGAAAAGGACCGTCCATTAAAAATAAATCTTATTTGGACATCTGGAAAGGAGCAAACGAGAAACGAAGCTCATGCAAATGTTCCATTCGATTGATTGGTATTTGTAAATGCAATCTCATTCGGACATCTGGAAAGGAGCAAACGAGAAACGAAGTTCATGCGAAGTTCATGCAAATGTTCCATTCGATTGACTGGTATTTGTAAATGCCCCACAAAAGAAGAATCTTTCCCCAACACGTGTTCGCCCGTCCATGATTCCCTATATAGAGACTTGCCCAGAAAAACAGAGAGGTAGATATGCGATTTTCATGGTAGATTTAGTCGTGGGCGTCAAGACCCAGTAGCTGTCAAACCCTAACCTACCCTCTAATTTATTTGATTGCATCAGCAACTAGAAACAATCAACCGTATCAACCGGATTATCCGTTTATTTGAAAGAAATTCTCATGCAATTTAGTCCAACAGGTATAGACCGCAAAATCCTGACTTACAATAAGAACTAGTCAATTAACGATGGCCAACTAGAGTAATCAGGATCAAATGCCTGGGATCGAGGACGTGGATTGCAATCGAAACGACCGAGGCAACTAACGACGACGTGAATTTGGTTGGCAACCAAGAACCAACCGATGAGTTTGACTGGCAGCAACCCAGCAACCCAGCAACCCAAGAGGACAACATCCAATGACTCAAGTTCCAGGGCAGCGACCAGGGTTCAATGGAGCGGAGTCAGGTAGATTTTGACCCAGATCCAATGACCGGGTCCAAGTGTTTGATTGCTCAAAACATTACGATAAATGACTGATCAGAGCTATCGATGAACCATACCAATTTCAGCTAAGGACCGAGAATTACCACTTAGGATCGGTCGGCAATGACAGTTAACAATCTTGAATTGATTGATGGACCCAAGGTCGCTCGAGGATCGACTGGCAAGAACCAGAGACTGTGGCTGATGGTGGTGGTTTGAGCAATGATGCTGATATAGAGATAGATAGAAAGGGAGTGGCAGAAGATTCTATCGTGTGGGGCGTCCGACAGTAGTATCTTCACAGTACAATCCGATACAGAGATGTCCATCCCTAAAACTCAATTTGTAGGGTACTATATAATCATGATGGCATTACTCTTGAGAAGTACCCTTGCTTTGATATGGCCTTTGCCGAGACAGATCTACAGAAGTACGACCAACAAACCTCCATCACCATCCTTCTTCTGACAACACTCAATTGCACTCACCACTTCGACTGGTTGAACCAAGGTTCGTACGGTACATGTTCATGTCACGCCACCCTAATTAAAAATTATCACAAAGGGTCGCAGAATCCTCTACAGAAGTTTGGAGATGGTAACGCAACCTTAAGATGGCGAAGAAAACAGAATGTCGTTCGACGACTATCTACAAAGTGTTGCGAAGGATCGGTGCTTCTCTCCCTCGAGTTCATAGAGACACAAGCCCCTGTCAAAGTTGTTGCAGAGTGTTGGCATGATCACAATAATATGTAGTCATGTTGTGCAACCTCGAACTCGAGCCAAGTCGTACACGGTCTGTGTTAAAGATACAACTACGCAATGATGATACGCAACTCGAGCACAGGGACTAACAAGCATTGCGGCAGCAATAAGAGATTCATCAAATTAAGAATTTTCAACTAGAGCGATTTCTTACTAAAATTAGGGCACAAACTATCTGCAGAGAGTCAGAGACTGACCTCAATTGATTAAGGTGAACTCACACAGGCTCCCCTTAGAAACAAAAGCCATCGCTTCTAACCACTCCTGACAAGTTTACAGAGCACCCCACACCAGAATTCAATTAACCTTATGGGAGGAAACATCGTTAGCAACAGGTTGCACTTGCAATCGAACTCAAAGAGAACTAACCCTTTAAAGTTACGAAAGGAGACAAGCGTGATTTAAGATCCTGATAAATCTCCGATAGACATAGGACAAGAAATTAGTATAGCTTGTGTCGAGCGCCCAAATATGTAAGTTCTAAGGGCTCTATGTCCAAAAGACTAGTAGTTATACGTGCATCTCCAAATATGCCACGTTAGACTAGAGGTAGACATTGCGAGATGACCAAAAGTTACAAACCAGTAGCTCATTATAACACTCAACACTCCTATGGACCTCCCCAGTGAACCAACATCCACTTTAAATCGCCAAACAGTAGCGGCAACACGTGCATTATTTTTGGCACAAGCGGTGTAACAACGCGTGTGGGAATTTGCCATTTGTTTTCCAGTAATCTCTGTGAATAACTTTACTAACAGGGTCTTGTGAACAGAAAGCCATCCAAAGCAATGGATGGTGTCAATCTCTATGGTTGGCTACTTATCATGGCATGAAGATTAAATGAATACTATGTTTTAGTGTCATTATCAATTTCGGCCAAATGATATATCGTGATTTACTAATTCGTATTTTATAAGTTTTCAGAATCGGCTGCACAAACTGACGAGTCTAAAATCATCACAGGTGCATGAATATTCGCGACTCTAATTGCTACCGTTAGGTTGGGGACTGCTTTGGCAATCGATTCACACTCCAGATTTTTCTACTCAGATAAGCATGAATTCATGAGTGGTTTGGTATGACAGCACAACAGTAAGCAGGAAATGAGCGATCGCGATCAAGGAGCTTGATGATGGTTCAGGGGGTTAAGAAGATTCCCTGGATATTTTAATGATTGAAAGGAGGGAAAGGGACAGATTGTTCATCGAAGCACTCGCCTGGGGCAATTTGTGTGAAGCTTCCTGACGAAATAATCTATATATGGACACGATTAACGAGTATTTCGAGCAAGGTTTGAGGACCATATTTTTTGTTGGTAGACAACCGACCCACCGAAAAAAAAAGACACCAAACTGAAGTTGACAGATGAACACTGGTCGTTCTTTGTTTCACAAAGGTTATTTTCTCAACCCAGAGATAAAGTGAGAATAAGTAAGCACACTCTAGACTACGAACATCACGTTAAAGACAGTCGCCCTACCAATTTTAAAAAATCTGCAAATGTTCACGCACATGATTCCATCTCTTCGGGTATTGATAATTCAACAGCACCTACTTGTTTGATCGATAATTTTTAATGAGTCCTAGGATAATTTGGGCAGATTAGAATGTTCCATGTCAATATTTGTCGTCTTAGAATATTTCTAAAGATCCACCATCTAGACAAACTAAATATGCCAGTAGAAATTGAAAATCATTAGTTACATTATAGGAAGTTTCAAGTACTCCGAGGAAATAGTAAGGAAATTTCAGAAATACCAACTAACACACCACAACAGATACAGACAAGTAACTTGCAACAACAGTGCATGATACTACTAAACAACGGACGGTCAGGGCATCAAGATAATGTGAAGCATGTCAAGGGAGAAAAGGTCATCTAAACTATGAAACAAAGATCAAGGCAACAAGTAACAGCAAGATTGATAACAGCCAAAGCACGGTAAAGCATAGAGAAAAAAATGATCAAGCACAAAGAGAAGAGAGAAGCTTGCAGAAAGGACATGGAAATAACCGAGCAAACATCACGTCATCTGAAGCTCAACTTTCACTTTCCCAAGACTACAAGCACGAGGCAAGTTCTTGAGTACGTTGAAAAGGACAACAACAATGAGACAAACGTCACAACCATGCACAGATTATTAAGAGAAAACCTTTTTATCCTAGAACAATATATCAAGACAACCTCTAATTCGAGGAAGGATTTGTATTTACAACAGTTCAACCTTCTGTTTTGCTTTTTCTTTAAAGAAATAACTTAAGTATTATTTATATAAACTGAGCCAATCAAACTCTCAAATCATTTTGAAAATTATGCAGCTGACATCCCCAGATAAAACAAAGGCAGACATCCAGATAGAAAAAGAGAAAGCAACCCAAAAGCATGTTGCGGCACATCATACAGAAATTAACAAAATGAATGCTTCATTTAATTAATATCAAGGTAATGGTAGATGATTGGTTCAGAGGGAACAGAATGAGGAGATAGGATGGAGAAGGCACTTAAAAATGATAATCATGGAACATGCATCAACCAATAAGAATCTGCACCCTCACAAGGCTCATAACATTGTCAGAAGCCAGCAACTTAAATACCTATTAGGTAGCTTATGCACCCAGCAATTATCATCACACAATGCACATTTCCACTTCTGAAGTCAAAACGGAATTGCAAAGACATGCACTTAAGATTGAGAATAAGTGAGACAAAAATGAGCCCTCAGAGACATGGTACACATACAGAGAGAGAGCTATCTTCATGCCAACCAGTTGAATTTTGAGGATGTCAGCAATATCATTCAAAATGAATTAACGCACCTAAACATCAGATACAGAGAGAGAAATTACCTGCAACCATGACTCAATTTCTATTGGCCAGCACCATAACCTTGCCCATGATGGGCGCCTGGTGTTGGCTGCGGCTGCTGCTGCTGCTGCTGTTGCTGCTGCTGCTGCTGTATCTGCTGAAGAAGGTTCGCAGCAAATTGCAATGTTGACTGATAGCGCTGGTTCTTATCAACCTCATCTTGTACACCCTGAGCAGTCCCAGAAGCAGAGGACTGTATTTGTTGTGGTTGATTGGAGACATCGGTATATGTTGTGGGAACAACAGTTTGTAGCTGAGAAAAAGGAGGACCTTGAACCTGGCTTGCCAAGCCAGAAGAACTGTGCTGGTGTAAAAGTGGTGAACTGTATAACCCAGAAGAAGTGGGAGGAACTTCAACTGGATACTGCTGGATGGAAGCTGCAAACTGTCCACCTTGGGAAGGGAGATTAGTAAATGATCTAGAAACTGCGGCATATTGTGAAGCGTTGAGCACAGATTCTTGCATTTGGGTCGAAGCAAGGATGGCCGGCACTTGCATGGACTGGCTAGCGGTGCTTGGGACGGTTGTATAAGGCTGAAATTGGGTTACTGATGACATCGGAGCATTCAACTGACTCCCGGGTTGTTGCACTGAATACCCACCACCATCGGATGCTTGATGTTCTTGCTTCCATGCTTGCAATGAAGATTCATTGTTAGGTACAACAGGGGGAAACATTGGCCTCGAGTTTTGCTGAGAACTTTCTGTAGATGATGTCCGTGTACTTGCAGGAAGTAATGAAGCTAGAGTTGCAATAAGCTCGGGTGTTAAAGCAACTCCTGCTTGGGATGCTGCGGCAGCATTGCCATGTGCCTGTTCGTGAGAAGCTGAACGCATTGCAGAGGACTCACCCATATGTTGATACAGCAGTTGCTGTGGAAGTTTTGCATCCTCTTGTGCATTTCGAAGAACTTGTTCCGGCTTAGGGGATAAATATCCATACTCAGGTTGGAAAGCAGGCATCCTCTGTGCATCAGCAAATTGGGAAAGAGCCGCAAACTCGTGTGGTTGATGCTGCATGGATGCATTGCCAGGAACCTGAGCAAACTTGAGGACCACTCCATACAGACGCTCAGGACCTGTTACCCTTAATACCTTCCTCAAAAATTCTGATGGAGGGACAAGAAATAGGGTGGTACCATCATCAAGTTTGGCAACACCAGCACGATCTTTGGAGCCCAAGTACCGGAGAAATTCAGTGTAGGAACCAAATTCTTCTTCGCTGTCTGGCAAGAAGTAAACAATGTCGAAACCAAGAGCTTCCTTATAGTGCGTTGCTAGCAAATCCAAACTTGTTCTAGCCGAGCAGTTGACAACTTCAGGACTGCAAAATAGGCAAAGCAGCGATTGAGAGACCCATCTCAGTCTAACTTATGTAACCATCTCAGGTAGAATACAGTATCCAAACAATGTAGAAATCTTACAACACGACAAATCCTAGGAGTTAATTCAGGCAACTACTAAAGCATCTAAAACCCCTAAATTTGAGTAAGTGCTTTAACCGCAGCACTGAGCTGCTGGCACAATACATAGAGAATTAGCAATTGGCGCAACAGCTGTTCAATAACTAGTATTAAACTTCAGTTTTAGGATTTGGTTTGCCTGAATAATCATAGTCTATACTTCTTCACGACAACGTCAAAAGATTTACTAGATATAACAACAAAGGTGGCTGCAAAGAAAGAATTTGCTATTAATGGAGCAGTCAGTGAGATAGCTAGTTTCAGGAATTGTAGCCCATTTCCTGGGGCACCTTATATCCACACATACATATACACAAAAATAGGGTCATAATTTTTCATATAAGAGCAGACACTTACATCTCTGCAGCAAGCCCCTCACCAACAGGCACACATCGAGCATGACAGACAGGTGTTCCACCCTTCGCAATAAGGCCCCGCCAGATGTAATCATCATCAGCGGCTTGACCAGGTCCAGATGCAAACCTTGCACCCATTGGACTCAGACGACCATTTCCATGGGAATTTGCATAAGGGCCGGGAATACCTACATCAATTGTTGAACCAGGCCCATGGTCCATCCTCAAGCCACGATCATCCATCTTCCTAGAAGGAAAAGATACCTCATCGGCAGGTAAAGAAGATTCAATTCTTGACCGCTTGGAATCCCTAGGGAAATGACTAGCATCATAAACATCCCATGAGCCAGTGGCCCTCACAGGAGTCCTAACACCTGAAGCAGGAGAAGGCAGCATACCAGAAGAGGAAGGAGACGACCTCCTCCAGCTTTGGCCCATCAGATTTTTCCCGTTGACATCTTGCATGCCATAAGGCAGGTCAACATCATCAAATTCTGAAGAACCATAAGGCCTTGCCGCAATATTTTGACCAACACCATGCGGAAGTGAACCTGGACCCCCTGGATGATTGTGACCAAACATATCCATTTGGGGGTTCCGGAATGGGTGTTCCATTTCTGTCCTTGGCCCTCTAACTCCTGGATGAAACGCGGGGTAATCTCTTCCAGGTGCCAGGTCACTACTGGAGAACATAATGGTTATTCTAGGATCATTAAATAGACGGCCCTGTAATCCTTCCTTGGCACGACGGGCTTCATCCACGCTTCTAAACTCCACAAATGAATAATGCCTTGAAGGAAAGCTTTTGATTCTCTCAATCTCTCCAAATAATATCATTGCATTATGCAGCATTTGTTCATCAATCTGGACAGAAGGAGGGTAACCTATCCACAAAACTTTACTAGGTTGCCCGTCTCCTCTTCTAGACCCTGAAGAATGAGAAGGCTGCAAGAGAGAAGTCACAGTATCAGAAACCAAGTAAATAATACGAAGCAATAGGGAAATCTTATCGTCAGAGTTTGAATCGAGTTTCTCTTAAGACAATTTGACAAAACTGCAGTTCATACAAAAGAAACAATCTATTTTATGAATCTGGATCAGCAAACAATTAAGAACTTGAAATAAAATTACATTGAGGAGACAGAACGGCAGAGCCATTCCAGATGCAACCACCTGAAGAGACATGGGACTGTCAAAGAAACTCAGGCATCCAAGGCCACAAGATGAACTTTTGACTCACCTGTTGCCTTTTAGAACCTGCATGAACGTCAGTAGACCCCATGCCCCTACCAACAAACTCCCTAGAGTCATGAGTGTCAGCCCAATGTTCCTAATTAGAAAGAAAAACCAGAAACTGTTAAGTCACTTGAACAAGGAAACTTTTCTAACAGCTATAACATCTTAATCAGACAAGATTCCAAAAAACTGAATTAAAATGTATTAGAAAAATGAAATATCCACAACAAAGGAGTGTGCTTCACCCCTTAAACGAGAACAAATAATCACATGATAAGTAATCAGAAAAAATTTGTTTCATAGTCAAAATCAAAGGAATATACAAATGTGAGAAAAAAACATATGTGGAATTCTTACAATCCCTTTAACTCCAAATCCCTCCAGATCTGGAGTTACTTAAGGAGATTAGAAAAAGCAAGGAATGTTGCTAGAGCAATCCCTCCAAATCCTTGATTTCGATCCCTCCTACCAAACAATAAATTCTTTTTTAACCTTTTCTCTTCCTCTCTAATCTGTCATTATTCCTCCATCAAAACAAAGTGTAACAAATATGGTGGATTTATAGTAATGATAAACCAGTTGCATAAGTTTAAAATAGCATGCACTTCAGTTGACTCCTAAAAAGATGCAAACATAAAAAAACTAGCTACGGCTCATTGAAAATAACTTAAACTTGTCCAATCCCTCAATTCTAAAATAGAATAGCTTACTCTTCTTGAGGGCTGAGATCGCAGGAAATCCACACGTATTTGATCACCACCTAATTGCTTTCCATTCATGTTTCTCATCGCTTGAATAGCGTCCTCCACTCGGACATACTCCACTAATGCAGTATTGCGGTCTCTAAACAACTTAAAGTCATCAACTTTTCCAAAATTGAGAAATTCCTCTTCCAGCTCCTCCTTTGAAACAGCTGGGTTGATCCCTCCAACCCATAATTGCTTGCAAGGTTTAGCCTAAAAGCAACACCAAGTAAGGACACCATGCTAGCAAATTATACAAAGGGAGAAAGAAAGAATAAAACCAGAGAGCGTGTTCAACGCAAACAAGATATTGCCAAAAGCAACAACGCGTACAGCATCCAATCCATCATATTCTTAGAATAAGAACAGCATCACATACAAAGAGGTTTGGACAAAGCAGCAGACATTTGAAATGATCAAGCATACAAATACACAATTTTCATCTTTTGTTTGTATACCATCATCCGTTGCCTACACGTCTTACTCCCAGCCATGAAAAACAATTGAAGCTATCTAAGCATTAGCAATTTAGCATCATTCTCTCATCAGCTAACAATAATGGTGGAAAAGTTACTTTATAAGAATGACAAGGAACTCCGATAGATAACTGAAAAAAGAAGATGACACACACACACACATATATGTATATATATAAAGAGAGGAGGAGGAGGAGGAGGTCAACGGTACTGCCAAATTTACATCATCACAATTTAATAACTATCACCTAAAAACAAATCTAAAGAATCATGCTTCATATATTCATGCAGGCCTTCTATTGGCATATCTCCTGCTGGATTTCAGATTGATTAACTTAGCCATAAACTTAAGCAATCTTACATGCGTTGGGTTTCAAGCACCATCAAGAACACTAATGACGACAAATGGTGCCCTACTGTGGCCCAATATTTTGGGTGGCAAAATCCAACACGCTGAATGGAACTTTTAGATTTCCTTAATGGAAAAACAACTTCCAAAGAAATACTTGGCCATAGAGCAAGAACTCTTAGTTACTTCTTTGACAATAGTCACACCTTAGAAGATGCAAGGGTGGAAAACCATATCCTGTAAACCTCTGCCTACAACCACTACCTTGCTTAGAAATTCTAAGAGATGTTACAAGAAATGTAGGGCTGTCACTGGTTGATGGTAGTCATCTGTGCGAAGTGCAAAGGGACAACATGCTAAATAACTATAGCTAGTACCATGAATAGGACTAAATGGTATGTCAACAAGCTTCACAAATTGCAAAATTGTTTCGCTAATATCTGAGGAGAATGAGAAACTTGAGAGATGGTCACTTGCCTAATTTTTTGGATTACATTAACAGAAAGAAGTCACTTAACATTTGAAAGCTGCCAACAAACTACCTATTTCATGATCTTAAGAGAAATATATGATTCAGTCAAAATAACTGCATGCACTATGACCGATATGGAGGTTCACCAATATGGATGGTCACCAGTAGAATAAGGCTATCATCAAACTTCGTTTTCTCATCAAAAAGTTGTCTATCGCTACAGCGGGAGGTAACCGTGATTCAGTAACTTGCTACCCATAGCTTCACTTCATCGTCTCTCAATAATTTAAATTGTTAGAGGAATGACGGACTTTACATATCACCACGTGGAGTAAAATCTACATCTTTTTGCAGTAATATGCTTCCCAGGATGGCTTTCCAAATATTCTATACATCGATCATCAAGACTATTTAGATTTTTCTCAAAAAAAAGGATCTGTAAATTCAGAGTCCCACAGCAAGCAAGAATTGCTCTGACATTCCCTATACTATTCAACGCACCAGATGAGTCCTTAAGGGACATGGCCAGGACAGGAAGCCTATAGCCACATTATTGTGACAGACAAGGTGTTCAGATAGTAGGTATCATTACATGATCACAACTTCACATCAAGATGTAGAGCGGAAAGCTGTGTGAAAAAAAAAATGTTGTTGAGGAAAACCCCCTATTGAGGCATTATGTGATGATTCCAATTTAAAGGAAGAAAATAACCAAGCTTGTAAGAAGCTTCCTGTTCACCTCTAAATGGATTATGTATCATCCAACAATTTACCTTTTAAGCAGCCAAATTTTTAAAATCATAAACCCCTGTTTGTTCCTTGACAGTAATTCTAGAAAAAGAACTCAGCTTTTGGCTGAAGCATAGGTTTTTTTTTTTTTGGTAAAAGTAAGCAAGCTGAAGCATAGGTTTGGGTATTCAAAAGTCAAGAATCATCAATAAAGTTCCCTACAAGTTGATAAATTGCCTGCTAAATGATTGCAAGCCTAGCAGCGGTGCGGAGATCATTTCTCCAGTGATCCTGTCTAGAATTGGGGAGGGAAGAAAAAGAAAACAGTTCGAATTGTGACAATCTACATTTCAGTTAACCACCCATTTAGATTCTCGAGATTATGTTTCAAAGCACAAATAAACTGTACCGCAGTAAGGCAATGGAGAGGAGCGTGGTAGTCCACTTTTCATTTTTCAATTGTTGCTAGAAAAACTGGCAAAAAGCATTATGTTTGATCCAATGAAACATGCGGCGCTGATTGCATTTAACCACATAAACTAAAGCGCAAGTTTAATAAGAGCACCCTCAATATGCAAAGCCTTCATCCAAGAAGGTCTAGCCACCATGAGACCTTGCAGAAACATCAAAAGGGTTTCAGCAGAGAATAGGGAAGACCAAAATCTAGTGTCATCCCTTTTGTATATTTGATAATTGCCGTATTACGCCACTTGGGCCAAAAAAGAAAAAAGAGCCTTAATCCAAATGCGCAACCTGTACTGTCCAGAACTAAACCCTCTCATAGTTTAAGTATCACGTGTAGCTTTGACACTCTGAAAGTCTAATGGCCATGGACACAACCTTTGGTTTTCTCCTTTACCGTTTCCTATCAGTCTCCCTTTCAATTTTCGAAGTATGTGTTTCACATGTGATCATACACGCATCAGGATAAAAGCGGACGTGGAATCCTAAGCCAAAACATATTAATTACCGAACGATAACAGGAAGAGGAGCAGCCCCCATTATTCACAACCGTCGCCACTAAAAGATTTATAATTTTCCAATTTCCTATCGATTTAACCAAGCCTACGCCTCAAAACCAAAACCTAATTCTCATTCCAAGCGCGTCCGAAATCCAATTTGCAGGACATGAGCTCGGTCGTCTTTGTAATTGTATCTTAGCCCGGTCAATCGAGCGCAATCTTATGCCAAACTCACCGGACCCGAAGATCGCATAAAAGCACAGCAATTGATATTCGAAACCGCGGAAAAAATTGCTGTTCCAGACGGACAATCAACCATTCTACGAAAAAGAGAGAAGCGAATACAAAACGGAAACACGAACGGTCGCGACGGGCCGAACAAATCTACGCGCGAGAGAGCGGCACAAACCGGTCGAGCGAACTCGATCTTGATCTGGTTCCCCTTGACGGAGGTCCCCTGGAGGGCGTCCTTGGCGGCGGCGGCGTCGTCGGGGCGCTTGAAGAAGACGAAGGCGAAGCTGCGGGCGGCGTAGGAGGTGGCGTCGAGGGCGCCGTACTTGCCGAACACGTCCATCAGGTCCGTGTCGGTGACGTCGCTGGAGAGGTTGCCGATCCAGAGGTTGTTCGACGGCAGCGTCTCGTGGAGGTCGCCGCCGCCGGCCGGCGACTCCTTGGCGGCGCCGTGGTGGGAGGGCCGGATGGACTTGCTCGGAGGAGGCATTGCCGGCGCGGGAAAGGAGGAAACCCTAGAGAGAGAGAGAGAGAGAGAGAGAGAGACAGATTGCGGAGCAGATAAAGAAGAAGAGATTGATGACAGCCCTGGAAAAAGAGGGCAAGTGACGATGTCTACTCGAGAGAGAGAGAGAGAGACAGAGGACGACATCTATTATATATTTGTTTATGTAAATATATATAATATATATTGTTTATTTATTTTTATATTTTTTGTTTTGTTTATTATTATTATATTATATTATGTTACGGATAAAACGGAAGCGGAAAGTAGATTCTAGAAAGCTTGTAAACAGATTATTTTGGTGTATATATTTTATGTCGGTGATCCACTAAATGAGCCTCCTTTAATAATTCTTGATTGTAATGTGTTAAATTTCGAAAAATTATGATAGAAACTGGGATCGTGCTACCTCGGGCCTACTGTATGTATAAAAAAAAAAAAAAATTGTGATGTGATTTTAAACTCAATTTCTTGCATGAAGATTCCACGAAAATTATATTAACAAGTAAACATTTGAATGTGAGTGATGTGAATATGCGTGTACTTTACTTCTTCTTTATATAATGGAGAGCATCTTTTCACACGAAATAAAAAAGGCCCTTCAAAATACAAAATATTGATTTGAAACTAGGCGTTCATGTCAAACATGGCCTTCCCTTATGTACTTTTTTTTAATGGACTTCGCTTATGTGCTTGAAACGTACATGAAATGCGATTTGACTGGAGTTTCCGACACGAATGCAAGAACATCGCAAACATCAATAGAGACTTCATCAGAAAACAAAACAAAAAAAAACAATTTAGATCGTGCCAACTCAAGGGTATTGTATGTAAGAAAAAAAATTGCAATGTAATTTTAAACTCAAATTCTTGCATAAAGATTCTACAAATACCCGTATCAATCAAAACTATATTGACTAGTAAATTACTTGAATGTAAGCGATTTGAATATGTATGCACTTTCCTTTTTTTAATATGATAAAAAACATTTTTTCATGCGGAATAAAGAAAGTCCTTAAAAATACTAAAATATTGATGTGAAGCTGAAAAGTAAAAATAAAGAACACTTTTTTCATGTTAAAAATCATCTTATCTTCTTGTTTTCTTTTTTGTCAGATAATATCGTCTTACCTTAAGTACTTGAAACCTCTGTGAAATAAGATCGTATTGGAGTTTCCGACACAAATGCAAGAACATTGCCAACATCAATAATGACTTCATCCGACAAACCTTTGAAAAAAAAAGAAAAAAGATCGAGGTGAACGGGTTTGTAACACCGTGCGGGGCCTTTCCTTCGAAACAAGTACACGGTCCCCTCTTCTTGTTTATTTGGGGCGCTCGGTCGTGCCTGCCTTTTCGGAACAAGTCCGGACGTCAAGAAAGATAAGGAATAACCACATAACGAAATCCGTCAACCTATTGAAACCTAGTCCCTCCGGTCGCTGCAACCGACAAACCGTCCCCCTCTTGAATCGAGGCTTTATAATCCGAAATTTGGCGGAGAAAAATCTGTTAAGAAGGAATTCTAACGTTGCTATATATTACCAGTGCGGACACATTGATGACTCGATTCACCAAGGTGAAAAAGAGGACATGTAGGAAGCATACTACGGTTTTACATGTTTCACCTATATATCCTGGATCAGAGCCGGCACACCTGATCGAATCCGGCGTCCTCAACCTGACTCTCCAAGTGTCAAGCTGATGCAGCTTTAAGACGATATCTATTGATACGCTGTCGTCAGAATCTGCTTTGTGTGCCCATAGCCACGTCTGACAACATTGTAAAACTTATTCCTTGCTTTGAGGCTGGTTCAACAGTACAAGTAGAAAAAAACAAGAGAGAGAGAGAGAGATGAAAGGAAAGAGAAAAACCATTGCGTTCCATTGAACAGTTGCTGTTTACATGTCATCGGTGTCTACACCGCCAAGTGTGCTTTAATTGCATCAGATTCAGACGTGTTGTAAAGGACAGGGACAGTCTATTTCCGGAACTTCTCGAAGTTAACGAGACCTGGTTAGAGACTCAAAAGAAGCGCCTTCTAGCTTAATTCTACGATCAATCGCTGTACCTGGATGCAGATCCCCTAGTGAAATTGCTAGTTTACTAATTACATTTGAGAGCCGATGCTGTCAAGCTCAGGTGGTGGTCAGTGGTCGACATTGCAGACAGTTTCTTGCGTTTGGATGAGTCTCCGTGCTACAAATCTTCTGTGCAGCCATGTGGCGTTTTGGAAAGAGGCAAGAAACTCACCAACCATCCCTTCAAGGTTTTCATTCCGCTTGTCAGAACCCTTTCGAGTGTGTCAATCTCCGATTCGTATTGTTCGTAGATGAAGAAGCAAGTAAACGAACAGACGAGAGCTGCAATCGCAACCGACATCAATTAGGCTGAATAAATAACAAATCTAGGACCGCTTTAATCTGTACTTGCATATAGCCACTAATTCTTACCTGCACCAACTGCGTAAGTCAGGTAATATGATACAATGAACCTCAAGAAATACATAGCGACGGCGGTCTGCATTAGTTTGAAAAATCATGTAAATAGACTTTATAACACCAAATGCATTGTTAGCACACGACTTGGAACCAAAGGATATAGAGCTAATTGAGCATCAGCAACTCAAAAAATGCAAGATGAATGCATCTGTCCGCTCCTGCATACATTGGATGTTATTTCGCAACAAAGGGGTTTCGCCAAGAAAAAAAATGTTAAAAGAGTGCGGATATTCCTGAGCATTTTAAGATGTTGCTCGGCAATGTATCAAGTTGCTCGTTCATGAGATAACCTAGATCTTTTCTTCCTGGCCCAGAAAAGAAAGCAAAGAAAAACTAGATCTTTTCTTAAGCAAAGAGACTAGACAATATGACAGTTAAGCGGTGCATGATGCACCACTACAACCAGAAAGGGCAGAGCAGGGGTAGTACACTGTAATTATGAGTGGATGGTGCTATGACAATACAAAAGACATCATTCCTGAAGTCTCAAATTACTACGAGAAAATATGTGATCTAAACCTTCATTGCTCAGCCTTGCAAAAGTTGAAACATCACTGTTTACTCAATTAAAAGTTTGATCATCGTTAAGTTATGCAGACATATTTTATCATATCAAGCCAAAAACTTTGTTGCAGGGAGTGTAAGCTTGGAAGGCTTGGATAATTCTGGGGAAAGCACCCATAGCAGTCTAGTCACTCACATTTTACACAAATATCTACTTATTGGGATGGGAAACCCCTCGAACATATCATGAATCTATAGGCACTAGAACACCCTCATTGACAATCCTTTACCACAACACATCTATGATTTCCTGAACAAGATGATACCTCATCCAGGGTAAATCTTTAACTCATCCCCCTCTTACTAAGATGACAAATTTTCTGGTTGACTATGGCTGCAGTGATTTCCAATCCAGCAATATTAAGAAAGGCAAATTTGATTTTTAGGGGTGATAGTATAAAAGTTGACTGATAAATGACCCTTACCGAACTAAGGGCTGCCCAACTGCATGGGTAAGTACAAAGAATAGGCCCTCTTAGAGACTAAAATTTTGTTTTTGGCCAAAAGAAACCAGAAAATTGAATGACAAAAAAGTACTAAACTCTACCTAATACATAAAGCATAAAAGTTGACTATCACCATAAGGATGCACATGCCCAGCATGGTGATACTATTTGCAGAAGTTGGCAAATCTAGTGCATTATGCTTTTAGAATAAATTAAATGACATCAATGGTGATACCTTAAAGAAAATGTTCCAATCCTCTCCTTTTGCCAATGATCTCATAATACGGACCCCTCTGTTCCACAACAAGATGATACTCCCAAGCAACTCTTCTACTATGCTTTTGTGCATATCAAAACAAGAGAAAGATGCTGTTTTGATATTAGAATTGAACCTGTTACAAACAACCAAGCATATGATCTATCATTTCAGTGAGTTGACGCTAAAACACACCAGAAGATAGCCACTATTCTAGAGGAAGCATAAAAAGTCTTCGATTACTTACAGACAAGAAAATATTTCAAATGCAACAGGGATCCCAGGCCTTTATGCACAGTGAGACATTTAAAAACTAAGTATAAACCAGTAAAGCCAACAAGTTTACACTAGAGATCTTGCTAAAGGAAAGTAAATATTGCATTCCTGTCTGGGAGGATAATGAATGGTGTTTCCACAATGATTATTAAACTGCATACTGGTGCAAAAAAAAAAAAAAAAAAGGCTGCCGCCACACGGTCACTGATCAAATAGCGAACCAAGAATATTTCATGCTTATAGGTCAAAAGCAAAGCACCTGACAAGCCTTAGCAGAATTCTAACCCCCAAAAGAAAAAGTTTGGCTATGGTACTGCTTAGGCATAAAAGAGAGGCCAACAGGAACTAAGCAGAGGGAGAACTTGAATTAGTCAACTTTTGCAGGGACACATAAATGACTTCGTTTAAGAGAAACTCTTGCCAGAAGACCTAGGAAAGGGTGGCAAAAAAAGAAAGATCTTACTTGTAGTAGTAACAAGCATTCATACTTACAGGTTTGATGTCAGATAACCATACCCAAAGAGAGCCATCATCAACATGAGTAGTAGATAAGCAGTCGATGAGATGAAGCTTCTTCCACTAATGAAGAACCAGTAAAACAACACCACCGAAATCAGAAAGCAGGCGAATGTCTCCTTCTCATCTCTCCAAAGCAAAATGTCCGCTACTGCAGTAGCACAACATGTCTAAAAATTAAGACAGTGATGTTTCCTAATGAAGCATGTATTTGTCACATGCAAGACACTGCATAATGAGACAAACTAAAAAGACTTTCATAGTGAGACCAGACCGGTTCAATGAGTAGGAATGGCAGCAGTGCTTAGGTTCGTTCCAGATATTTTCTTCATCAATTAATCTGATTTTTGTTCAATTAGTCTCTTTTCCCAATAATGATGATGGCAAAGGATAAAAAAGCTGTAAAATTTCAGAGACCAACAATGTATGTTGTTGAAAACATCGCGCCATTATTTCACCACAACAACTGACTGCACATTGTTACTCCACAAAGGTTATGTTACAGTTATATTAGGACATTGAAATTTTTATCAAGAAACAGTTACTCTATTATTAATTCGTGCAAATAACTCAATTAAGTAATGGTCACTGCACAGAAAACAGTATTCAGCAACTTGGAGAAGGCATACAGAAAAGGTAGATCTATATCGTAGATTCAAATATCTAAAGAGCTTTATTAACCATAGGGCAATTTATTCTGAACATAATCATCTTCAGAAGAATAATAACATAGCTTTTCACCATAGATAGTAAATTTAAAACATTGATTTATAGACTTTTAAATTTAGCTAAATTTCCCACTTGAAACAACATAATTAGCACTGGCACCAAAACAGGGGTTAATGAGCTTTAACGCAGCTATTTCATGGGCTGCGGTTTACCTGCCTAAGGAGGATTCCTCATCATAACATTTTAAAAAAACAGCATTGCGAGAGAAAAAAGGTCGTTTCCATTTCTTCTGGTAAAGAAATAAGGTTAATTCATTAATCTAATAAAAACCTTCAGCAAAGTATGACCATGAATCTACGAAAACAAATTTGGTATCACTAAAGAACCTACATTATATACCATGGAGTAAAAAGAATATACAACCTTTTCCACCACCAAGCATCCAATCTGCTTTTGACTGTGCAGGGAATTCACCTTCTCCCCCATAAGATGAGTCTCTGGAATAATGAGAGAATGATGCAATGGTTCTTGCGATGCCATCCTGTTTGAGCAATAACAAGTGAATACCCCCAGACTTGCATTGTTGAGACTAAGCAAGGACAACCATGTTGTAGCAGGAAAGCTCAAAAAGTATTACTGACATTGCCACAAACAGCCCTAACTGCAAAATGATTTGATCCAGCATTTATAGTGTCCCAATGAAAGTAAAATGAGGGAACAAAAGGTGACTGGCAGCAAGTCAATGAAGCAAACATCCAAGTTGAGGACGACATTGCAAAGTATAAAAGTAAGAGAAATATGCTGAATAATACCCAAGACGAGGACCAAAAATGAAGCAGTTTTCCTGTTTGCTACATGGGGATTGAGTAAAAAAATATGCAAAGTGATAGAGAACTGCTTGACACTGCTAATGCTCACAAGAATTACTCAACAGAAACCAAATATAAGTTGATAAGGGAAAAAAGATGTGTTCCACTGAATCTGGAAAACTACCAGAGCCTGAGAAACTACATATCATCATCAAAACTTGAAAGACAATGAGATTGACATTTTGCATATTCCCTGATAAGCTAACAAGCTCTTCCACCTAGAAGGAAATCCCGCAATAAGATTTGATGAAGCTCACAGGTGCAAGGACTCTATACTGTGGAAAGCACTAAAAGCAACAGCTTAAGAGGAGATGCTCACTTTTAGGGAAACAATCGGTGAGTATTCAACTTGCTTCTGGGCCGCACTGCAATCGAAGGTTCTATTTCGGGAGGCTACTTGAACATAATGGCGAGCTGACATAATATAACTATTCTTTGTGATGCCCAATGATTCAAATATCCCTTCAAGAAGTAAGAAAAAATAGTAGACCATGCTAACAGGCAGTTTTATGAAAGGCCTGCAATCAAGAGACCAATATTCAGCAAGCGAGAAGGGATAAAATTACAAGTTCACCAGTTTATAACACTTCTAGGATAAAAACAAGCAGATACCAACCAGATGACCATATTCGAAATCAAATTAAGCAAATATAAAAGTACTGCAATGTAGCTGAAATATTACAGCTCAATATCATAGTTATCTATTAAAGCTATTAAATGAGCACAGCTATTCAATTGACAAAAAAATGCTTAACTAGCATCTATCTCACCTAAAATATACCTGATTATTCCTCCAACCCATCCTCCAAACCCAAAGGAAAATGACAAAGAGAAAAGCCACCACTTTAGCAAGTAAATTCAACACTAAATAATTCAACTAAGTAGTACAAGAAATTCAAACAACTGCTCTTAAGAAAATAATCCACAAAATAGGTGCAGTACAAATGCATTTCTAATAGTCTTTCAGATTTGAGGAACGGTGGTTCACATACTAACTCCACATTTTCAATAGATGGTGCTAGTGCAATCAACATTTCCCTTCACCTTTGATATCCCAAGCCTTCCAATAAGAGAGAGATGAATTCCCAGAACTTCACTGGTTCATTGTTAGTGATGAAGAATGCCTAAAAACAGTCCCAAGATCAGCAACAATAGAATCAGGATAGCAAAGAGATCAACAGCCAATGATGTAACCAAAGCAATACCTTTCCCGCTACAGAGACAGTCCGAGAACATAAAGCTTCTTCCACACAAATATGGGCATGAGCTACATTCTCAATATAGGTGAAGTCGCATAAATTTTCTCCACCTCCTATAATAAACTGAAATGAGAAATTCTGTTACCTTAAAAATGATTCTTGATGGAGTTAAAAAGCAATATGCAACCAAATAAGAAGACTCAAATTTCACAAATCAGAGACAAAAACTAAACTGACATTATCACAGAGTAAATCCACTACATTACCAAGAACATTTGGTAGCATAAACATTCAATATGGTCAACAAAATTGTCATGTAAGGGGAGAGAGATGGGAAAAATAAACACGAGGATAAGAATGAGTTGCTCCAATCATACTACTCAACAATTGTAGTAACAAAATGCAGACTGGCATAAGAGTCAATAATACATACAAACCTTTTACAACATCAGTAATAAAAAATGTGGCGGATTATATTAATTATGGAAGTGCACGGAAATTTCTCAAACCTTCATCCAGCCGGATTGTGCTAGATTTACAACTGCTGGCACAAGCTGTGCATCTCCAGGACCAAAAATGTTGCCAGGACGAAGGGCACATGTCAAGAGACCATCAATATCATTTGCAAACAAAACAAGTGCCTCCGCTTGAGCCCTGAGGTCACTCAACATATCTGCATACTGCTTTACCGTACAGATAAGATCACGAAAGCAACTAGTGCATGAAAGGGTGAATGAAAGAAATCTTCGTAAACTGTGAAAATGGCTCCGTTAAAGAAAGATACATGCCTTCCAAGGGTATGGCAATGATTCATTTCCACCAATTATGTCCCTTGAACCATCGAAAACAACATCTGCAGAGCTGTTGTAAATTAGCCGTTTGACTTTGCACTCTCTACAAGCGTTTATGACATTTTTTACACCTGCATCAACATCCCAACCGAATCAATTCCAAAAGTATCTTTCTACATGGTATTGCTATTACTGGCAGAGCAATGTCTTACCTTGAACAATGATCACGTAAGAGTTGTAGAAATCTTGACCGGATAAATCCATAACATCCGTATAGAACACAGCCTGTGAGCCTTTAATAACTGTGAAGGTAATATAAAAACAAAAATGTATCGGTCATTTCTATACTATGTTGGAAGAATATGACCATAAAGCGTGAAAATCAGGGTAAAAGGGGAAAAACAGATTTGAAAAGTTACATATCATGCTAAACACAGCAGTTGGTACCTCTCTTTCACTCTCGACCCTGAACCAGAAAGATTGCATCTATAACACATTGTGAGAATAGAATACTCTGAAAAAAATTTTTACATTCAACCAAAGCAGCCCACCAGATTGCAAATTGAGCAGCATGAAATTTCCAATTACAGGTGAACAAGCACAACTGAAACTTACTCATGCCATTTAACTGCGATGGAGATAATAACCATTCAAATTATTATTCTACATCAAACATTTCTCTTGTTTCTTTTCTTTTAGTATGGCAATTATCATACAATAGCCTGCTATTTCGCAGTCAAACACCTTCAAACCTGAGAATATAGTGCTACTCATTTTTTAAATTTGAGATAAATTTGAAATGCAAAGTTTCTTTATGACAGTATGCAAGAATGACCACGACTATTGCCTACATGGCAAGGATAAAATTCTGGTTCCTACATTACAAGTATGTAAACGCGCCTGTCGAATGGAACTTGCAGGGTCAAAATTTGTCGATCAGCTGAAGAATACTCAGTAAATCACGACTGCATGAACCGCCAGCAATCTCTCTGGGATTCTCAAACGAACAAAGCCGAACAACGGTAAACAGCTCGATTCAACAGCGATCTCTCCTAATCTTTCCAACGATTTTCCCGTTTCCAAAAAAGTAAAGTAGCTACGCAACCACACGCAACACCATACAGCAAACATTTCCGGCCTCACACTTTCTCATCCGCACACCCTCGCCGTTCCGCATTTCTCACGTCGCGCGAAATCAAAAGACCGCTCACCTCCGAGCACCGACGATCTGTCGCGGACGTCGAGGTGATGGTAGGAGGCCTGGCCGGAGGAGACGGCCCGGGCGAGCGCCGCGTCCGGCTCCGCCGACGGATCGAGCCGGAGAGAGGGATCGGAGTCGGCGACGCGGACGATCCACTGGCCGGGCTCCAGGAGGCGGAGGACGAGCCACCGCCCGACGAAGCCGCGGCCGCCGACCACGACGCAGGTCCGCCGCCCAGGGCTCGAGCCGGCCGACCAGCTGTCGCCGATCGCCGCCATTTTCCGCCGCGGCCGGGAGAGGGAGAGGGAGAGGGTGTCGAGGCAACGCGTCAAATCGATTGGGCGGTGGTGGGGGTGGGGGTGGTGGTGGTGGTGATGGCGGGGAAATAACAATACGAAGAGCGAAAAGAAAGAGAGATGATCGCGAAGTTTAACGGGGCGGTGGGCCCCGGGAATCGGATTGGGATTTTTTACTTTTCTTGTGACGAGGATACAAATATGTAATATCATCCTTTAAATTTAATATTAAACTTTTTCACGTAGCTCAATATATAATATTGTGCTTCAGTTTAAAGATCATATTGAATAAATTAAAGATTTGGAGGTCACATTACACATATAATGACAAAATTCAAGAACCATTTATATTATTTTCTCTTTTCTTCTTCATTCTTTCACGTTCACTTGTATTATTATTTTCTTCAATTTCACCTACCAATTTCTTCATGATTATTGAAATAAAGAACCATTTATATCTTTTTCCCTTTTTTTTATATTTTTTTTCATTCTTTCAGTTTCACTTATATTATTTTTGTTTTTTTCAATTTCACCCACCAATTTCTTCATGATTAGTGAAATGAATTATTCATCATTTGCTAGTAGTTACACCATCAAAATATTGATGTGGCATTATTTGACGTGATAAACACGATAAGTGACGAGAGGGGAGGAGAATATCAAGGGAGACGACATTAGAAATTATGGCAACCTATAACTTGGCACGATATGATGAGGATTTTATCGTTAGTGAAAGTTGCAATCAATGCAGTCTCGCAAAGTAGTCGCCTTAGTATTGTTGACACTCGTTGGTTGGTAGGTGGAAACCATCGAGTTCTCTCCTTGCCCCTCCTTTTACATCTTCTCCACCAATGAAAAATTAAGGAAAGTAAACGAGGGATGTGATCGCATCTAATGCAAAGAAGATTTTTCCTTTCCTTAAGCAAATAAGTAATCGCAAGAAACATGCCATCAGCTCTAACGCCTCCATCTGAATACGTGTAAAAAGCAAAGTGGGATACGAAATTGAAAATTTATCCCCATTACTTTTTCTTTATACTCACAAACATTTTCAAATTTTTCATAATTATCCACCCAAATTTTCATTCTCCCCACCTTCTCTTGTTTCCTAAACATAGCCTAAAAACTTACCTACTTTGACGAGAATTTTCCTTGGATTCAAGAGGTGTCTGATCCCAACAACACCGCTCATTCTAAAGGACAGAACATGCTTTTACAGGCTAACGGCACAGTTGGTGAACTGATCATTAATAGATAGACCACCCCCCCAAAAAAAAACACTGAAATGACTTAAAAAACTGAAATTGCCTCCTCCAGGAGGGTGGTCATGCCAATTGCATAGGAAGATCACAAAGGGTAGCAGATGAAGAAGTGCCACTCAACTTGATGGAAGCTGATGTCAGCCCTTTGGAATCAAGGCAGGAAAAAAAAGAGTGAAGTTGGTTGAGAGAGATTAGAAGCTTCACTAGGTCACCATGAATGAAAACCCAAAAAGTAAGAGAGAGAGAGAGAGAGAGAAAGAGAGAGAGAGAGTTTGGTAAAATCATACATCAACAAAAGGAAGCTTCCCAAATTCCCAAGTATCAAATTGCAGTTGAAGTGCTCGCTTCAGTCACCACAGCCAAATTGGTGTCATCCCACCTTTGCTTTACTTAGAGACTTCTCAAGCTCTGATGTGTGGTTATACACTGGCACCCTCCCAACCAAGTTATCTCCAATGCAAGCATTGGAAGGAAGCTTGCGCTCGATATGCGATGCTCTTGAGTAACAGTAATATGCATATAAAATAAAACATCCCGTTGCGCTAAGTTGAAAAGCATATTATGCGGGAGAAGCGTGATTATATCCGTGAAGTTGGTTGAAATCAATTGAATACCAAGACTCTGGAATTACGACGACTAATTCATTAAGTAAACTATATTTACTATTTCTCTGAGTAAGGGCCAACAATCTTTCACACGACAAGTTGATATGATACATGGTACGTAGTCAAGAAAAGTGTTATTATTATGCCTCATCACATGATGCCCAAAAAAGGGCTACTTTCTCAATGCAATAGTGTCATTTCTAAGCTAAGTCCACAGGAATATTTTCAACTAACTCGACAGAACCCCATAACCCAACAGATCTCAAGGAACCGGATCTTAATAGTTCACACAATCGCAGAACTTGTTACCGTCAAGCTCATTAAAAAGCCCGTCGATCAATGCCTCTCCTTGACATTTGATCAGAGTCACTTCAGTGGTCAATCTTCACCTATACAGGGCACATTATGCAATGGCAGTTCGAGAGGTGCAGGGCGACAGCTTATTTCTCCGGCACATCCGTGAAAGCAAATCTCGTAATACTTTCAAGTATAAGAGAGTATTCTTCACAATAGCAACACGCCTTTCTTTACCAAGCAATCACTTGAAGAATCAATCCAGCATTAGATTTCACAATACTGAAGCTACAATCGTTGGGTTAACGACCACTTATGGATGCATTCACACGCTCACTCTATACAAAAACTGAAGCTGCTATCAACAAACTCAAAAATTATCCTTTGCTTCTCTAATAACACCCAATGCCTCGGCATCGTCTGCTGTGGCCGGAATACTTAGCGACTGTCGAATTTCCGAGCTCGAAGTGCGAAGGAATGGATTACACATTTTCTCCATCTTTAGAGTCGTTGGGATCTGAAAAAAAGAAAAAATCCTCGCATTAAACTTCTAACTACACATCAACCGTATGTCCACCATTCTAACAAAGAAGACTGCTATAGACATATCTTGAATTACATCAATGTCTGACTTGAATAGAATCTGTGGAATCATAAATTACCCTGAACCTACCATTGCATCTGAATAAAAGGTTTATTCTACATAACTCATGCAATTCAGAAGATTGACTGAGGTAAAGAAACCAAACAAATCAATCTTGAATTATGCATCTCCCCACCCTAAGAACTTTTCAATGCCCAGAGAATTAGTTTGATCAGAGGTGAACCACAGTCAAATATGACTACGGACAATATTATTAGCCCTGTATATTTCCCTGAACTTAAGTAACCCAAGACACTAAGTTAATTGAAGAGACTATCATAAGCCCAGTAGACGGGCAACAATTAAAAACCAAGATAGCTTCACTAAGCATTTTTTCAAACTATATTTAATGTGCTTCGGGAACATAAAAGTAAGCTTTTCATGTTTCCACATACGACATAAATCATTACATGTTACTCATTTTCGAGATCTCAACATAAAAATATTCCCTATGTATAATTAGCTGAGATAGTGCCCTAAGGGCACTCATCACAGGGACCATCTGCTAATATACGACATCTAGGTAAAGAGGCCTAAAATTGCTATACACCTCATATCTAATACAGGAAAATACAACTGACCGAACATGAAGACATCCTAGACATGTACCACGAAAACATTTTATAAATTAAAGATATGGCCCTTTATGCGGAAACGGAAAAGGCACTGTTGCTTTACATATTGATGTAATAAGCTCATTTTAGGACATCACATGCACAACGCTTTGAAAATAATAAGTCTCTTGCTATTCACAAACTCAGCCAAAACCATCAGCAGTAGTCACTGCACCATAAATAGAATGTTTAATGGATTCTACAAAGTTACTGGCAAATAAAAATTAGTCCAAAGGTACCGTTGCTACGCCTTTGCTGCGCTGATGAGCAACTCGCGCTGCATAATTTTTAAGTGCTTCATTGTTGGGTTCTATAGACAATGCAAACTTCGAATTACTCTGCCCAAAAATGACAACCAATTAGAGCTTTCAGAAATTGAGCTCAGCAAGGCTCAACAACCTAAGAAGACAAGTTGACTCACCAATGTATATTCATGACCACAATAAATGTTTGTATCATCTGGCAAAGCTGTGATCTTTTTGAGGGATGACGCCATCTGCCAGAAATATCAAAAGTTAAAATCAGCCAACTGACCATCAAAATGAGCTGGCCCATATAAGCAGAACAAGCAGGAGATAGTAGCGGTGAAAGCACGGTTATTGGAATGAGAGCAGTCATCATTTGAATGTAACAAAAAGATATTCAACACTTCCCAGCACCAAAGATTGATGTTCCAAACCTCCATTGGATGTGAGGAAGATGAAAGTTGACTCTCAGCCTAATAATGTATTCACCTGGAAATGTAAAAGCTAAACCCATCTCTCCTTAAGACAAAACTGGAAATCTTCTCCACCATCAAAAGGCAACAATAACAGGGGATTTGGTATAAAACGCTTTTTTCCAGCCTATGCAAGAGGCATATCCCTTTAAACTAGTAGTTCTTCTTTTTTTCTTTTGGGCCATAACTCATCCCCTTCAACAGAACTAAAAATAACCAAATTTTCTGACCATGCCATATAACTAAATAGGTTGAGAAAAGTTCAACATTTAATTTCCATAATTCCAGATGTAAACCACATGATCTAACCATGCCTTAAACAGTCATTTCTACATTTTCCTCAGGATTTGTCCCACATAACATCATTTTCAATATCCAAAGAAGCAAAATTAAAATAGTTATTTCAAAGCAATATTACCTGTTCAGGAGTCCCTTCAAAGAGCTTGCCACACGATAAGCTAAACAATGTATCTCCAGTGAAAATTACTCCAGATCCAGGAAAATAGAAACTAATGTGGCCTGCCACACATAATCATTTGGAGGTATTAGAAAGAAGGAGAAAAGATTAAAATGTAATCATGCAATTTGATGCTAATTGAAATATCCAAAGTTAAGATACTTGACCAATTTCCCTCAAAAGCCTCTAAGCAAAAGTAATTGGATAAAAAGCTATGTCCAATGGGCGGTCATGTGAGTCACATGTAAATCTCCCAAAACAGGCATCCCTTGGGGAATGCAAATCCTCAATAGACACTAAAAATTTACTACAGATTTCCTAAAAGTAGGCAGAACCAACAAAGTCACCTACTGAAAAGGTCTCAAGCAAATCAGAGTAGTGTTCTGGTTTGAAGAGCTAATGAAAACCATGATTGTATAGGTGTCCATACTCGTTTGTGTCAGCCATGAAATAATTAAAAAAATTTCAGTCTCCCCATGGCCTGAAATACTAAATGGTTAATTCAAAGAATCTGATCTACCACATAGACTAGCAGCCAAAGTTTCTCGAAAGGAATAAGGAGAACTCAACCTCGAGTATGTCCTGGAGTTTCAATCACAAGCACCTCATGTCCAGCAAACATCCATTTATCCCCACCATTGAGGGCTATATCTATGCCAGGTATTCTGTCCCTGTCCATTCCCGAACCAATCACCTATAAGAAGCAAAGGTAATATGAGCTAATGCAGAAGTTGATTACACCATAAAACGCAAATTTCAGACAGTGTAGCTTGAGAAAGGTATCAAATGATCATAAGTTTCAATTGTCAAATCCTAAATCTTTACATTATGAAACAACCAAATCTATGGTCTGCAGCTTAAGAAATATCCTAATCTACCTCAAATCAATTTTTAAAAGTTGAGAGACTATTTTTCTGTGTTTCTTATTCCAATTGTGAATATAAGAACAAATAGCTCATTGACTCTAAAAAGGATCAGAGTAGAGGCCAATACTAGCTTCAGCCACGTTTTTAGGAGGCCATATAACATGAAAAACACTGGGCTGCATCAACATGACCAGAAAACAAGTTGTCAACTGTGCAAAACTAGACAATCACAACCAGAACATTCAATCCACTCTAAATAAAAGAATCCAGTGATAGGCTACTTCAGACAGCAGGTCGCTCCATGATGTCCTATGTAATTTTCTTTCCTTAGCAAGTGTCAATTACAAACCCATAATGGATCTAGTCCAGCAAGGAGAGCAATTTCTAAGTGCATCCAGTATAAATCTCATCATATGTTAAAAGTTTCCACATAAACTGTTCTCTCTCTGTAGAGAACGTGTGAATTTATGATTGCTTGTGTGTAACATAGTTCATTATGCTCCAACTAAACAATGGCTAAACCCTTGGTCAGAACAAAAAAAACGCATGGAATAAAGATTCAGCTAAGTAACTTTGAGAAATCAGATACTCATATCATCCTTATAAAAAATATATAGACATAACAGAAAAAAGCTTTCACTTGCACACACGTTCCATCCTTGACTTTTTTTACATGTGCGTCTAAAAAGTTTAGAAGAACAGTAGCAATATATGTACTTAATTAACAAGATGATGCATCATACCTTAGCACCGTACCTTGCTTTTAGCTCTACATTGCCTCCAGTATGATCATAATGATGATGGGTATTTAATATGTAATTGAGATTTCGGTTTTTCCGACTCAAAGCATCAATTATAGGTCGAGATTCAGACGGATCAACCACTCCAACTGTCCCAGTATCCACGTCATGTAAAAGATATGCGTAGTTGTCCTTGAGACATGGTACCTGTGAAAAGGTCAAAAGAATTACGTTTCCGTGCAACAAAATACAAACGAAATTTCTAAATGACCGAACAGATACACCAAATGCTAGTGAAACTAAAAAAATTAGACACACAAAAAACTCCACTGGAAACTTTTAATTTACATACTTCAGAATGTACCATAAGAATAAGCATCTGTTAATGTACCTAAAAGCATGATTTAAAATCACATCATGGGAAAAGGACATGAGTAGATATGATTATCCAAGAGCCTCTTAGGTAGTAAAAACACTTAGAATGATGAAAAACGAAGCCACTAGTCACCTTCTGATGACCATAAAGTTATTGCTGCACAACAGGGATGAATAGAACAACAGAAGTAACTCCAACGTCTTTCATGAAGTTGCACTCAACAACTATTCCAACGAGACCCAATCATCCATGCTGTCCTCCTTCTTCCATATTTTACAAAGTCAATGACATTGATACAATCATACACAGTGGACAACATCCACCGAATAAAAAACTAAAACAACTAAAACAGTAGGGACAAAAAAGAAATTTCTCTTTCCATGTAATATGCAACAACATTAAAAGGGGGCAGACCTTTTAGAATATACTCTTTCTAAGTTATCAATTATCATTACCCAGGCCACGTAAGTTCTTTTTCATTGCATGAGTTCCTAATTTTCTCCATAACTATTGAGCTATTCTATTTCACCAACAAAAATTCCAGCATCAATTCAAGGATTTATGTTGGATAAGTCTCCTATCATTATTTTTCAACCCTGAGAAGCCCATAAGCATCTCCAGAAGTAAAGCCTTCACTATCCAAGCATCATTAGCTGACCATCCTAAGGTGTATTACATAATTCATTGTTGAAAAAAATCCCAGAAGAAATAACAAATTCAAGTTGCAATTCTTTGCATTTCTATTAGTTACTACAACTGTGCAAAACAAAAGAAGAAGCTATATAGAAAGAATGCAACGGTATGCCTGTCAGCCCTATGTAACCCAGGCAAGGCTCACCAATTCGATCTGTAAAGAGGAGGACACGCTCGACACAGTGCAAAACTGAGTAACTTTGAGCGATCTACTGGCACCCCACAAGGTCTTGAAAGGAATAGACAAGAAACGCAACAACCCATATGGAAGTCCTTTCCTCAAACAAAGCTGTTTCATGCCCGGCCACACGCATAGCCCGCTCTTCACCTGAATTAAACAAAGCAAGATCATTAAAAAATCTCATAAGATAAAGCTTGGTGAACATAGCTTGACAAACTACTTTCTCAGGGACCCAAGAGCACTGAATCAACTAAGAGCGAACACAAGACACAGCAACGGACAAAGCACGGCAACACTCACAACTGTTTACCCAGTAAACACCAATTCTAAGAAGATCAAGAATCCAACCGAAGATTCGGGCGAAACCCGACCGCCAGATTCAGCAAATCCCAAGTGCTGAACCAAACGGCACTCAACTGCCGGACCACACGGTACAGGAGACCCAAGCTGATGCCAAACTTAAAAAAAAAAAAAACGAAAAGAACCCAAGTTCCGCAATCAGTGTCTCTATTGCAGAGTCGCGGACACGCACTGCCTAACAAGACAAGGACAGGAATTCTCCAATAATGGACACGTCGCGATGCACAGTCGAAATCGAAAGCCAACCCGAATCAACTACCGTCACTCGGAAACGCGAAAAGCTACAAAGCGAGGGGGCGAGCAAGCGAACAAGAAATAAACAAATGAACGGTAAGCTCGGCCCACGTGAACCTCCCTCCCGTCGATTCGGGAACCCAGGTTTTTCCCCGAACGAAACGCGCAAATCAACAGCAACCCAGAAAAAGTAATGGTATGATATTCGGGGGGTGCCGATCCGAGTCACCGTGCGGAACACGATTCGAGGCGCGAAACCGAGACCGACCCGCGAGGAAAACAAGAAAATGCGATCTAGAGAGAGAGAGAGAGGGGGACCCTGGAGCAAGGGAAGGAAGCCATGGTGCAGGAGGCTTTGGAGATCGTCTGCATCGCTTTCTTCTCCTCCTTCTTCTTCCTCGCGGAATTCTCCTGGTTCTAGAGAGAGAGGGAGAGGACTGCCTGGTGTGAAGAGAGAGAGAGAGAGGGGAGAGAGATGCAGTGGGCTGGCGCTTTTTCAGGCAGTTGGCACTTGCTCATGTACTACTTCATTTGTTTTTTTTTTTTTTGGGGAACCCCCCAAAAAAAGGTACTTCATTCATTTTTTTTGTTCTTAAAATTAGAGAAAATCAATATCTCTTGTGAAAAATTAAATTCTCCCTAATTAATTAAAAAACCAGCTCATGTTTATTTTCAACAAAACTTTTTTTTATGAAATTCTGCCATATAATCGAGTCGAGTGGAGTTCGAGCCCAACCTCGACTCCCACAGGTGTAGCTCGAGACTCAAACTCAAGCTTGGTCGAGTAGTGATTTTTTTCCTCTCGAACTAAGACATTAGGATATTCGGGTCCAATTTGATCGCAATGAAATTACAAACAAAAAATTCAAGCGCAAGTTTAAGTATACCTATTTTCATAATCGTAAAATGTTTGTGAATATAAAAACAAATTACAAGAACTCATTTGATTTACAGATATATCGAGTCGAGTATCAGCAAGTTCGAGTCGATATGGAGCAGCCATTGAGCTGAGTCCCAGTTATAGGCATAAATTGCTCGACTTGTTTTTGTTTTCTCCCCCGTTGTAAAATGAAAAGTGTCCGTATTCGAGCTTTTCGAAAAGTTGGAAATTCCACCTCTATTTAAATGGTTAGTACTCTTAATCGATATTCCAATGAGTATAAAAGAAATGATTGTAAATATCAATAATTTTGCGCATCGATCAATGACCACTAATTTTAAAATTTGCAAAAATTAATTTATTTTTTGAGGTGGAATGGGACCGAGATGTTGCTGTATAAATGCCTTCTTTTTTCTGGTTCCAAGATGCTTAGAAGAGGGGAAAAAAAATGCTCGCCCCACTTTATTATATCCTTTCCAAAGATGCTCCTCAAGCCACGTGACGAGCACGCTTTCTCTTTCTTTATTTTCGAGATAATTATATAAATTATTATTGAATTTTGGCTTGATACATAATGTCGCCCCTAAACTTTTAAATTATTCAATATCATCCTGAATTTTACCCCGATTTACAATATAATCTTAAACTTTTAATTTATTCAATGTGATCACTCGACATTTAATGAATGTCAATTATTAAATTATATGAAAATATCAATTGTTATCATTGCATCAATTCAAGTTCATGGACAATATTTAACATTTTTATATAGTTTAGGGATTAAATTGAACTGTATTGAATAAATTAAAAATTAAAGGACGACATTATATATTGGGTCGAAATTTCTGGATGAAATAATTCATTTTCCTTTCATTTTCCATCGCATATTCTATAGTAGATACACAACCCCGTCGCACTCAGCCCCACATTCCACCACATAAATAAAACCTGATTTTTAAACGTTAATAGGGAAAATGGTCCATAGAAATACTGTTTTAAAGATATTCCACTGGATATCCTTTTTCTACGATTTTCATTACTGCGACAGTAAAAGGATATGCAAGAATATACCGCGCTATACTTCTTTCGTTATATGGCCATTTGGTACAAAGTCATTGTTGCACGATTAAGGCGTTATGATTACGACCATTTGCTATTGGGTTCCCAAAAAATCACGATAAAATGTTGTTGTTAAATCAGATCACTGATAAAAAAATAATTAATTAATAAAAAATATTTCCTTCGTCAATATCAATTTACGTGAAACAGTTTCGTAAACAATGAAAATATTTTTACCACCCACCTGGGTGGCGTTGCTGGCGGCGAGCTTCTCCCCCTAACGCAATGGGAGAAGTCCGATTCCCGACTTATCCGGTGGCACGTGTGTGGTAGCTAGCACGTGTTGCCCCTAGGGTTTACCTTCCGTTACCCCAGGCCTTCCAGGCTATCCGTGTTGGTACGGTGCGTGGGTTCTCTGAATCACCAAAAATAAAAATAATGAAAATATTTTTCATTCATTCATTTTTGTAAGTGATTATTTTCGTGAGAATATTTTACATGGTCATTTGGCTAAAGAACGCAAGCGCTCTTGCTCATAACTTCTCAAATAAATAGGCGATCCTTATACCATTTTCTCAAGGTTCAAAATTGTCATTTCGTTGTTTTATTTTCCCTTTACCTTTTGAAATTGTCTAATTTAAGGTGGTTGCCCGCCTCTGACACCATGACTGCTACCGACACAGGCATCGCCACTAAGGTGCGAGGTGCTGGCTGCAGTGCTGTCATAGCCCTCTCACTCTCTCTCTACTCTTGTTTGTTTTTCACAAGGATTATTTTTTTAAAATATTCTTTTGCCTACTTGACGCTAGGTAAGAAATTTGACCAAATCGATATCCAACTCAATATTCATGCATCCACCTTATTAGTCATACGAAACATTTTAAGAGAACGACTAGTGATGAACCATTTCGATAACGATGATTTTGGTCTAAAAAGAAATGTAAAAGAACAATGTTGTATAAGGACCACTCATGCCAGTATACCCAAAAAAAAAAAAAAAAAAAAAAAAAACTTGCGAAAAGGTAAAGCAATGATGACCAATGTGGACCCTCCACCGACGAACTAATGTAAAAAATGAACTGAAAGTCTCAAGTATTTTCAGTTCGGTTCTCAGCTCGGTTCGGTTCGAGATTCGATTCAAATAAGGGAAAGAACAATCTTTCTTTCCAACGGTTTGGGACCCGACCACTTCAATCCTGACTTGAAAAATCTCGGACCCTAAATTGGTCTCAAGAGTCGTCTCCTTCACCTTCATCGCCGTCCCGGGAGACCCGCCATTGATTGAGAGGCCCTAGGTAAGCAAAGCACGCCCCTTCTCTCTCTCTCTCTTTACTGCTCCTCTTCGGTGGTGGGAACCACTTCTTGATGATGATGGCGAATTGATGATTCTTAGGTTGCACTGTCAACTGTCAAGTCCTGAAAAGAAATTAATTCCCCTTCCAAGCCTTTTTTCTTTTTTTGTTTTTTTTTTAAAATTTTCATTTCTACCTTTCTCCCCTGATTTTGTTCATTGGAGCAGTGCTTAGGAACTTCACGGCCAAATGGAGGCATACTTTTGAAATTGCCGAAAGAAATAGGATTAACTCAATAGAAATCGATACATGTATAACAAATTTATCTCGGACTAATTTTTTGATCACATAAAACCTTAAGTTAGTACACTCATAACAAATTTACTTAAAAATTAATTTTTAACTGGCAAAATCGAAAACTAATATATTTATGACAAATATACTATTAGTTAAATTAGATTAATATTATAAAAAAATTGATATATCTATAACAAACAAAAGGAAAAAAACCCTAAATTGACATATCCATAAATTATTACATGTCATTTAACTTAACAATTTGACGGTAAAATTTAACAAAAACTAACGAAAAGCAAATTTATTACGAATATATCCATTTGGAGTAAATTTATCATAAATCTATCATTTTACAGTTATTTACCACGGATGTATCAATTTAGGATTTTTTGTGGACAAAAAAAAATTAATTTGAAGTAAATTTATCACATAAATATCACTTTTGGGGTTTTTCATAATATCAATCTAAAGGAAAAAGAAAAACAAACCTGACACCCAAACCGAACATTTTTGGGTTTGGTATCATGGAAACCTGAACAGTTGACGGGCCTACCCACGACCACCTCATTGTGACCACTTGGGAAGAACAGCTCTTTGAGGTTGGGGGTGGCGCACTACAGATCTAAATGAGAGAGACAGAGAGAGCAAATTGCAAGGTGACATCAAGGTGGCATCTGTGGGCGATTGGGTTTAAGAGAGTATCTACGTCGATTAGCCAAAAAAAATTCTAAGTCAACAACTTTTAGGAGGTATAAATGCACGTCGGCGAAATCCATCGTTGACCCGATTCAAGGACGAATGGTGACACTTTCCAAAAGGTACCCGGACCATTTTAAATAAAAAGGGAAGTGAATGGATGATGTCAAGCAAGAGCACAAGGACTAACTCAACTGAGAACAACAGCACAGATAACAGCAAATCGACTTACTTTTCTTTAAAGTTTGTAAAGCAGCAGATTTTGGCACACTACTGAAAAGACTGAATGTCAAAAAGGAAAGGCAACTCGAATTTCTTTAGTAACCATAACAACACAGCCAGTAGAATCATATGCAGGTAATGAAGAAAAAAGTTCATAGTACAAGGCTCCAACAATCCTCATATTTAAGCCGAAAGTATGACAGGATTTACTTCCAGGATCCATACTAGAAAATGGAAGCAATTGTGCTCCTCAAACACAAGCTATTGCAGGTAAATTAACCTTCGCGTTTGTCGTAGTTTCTCACATCAAGGACAGGATATAATAAACCCATAAGCTGTTTCAGCACGAAAACATCTCTCATCTGTTTTATGAGTGCAAAAACGATTGAGGAAAACTGCATGTCATCAGAGCTCGTCCTGCAATCCACAACAGGTGCAAAAGCATCATTCAAGCATGCTGAACAAATTCTATTCATAGCGGAGAAACTATTAGAAACTCAAGTGTGCAACTAGATATTCGCCATTCTTATTTTCTCCATTGTTTTTCCCTCTCTGTTTCTTTTGCATGGTAAAGTGGTTTATGACATCCAGGATTTTGAACCCCGGGTGCCAGAGCACTGAATAAGTCCTAATCACAATCCCAAAAGAACAGATGGGATCGCCCAAAATGATCTATCTGCTCCTTAGAAATAGACCAGCTAAGACTTAAGAGGGTTTAGTGCTCCTCACGAATGGACCACAGGCAACCCAAGCTGTTGCATCGTCCTGTTGAACTCAGTATTTGGTAATCACTTTATACGACAGATACTACCGTGATTAGGCTAATTAGCAATCGACTCCTACAATGCAAATTATGATTTTGAGAACAGTAAAGGAGAGTAGTCGGAAGGAGAGTGCTTACATGGTAATCATCCAAGTAATCATGCGGGTCATGCTGCGAAAGGACAATAATCAGATCAGATCCCAAATGAAAATAGCTGCAACTTACAAGTAAAAGGTTCAAATCTCAAAGCATCTCTCCTCCCTTCAATAATAAACAAATAGGAGGACCATTGTACAAGCGCATCTTTCATACAGTACATGAAGGTACGTGTAGTTTTCAATTTTTTTCTTCCAAATGATTGTCTTTGGTCTTAAGGCTGGGCTTCCACTTTTGGATCAGACAAAGGGATATATTTTCTTATCCCCAGAACTTCAGTATATATTGAGGTTTTATTTTCTCATCAGATGCTTGACCCCAGAAATGAGGGCATCCCATGTTGAGCAACAATCAGTGCCCATAACCTTTTCTCAGAGGAGAAAAAGAACTTTCCTAAGGCAAACATAGGAATAACTTGTTCCATATTACAAGAATGGCACTGTCCGTGAAAAAAAGAAATCCACCTAATTTATTCAAGGATGGGAATTTAAGCTTTCTTTTCTATCAACCAGACAGCCTGACTTACTCAGGATCTGAATGAACATCAAGATATTTTTCCTCTTCTATTTGCCCAGAGAGCTTCACATCTTTGGATTTCAGAAGCCTATATAATCTATAGCGCTTAATAAACAAAGATGAGATTTTTGAGACTGAAAAAGCAGGGTCTTGGTGGCTCTAATGCCTTAAAGAAATTGAGATATCATTCACAACGTATCTAAAAATGTAATGAAGATGTACTTTAACATTCACTGTTCCTAACAACATAAATCTGTTCATAAATAGACTTTCAATTTCTGAAGCATTTAAAGTTTATTTAGGCCCAATTGCACGTTAGATCAGGATAACAGAGATTAACACTGACTAGTTAAAGCCGCAACAGATGCACAATTTAATTATGTCGCTAAAAGGGGTAGCTGAACCATGTCCACATGAACACATTCTTCAATAGTAGAAGACCATAAAAGTATACTTCATTGATCAAAGTACAAGAAATCATGGGAAGATATACAGATTGGCATTTCTCGAGCTTAAAAATCTTTTACCAAAATTTTTAAAGTGAATGAGACAATTAACATGACTATTACCCGTCTGGAGTGCCTCCCACGTCTATCCCTTGCTTTCTTCCTCTTTTCACCTTCCACTCTGGCTTTTTCATTTTCCTGCAAGTAACGACCAATATTACAAAGTGGCCTAAACTTTAGTAAATTTTTCCTCTCAGATCACAAAGCCAAGTATAGATGCCACCTCTTCTTCCCGAGCTCTCCTCACTTTCTCAGCTTCCTCAAAGGCATCCTTCTCAGCCTGAAATAGAGAAATAGGTTAATTTATAGAGCTACACAACACCATCGTCGAGAAAGATCAACAGCTCACCTCTCTATTCCTTTCATAATAATCTTCCACAATTTGCTTTGCATACTGTGGGTCATCGCAGACCAGTATATTATCATAAACAGAACCAGCTTTCACCTGCAACAAAATTGCTTGGTCAATCTCTGATGATGTCCATTGAAGGTTGATTTAATAGGTGACTCCCCATTCAATTATTCAAGATCCAAGATCTTGGAACTTGATTTTGGACATAACTTAGATTCATAAAGCACAGATACATTGTCTGCTAAATGAAAGAAGATATACGCAGCAACCCAGACAGCTACTCTACAGCAAATTCGCAACAGATATATACAGCCAAAATTTCTCCTACCCTCAACAGCAAACTCGATATGCAGAATTATTGCAAAAGGTTGATTGTTGCACTTAGTTATATGCTATGAGATGATAAAGAGCAAAACAAAACCAGTTGAGGTAAGTAGCAATGTTTACCTGCCAAACTTCTATTCCTACATACTTGATTGGCTTCATTACATAAAGGTCGGGATCATCTTCAAACTCTGCAGCAGTAACAACAGAGAATCACGACATATAGAATAAATAATAAATGGTATGCCTTAATTGTATCTTCTATTTTAGAAGATAAAGCTACATGGACTAGAAGGATCCATTTATTTGGTCATTCACAAAATAATAGCTCAGAAGTCGACACAAAACACGAGATGCTCAGAACCAAGGTTTTAAATCGTGGTCGTGGTCATGCTGCAATAGTCGTGGATGCAGGCATAGTGGCCGCCCAATATCGGACTGTGGTCATAGCAGCATGAATTTTCATAATGTTTGCACAATTATCATAGAATCAAATTAACTTTTGTAGCTTTAATATTACTATATTTGTGACTTATAGGAATATTAGAGTGTTTTTCAAAGCATATAAGAGTGCCAAAAGTTGAATTATATGGATTTGAAACTTTATATGTCAAATATTGATTAGGCTAGACAAATCTTTGAGCATGTTCAACTTTTCTACATGGTAATTGAACTGATTTTCTTTAATCTGAGACAATCAATGCTTCCTTTCTTGAATTTTGACTTCAAATGAGATGGGCTGACAACTTGACCCTTTGGGTTTTTGATTATTCGTAAAATAAGTTCAAATTGAAGGAAAGATCTTCTTCTATATTTTAAGTCGACTGAGAGAAGTGGAGTGGAAAAGTAGTGTTAAAATTAGACAGACATGAGGCTTGAAAGTTTCTTGGGAAGACAGTCAATGTAACTCTCTCTCTCTCTCTCTCTCTCTAGAGTTGGAACTTCTCGTCTTCTTGTCCTCCTCCTCCTTCTTCATACTTTTCTTTTTCTTTTTTTGTTTGAATTATTAGGGTGCACTACAGCCCCAATAATGCCTGCAACCAGCGCTATCGCTGCGATAGGGGCGGGATTTAGAACTATGCTCAGCACGCATTTCTCAAATTAGGATCCATAAATAAGACAAACATATTATAGAAAGGTAGAAAGAAAATCCACAATATGACTAGCAGGACCCTATTTTTATGTGGTTGTTTAGGATTATCTGGCACATGCTGACATTCTGCTGTCTCTTCCAGATTTAGATTTCAGAGAGAAATGGACCAAGCCGGCGATAATTTCTAGCCAGAAAAAGGAAGTTACCTGGGTTATCTATCCAAGGAGTCTTCCATTTACCCTTGTAGTTGGGATTTTTGATTTTCTGCGGCTCAGAAACAAGTATTATAAGTTTCAAAAAAGTGGAAAGGGACTAAATCTCCTATATAAAAACTTTAGCACCTTTCTTTTCCATGGTCCTTTATATGCAGGATTTGGAATTTTAGGTGGTTTCCATATGCCATCATCTTCCTCATCCCAGTCTGCAGGCTACATTAGCAAGAAAGTGGCTCCAGTAATCAGCATTTCATAAGGAAGGAAAAACTCTGCATGTTAAATCTCAATAGAAGAGAATGTACAGTCATTTCAACCTATATGCATTTTATGCCGGTGGAGAAGTACAGGAAAAGGAATAAAAAACAAAGAGTAAATATTAGCATGTCATACTCAATCTAGAATGTGTAAAAGCGAGCTGCATTAGTTTAAATGTGAAGTAGACATGGCAAAACGATTTCGTTGAGCACTTACCTTTTTAGCTTTTGGATCTGGAATCTCCTTAGGAATTGAATTGTATCCCTGCAATGTTCAAACATGAGGAAAATGTCCAACATAATGATCTCAACAAGTCCTCCAACTGATTGAGAGGAGAACTTCTACCTCTGGTCTGCCATCATTAGGGTCATCGATGTATTCCCTGTCTTCCCAGTCTGCCGGCTGTATGGATGGCATCAATTATGAATGTTATCACTAGTAGCAACGCAGGAGCATAATAACTAATTAAAGACGAAGTCAACCACATAAAGCACGACATATATCATCTCAACATCAAGATTGCCTGTTGATTGGCGTACACAATTATCAGAAGAACTGGTCCTGAAATTATAAATCAGTTTCCCGCACAAATTGGTGTTCAGCATTAAAGAAAAGGGTGTTTTTCACAAAACCCCAGCCGTGTCTAAACCAGCGATATTACCTTTGTAGCTTTCACATCCTTAATCTTCTGCGGGGGAAGGATATCCCAATCCGTATACAAACTTCCTTTTTCCCTCTCGCGATTATCAACCAATAGACTGTATGAAGCATCTGGCCTAAGTATAAAAGTGTAGAAATGAGTCAACTTGTCAGTCTCACATTGGAGGTCCTTTTTGATTGGATAATTCTGCCCTTGGTAGGAAAGTATGAGATGAATCTTTTTTGTCTGGGAGCCACATATATCTGGCCCTAACATTAAACTGCAAGGAGAAAGTTGAAATTAATATATGCAGGTTAGGAATAGTTAACTACTAATGAAGTACAATTCAGAGTAGGCATATTTAGAGCAGAAAGTCAATGATACAGTAAATAACAGGTTGAAATGAACTCATAGAATAAAAAGGCAAAACACATTTCTGTACTTCAAATGATTAGTGATAACCCATTTGATAGATAGTGGGTCTAAGAGAACTACATCAAGAGTGTAACTTTGAAAAACTTTTATTCCAGAAAAGCTACAACAGCAGCAAAGCCTACAAGAGAAAATAACTGAGCCATCATAAACCATTTCAATTGCTCAGGTTCTGTCTGGCACTTATTTATCAGTTTTCATGTTATACTAGAATTATAAGGAAAAGCCACCAGAATATGTAAACATAAAAGATTGCTTTTGTTTGATTTTCTTCACTTTAGAAGAAATTCACCTCAAGGAAGTCGATAGTAGAAAGTTTTATCTTTCTTCTGAAAGAGTAGCAGTATTCATAACTGCTATAATGCCACGCAAGAGTGCAGCTTCAGTGCAAGTGAATAACTGTTTCCCAAAAAATCACCATAAAGGCACCTTACATTCATTCCTTTAAGAGGAGTACAAGTCCTAATTGTAGCTTTTTAACGAAACATGGATCCTTTTGGTTCATTTAATTCTTGTTCAAGCAGGGTGATAAAAACCAAGTCTGATCAAATCTGTTTAATTTGATGATTGGAAAAGAATTTTATTAGTCAACAAACAAGTACTTTATCAAAGAGATTTCAGCGACGCACCCAAGAAATACTCTTTGACCATTGGGACAAATGCTTACACTCAAAGTCACAAAGTGGGACACTTGAAAGGAAATCAAGTGAATTTGTGCTCCTTTGACAACCTTCCTTAAGGACAGTGACGAATAGACTTTACAGAAAGTGGACTACGGGGATAATTAACTACAAACCTATATGGAGTATCGCCACCAAATTTCTTCTGATTGACATAACCAGATAGAAGCTTGATGTAACCACCACCGCATTCAATGTCCTGCTCAAGCCGAAGTGAATATTGGACGACTAGAGTCCGATCTTTGTTGCTGAATTCTGGTATCTTTGCCGATATGGCATAATGCTTTGCATCATAATAAGTCTGGATACCTACCAGCACAAGCAGATCGTCAAAAGGACGATATTATGAGAAAGATTCAACTGAGAGTTACAGCAAAAGGAGTTCAATGAAGCGTAGCAATGGAAATAATTAGATTTAGTGGTAACTCTGGAAGGAAGAGCTGTTTCAAGGATGATTTAATTCAAGCCCATGACCAGACAGCCTGCATAATCTACACTATATTAAAGAGTTCCATTGAAAAGTATAAATCAATAATTTTAGTAAAAGAGATGTGGAAAGATTTGTTGAGATTGTGGGTGCCGATGGGACTATCTAGACACAGATTCAAAAGGATGCATACTAGCTACTGGCATGCACTGCACGAATGCAGACTGGCAGATAACATGGACCGCACGCATGGATTGCACACAGCAACTTGCTTTCATTCCTGATAGGCATGGAAGCATGCGTTCTCTATGACTTTTATATTCCATCGAACATAACAATCATGCTTTCAGTAAATTTTTCCACGGCTGCAAGGGGTGGGGAGAGGGGTTGGGAACTGTGGCAATAACATAAGCTTATACCCTTTATCGACAGGAAGAAAGATGGAAACAACGTCTCACTGACATCTAGACAAGCTAGTAAGCAAAACAAATCAAGTTATCCAGATCCCGCTGAATTATACGCATTTATTTCCTTTTTATGCCGAACTAAAGCAAAATAATTCTGTAGAAGATAGATCAATGATTTACCTTTATCATTAGGATCTCCATGCCATTTCCCAGCTGTATACTTGAACGTACCCGCCTTCCCTTCGGCTCGCTTCCAGTCAGACAACACCCACCGATCTTTCCACCCATCTGTCGAAAAGGATCAAATGAAAATGTCAACAACAACCTTAAAATAAAGAAGAGGACACGAAGACACTTGGACACGAACTAGCACCGCCCGCACAGCTTCTGCTGTATCGTTAATACTGAGGAAGATACTCGAATCCTAAAATCGCAAACAGACGTGACCCGAGAGTCGCCATCATGACTAGACTCTTCGGCACTAAAACGCCCGAACAGCACTCAATAGTTTTTATTTACTTTTTATTCACTTCAAACCTCAACACGAAAAATAAAATAAAGGAACTCAACTTCCTTTCCATACGAAAAAGCAGATGAAAACATATGAACTCCGTGAGGATTATTCTTCAGCGAATCAAAATTTTCCGAATGAAATTCTACGGAAAAACGCATTGCTTGGATGCTAACTTTCGCGCGAACACCAGAGGACTCGAATTCACCCCCAGCGAGCTCAGTCGATCCTCACAACAAACAGACAACAACCGTAAGACCGCGACCCCGCACGCTCGCCCAACATTAGTAACTAAAGCGACCGACGAGCAGAGAACGCGAGAGGAGAAGCCGCGCAGGACGATCGACGAGCTCACCTTCGAAGCGCTCTTCGAAGAAGATCTCCGCGACGGCGAAGCCGGAGAGGAGGGAGATGGAGAACAGCAGCAGCAGCAGCAGCAGCAGTGGCGACCCCATGAGCACGCTCCGCGTCTGACGCCTGATGTCGTCTGAACTCGCCTTCCTTTTATACTCCCATCGCCATCTTCTTCTTCGTCTTCGTGTTCCGTGGTTCAGAATTCCAGCTCGTTTTCAGACGGTTGGGAGTGGCCATCGGGTCGAGCGTCGTCTGCGGGTCGCGACGACTTTGACGCTGGTCTTGACTTGGAAATCCCGGAGAGGTCGTTGCCCCCCGTTTTCGAGATGAATTACGCTTTGTGCCACGGTTGGGTGAAAAAAATCGCCTCGAGGTGGACGGGCTCGATGTCGGGCCGGTGGCCGAAGCTTCTCGAAGCAGCACCGGCCCGTTTTCTCCTTGCCCGAGCCCGGCCCGATGGGGGGCCGGTCTCGACGAGGCCCGACCCGATTTTTGGGTGGTTGCCTTTCGGGGGAATTCGATCTTCCTTTTCTAACGAAATTAGAAAAGAGAACGAATTCGGATTTTGGAGAAGTACGTATTTCTAGTCTCGATTCCATGGCGTGCCATGCCGCATAATCAAATTTTTTAATAATTTTACGATCTAACATTTATCTAAATCCCGATTATTTGAAAAGTCTTATTAGCGAAATCATGATATATTTTATAATATCTTGATGTGTCATAATGTGATATCATTAAATTATGAATGGATGTTAAAATGTTTGAAAATCACTGTTAGGAATTTTGTTGTGCATTGTGGGGATTAATTGTATTCTCGTTAGTTGTGTGAGACTTAGAATGCCAAAAAAGTCTCGCTAATTTTTTTTTTTAAGTACTTGTAAAACATTTTTTGTAAGGAATTGCTTTATTTCAAAGTATTCATTATTGATAATTTCGGTATTTTTCTATTTAGTTGGTCAAAGTTGCTGTGATAGCACTTTTTTTTTTTTTTTAAATTTTTTATAAATATGGATTGCGATGTAAATACTACGTAAATTCGTGCGAACCTTAACCAACGGATTCACTTACCAGTTGCTAATTTCTCTTTCACCTCGAGTAGGGACAAGTGATTAGTTGGTTTAACTCAAGAGCCTTACTAAATAGTAAATAGGCATCATTGGATCAAGTCCAGGTTGGAATGTATGGGAAATCTAGTAGGTTCTATTTTGATTCCAATAAATCCAGATAGCCTAGGAAGGCCACCATTGCTTTAGGCTTTTTTTTTTTTAATTGTTAATTAAATTTAATTTATTTTACAAAAAATAAATAATTTAAAAAATATTTTTCTAAAATATAACTGCTTATAATACTTACAAATATCAATAAATGTACATTTTTTCATTATCTACAAAAATATTTAAACATTCAATTGTCTAATTATTTCATACAATATAAATGATATGGGTTGCATGAAAAAATAGTCAATAAAAAATAATTTTATTCTCAAGAATAATTAATGTTTATATGTTTTCATAAATGACAAAAAAAATTTCAGTTTATTTATTTTTACAAGCAATAATAATAATATCAAATCATTAATTTAAAGTTTATTTTCCAATGAAAGGCCCGATTTTCGAATTGACTATGGATGTCGTTCAATTCGAATCCAACCGGTTCAATTCCGGTTGGACCGCCCCCGAAACCGCCCGGAGCGAAAGAGAAGACGGCAGGCGGCGCAGCGTCACCAGACTCATCCTCGTCCCAAAGAAGCCGAAGCCCCTCCTCCGATTTTCTCTCTCCTAGGGTTCCGCCGCGCTCCTCCGCCGAGCTCGAAGCCGCCATGCCTCGGTAACGTTCCGACTCGTCGGGTTCCCTCGAACGACACCCTCTCGTTTCCGATTTGATCGAGTTCGCCTGATCTCCGCTTACTCGAATCGTCCGTCCTTCGCAGGTACTACTGCGACTACTGCGACACTTACCTGACGCACGACTCGGTAAAGCCTTCCTTCTCCCCGGCTTTCGCTCTGTAGAGTGGACGATCGATGGATCGGGTTTCTGTTTCTCCTTTCGCAAGTCGTCGTGTTGAGTTTCCTATGCCGTTGGCCGTGTGCCGCGTCCGATATCGCGATCTTCGAGTCGTCCGTGAATGTTGAATCGATGAGTACTGGGATTTCGAATGATGTGCGAAAATGGCTGCTTGCTTGTTGAAGTTGCTCAGGGACTGGTTGTTAGCTCTGAGGAGCTGCTATCTTATCCTTTGCCTTTTTGTTCATGAGATTGAGCTCGTTTTGGTTATGATAGTTCCATTTCATGTTTCTTTTCGGATGACTCGTTGCACTATTCGACCTTTAAAACTTTGAACCGCTGAGCTTTTTAATCGCTATTTATTGTTCTTGATTCCTCAGCCATCAGTCAGAAAGCAGCACAATGCAGGATACAAGCACAAGGTACTTTTTTCTCGTCTGCATCTGTTTTGCTTCCCTTTCTTTCTTTGTTTGCTTTATTGTTTATAGTGGGCTCCCAAGTTTTTTGAACTGGAATCTGTGACTGGTTTTAGGCGAACGTGCGTATTTACTACCAGCAATTTGAGGAGCAGCAAACTCAAAGTTTAATCGACCAAAGGATTAAGGAACACTTGGGGCAGGCAGCAGCTTTCCAGCAAGTTGGCGCCGCTTATAATCAGCATCTTATGGCTCAGAGGCCTCGATTACCTATACTACCAACGCCTATGATGCCCATGGGAGCGAATGTGCAGATGCCTATGAATTCTCCTTTAGCCCCTGGAATGAGGCCGCCTGTTTTGCCTAGGCCACCCCCTGGTGCTCCAGGTACCGTGTTGATTATTGCATTGGCTTATGCATGAATTTTTGTACATGTGCTGAAAATGTGGCTGTGTGGAGCTTTCATTTATTGATTGACTGGTGGCTGCAATATTTTCATTTCGTTGTCTGGGCATCGTTAAGGTATTGAATTTTATTGGTGGGAATATTTGGCATGAGACTATTATAGAATTTTAGCTAAACCATATGTTAATGGTCTCAACCCATTGCAACCAATGAGGATATATTCTGATATTTCCAGAGCAGAGATTAGCATATGTCATTTTCTTCGAGTGGTAAATAAAATTCCATGAAGATGAGATGGTGCATCACCCCTATGTGGAATGACTTCGCAAGGGAAGCCACCCATGTAAAACACTATGCTAGAGATATTGTTTCCAACATTATCCAGAAGTATGAAAATTGAATATACCAAGAATGAAGGGTGTATAATCAATTATTCCAAAAAGAATCCCAAGAAGATTCAACTTTTTCAAATGCATATTGTTTCTTCTCCACTGTACAGAGAGATGGAGGAATTATCTTAGTAACTTTCTTCTTTCCAACACACTTATTTATGGCCCCTCTTCAAGCTCAAAGTTCTTGTCATATTGTGCCTTATGCAATCCGCATTACCCCTAACATTGCAAAAACTGCACTTCAGATCTGTGTAGTTTAGTTACAATGTAAGTTGTAACAATAGTTGTTGTACGGAAACATCTATTTTTTACCTGTGTTTTCTTTTTCATTTGAAGGCTGTTATAGGTGATACTACATCCCTGAGCTGCTTCTCTAGAGAAAAAAGAAACCTTCAAGGGAACCTTTACTTTCCATATAGATTCCCAAGGGAAAAGCGTGTTTTGTTGCACTTCCAGTTTTGTAGAGACAAGATTAATGTAGTTGGATTTGATAGAAAAATGTCTAGAAGTACAAGAATTCCACCGTTCATTGTTGTCCCTCTCACATCAAGTGTTATCTGCTACAACAGCTCAGAAAAACTAGAGAAAGCTTTGAGCTCCCAATCTTTAGCCCTAATAAACAAGGTCCCCTGCCCGCACCACTTCTCCATTGTCAGCCTTCCTCCACCTGAACTCTTGTGGTCCCTTCTAATGCAAAGAAACTGAAAATTATCTTTGAAGGCAGCGTCTCTGCACCATCCATCATCCCACAACAAAGTTTAGATACCATTTCCCACTAAAATGGTAATTTTTACTTCTGAAGTTGTCCCAACCCTACCTTATTTTCTTCCAAAGCCCTGTCCTGCGTGCTCCTAGATTAGACATCGCCAAAACTCCATCTTCCAAACCAAATTTTGCAATTAGTAACCTCCTTCACAAACTGTCTTTCCCCCACATCAAATATCCACTGCCATTTCAAAGCAAGAGCTTTGTTGAAAGAAGGGGTATGTTCTTGGTGTATTTATATTTCATTATCTCAATTTTGTGGATGGTACAATAATGCCTACCCTTTGGAAGTGCTTTGTTGGAACATGCATTGGCTGATGATGTATTAAATGTTCAGTATCCATTTTCTATTTTGTGGAGTGTCTTTCATGAAATCATCAGTATCACTTCATAGAATGCCTTATCTTCTCCAGAAAGATTCTGGATGAAACATATAAAGTTTTGAAGGCTGAAACTTGTTGTACATATGAAAAATAAATTCAGTGAAAGCTCCTTTAAAGTGAGTTGGATAGGGCATTGACAGTGTCAATGCCTGCTAGTAGCTGGGTAAATGTACCTCTGTGGGGGCATTTATGTTAACATACGTAAAGTTGGATCTCCAAGACATGGTAAGGATAAAAAATGTAGTAACGTAGAAGGGTGTATAATGCCGACCTTTTGTGTTGCTTCTTTCATTGTTTTTGTTTTAGTGAAACATTCAAATAAATGCTCTAGTTCTTAAGAGGCAAGAAGGACAATTGATAAATATACAATTCTGTTTACTCTGAGTTGTAATGGTGAAAATTGTCTAATCAAATCATAATCATTGCATGGCAAAGGACATCATATTGTACTTCATTAGTCCTCTTTTATCTGTTTTCTAAACCAATGCGAGTCATCTCAGTGGATTAAAAATCATTGTGTTCTGGGTATTCATTAGTTCTTATTCTAAGCACAAGCTCCATTTATCTTATTTGCTGCCATGTTTCTTATATGTTTTTGAGTTATAGTTTTCTTTTCTCTTTTTACTTTTCCATGCAACACCATTTTATTATAATGCATTGACTCGTTGCATTGGATGTGGGAGATCTTTGACAAGCAAGCGGTTGTTCCATGTATGTTCTCATCGATTTTCTGATATCATTTCGGTAAGCTTGTATCGTCTACATCTACTCATTGAGAGAGCCTGCACCCTCCTACCGATGTCTCTTTGTCGCCCACATATAAAATGGCTAGCAAAGGAGAAACATGGATCTCATTTTATTTTATTTTTTTTTCTTCTTTTGGCAGGCTATAATCCTCCTTCAACAATGCCATCAATGGTGCCACCCCCTGGTGCTCCCTCTATCCCTCAAATGAATGGCATGCTAAGACCTCCTACATTCAACGTGCCTCCTAACTTTCCTGGGAGTGGAACAGCCCCAACCTCTTCTGGTGGCACCTCCTCAATGGCACCACTTCCTGCCTATCAAACAAATCCTGCAGGACCAAATAGTGGAGGCTTTGACAGTTTTAATCCCAACTCTAAAGCTCCTGATGCTAGTCATTAGTTTTGCTTGGTAGGTACTTTTGCTTCTTAATTGGATTTCTTATGTTGTCCAGTAAAACTATAAATAATTTACCATTCTTTCGGAATATATTGCCTGTGATAATTTGCAGTGAAGTCCTATATAGGCGGTTCATCTTGGATGAATATTTTTTTTTTCAATGCGGGACAAATGCAGGCGTTGGCTTGTTAAAAGTGGATGATTTTAACAAGATATAACATGAGGGGCCATGTAGTAAAAGTTAAGTCAAAACCCTTAAGGAATAAGTAGCTAGTTGAATTTTAATCTACAAAGAAATAATTTACCATGTTCATCAAATATTTCAATTACCTTGTCAAATGCGGCCTTCGAGTTTCTTGTTCGTTTATATCTTTCATCAGAATTATGAGGTTGGGATTCTTATCTTATGGCTGACTTTAGAAATTTGCCACATTGCTTCAAAATAATTAGTCCATGATCCTTTGTTGCATTTCCTTGTGTGTCAGTGGCTTTTGTGATTTCATTTTTCATTTGACATGTTATTTACTAGTATTTATTCTTGAAACAGGCAGCTAGTTAAAAGCAGGATTTGTGTTCATGGTGCAACCAATTGATGCCTTTTGGACTGTTGAGGGGTGCTTATAGGATGTCAAAGTAATGAGTTATGTGCAATGCTATCACTCTGTAGACAATGAGTATAGTCTAAACCATCTTCTTCTGATTCGGAACTCGATTCTGGATCACGGTTCGGCTGTTGAGACTGTTTATATAATCTGGGGAGCCCTTGACTTAGGAAAACACCCTTTCCTGTTGCTGAATGGGACTGCAGTTCTATGATCCTATGATCATACTTGTCTTCACATCCTAATTGCCATGTCTGAGTTTCACTATGTATATGTGAAGCATTTTGATGGAGCAGATTATGCTTTATGTTGTTGAGATTGTATTTTCTTGGTCAACCCTAGTTGATCATATATGGGAAAATGACACAAATAGTCCCCAAACAAGTTTCATCGTGGAAGTCATAAAGGAGATGAGGGACCTCAAGAGCAGAATCAGTGCAATTCTCTTGAGGTACTTGATTGTTCTTAAAGATGGTAGTCTATGTACACAATCTTTTCGCTTGTGGTTAGAACTTTTTCCTTTCCTTAGGGACAAAGTGAAGATAGATATGGAAGAGTTTGTTGGTAGAAGTGGTAAAAGAGACTAGGGACTGCAGGATCAGAATCAGAGAAACCGGTAATGGTTGGAACATCTCCATTTCCGCTATTTTTTGTAATATGATTGGCTTGATCCGTGAGACCAAGTTTTAGGTATTTTGTCCTAGTATCTTTTCTTGGAAGACCAAAAGAAGAGACTGTCCATTATTCTTGACTTAGGTTTTGGGGTTTATTTGATTATTTAAGTTACGTTTGTGCAGTTCCTGACAATTGCCAGATTTTATCATGTTATCCTATTACTATAATATCCCCTCAGTAGTTTGATCGTGGGTTTTTGATCTTTGATCATTAGGCAAACAGGTTCGCCATCGTCTTGTTTGTCATCTGAGGCTTCATATAAAATAAATGTGCAGAGCATCTGGATATGTATGACAACTGACAAGCTAAGAATGGGATTTTTGTGATTGTAGCTTGTTTTGGGAAAAAAATGAAGACCTGGACAAAATCACAAAAAGAAGAAACAAACGACCGCATATACGTATTTTGATTTTTGTGGGATTTTTTTTCTAGATTTTAATTGACCGATGAGTCTTTGCTTATTCTAATTTTCTTTGTGGTGAAGTTAATGGATTCATTCCATTCCGGAGTCCATAGAAACTTGTAGTGGATACAGCGACCACATATACGTATATCGATCTTCTGCATTGCTCCCTTCTTTCTGCCTCTCGTCACTGCTGTGCTCATCTTCACTCTTACTCGCTTGTGACGTATTACTCAATCCGTTGGAGGAGCGAATAACCAAGAGCTACGATTCCAAAGTCAAAACGACAGCCTGTTTGGAGATTATCCAGCAGGGCATTTTGACATGAAGAAGTTGCTTCCGGAATGCAATCCCAGGTTCACCTGGAGCTTAATCCACCAGCACAAGTCCCCTCGAGCGCAACACTTTTCATTGGAACGAATGATCAAGGCAAATTTCTCCCCGAGTTTTCTGCAAGCTTGCTTGCACTTCATACTTGCTTGGACTTTGGAGAGCCTGAAATGGCGTTAGCCTTGAGAAAGAAGCCTCAGAAGAAGCAATCCAAGGGATTGCATATTTTGTCAAGAATTTTAACTAGAACTGATGAAATATAAATGAATGTAAACCCTTAGTTGTTACTCTTATCAAATCGGAAATGGTGATTATTAGCTCAACTGTTACAACTTGAACCACAGCAAGCTCTAGTCTCTAGAGAAATGACTAAAGTACTTTACATATTAGATACATCGCGTAACAGTGACACGTAGAAAAGCATACCTACCTAACGAGAGTTTATCATATTTCAATCACAAATTTGTTTCATTTGCATATGACGTGGATATTCAAATTGATAAACTTTTCATTTAGTCAATACATTAAAACCTTTAACCTGGTCCCCGTGTTTCTTTGGCAAAGGAGTTGCAAATTACCATCCGGGAAATGAAAAGTTAGTCAAAATTGCGAAAATGAAAATATTCCAATTGATGGAGCATCTTCTATCAGAAGAAAGAAAACCATATTGATTCCATATCAACAAAAATAAGCTTAGATTCTTACTCAATCCAAACAAGATGATGGCCAGAAAGGTTCACAGGTACCATATCACATAATCCAGCATAAGCCATATTTTCCTCATAACATAAAAATTAATAACCAAATCCAGGTCAACCTCTAGATACTGGTAAGAAAATAAATCTTAAAAAACCGGAAGTGCATGTGTCTCGTTAACGACTACTGGATACGAAACAAAGCCATCTTTTCACAGGTCTTGACGCTCAAACCTGCACAAGTCAACAAAAAAAATCAGCTGCAATGCCCTTTTGTATATCAAACATGGAAACTATTGACTGTTAAAAAATGATTTAACATCTGAGATGAACGAAATTTTATGTTGCTGTGGCAGCTAACCTGGAGGAAGAGATTGCTTCAACTTGTCGGCCTTCTCGGAGTCAAAGACACAAAGAGTGTAGAGGTACTTGGAGCAGCGAACCTTGAACTTCACTACATCCTTGCTCCTCTTGATCTTCACGGAGCGTGCATCCTTCCTCCTAGCAGTGAGGAGGAAATCCTTGATCTCGTGGATTTGCTTCGGCTGTGCACCACAACAAGGAGTTCCAATCAACACGAAAGCCCTCTCGGTGTATCAGTGACATATTACAGTCAGTAAGAATTGAATGCATGTAAGACCCAATGAGCATAACTCAGTACAGAATTTAGTTTATATGCACAGTAACTACCCAAAACCTTTCTAAAACTCCACCATTTATCATCTAAGATCCAACTTATAGAGTAGATTTGGCACTATGGGCTAAAAATCAATGCCTCAGGCCATTGGTGTTCAACTCAGAATGAACCCAGAATGAACCCACTTGGCAAAATTATTCCGGGAAACCAAACAACTGAACTTGGATTTCGCATCTACTGCCACTTAAAATAGAGTTTTCTGGCAAATAAACACTTGCGAATCGGCTCTTGCTTCTGCAGCATTCAGTCAACCAATATCTAGTGCCTCTCAATTCTTGCACAGTGCAGAGACCGGTTTTTCTAGGCTGCAGAAGCTCGAAGTCCTTCCTGGATACAATCTCACAAGTGCCAACAAACATCTAAGCTTCATGGGAGGAGAAACACAGCATCAAGAAAGAGTTCTCGATTACCATCACAATCACGATCACCAACCATACACCCAGAGACAAGTCCAAGACAACATCTTGCTGCTGAAAAATTCTACATCCATATCCCAATACAACATGTCAACAACGCCGCATAGCCCGCTATCCACCACAGTTTCCTTCAATCAAGAAACAGTTCTACCCATCATCTAAAATCCGAGTAACTACGAACAACTCCCGCGGCTTAAAGGCATAATTTCGACTACCCTCCAGTCCTAACATTCGAAGCTCCAATCTCAAATTATCAAGTTTCAAACTTGCTGCCCAAACACGTTACAAGATTAAATCTAACCTAACACTTCAAAGCAAGAACCGAACAAATCGTCAACGCCTCTTCAGAAACATCACAGAGCAGACACTCGACAAATTCCGTTCGGACAACAAGCAGAAACGAACGACGGAGGAACAGAGGAGAGAGGACCGAAGTACCATGTCTGCGCAGACGGAGGAAGAAGGCCAATCGGAACGAGAAGCTCCCTCCGAGAGTTGTCGCCGGCACGCTGGAAGCGTTAGCGCCTCGTGATTCTGGTTTTATAGTCGCAAGAACGAAACCCTAGGAATCCCCAAAAATAAGGTTTTGAGTTGTTGGGCTCGAGACGATGGTCTCAAGCTTCTTGGGCCAGGCCCATCACCTAAACTTTTCAGGCCCAAAACTGTTGATCTCGCCCATGATTGGTTTAGAAGTTTCTTATTTGAAGATGGAAAAAAAGGAAGAGTTTGATCAAGTGAGAAGAAGACATTGAAGAAGGAATGTAGTGAGTTGATTGAGTGGTAGAATGATTGTAGATTTGGTGCATGTCGGCAGTTATTAGATACTGTGCGAAGCATAAGTTGATTCAACAAGAACAACCAAAGGCACAAAACTATACTTGCCTATTCGGTAATAGCTACCTTTGAAGAAATTATAGGGAGTCTACCTTTCTCCCTAACGGTCACCTTATTCCTAGGTAAATATTTTTCTTCCTTACCTATTCGAGTTTTATGTCTCAGGGTTCAAACGAAACCTTTTAAGGACTTGCTTAAGTCCAAAAGAAAGGAATATAGTATGTTGATTGAGTGGTAGAATGACCATAGATTTAATGGTTCCTTTAATCTAAGTGCCAATGACTTACGTCTGTTGGGACCGGAGAGGCAGACTTAGATATGTGGACATCGATTCAATAGATATCACCTTACCAAAAAGAATGATTGATATAGAGAGGATGAAATAAGTGATTCATTTCTTGCTTTTGTACTAGTTATATCAAAGATTTTGTGTACGGCGATATCATAAATAAGTCACATGATCGACAAGATTTGACAGGTTAGATTTTGGTATTGTTGCTAGGTTTTTAGACCCCTATTGATAATAGAAAAAAGGGGGGCTCGTACTATAAAAAATTCCAAATTGCTGGCCATGACATTTTTAACCAAAACTAATTTAGATCTCACGAACAAACCCAAACCAATGTCCTTGAAACCCAAGTCAAGCCCATTGAACTAAATTTACACTCCATTAAAATGCATATTTGTCAACACAAGTGGATTTTCCACAATGAATTTATCATTTTCAATACCATTAAAAATCTCAAATCTTTATGACATATTTAACCTAAACTAATTTTAATCTCAATCGATACCCTTAGCTAAATCTGCCATTTGTTAGCATTCTGTCTGGTATTTCGTGAAAATGCATATGCATTGCCATACGTGGCAAAAGACTGAAAGATGGATTTATTAAGTAGAATGACAGAATCTATAAAGAAAATTAACATGTGTTGACAAGCATGCTTTTCAACGGAGGGTATATTTGACTTAAGGGTATTAACTTTGGATTTTTTATGAGAAGAAAATTAATTTAATGATAAATATGTCATAAGGTACCTTTTTGGGACTTTTAATGGTACGTACCGTTTTCAAATAAAAAAGAAGCCTCCTTTTTTTAGCGAACATGATGCACCCACATGGAAGCGCAGATTCGTAGTGTTTTGTATGATGAAGCAAGTGGGCTATCAATAAATAACCATCAAGGATTGGGCGACAAACATGTAAAATTAAAACGCAAGGTCTGAAATCTATTGATGGAGAAAAGATTGTGGGTAAAATAAAACCAAAAAAAAAAAAAAAAAAAAAAGATGGGATTTTTCCCACCATGTGATGTTGGGGTTATGTATCTATACATATATAAATATCGATATTTTCATGCTGTTCATTCAAATCATCCAGAGACAAAAAGGCAAAAATGGGATCTGGTTGATAGGCCGGTGCTTGCCACTGAGGTCTCATCCTAGGCCTTTCCCTTTATCTTTACTCGAATTCTATTATATCATCATGCACGTAGCATTTGGGAAGATTTCTAATAAGAGTACGAAATGAGTAGATATGCTCCTCGAACAATTAAGCATGAAATCATTTCCAAAATAAACATTGATAATTTGGATCGAGATCCTTTCAAATATGTTCATTTGGCCTTTGGGTCCATGACACATAAAGTTGTTCCTGAACTAAGTATGATGGATGCATTTATTAAAATTTTAAGGAAAGAAGTGCTTTTTTTTATATGATGTGGTTATACTTTGCTTCCTCAACTCAGACATTCGTCCATCTTCGTTGCCTTAATTGTGAAAAGCTCCCGGGGAGGAGCCGGCACACTCAGAGCCTTTAGTCTTGAGATTCTCTTTTATCTTCATTCATTCACAAGAACAAAACCTTAAAAGTCCAAAATCAGGCTTTGATTTGTTGGGCTCAAGACAATGGTCTTCTTGGCCCGGGCTAATCAACTAGAGTTCTTAGTCCCAAATACTATTGATCAATTCTTTAGTGGATGATCATGTATAGACCCGTCAAATAGATGATTTGGGCTGGATAAAAAAAATCGGGTGGATTGGCTAGGTCAAAAATGGTTGGACTGAAATCGATTGATTTCCATACAATATAAAATATTGACCCATACCCAACCAAACCCATATCAATACATATTAGACGACCTATATTGCTAGAACGCTTCTATACTTAATATAATTTAGGAAAAGAGCGTAAAGTGAGCGGGCATGAGATGTAGTGAGAGCCAGAGAGAGTCATAGAATTTGATTGAGTCTAAATAATTTGTGAACTCATTTATGACCTATTTTGACAAATATAATCACGTGAGAAGAAGACACAAAGGAGGAGAATCTAAGGGCTGGAGATTGGGCGACTCACATATTCTCAGCATCACCGACTTGCATTTGCAAGGACTTGAGAGGTAGGCTTAGCTAAGTGAAATATCACCTTACCACTAAAAGAAGCACAAGCACGGAGACCAGGAATTAATTGTTCATATACCTTGCTTTCCCGATGATCTAAAACTTTTTACAGCAGTGGTGTCCTGCAAGTTATCTGGTTTCCACAAAAAGGCGATATAAGTCGCACACCGACAGGCCTAACAAGTCAGATTCCGGCGTTGTTACTAGGCTTTCGAACCCAATTGATAAAAGAAAAAGTGAACATGATGCATCCACATGGAAGTGCAGAACTATACAGATTTTGTGCATGATAAGCAAGGGCGCTATCAATTGATCCCCATCAAGGAGTGAACGACAAACATGTAATAAAAAAACAGATGGGGTCTAAAATCTACTGATGGTACACAGAATGAGGGCAATATAAAGCAATTTTCTTTTTGAGTTTTATAGATATTGATAGAATTATGCTGGTCAAATCATGAGGAGACAAAAAGGCAAAAATGGGATCTGGTGGTTAGGCCTGTGCTTGCCACCGAGGTCTCCTCTTGGGCCTTCCCCTTTTCTTTATGTCAATTTTATTTTTATACAGCAATTTGGAAAATTTTCATATAAAACACTTAAGATGAGGAATTAATTTCGAAAAATAATCCAAAGTGAATATTATCTTAAATGAAATTCCTTCATACACAAAATCATTTTTTTAAAGATAAATATTGATAATATGGATCGAGACCCTTTCAAATATTTGACTTCATTTAGTCATTGGGTTTATGAGATGTTAGTCCCATAGCTAAGTACGGTGAATTTGTTTATTATTATTTTAGAATATTCTTTTTCCTAATAGACATAGTTATATTTTGCATCTCAACTCAATTATTGGTTCCTTTTCCGTTTATATTAATTGTGAAAATAAACTTACTTGAAAATATTAGGGCTATTAGGGCTGTTTGATAAAATTGAATTAAGTGCTAAAAAATTAAGTGTCAATAAATTAAATGTTAAAAATATAATGAACTATTTGGTGATAATTAAAAATTGACAGCTGAAAATTATTATTCTTTTACAAAAAAATATAAAAAAAATCACTATTAGTAGGTTTTATCAATACATTTAGCAAGATCCCAATTATTATGAAATTTCTTTTTCTATTGGACGAATTATGCTCGCTTACATACCAGATTAAATGGATTTTTGACTTAATCGTATAATTTAAGTAATATTCTATCTAAAGGTATCCAATAAGCCTAATCTCATTAAGTGCTGGCTTTGTAGTTTTCACCACTTAATTGAGTTTTAAAATATAATATCCATTTGATAAAACCCAAGAGTTTCATTTTGAAAAAGAGAGAAGAGACAATATAGATCAAAGTTGTGGACCATTTTCTGTAAATAACCATGAGAAATCAATTTGTTTAGCGGTTAATTATCAGTTCACACTTTAATCTACTAGATTAATCGGTGTGTTCGAAACATTCGAAGTTAGAGATAGGTCAGCTGACATGTTTTCACGAAGGATCTCAAGGTGAAGATTCTCTATTCCATGTGGTGCTCCCCGACGTCTCCACAAAGCTCAATTGATGGTGAACATCTCATAACTTAATGGGTAAGATTTATTGAGACATCGGACATTGTACATGTCCCCAGAATGACTCGATTGGCTAAGAGGGTACAGCTTTTTATTAAAGCTAAAGACTAAGGAAGGACCTTTGTTCTCAACCACCATGGCTTTGAAAGTGACAGCATCAATCATCAACCGAAGAGAAAGCATAGAAAATGGACAAAGGGAGGCTACAAAAGAGTAGTTCGATAACCAAGCTGCTTAATTTAAAGAACATTCACATTATAAAATTCCTGTCTAGTAAGTTACAATCAGAGAATAAGTTTTTTTTTTTTAAAATATAACTTATCTATCAACTGTTCCAATGAATATGTCAGTCGGTGATCCAGATTGATTATCATTATTCTATCATTTCTTGTTGATTTCTTACATCACCTCTCTCATGATTAATGAAATATATAAATTCATGAACTTTGCATCTCCAAACGTGCTCATATAAGATGTCCCTCTCCACGCCTGACAAGAGGAAAAGGAGAAAAGAGAGGTTCCACTAGGAAAAGTATGTGAATGATAACTCAATGATAATAGTAAAACATTGCAACTTTGCAAGTACCAAAAAAGCTTTTTCCTGACAAAATTCCACGAAGGGATAAAGAGAAATGGAAGCCGATATATCAAATCAATCCAAGTAGAGTACTCCTGAGAAAGTAAAGAAGAACTTGCACAAGTTCAAGCACCTTCAAACAAGAACAACCTAATAAAGAAACATGCCCAGGGAGAGAGAGAACAACACAAGCTCCCAAGCACAAACCATAGAGAAAAAGGAAAGAAAAAGCTGACCATGGTCATGAGATGATGAATTATATGAGTCCCCTCCGGAAAGATATCAAAGAGAAGAGACTAAGCTAGTGATCATCAGAATTTGCCATAATAAAAACCCTAGTAGGATATTGGTATTCATAAGCCATGACAATCTATGGTGCATGCAAAGAAGGTATTACTGAGATCAGCGTCTCTCTCTCTCTCTCTCTCTCTCTCCCCCTCTTTTAGGGTTTCCATGCTGAAGCCCAGACTAGAGGCTCCTCCTTCCAAGCCAAATAAATCCCAGCTGATGAGTCATCTTCTTGTCCTTGTGGCGGCACCACCAGCGACCAGCCAGCCCGGTACCTCTTGAGGAGCGCCTTGACGTCATCGACCACGTCGTCGCTGAACCCGACAGCTGAAAAACCGGCCTCCTTGAGCCTCTCGGACCATTGACTCCCTCTCTCCCTTCTCTGGCACTCGCCGCCGTCGCGATGCCCTTCATCACAGGCCAAAACCCTAACTATGCTCCTTGAGCACTCCCTCTCCAGCATCAACCTCTCATTGCTCGTCGGTGCAAAGCTCTCTTCTAACATCTCGAAGTACATCGTGTAGAACTTGAGGCACTCTTCGAAGCACTTGACGAAATCGTCCCTCGTGCTGGAAAAGTCGGCTTCTTCTTCTACGACGGTCATGATCCTCGGTCTGAACGATTTGAACATCCTTATTATTTCCCCTCTTTCATCCACTTCGACCCTCCTCAATGCTCCGATGCAATTGATTGCGATGGCTTCGTCCTCTTTGATGCCTAATTTATCCTCGGTCAGCTCTCCCAAGTTGTTCAGTCCGCTAATCAAGTTCATTTCGAAGGGCACTCCCATCAGCCTCGCGAATTTCTCCATTCTTTGACCTATTTCCTTCATCACTGACCCGACAACGCTAGCAGTTATCACCACAGTGAGCTTCAACCTCGGCGTCTCGTCATTCCTCGTGGCCAAAGACTCTAACAGAGTAGGCCATTGAGTGCAAAGCGTGTTGCTTATATCAATTATGTGAAGCTTGCTCTCTCCTTCTAGGGCTTCCAATATTGCACCATTTGAAGCGACATGACCAAAAGTCGTCCACGGACTCACCTCCTGGAACTTGAGTATCAACTTCCTAGCCACGTCGAACCCATGGCTCTTCTCGGCGACCGAGACTAGGGTTTTGTAGCACCGGTGCCCGGAGTCCGTCGCCTTGCAGAAGAGGGCTTGTAAGAAGTAGGAAGCCAATTTCTGATCGCAATCCCCATAAGGAGAGGCCAGCTCATTCAACACCCATAGGAGCTGATGGATCTTGGTGGAATCCTTGTCCGAGATCGCCCTCGCGCACTCCCTAAGAAGCCTTGGAGCCCATTTGTTACCCGTAGCCGACGGCTCGCTTGAGTCCGATGACCGGCTCGTCGAGGTCGTTGTCGTGTGGCTGTTCTGAGGCTGGTTATTGCTGTTGAATTGCATGTCTAGCTGACCATAGCCGATGATAAATTGGGGGTCACAACCGATCAGGTGTGGGGAGGTTCCTTTGGGAGTGAAGAGGGATATGTCCATGGGGGAGGAGGAGGGATTGGAGCCCCTCTTTGACTCTTTTGAGACAGTTCTCTCCCAAAGGTGTATTAATAATCCATTTCACTTGATGAGTTCTTGAAGTGCCAAGAAAGTGAAATCATGATTAAACTAGATGCTGCGTCAATTATAATAGTGTGGGTCGTTTGTCTCTTGGCTTACCAAATAATAATAATAATAATAATAATAATAATAATAATAATAATAATAATAATAATAATAATAATAATAATAATAATAATAATAATAATAATGATAATGACAAATAAATAAATAATAGTTTTTGCTTGTTTCTTCTTGCGTGAAACATAAACATACCAATTCTAATTTGTGAAGTTTGGCTTTAAAAATTAGTAGATGTCTTCAATTAGAGAATTTCTTGGAGGTCAGCGTCATGTAATATGTTTGATTGTTATTATATGGTTGGCAAAGGAATAAAACATTTATTCTCGGAAATACTATACAGTGCTCGCAGAATCTAATATTAATTAATGGACAGCTAGGTCGAGGCAAAAGGAAGATTACAAAGAAGGTATTTTTTGTAACAAGAACAGAGAGATAACGATAAAGAGTTCACTGTCTATAGATTAGAGAAGCTCAAGAATATTAATTCATGAAATGACTTAAATGGTCAATCAAGTTTGATCTTGAGCTAATTTTAGAAAAATTCTTTCAAAAAGAGGTATTTTTTAGTTCACGATCATCATATTATCGAAGAAATTTGGCCTAGTAACCTGAAAATAAAAATATTATTTTTCTATATATATATATATATATTTGTGCTAGGTACAAAAAAAAAAAGAAAAAAGAAAAAAGAAAAAACTAACGATCCCTTTCAATGGTTGTGCAAAAATCAATATGTTTTGTATGTTTATATGTAGTTGATGTTACTCTTGATTTTAATTTCAACATCACTTTCAATATCTATTGTGATAGAGTAGTTAGCATACTTTTACTTTGCAAGTGGTAATGATCGTGCAAAACAGCCTATTATTGAGACATAGTTTCTCTCCTGTATTTGTTTTGAGGATCTTAAATCGGCCGATATCTATCAAGATTGGCGTAAATCAATCAGCGATTGTGTCCTATGATTCAATTTAGATGCTTGTTTCATAAACAAGATCCTTATTAATTAAACACGATATGAAAGGTACTCTCTTTTTTTGGCCATGTGTCAATAGGGATCAACGCGATGCGTCTTCTAAGATGCCCTTTTTTTTTTTTTTGGTTGGTTAAGATGCCCTTTTCCGCCACTCAAATAATGGGGTCGTTTGGGATTTGAGCTCTTTGACTTCTTTTCTTAATTGAAGCCGCCGGCGCAACAATGGCCTCTAGGGAAATAAGACGTTGAAATCCGACCATTCGCACGGAATCTTTTTCCACCTTAATATTGGATAATCAGCATGAGATGGATGCTATTGCTGGGCCAATTTCTCTAAACTCACAAGAGCATGTCGGTGGCTATAGTTTTAGGGCCAACAACCCAATTTGAACGTGCACGAATAGATGTCTCAACCTACATATATTTATGTATGACTATAATTTAATTAAATAAAAAATAATTTAATGTAGCTCCTATAGTCCTAAGAATCAACATAGGGGTCTAAGCAAATGGCACAAAAAACCATGTAATGATTGGCATCGAAAGGATGCTTCATTCCTAAAAGTGATCAAACAACAAGACAAGGAGTTCAGATCTCTATTTTTTTTTTTTTTTTCAATAAAGTTTTAATTTTATTAAATCCATCCATCTTGATATAATTGGATGAGACGTCCTTGTTGCAGCCACCTCTTTTCTCAATTTCCCATTCGTGTGGCCCATCACCACGCACCTTTCCTAAGGTAAACTCCACATTTTCCCATTCTTATTTTAGTAGGTATTCTAATAGGCATTTCTAACAGTTGTTAATGTACAGTGAACAATCCAAAGTTTGGCATTTGGTCCTACTATAATCAAAAAATATTAAAATAGAGTTACTTGGTTTGGAAACTGCTGGATTATCTATTTTGCCCTGCAAATCATTTGATGAATCTTTCTTCTGACGTGCTGGTACAATTAATTAGGAATAAAAAAGTTGGGGGCTGACCAATCAATCATTAGGAGTGGCACAAAATCAGAACACATTAGGGGCTGATCAATCGACCATATGTGTTGATAAAGATATTCTCGCTTTTTTTTTCCTGCTCTCAATCTGGAGATAATTTTTTCTTTTGCCATGAAGTCTTTTTCTTGCTTAATGGGCATATAGTATAACTCAATTTCATTTTTAGCCACATATTATAACAGAGTTCATGGACGGTCCTCTGCTCCGTGGGTGCATGCATGAAACAAATAATAAGACAGCAAAAGCATCCATTTTCCGGATCAACTTGTCGGAAATTGGAAAGGATAAAGCAATCTGTATTGAGCAGAGAGATTAGGAATTGAACAGGTAATTAACATTGATTTCATCTTAATTGAAAAGGGAAATGAGGGGAAATGTAAATCCTCACGAATTATTCCATGAAAAAAAATAAAATAAGCCTTGTATGTTGAGACATGAACCCTATAATCCTTTGGTATCTCAACTCTATCACATATATAAAATCTGGATACATATCCTCTCAATGTCATATTTTCTAAAAATTCAACAGCACCTATTGTTAACCTATCAATGTGGCGTAAATTTAGAAACACAAAAGGAATATGTCTATAAACAAATGATACCTAATGATTATCCTCATAATTGGAGCAAGTAATTCCTTAGAAGCTTGGGCAAATGTTCCTTATAAGGTGGAGGCCTAGTTAAATTAAGATTTTGTTTGTTTTGCGGAATATGAATGATTATGTTAGAAAATGATTGTTTGTGTAGATCAAAATAATTTGTTGATGAAAAAATTATCGCCAACAAAAAATATTTAAATAGATTCATTTTTTAGTTGATTCGCCAAACCAACACATTTTAGACAGTCAACAAATCTACAACCTCCTCGTGGAGCAAGTGAACTGTCATTGGTGGACAGCCAGGTCAGACTTTGCCATCTCTACAACAAATTACGGCTAAAAAACAGTTTTTTTTTTTTTTTTTTTTGTGTGTGGTTATTTCTCATTTTAATTTGCCACGTGTGGTGTCCCGTAGTGTAGATACCAATTGATGAGACATCAGGCCACTGAGAGATTAAGATTAGAATTAGACAAAAGTATGGGCCGAATGGAGTTGCGTAGTTTTCGGACACTTCTGTATGGACTGGCTAGTTTGTTCCCATTGCACATTATAATTGCAAGTGACAAGAATTAGGTTTCCTTTAATCAGTGATACTGATGTTCTATAGGGTCAAGAAGAAAGCATAGTTCTTGCTGAAGTTGATGAAGGCAAGACATCAACTATGTCAACATCATCCAAACTTATTTTAATAGCCTTTTGTATTAGATTGAGTGACGTTCTTGAATCAGCATTCACACGGATATCTAAGTTGCCCTATTCAATTCCATTGAAAACCTGGTAGTCTTCATTGAGATCTCGTTAAATCCACCCCATTTCTTCCTGTCCATAGTCTCTTTGTAGTTGTAATCAAAGATGTGTGAACATTTTCATCCTCATTTTGTTCCTGGACTACTTTGTTTTTCCCCCTTTATATGGCTGCTTTGCAAGTTAAAAAAGGCAGAATCAGTAATATCTATGTGACTTTTTTTCATGGTAACAGAGAGGAGACACAGGTTTGTGATGCAGATGTTTCCTGTTTGTGACTTTGTGCATGACAGCATCTTTCTTGGAATCATTGACATCAAAACTTCAGAAAGTAAGCCCTACTTGAATCCATACATAAAGTGCCAGAAATAAGAGGCAGTGATCTTGATCGCCTGACCAAAGTTGTTCCAGTTCTAGGCACAATAAAATGGCCTACTGGTTTATTGGCTTAATTTATCCTCTACTCGTGAAGAGGGCAATCAAAATGGATCCTTCCGCCATACATACAATACGACAGACGTTACTCAACTCGCATTAGCTTTTTCATACGATCCTCACACTTCAAAATCTTGCAACTGAGTCCTCCAACATATCCAGCATCTTCGATTAAGTCCAGGTTTTTCAATAAAGAGTCCACCAAATCAATAACAGGCTATATCTCAAACAACTTCACCTTACACTGTTTGTGATGGAGCATAATCACATTCTATTACTAGCACGAGAGGCACATGGCATGCATGCGAGAGAAAAATGAGCAAATTTCATAAACAAATATCGCTTGCAATTTCTCAAACTCACTGTATTTTTCTTTGAGGGGGAAAACATACAAGAGATAGTTCTAGTTGCTTCTAAGAGGATACCTAAGTATGATACCGAAATGGGAAACTGATATTTAAGGAAGAGAAAGGATATAAAATGAGAAACTTAGTCGCATGAGATTCTAACATGACCAGTTGTCAGAATTATAGAGAGATAAATCAGAAACCTTTGTCGCATGAGATTCTAACATAATCAGTCATCGGAACTATGGAGAGATAAATATCAAACATCTACTTTCCATAACAGAATCACTAGAATGCTTCAATAAGTTCAAACGCAACATCATGTCTAATCTACAACGTCCCCCCTCCAGCCAAACCTCACTCCTTTCACTTTGGCGAAGCAAGTTTAACCTTCTCTCTCAGAAACTGCAGGACATGCTCACGTTTCCAGTTGTCGATCCTGCCGAAAGGGGAAAAAAGGTAAAACCACTGGAAAGAAACATTTAGCTAGCTGCTCCATGCTTAGTAAATATGAGGAACCATTTTAAACTAGAAGCAGGCCTATCAATCTATCATGTCCAGCAATGTACAAAATGGCCATAGATTGATGCATTTGGTGGTTACGTGAGTAATAAACGTTTGCTTCAAGATCAGATGAACAGCATCTCAAATCTTATCATCATCCATCCCAGAATTATTCTTTTTTAATCCTACTCAGGGGTGAGGGTCAAGCATGCCCTTTAATGTAAAAAAAAAAAAAAAAACCCAACCAAGAAAGCATGACATTCACCTACCACTAACATCCAAATATTGAGAGAGATTGAAAACATTGTCCATTCAACCCCAAGTACACACTACCACATGGAAACAGCCATTAGCATTGGCAGAAGAGAGTTACCTTATTGTGTCTTTGAATTGGCCATCCTCATCCAGCATGATCAACTTTGGTGGTGAGTTGAAAACATACTGGACTTTAACAGAAGGGAACTTGTCCTTCTCTTCTTCAATAAAACCAACAATTTCAGGATAAAAGACTAATTTCCTCATACAAACTTCCAGTAGTGCCCCAGAGTAAGTGATCTGCAGTCAAAACAGAACTGATCTTTGTAAAATACTAGCATCACATCCAGCAGAAATCAATGCTTTACTTTTTCATTTGAGTTTTGAACACGATTTTAAGAAAACAATTAGTAAACATGTCATACTGAAAACAGTTAACATTTTTAACCAGAAAGAGACAACTAAATCATATTGCCCACTTGGGGAGCCAGTGAAGTGGAGACAATTCCTTAAGTTCCACCCTTCTTATTGGAACAAAAACTAATGACAATAATGAGAACACAGGAGAGAGGACCAGAAGACCAGAAGACCAGAAGAAGGTGAAGGTCAGAAATTGATGTAAGATAGGTATGGAGTCAGATAGACCAATACTGTCAAACGTCCAAAGTATTGTCTGTGAGATATTCTCCTCAGAAAGTGCAAAAAAACAGTGGATAAGGCTTTGGCATCTATGCAGCTCTCCCTTTGGTGAGCATTGCAAATGGAACCTAAAGGGCATACTTTAGGATGAGGAGAAAAGGCTTGTGGATAATGAAAACTATAAATGAAGGTAATCTATGCAGTGAGTGTACTTCAATTAGTGTACTTAGAGAAATTTCTGATATTGAATATAAAAGACTCCGGTATCAAGGAGGATCAGGACTACTCAGGAAAATCACTAATGAACTTCCATTGCGGTATAAGATCGAAAGTCCATTAGAAGCTGTGACTAATACAAACTAATGTCCATGTACAGCCTGCTATTGCTTGGTATAACTCATAAGATCTAGTACTGAGTTTCCTCTCCTTCTCCTTTTTGCAAACCCTTTTTTTTAATTCTTGCCCTTCTCAACCTCTTAGTAACATGCAACTAACAACTCCTTTGCATCCATCTATCATTGCCAAAATGGTTTCTGCTAATGGTGTTGTTTCATAATTTTTTCAATAAGCAAAGACTCCTGAGATTATAATGGAGGCAGAGAGAGAAAATTAAGCAACAACTAGACAAGAGAGGTATGAGAGTATCTGGAGCACAAGAACTCCCCTAGAAGAAACAGGAATGGTCAGATGTGCACAGAAAGCCCGAGACTAAAGTCCCATGACAATGATAGGGAATTGAAAGAATCATGAAAAAACTAAAAGGCCTCTTGAGATTGATTATAGAAAAGTTTCTAAGTGCTCCTTTCACAAACTACTCCATCCATCCTCTGATCTGCATCGTTATACATCTTGTGTTTCAAATGACACACATCACAACCAAGTTCTTCTTACAAGACAAAGCCACTGCTGCCTCCTTTTACTCATCCAAAGCGCGCATACAGATTAGCATTGTCACAACACACTGATATAACCAAAAATGAAAATTAAAAAACATACATTTAGATACAAGCCCAGGAACAAATCCATCATACCTTGCTAGTCTCGTCATCGGAATCTTCGGTGCAACACTTCAAACAGTCGGACACGAGCTCTGCACGAGAACATCACAAGATAATTTCAAGGGACACCTCAAGTCATGCACGGGGTCGAAAAACTACACCATTCCACACATTCAGACTCAAAAATTAACACGTGAAGGAGCCAAGTTATCTCATTGATCATGACCCAATGCAGGGTAACTTTCAGTTATAAAAACCCAAATCCTAGAATCATCACGCAAAGCTCAGTTTCAGATTTCTCCACATTCGTTTGGTTCAGCCGCCGCCCAGTTACACTCAATCCGACGTAATCCGAAAAGGAGCATCGAATCGCGTCTCGACCCATGAATGGGATCCAAAAATGGGCTCGACCCTCGACGCGAATCGACGCGAAAGGGGGGCACGTACCTTGGTCCTTGACGTACTCGGCGAAGGCGTTGCAGTCGGAGCAGAGGGCGAGGCCCGAGAACCCCAGATCCTCGCACTGCCGGGCGCTCAGCTGCTCCCGCGACGACGCGAGCGAGGCCGACGCGACGATCGCGAGCGCGAGCACCACCAGGCCGTAGCCATGCGCCGCCGACATCGCTGCGAAGCGCATATCCTCCGACGCCGAGTCAACTCGCGCGAGTCAGCCCCTCCTGGAACTTGGCCGATTTCTTTCTATACTCGCCCCCGGCCCAGCGTGCTCGCTCGTTCGGGAAGAAAGAAGGATAGCCGTCCGATCAAGCAAATGCAAACATTGACTCCAAAATCTATTGTCCTGAGCTTTTATGTAAGTTTTATCGGAATTGCATGGTTGCTGAAAAGAAAAAAGTTACCAACAATTTATTTAGACTTCAAAATTACCGATATTGAAAATATTTTGTGTTAACTAATTATTTCGAGGAATATAAGTAATTATTTAAAAATAAAATATTTTTCAAATTATTTGTTTTTTCATAAAATAAACAGAATAATTCCCTCTAACGGGAAGAAGATATTGTAATCATACTTTGTTTTCTCTAATTTATTTCAATGTTCATACACTTTGTAGTAAGTAAATTGTCCGAAATAATTTAATTTTTTTTTATGCACGTAATTGCTGTGTACTACTATACATGAATTGATTATTCTAGTACTTTTATTATGGAGTGATATGATATACTTTCTTTCGCTTGATACTCTAAACTTTAAGTCTAGTCTCAATTTTACCATAAATCTTTCTTTTTGTAAAATTTCCTCAATTTTAGGTCACATCCCAATTGTACCCTAAACTTTTTTTCCCCAATAAAAAACTTCAAACTTTAGATCTAATCTTAATTCTACTCTAAACATTTTTTCTATCTCATACAAACCATTAATTTATGCTTTAGTCCCAAATCAACTATTATTAATTTTTCATCCAAAATTTGTCGTCAACAATCAAGAGATAGAAAACTCCTAGGTATGAGTTATTTGAGCATCCTCAATCAATTTTCCCAAGTGCAAGTTCTTTGAAAGCAAGAGATGGAAGACTTTCGAGCATAGGAAATTGAAAACTGAGCATAAAATCAAAAATCTTTGAGCGAGATGGAACAAAAACTCTTTTAAGAGTAAGAGCAAATAAAGAAAACTAACCCTATTTAAGATCCTAGAAGATGTTTGAATGGAAATTCATTTATAGAGGACATTTTCTTGAATTTAAAATTAGGGTAAAACTTGAGCAATAATGCGAAAATGCCACGTAGGATCATTAAGGGCAATTTTGAACAAAAGGGTTAATGGGACAGATATGAGATTTAAGTAAAAGTTAAGGATTTTTTTTTAAAATTGGAGTTTTTTTTTTTTTTTTTTGTTTGTGGGTTGGAGTTATATGTATTTTTGGTCCAAGGTGAATTGGAGTTATAGTTTGGGCTCTTGTAGGACATTGGGCCTTGCCCATATACAACGCCAGCCTCTTGAATCTTAGATACTTGAGGCTTGGATCTAATGAATGGTAAACTGATTACTGGACATCTCGAAGCTCGGATTTGAGTTTAGATAGGATAAGGAATTATTCTATTCGGTGTATATTGGCATTCATTGAACATAATAAAATGTCGGATAAGAAATTCAACCTCTTAGGTGGGATAAATTCAGATTGGATATAAAATTGAAAAAATAACTAAAAAATTCATAATTTACCTTTTAGCTGAGTAATAAAGTGATGTATCGGATATTATCTTGCCGACATCGCTTGCCCGAGGACCACCTCTAAAATTACTAATCATCATCACTTTTGACCATTGCACAATTGCTATTGCGTCCAACCACGTCGACCATTAGTGCCTACGTGCGTGGTCGTGTTCTGACAAGAAGGTGAAAAAGGGCCTAAAGACGATCGTCACGCTGGTTTCCATGGATCATTTTTGCCATCCCAGATGCATTTGTTCTTCACGTTGAGCCCAACCTTCATGCATGACTCAATGGAGTCCAGCCGTACGACCCACATGAAGTGCCTCCTACTGTTCACGAGGTCGTCCCAAAATTTAAAGTGAATTCGTGTCGGTTGAGAGACATCATGCTCCTGAGGTTGACTTCCAAAGACGGGATTTGAGTCTCATGTTACAAAAGGGAGCAAAGTCGGAGATGGGATTTTCAAACCAAACGCAGTCTTAAGGATTTCAGCAGCGTGACGTGGCTGCCGTTGAGCCGCTGCCTTTTATCACCGGCAGCAAATTTCTCGGTATTTCCCCGAAGGCGTTCTGGCTCGAAGGCATTGACGTTGGTGGAAAAATAAATCTCTTTTGTCCAAATCAACTGGAGTTGCTCTATGTTCGTCCAACTCAGGTTCTGCGTTTTCTCACGCTCGACACGCGTGCGCGATCGTTATTGTCATTTCTTTTCGCATTGGGGATGGGACAAAAGTGAAAGATGGGTTGATACTGGTTGAAATTAGAACTTGGGTCTTTGGTGTTGTGACCACGAAACGTCACTCGAGGGAAGGAAATTGATCAGGGAATGGTGCACGCCAGATGCTTGATGAAATTCCCGAGAAGGGTCTTGATGTCTTTGTGGTGGAGAGCTTCCTTCCTTGTTTGGTTTACTTTACTCCCCTGTCTTCGTGACAGGAGTTCGACGATGTTTCTGCACTGAGATGATTCTTTTCATTCTCCATACTTGGTTGGAATGATAACCCGAGAGAAGCTATCTATCCCACATGCTCTTTTCACTTATCCCTCACTGAACTTTTTTGGGTGTTCCCCTTTTGAACTCCTTTTGCTTTCCTATGGTCTGATATTGTACACTGGAAAGATGTCAATTGAAGTCCATTTTTCCTGTTCTATATTGTATTTGCAGGTTTGGCATCCATTATGATGGAGAGGAAGAGCATGAAAGTCTTCTATTCCCAAATTAAAAATCGAGGTTTCTATGTTGAACTGGATTCTGGCTGAATCGAAGAAAAAGTTGGTTGATGCTGTGAAATGTTGAGGCGATTTCTAATATCCAATGTATGCCTAAGCATGATGATCGAAATGATGGGACTTGGCCTAATAAATCTCTGCTCCAAACCAAGTCATGTAATTCAGTTCTGTGAGTGATCAGAGCAGTTGATGGGATCTCACCATGATATACATTCTTTTTGTGCTCTCCTCCATCTGCTGCTTTCCAAGAATATGTTTGTCCCCGCCAACAGAGTTTTTGACAAAATGATTGGTTATTGCATTGTGAATTCTTCTGATTTATCTGTTCCAATTTGTGAAGGTCTGAGGAGGTATGGTGCAATTGGAAAAATAGGAGCGGCATGTAGCTTCTTGCTTGATAGTTACCGCAGATATAGAATGATTGATCAATGCATGAGTACGTTTCATTATATGTGCAAATCGCGCATTATGGTATCACATTCATCGTTATCAGCGATGCTGGATTTTTTGGTCAATTTGAATTGTGTTGATGAAGTTATGAGTATTTACAAGTCTATGTGCAAATCATTTGGAAGTCAGTGTCATAGAGCTATATATGAGCATGTCATGGATAGGTTCTTGAAGAGGGGGGACATTGAAAAAGGTTGGAATTTTCATCGTGTGGTGATTGATGGTGGCGCTGTCCTTGATATCATAGCATGTAACAAGATCATGATAGCTCTTTGCGAGAGAAGTCAAAACAATTTAGCTCTTCAATATCTGAATATGTTGCAGGTAACTGGTCCAGCGCCATCAGTAGCGTCTTTCAGCATTTTGATTAATGGTTTTTGTAAGGAGCGTAGATTGGACAAGGCATTTGAGGTGTGTGAACTCATGGCCAAGAATGGTGTTGATCCCGATCTTGTAACTTATACTATTCTCATTGGTGGTCTTTTAAAAGCTAAAAAGTTGGATAGGGGTTGTGCTCTTCTCTTAGAGGCATTGAATAAAGGCATTGAGTTCGATGTAGTGACTTACAGTTCAATTATGGATGCATTTTTGAAAATTGGAGATTTGCAAAGGGCTGCTGTGTTGTATAGAAGATGTTTGAAGGTGGGGATCAAACCAAATATGATCACATATGGCATTCTTATCAATGGAATGTGTCTGAATGATCGGATTATGGAGGCATGTGGGATTTTTGGTCATATATTGAAGCTTGGTTATGTGCCTTCTCTCTTGACCTATAGCAGTCTTCTTGGAGGCTTGTGCAAATTTGGATACTTAAGAGATGGTTTCAGGTTGTATGACGATATAATGAAGAGTGGTGGAGAGCCCGATACCATTGTCTGTAATGTGCTGATAAATGGTCTTTGCAAGCAAGGCTTGATGAGTGATGCTCTCAGATTCCTTTATCAGAGTGTTGGCTATGGGCTTAATCCGAATGTCTTTATTTTCAACTCCTTGATAAATGGCTGGTGTAAATTAAGATGTATAAGAAATGCTTTAAAGGTGTATAGCCAGATGGGTCGATATGGCGTAAGACCTGATATCGTGACTCAAACCACACTCATAAGCGTGGTCATTGAGTTGGGAAGACTGGATTATGCTTTGCTGCTTTTTTTCCAATTATTGAAGAAGGGTTTCTCCCCAGACGTTGTAACTTATTGCACTCTTATTGATGGTGCAAGCAAGCAGCATAACTCAACTCTTGGATTTGAAATTTTCAAGATGATGCAGTGGAATGGAGTGATAGCAGACATTGCAATATATAATGTTCTCATTAACATGTTGTTGAAGGAAGCTCGTCTAGGAGATGCTCTACAGCTTTTTGATCAAGTTAAAGAAAGAGGCTTAGAGCCTGATATTGTGACATACAATACCGTGATCTGTGGGTATTGCTCTTTGAGAATGCTGGATGAAGCAGTTCAACTTTATGAGAAGCTTAATTATGGTCGACTAAAACCGAATACCATAACATTTACGATTCTAATTGATGCTTATTGCAAGGAAGGTAAAATGGATGGAGCAATGTTGTTGTTTCGGAAAATGTTGGAAAAAGGTCCGGAACCTAATCTCATCTCTTACAGTTGTCTAATTGATGGGTATTTTAAATCTCAGAACCTTGAGAATGCCTTTGAACTTTATGAGGAGATGCTAAATAGGAAGATTTCTCCAAATATAGTTTGTTATAGCATTCTTATTGACGGTCTTTGTAAAAGGGGACTCATGACAGAAGCATCGCTTGCATTTCACTGTGCTAAAGACAGGCGTTTAGTGCCTGATGTAATAGCATATGCGATTTTGATTCTTGGCTATTGCAAAGTTGGAAATGTAATGGAAGGCCAGATGTGGTATGAACGGATGTTAAGAGACGGGATAGTGCCGGATGATGTCATGAAAACAATGATTGTGGAGCCTTATCTTAAGCGTGATTAGTTCTGAGTAAGGCATCATCCTTTTCCTTTTGACAAGTATTACAGTAGTCTCTTATTATACTTATCTGTGAAGTTGACTGGGTGGGTTCTAAGTGCGATGTAGAATTCACCTTACTCACCATGGACTCATTTTATTGAAAGTCTAATCTGACCCACAGCTGCATTTGTCATTAGAAGATCATTTTGTTTTGCTTTGCATGGGATGCAAGTTAATTGTCTGGATGATTTCTTGTTTCACTTTAATTGTTTTTGAACTCCCACTTTAAATTGTGTAGTTGTACTTGAAATATAAAATGTTAAACTGAATTGGTTCTCCCCTTTTGAAGATGACAGAATTAAAGTAGAGCATATTCATTGAAATTGATTTTGGTCTCTTTATGTGTTAGAATATTTAAATAATAAATTAAGCCTTCATCTGACAGCTTAAGCTTTTAGAACAGTTGGGAGTAGTCCCACAAAATCTCACATCGTATTAGAGCTGAAGATCTTGAGTTCGAATCTTTTTAGGCCCCATTTGCCTCCCCAATTAAATTTCCATGCTTAGTAGTAGGCAAAGGATTAGACTTAACGTGAGGGGGAGTGTTAGAATAGTAAAATAATAAACCACGTCTTCATCTAACAGCTTAAGTCTTTAAAACAATTGGCGGTAGTGTCACAAAATCTCACACCATGTTATTTTGACTGGGCAGATCTCCTTCACAATGTTTGTGCTTGTCATTGTTTGTAGATTTTTTGCTCCAAATACAGCTATAGATCTAGAACATGCATTTTTTGGCTGGTGAGCGTTTTGGTGAAATAGTTGGAAGCTCATATTTTGTGGTTCCAGAGATACCAGCAGGGTGATGGACCAGACCTTGATGTATCTAGTACAGGCACTGTGTTTTTTTGGCACTGGCAGGTACTTCCTTTGGATTGATTATCTCATTTTGCCAAGATGCCAATTCTGGCTTTCGGTTTTCTTTTCTTGTTGTTTTGCGTTGCATCTGCTAAGATGGGCGGTATGATATTTATTTAACAGAGCTGGATAAGGAATTGCAAGGGCAGTGATGGGGCAACACGAATATTGAGTGGGATCCTTGGCCAAATCATTGCGGAGAGGATGGGCATTATCCCTTATGCCTTCTAACCATCCAAAAATCCTTGGTTTGGAATCGCTCTCTGAAACCTTGTATTGTTTGAGATATGTTTCTCTCAACTATCATGCCTCCATGTCGAAACCCAAATTAATGCATCTGACTATATGACAAGAAAATGGAGGCAGATGGTTAGGCAATGACTAGCTCAAGTGTGTTCCTCTACTGGTAGATGGTGCCTAGAAGCATTTTGACTGCATCGCTAATGGGGGAGCAACGCCAAAAATTAAGTAGGTGAGCTAAATCTGTGATCTTGTATATATCACATCTTCATTCAAGACTGTGATATTTCTGTTTGGAAGAGATGTTCAGTAACAAACTCGGCTTGGTGCATCAATGTAAACTATTCCTAATAATCTTGTACTTGCTGCTTCTGTGAATTCATAAGAGGGTGATGTTGCATTAGGAATAAGAAAAGGTTTGAAGCAATAAAATTTTAGCAAATCAACTGGTCATTTACTGTGCCGAGTCTAGACAAATTGTGAAATGTGGGCAAAGCTTCCCTCTCTGGGAGAAAACATCTGATTATGTTCCAGGAACCACATCTATACTGTCAAATAGTAAGCAAGCAAGTTGTATGGACGCTTTCTGCTTCAGAAGGCATGCATCATAGTCCTAATCATAACTCATTGTTTCATGTATTGTTTAGTACTATGCTGCACTTTTACAGTGATGAAATGTTGTCTGAGTTAAATTTCGTTTATCCCTTCATTCTGAGTTGGATTGAGGATCTTATAAAAGAATTGGTAAAGATGAGATTTGAGATGCTATTCAATTTGACCTTGTAGCATGCGCATTTCCTTGCCTGTAAAACACATGTTTCTAGTTCGAAATTGCAATTTATGTGCACATAATACCATTCAAGAAGAAAGCCTACCATTCATTTTTCACCAGTAGCTTTACTCTTTTTCCCTTTTGGCAGACTTGACAATTGAGACTGAGGGTTGAAGCCTCTTTAGGTGGCTCTGTCGTAGGCTGCTTCGAGAAAGAAACTGGTCCCGGTTGGTGATCGAACAGCCTATTTATTTTTTTTTGCCTACTTTGTAAAATTGTTCGTTAAATGTTCTTCAGTCCTATTGTATACGGATAATTTTCTATCAGGGAACATGGTAAAATTTGTTCTCTCGTTTCCCTCTTTAATTCTATCGTTTTGTGTGGAAATTCGTGTTCTTCCACAGCACTTTTCAGCCAAAAGGAGAATGTGGAACCCATTGCCGGTTATCAGACCCTCCCCTTTAGGCGAGGTGAGAGTTGGCAGCCGTTGCCGTTGCCTAGGGTGGTGATGATGGTCCTGAGTCTTTCCATGTTAACCGGCGAGGGTCGTGGCTGTTGCTGCCCATGATCCAGAGTTCGGTTCCGACTATTGGCAATCACTACTGGCAAGGGCCATTGCGATTGTTGGTTCCCCCCATTGTCTCCCTCCTATATCTATGTAGTTTCCCACTTTGTTCAATGCGTTAAATACTTGTTTAAATGATGGGGTAACTACACGACGGCGACACGGACATGCGACACGACACGACACGACACGCGACACGTTATTTTTTAAAAAGTAGAGAATTCCGACACGTTCCGACACGTTATATATTAAATGAATATTTTTATTTTTAATTAATTTAATTCAAATTCAGTATTTTTATTTTTCGAAATTATATTTTAATCTCATTTATTTATTTTTCCATTAAAAAAAAAAATCTCCACTAAGTCCACCCCACCCTCTTCTAGTTCTTTCCCTCGTCCATTTCCCCCTCCCTCCAAAATTTATTTTTCTTTCCCTCCCCACCATCGTTGGTTTCCCCCACCCCCAAATTTATTTTTCTTTCCCTCCCCTTCACTGACAGACAGGCTGTCCCTGTCTCTTCCCCTCCCCCAATACGCGATGGCCCATCAAAAACCCTAGCTCTGCACGGCCCTTCCTCTTCTCGTTCCTCGCCGCTCGCCGTTCGCCGCACGACCCCCTTCCTCGCTGCTCGCCGCACGACCGCCTTCCTCTCCTCTTCCTCTCGCCTTTGGCCCTTTCTCCCTCGCAGCTGCAACCTCGTCGGATCCGTCGCGGCATCACAGTGGCGGCCGTCTCTCGCCGTCGCGGCCTTGTCTCTACTCCCTCGCCGTCGCTTCCACCCTCCATCATCTTCCGGACACGCATGTCGAAACGGGCACGCGTTGACCGCGTGTCGGATTTTCGACACGCGTTGACCGCATGTCCGAGCGTGTCGACGTGTTTGACATGCTCCGACACGTGTCGGACACGACATGGAAGCACGGACAACGTGTCCATGCTACCTAGACTATAGGTCATTGGTGTTAATTAGCCACATCATTAGTTGTGATTAAATTAACTGCGATTTCAAAATGGGTAACTAGTTTGGCTAAAATTAACACGAAAAGTTGAATTTGGGAATTCGACAATTAAATAAATTTGATGAATTGTGTATAAATTAGTTTTAATTAAAAAAATCTTTCATTTCTCAAACTATTGAGAAATAAGTAGACACTTAAATGCTCCAAAGTATTCTTTAACATAACATGATAAGATCTTACTCCCTTCTTATATCAATGAAACATAAGTTTATTATAAAAAAAAAAAAACAATTGGTCACTTAAACAGTTGCAACTATGCTTTGCTTCAATTCGATTATTACAATAACTCGCACATCACTGATTGATACAACTTCATTTTGACTCACATGTTATAGGCACTAAACAATCTCATATCAATAATGTAACAATCAACCACCGTATGACCACTTGTATGTTATGAATGCAACATATACTACAGACAAGGTCTAAGAATTCATTGTCTACTAACCGGAGACTCACATAACAAAGGGCATCGCCCTAGATGCAGTTGATATAATTTTCCTATTTGTTGTATGTGAGTGCCATCGTCCAAAATCACTTTATATTTGTAGGATACGCCCAATTTGTATCCCACAGGATCTCGCGATCACTTTCAATAAACATTAGTCATGAGCTTTCTTTGAAAGGTTAATACCCTGAAAAACCCCAAATTAGTACACCTGTGACAAATTTACTCCAAACTATTTTTTTGACCAATAAAAACCCCAAACTGGTATACATTTGACAAATTTACCCCAAACCGGTACACTTGTAACAAATTTACCCTATGTTAGTTTTCGTTAAATTTTAATTAATTTAAATGACACGTGACAGTTGACTGGTATACCAATTTGGGATTTTACACCCCGTTTGTCACAGTTTGCAATTTTTGTGATTTTTTTGTGATATTAATCCAATTTAGCGGAGGGTATAATTGTCACAAATATATCAGTTTGGGGTTTTTTGTGGTTGAATTAGTTTGTGGTAAATTTATGACAAATTTACCAGTTTAGGGTTTTTTATGGTCAGTCGGGGTAAATTTGTCACAGGTGTACCGATTCGGGGTTTTTTATGGTCAAAAAAATAGTTTGGGGTAAATTTGTCACAAGTGTACCAGTTTAGGGTTTTTCAGGGTATTAACCCTTCTTTGAATCCCTTTTTTCTTCCCATTTTTGGGGTTCGAATTGGACCCTTCATTCCCCTTGGTACATGCCACCGAACTGAGGTGGTCATGGTGAATTCACTTCATTTCTATTGCAATTCAATATCCCCTCAATGTAACCCATTGCTTTAGATACCTTATTAATACCATCTCTATAGGACAAATAATCAATAACATGTCGGTATGAACTTAGGCATTAAACGCACAATATGGAGTGATATTGGACGAGGGCAAATCAATGTACTGCTTAGTCACAAATGTTCGTAGCATTGAGCTAAGTCGCAAATCTTGGACAAAGCTAAACATTCCCCCCCATTTTCCTCACCTCCCCCTACTTCTTGGACACAGCTAAATATTCAATCTCAACGCTATATAATGCATTGCTTCTTGTGAAATTTCTTGAAACTTGGAGGTAGTTCTGCGCAAGGGCCTGAGTGGGGATATCGGACGTGGTGCCACAAGGGAATCTATCGCCTTCGCTGCTCGTCTGGCTGCTGCAAGCGACAGGGCTAAAGTTTGTAGATATTTTATGTTTTCTCTCTTTTCTTCCTTTCTTTTCTTCCCTTGGCTAAGAGTAGACACATTCGTTTTATTAATAGAATGCCTGTCATTGCTTTACTCTTGTAATGTAGGTTTTCTTCAATTGGCGGGTGGCACCAATGCTCACAGAGTTGCCGGATTAAAGAAACATGGGCTAATCCAAACTAAATATGCTTCTGGTGTTGTCTCTTCTCTCGTTTCTGTTCTTTCTGTGGTTTTCCTTTTTCTTTTTTTCTGTTTATATTTATCCCATCTCTTCTGGTTTTAAGCTAATACACTCATGTATTACAAGAAAACTTAAAGGATGGGCAATCAACAGTCGGATCGCTCAGGCCATTGGATGTGTTTGGTGCCCTTTTGATTTGAAAATTACCTACAGTTAGTAGTTTTTGGTCAAATTTGGCTGGAAGGATTAAATTGATAAATTTTTAAAGGTTTAGGACATAATTAGCATAACTGAAAGATTTACAATTAAATTTGCACAAATATAATAGGTTTATGACTTTTTTGTTAATTTTTCATTATAAGACCTCTTAGTCTTCCTTGAGGACAATGAGTGCTTTAATGAATTATAAGGTTGTGATCTCCCACCAGCTCCAACCAATCTGCTCTTGTTGATTTTTCATTCTTTCTCATTATCTTATTTTAGGGATGTGATCTCCCACCGCATACGCTTAATTAATACTTGCTTGACTTTTCAAATCTTGGCAGGAAAATGAAAGCACCCTCATGACACATATTGTCTCACGTGGCAAATTGCCAAGAAAATCGACCGCGTTGACTCAGCATTTACTTGAAACTTTACAGGTGAGTCTGGGAAGATTCTCAAGATCAATTTTGGACTGCAAAAGTTAGATCTAAATGTTGCGGGTTTTATTCTAATTCTTCTTCTATATTTGGGTGGGTTGGTGTTGTTTCGATTTTCAAATATGAATTCGAACTGACCTGGATTGAGGGTTTCTTGCTTTATCTAATTATTTATTTTTTAAATATTTAATTCAATGGAGGATAAAATACCAATATTTTCTTGGAAAGTCTCTCTATTAGGTAAGTCTCTAAGTACTCGGTATCCAATTACAATTCAATGGAAAATTGGGTTGCCACTGCACTGCTAACAAGTTTCCGTCGCCACTTACTGAACAGCATATGATTAATTACTAATGATGTGATCACTGCATAATTAATATAGTCGAGACTTTGAATAATGTATATACTATTTAGCTTCTTAAAAGCTCGATCATCATTTATGAAGGTTGTCATCAAGCTATGAAGCTCATCATCTTGTTGCAAAACGTCATCTAAATGTATGTACTCTTCACCGGACTTTTGACCAGACTTCTACCAGACTTTTATTAAACACAAAATTTTAAAATGTTGTCAAATATATAAAATATAGGATTGAGAACTTAAAAATTATTTTTATTTTATTAGAGGTGACCTTTTGTTTTATTATAAGATATCGAAACCCAATGGCCCGAATTAAAAAGTGGGTAGATACTTATGATGGCGTGAGTCGAAGCCCTAGTTAATAAGATAATGACTTGGGATGCACATCGTATATAAAAATTAATATAAAAATTTTATAGAGAGAAATCTCCGAGGTTATTAATGGATGAAATTTGTCAACAAGTGATTTTCTCATAAGTAATGACCGGCAATTACGGTCCAATATCATATTTTGGAAAGTTCAGCCATAGAAAGCGTCTGGTCTTGTCCTTTTCCTATCAACTTTTAATAAGAAAAAATTGTCATGCACAGAAGTGCCATCCCCAATATACTTGGTATAAAAAATCGACAAGTATTGAAATATGTCTCAAATTTCAGCCGTTCAATAAAATCAGACTCATGGGAATATGTGAACTTGACCACAAACTGCGCGTGCTCTGAGCAGACGAAATAATTATCCGGTTTTAGAAATTCTTCTCATGGCTGAACATGCAGCATTAAATGAAGAACATCTTTTCTTCATTTGTTCATTGATCTTCTTGACTTTTTGCTCCATATACGTTGCTTTCTCCCCTCCCCTTCTTTCGTCTCCATTAAAAATTGAAGAAAAAGCCGATGTGCAAGAACGTCATAGTTTTATTCCCCTCCCCATTTCCTTTGTCTTGTCTTTAATCTGAAGAAGACTTCCTCGTGTTGCAATAAATGATAGAGACTCTTTTGTAGTATAAAAGAGAGAGACGTCCAATAGAGAAGGAGCGTGCCAAGTTCCCTCGGTGATCGAAAGAGCGCTGAAGTCCTTGGTGACCGAGAGGAGAGAGAATTCCGAGACTGCACAAAAGAGTGTGCAAAGAGTTCTTCCGGTGAGGATTTTCTCATTATAATTACACCTGAGTGATTTTGACTAGATAAATTCTTGTGAATTCCAAATTTCTCGATTGAGATTTCATTAAAAATTATAAAAGGCTAAATACCGTGTGAATTATTAGATATAATTGGAGATTGAGAAATACTGAGTGAGTGTTTGAGTGCTCGAATGATTGTAATATTCGATGTATCGCCTGTTTTCTATAGTGAAATTTCCTACTGCTCTTCCCATGGATATAGGTTCCAATACTTAGACCGAACCACATAAATCTGATGTTTGATTCCCTTTCCTTCCTTCCGACTATTTACCGATTTGCTCGCTGGCCCTCCATATTCCGTAACAATAGAGAAAGGAGAAGACCGGACTTTTTATTACTCCCATGGAGAGAGTGACATTTTTTCAAACTCTAGAATCCTAGATTAATCTTTCGGAGATTATTTGAAAGGTAATAGCAGCTCATTTTGTCGCAAGTGGTCTAGTCTCTAGTTTAGAATAACTCGTCTTCTTGATGAGTAGTGAAGAAAGATTAAAGAAAAATGTGTCAAGTTTACGTTACCAACTTTCATAAAATAAGTTTTGGAACATTTCCCTATTTAAATGATGGACTCTCAAATGAATAATGCATTTGGAAAATGGAACGAGCACTGCACGAGGCTTCGTCAGACGGGGAATTGCCATTGGTTCGTCTCATGCAAGTGGTTCGGACCAGCTGGCGCCAACTCCATGACTTGAACTTAGCCCATAACATTTGACCACAGGAAAAAAAAAAAAAAAACTAAAGCGAAAAGACCCATCTTGCTTCTCCTTATATACCCACAGCAACCCATCAAATTTAATGATCGAGAAAATTACATGCATAGGAAGAGAGTTGAAGGAAGAACCATGGTCATCCATGAGCTTCTCTTGAAAGTTGTGGTGCTTGGGGCTTTATTGGGTCCATACCACCATCACATAGCAGAAGCTGATGATTTACTGACGAAGTCTGGATGCCGAAGGTCCTGCGGACAACTTGTGATTCCATATCCCTTTGGATCGAGCGACAGTAGTTCTGACTGCCGCATCAATCGCCCATCTTTTACTGTCTATTGTGACGACTCTACCAAAACTCCTGTACCTTATCTCTATAGTAGAAGTTCTAACTTGCAAATACGCAACATTTCTGTCGAGGGCCACGAGATGCGATTAACTGTTCGGATCGGTCGAGATTGTTATAACTCTTCCGGGTATGATGGCTCTTCGAGCAATTACCCATGGATTTACCAACCTGAATTCCCCTTATCCAGCACCAAGAACAAGTTCACTGCCGTTGGTTGCGACACGTTAGCCGCCTTCCAGGACCGCCGTGGGAAGTATTCTTTCGGATGTATGTCTTTGTGTGGCAATGATTCGGAGATCAACAATGGGTCGTGTAGCGGTATCGGTTGCTGCGAGACGAGCATCCCAAGGAACACCTTCAGCTACAACATCTCGATTTGGAGCTTTTCCAATCATTCCGACCTCCTGGATTTCAATCCTTGCAGCTATGCCTTCGTCGCAGAAATCGGATCCTACAACTTCTCGGTTGGTGACCTTAGGCGGCTTAAATTTAAAGATCCCCCTCTAGTTGTTGACTGGGCAATAGGGAGTCAAAAATGTGAGGAGGCCAAGAAGAACAGCACAAGCTACATGTGCACCAAGAACACAAATTGCACTGACGCTGAAAATGGATCTGGGTACAAGTGCACTTGCTTAGAAGGTTACCGAGGCAATCCTTACCTCGAGGATGGTTGTCATGGTACGTTGATAACATCGACATTCTCTAACTTGTCCTTTCTATTAATAAGATCTGCGAAGATAGATACATCTGATGTGTGTATTTAATTTATGTAGATATTGATGAATGTGCGATTCCAACGTTAAATCAGTGCGAGGGAAAGTGCCATAATATTGCGGGTAGTTATACATGTTCATGCCCAAAGGGTTATCATGGTGATGGCAAGAAGCGTGGTGGAGGTGGACAAGGATGCATTGCTAATCCATCACATCTGATGAAGATTTTAGTTGGTAAGTTCTTTCATTTTACTTGGACTTCCCTACTTAAAAAATATACTATTATCCTAGCTGATTTCGAGAATTTATACTTTCATCTGTCTGTGGTTTAGGAGGAAATTAACTATTTACATCACGATTGAGCTCTTTTGAGATTTAAAAGTAGATTAATTTCACTCTTGTCAATGTCCGAACTCTTCGAGCATTTTTTGACTTGATGACCTTGGGCCCTGGGTAACTTTGAATACGTCTTCCATCTGTTGAGATCAACTTGCGAATGCTGATATTGGTAGCGTATGACTTGTGGTTGCGTGATCTTCATTGCCCGCTTATAGCGCTAAGTCGCAAGGTTGTCGGATTAAATTAGTCATAAAATTGACCTGAAAAACCACACGTCACAAAATTGCCGTTTCTATATATATATATGTATGTATGTATGTATGTATGTATGTATGTATGTATGTATAGAAGACTTGGTAAATGTCAACGACTTGTTCAGCAGGCCTTCTTTATCATATCGTATTTTTTAATTATGAGCAGTGCTAATATAACGGGTACTGTAATTGCTTCAAAGTGATGGTGTATTCAGAGCTGCCACCACAATTTCAAGAAAAATTGGCCACCGAAAGTTTACGGTCTGTTCAACTGCTTTTTACAAAGAAAATAAGACAATTCCTTGAGAAGGAAGTGAAAAATTAAAAGCCATTCTTTGTTCTTTCTGACTGCATCTCTTGAATCTCAATCTTCATCTCATCTTTCCTCTATGAACAATCTAGCATTGTTATCAGTTTTTTGTTTGTACTCAATTTTGCATTTTGTTCAAAACCTCATAAAATAAAAAGTTTCACGTTCCATAACATTTACCCTTGGAGAACAATGTTGTGTTAATTTAGTCATAAACCTTTTGACTTAATGTCAATTCAGTCATTCCGGCTAATTTTGGTTGGATCCGGTGATGTGGACACTGGCTAGTGTACGTGGCACTATCAGCATTTACATGGATAATTTTTAATAATAATTTTTAATCATTTTTTTCTCTTTTTCTTTATTTCTTTCTTTTTCGTTTTGCTGGTGACTGGCACCGGCCATGGCTAGGCGGGCTAGCCTCGCCTGGGCGAGGGTTGCTGTCGCCCGCCAAAGGCAAGGGCCCAAATTTAGTACCTGCAGTTTGACCTCGGTGATGCTCTTGCCGACGTCGATCATGGCAATCAAATCCACCTCCACACGGTTGCACGCTGATCCGTGCACCTTTAGGGCCGGCGAGGTTTCAACCACATAGCTACCATGTACGTCTTGTGCAATCTAGTGGACGATATGACGGTGGATCTTGGCAAAAGCGTGACCTTGACTTGGGTTGCCTTTGAGTTTGCAAATAAACCTTGAAATTCTTCGACTTCTTCCGCTTCTTTTGATGCTGGTATGGGAATAAATCTTAGAGACCGCAATGGCTTGTCATCATTGTTTCGGCTTCTTAAACTGGGCTGAGTTCGGCGTCCGATGACTGAATCATCACTCGGCCGTGTAGATGGCCGTGCCTTGACCCACCTTCAAGCTATTCAGGCAAATGTTGCAACCACTTTGCCACATATACAAAGCGCTATTGTGCTCCCTCGGCCTCACTCAGATTTGACAAGCGGAGCCCCCACCAGGGCTCACCCTTGCCTAGCCGGGCCTTGCTTGTGGCTGGCGACAGTGTTTGTAGGGGAGGCTAGCCCGCCCAAATATGGTTGGTAGCTGGTCACTAGAAAAGGAAGAAGAAATGAACAAAAAAAAAAAAAAAAAAAAAGAAAGAAAAAAAAAAAATATCAGAAAAAAATAAAAAAATAAAAAAATAAAAAATATTACTAAAAACATTCATGTAAGCACCGACGGTGCCACATAGGTTAGATGGCATCTACATTAGCAAAATCTGATCAAAATTAGCGGGAATGACTGAATTGACATTATATCAAAATGTTTATGATTAAATTAGTATTGGTGCAATAGGCTTAGGATTTTTTTGACACTTTGCCCTTTACCCTTATTAAATGCTGAAATGTCTGTACTCCATAAAATGATATATATATCATTCACTTGATTACGATAAAATGTAGCAATAATCATTAATAAGAATAGACATTTTACAAAGTTTCGCAAAATTCACATTTTTTTTACAATTTTTATAGTATGTTGCACTCACCTATGATAAAACGTCCTCAATGCTAGTGCAACATTTCGAAATCTAAAACATAATGCATTTTTTGACATTCTTTGTGCGTAATTACTATCAAACGTTATAAGTCTTTATAAAATATAGCATAACAAAGAAAAACATATCTTGTGTTGTTTTTTCTTTCGTTTTACGAGCTACATTCATCAAAGTTAAGTTGAAAATGTCCAAATAATTTCTTTTCGTTAGTTGATGTACTGGTGACCAACTAAAACAGCCAGATCTTAAGCGAAATAAGAGGCTCTACATGAAAAGGAGAAAATGATCTAGTAAAAAGAATTTCATAAAGAGGAATAGAAAGCCATGTAAAAAGGAAGATGAAAATAGGTATGTGCTCTCAAAGGAGAATGACAATACAAATGTCAAAAGTTGTGTACGACATTCATTTTAGGCTCCGTTCGTTTCGTGGAAAATAATTTCCGGGAAAACGTTTTCCGGATTTTCCGGCGTTCGTTTAACGGAAAATGAATTCTTTAGGGAAAATGTTTTCCATGAAAGAAAAAAAGTCTTCTAAATTAGGGGAAAATATTTTTCACTTTTGAAAAGTGGAAAACATTTTCCTCACTTGATCTCTCTTATCTCATATCTTCACAAATCCTCACTTCCTCCTCCCCTTTCTTCTTCTTATTTTCTTTTTTATTGGAATTATTTTTTAATTCAAATTATTTTTAATTTCCTTTTTCTTTTCTATTTCTTTTCTTTGTTTCCTATCTTCTTCTTTCTTGGCTAGTTGTCAGCCATCACCAGGCGAACCTCGAGCTTGTGGATCTCAAGCTCACGCTTGTCGATCTGGAGAGCCTTGAGCTCGACGCTCGCGCTCACCAATCTGGGGAGCGGCAAGCCTCGTGCTCGTTTATAAGCAGCCTTGCCATTGTCTTGTCATCAGAAGTGATCCAGCTGGATGTGGAGATGGGACTTGTACTTGAGTTATTTGAACTCATCCATAGTTTTATGAAAAAGTCTATAAATGTAGGCTGGAAATGACGTGAATTTGGTTGCGTAAGACCTAGAAAACTGTAACCAAGTTATAGTTAGTTCGATTTTATACTTTTATAACTTAGTTCGATTTTATATTTTTATAACTTCTTTCACGTCGAATTAAACTTGTTGAACTGGTTATCTTTTTTGTAGACCGGACAATTGCGCTTTTGTAGATTAGCTTAACCAAATCCAGTTTCCTAATTCAGGCTCAAATTATACAAAAACTACTAAGTCTTTTGAGGGAACCTCACGATATAATTCTATAGAAAGTTCAAATGCGTGGCCACTTTTACATTGTGCAATGAGTCGATGTGCAGTTAATCATGTGGTTAATTATTTTGAAAATGGGCGTTGTATACAGGTATTGCTGTGGGCATAATAGTGCTACTTTTCAGCATAGGCTTTCTCTATTTCGGATATAAGAAAAGGAAGCTCATCAAGCTCAAAGAACAATACTTCAAGCAAAATGGTGGCTTACTTTTGCAGCAACAATTACAAGAATGTGATAGAACCACAAAAGCTGCTAAACTGTTTAGCGCTGAAGAGCTAGAGAAGGCCACCGACAATTATGATGAGAGAAGAATAATTGGCCGAGGAGGACATGGTACCGTTTACAAAGGGTTGTTGCTAAATAATATGGTAGTTGCGATTAAGAAGTCCAAGTTCGTGGACCAGAGCCAAATCGAAGAGTTCATCAACGAAGTCATTGTGCTTTCTCAAATTAATAATCGTAACGTGGTCAAGCTTTTGGGATGTTGTTTGGAAACTGAGGTGCCTTTATTGGTGTACGAGTTCATCATCAATGGAACTCTCTTTGACCACCTCCACAACCTAAACAAATCATCGAAGTTGTCTTGGGAGACTCGATTGAGAATTGCTTCAGAAACTGCTGGAGTCCTATCATACTTGCACTACACGGCTTCCACTCCCATTATCCATCGAGATGTCAAGTCAGCAAATATCCTTTTGGATGCTAACTATACGGCCAAAGTATCTGACTTTGGAGCATCAAGATTAGTCCCACTTGATCAAAAACAGTTGTCCACTATGGTTCAAGGAACAATGGGATATTTAGACCCTGAATACTTCCATACAAGCCAATTGACAGAAAAGAGTGATGTTTATAGCTTTGGGGTTGTGCTAGTTGAGCTATTAACAGGGAAGAAGGTGCTTTCTTTTGACCGACCGGAAGAAGAGCGGAGCTTGGCAGCGTACTTTCTTTCATCATTGAAAAATGACAAATTGTTTCAGATTGTTGAGGAAGTTATTGCGAACGAAGAAAACAATGAGCAAGTGAGGGAAGTTGCCAATCTTGCCAAGAGATGCTTGAAAATAAAAGGAGAGGAGAGGCCGACCATGAAGGAAGTAACAATGGAATTGGAGGGACTTAGAGCAATGGTTAATCATCCATGGGTCAGTGGTATCGATGTGAATTCAGAAGAGACATTTCATTTACTGGAAGAGAAGACTGAAGTGTACATGGATAGTAATGGGAACACGAGCACTGGGTACACAGATAGCATGAAAAATCACATCACGCCTCTGGTTAGTAGTGGGAGATGACAATAATTATGTTTCCGATACATGTTTGGGTATGTTGTGATGAATGTTATGGTTGCACTAGGTGATGAATGTTATGGTTGCAGTAGATCTCCATTGACTGCACTAGTCTTTCGGTTCTTTCGCGTCGAAACTAGTTCATCAAACGGTTTCTATGCGTGAAAGAGAACTCTTAAAAAGTCTAGCCTTATAATAAAGTTAGTGTAGTGATTCAATAAGTGTTTCTGTGAATGCAGGATAATTTAGCTTTAGAAAGTTCGATGTAAATATGGTTTCCTCCTTCTACCCCTTCTTGGTGGTGCTTTTAAGATTTGGGAGCTATATTGTCTTTTGAGTGTACCGAAGTTAAAATGACATGGAAGTGCAGATTTCTGTTTGATCGCCGACGTCATCGTCCGTCAAACTTGAATGGATCTTTTTTCCCAGGCAATTCCATGGTCTTGCCTTACAGTCATACAATGAAACTTTTCTTTTCCGAAGTTCCTCTCCCGCCATGTTCAATGGTGGACTAACAATAGGACCTCCGTCTCGAAGCAACAACCGATAAGGTTAACCACATTGCGCTGATTAATTTGGGAGAGGATGATCAGCTCGTTGATGAATTCTTCGACCTGACTTCGGTCTAAAATCTTGGTCTTCTTGATGGGGACAACCGTGTTGTTTGGTAAGATCCCTCGACATACTCTTCCTTGGCCTCCCTGGCCTATGTTAGTGGTCCGTGGCCTTTACGTTCGGTGCACAAACAAATCAGTTGTCTATCACCCTACATAAGGTTCACACACCCCACATATGAAAAAAGAAATGAAATATATTTGGTATAGAAATATGCTTAACTTCCTTTTTCATTACTCATACAATCTTGTGTTAATTAACTTCTCTGTCCTTTTTTTTTTTCTCCATCAACTTGAAGCTTTTCCATTTGAACAAACCTTGATGACAAGGTGCATTTATTTGGAAGGAAATTTTATTAAAAAGGAAAATACTTTCCAAAAAATTATTTTTCAGAAAAATGGCTAGTTTTATTTTGTTTGGTGATATATAATTGAAAATTTTTTCCAGTATTTGGATTTCATTTGGAAAATGATTTTAATCTCATGCAAACAAAGTTCGTTTAAAATATTATCTTTATTTTTTCTTTTCTTTCTCCTTTGCCAGTCGCCGGGCCTTGATGACAATCACAATAGGCCCTGGCGCCTTCGTCGAGGCTTGACAAGGGTTGACCTGGCTTGCCTTGGGTGAAGTGTTGGCAGTGGAATCCACTTCATTTCTATTGCAATTTGATGTCCCCTCAATGTAACCCAACGCTTTTGATACCTAATTGATACCATCTCTATCGGACAAATAATCAGTAATGTATTGGTATGAACTCATGCATTAAACACATACTATAAAGTGATATTGGACGATGGCAAATCAATGTACTGCTCATGCATTAAACACATAATATAAAGTGATATTGGACGATGGCAAATCAATGTACTGCTAAGTCACAAATGTTGGTAACATTGAGCTAAGTCAAAAATCTTAGACAAAGCTAAAAATTCCACATCCATCCCCCATTTTTCCTCCCCTCTTCCTACTTCCTGGACACAGCTAAGTCTTCACTCTCAACGCTATATAATGCATAAGGAATGGCAAGGCCAGTGATGGGGCAACTCGAATATTGAGAGGGATCCTCGGCCAAACCATTGTGGAGAGGATAGGCATTATCCTTAAGCCTTCTAATCATCCAAAAATCCTCGATTTGGAATCGCTCTCTAAAACCTTTTGTTGTTTGAGATTATGTTTCTCTCAACTATCATACCTCCATGTTGAAACCCAAATTAATGCATCTGATGACTATATGACAAGAAAATAGAGGCAGATGGTTAGGCAATGACTGACTCAAGTGCCTTCCTCTATTGGTAGAAGGTGTCTAGAAGCAGTTTTGCCTGTATCGTTAATGGGGGATTAGCACCAAAAATTAAATTTGTGAGCTATATATGTGATCTTGTATATGTCATATCTGTTGGAAATTTCCTATAATATGAGCTTACATTAATTAATTGATTTTCTATTTTAAATAATCGGATTAATGGATATTCCAATATTTGATAAACCTTACAGTGATCTTATTGAATTGGGTATTGGTATCTATTAATAACGGGTTTAATTGAGCAGCAAAGTGTATGCAATTGTGTTTAACTAAAGCCCGTAATAGGAAGGGCCTAGTTAACACGCTGTTGGTTAGGGTTTGCTAGGTCTCCTCTTTAGCCTATATAATGGTAAGTTATACCTATCAGTTGCTTGAATCTCATTGAAAATTGCTATATCGAAATAAGTCATAGAGAGGGAGATCTTGTATTCCGATAGATTACTGATTATCAGATTGATCTAGTGAAGCAATGGCTTAAACATGTACGTTTTATTCTGCCGTGCTTATCGATTTCGGTGTTTTACAGTCATATATGGACCCGATTCTTCTTGATTGATTAGTTATTTATGTGAATAAATTTTATACAATATCTTCATTCAGGACCGTGATATTTCTATTTGGAATAGATGTTCAGTAACAAACTCGGCTTGGTGCATCAATGTTAACTATTCCTAATAATCTTGTACTTGCTGCTTCTGTGATTCATAAGGGGTGATGTTGCATTAGGAATAAGAAAAAGGTTTGGAACAATGAAATTTTAGCAAATCAACTGATCATATACTGCGCCGAGTCTAGACAAAATGTGAAATGGGGGCAAAGCTTCTCTTTCTGGGAGAAAACATCTGATTATGTTCCAGGAACCACATCCATACGGTCAAATAGTAAGCAACCAAGTTGTGTGGATGCTTTCTGCTCCAGATGGCATGCATCATAGTGCTAATCATAACTCACTGTTTCATGTAATGTTCTGTACTGGGCTGCACTTTTACAGAAATGAAATGCCTTCTGAGTTAAATTTCATTTATACCTTCATCCTGAGTTGGATCGAGGATCTTATAACAGAATTGGTAAAGATTTGAGATGCTATTCCATTTGGCCTTGTAGCGTGTGCATTTTCTCGCCTGTAAAATACGTGTTTCTAGTTCGAGATTGCAATTTATGTGCACATAATTACCTTCAAGAAGAAAGCCTACCATTCATTTTTTTTGCCAGTAGCTTTACTCTTTTATCCTTTTGGTAGCCTCGACAATCTAGGCAGAGGGTTGAAGCCTCTTCGTCAAAGTAAATTAGGTGGCTCTGTCGTAGGCTGCTTCATTGAAATCGAGCGGCCTATTTTTTTTTTTTTTGCCTACTTCGTAAAATTGTTCGTTAAACGGTCTTCAGTCCTATTGTATGCGGATAATTTTCTATCAGGGAACATGGTAAAATGGGTTCTCTTATTTCCCTCTTTAATTCTATCATTTTGTATGGGAATTCATGTTCTTCCACAGCACTTTTCAGCCAAAAGGAGAATGTGGAACCCATCGCCCGTTGTCCGACCCTCCCCTTTAGGCAAGGCGATAGTTGGGCATCCGTTGCCGTTGCCTAGGGTAGTGACGATGATCCCGAGTCTTTCCATGTTAACTGGGGAGGGTCGTGGCTGTCGCCACCCGTTATCGAGAGTTCGGTTCCAACTATAGGCAATAACTACTAGCAGGGGCCATTGCGTTTGTTGGTTGCCCCCATTGTCTCCCTCCTATATCTATGTAGTTTCCCACTTTGTTCAATGTGTTAAATACTTGTTTAAATGATGAAGTAACTACAGGTCATTGGTGTTAATTAGCCACATCAGTAGTTGTGGTTAAAATGTGTTGAGCTGGACACAATGCATGTGAAGACGATTCCAGTAGATCAAAGTGCACTTGAAGGGAAGGTTTAAGATGAGCCTATTATTAGTGAGAAGGTAGTTCTAGAGGATTACAGTGATTCGGAGCAGACTAATGACCTGAAGTACCTATCTTGAGGAGGTCTACACATGTGAGAAAACCATAGGTGATTTTTGATCCATCAGCTAATACTATTTTAAGCCATGTCTTATATATAGATTTGGGAGAGCCAAAGACTTATGATGAGGCAAAAAATGACACATCTCATTTGCAATGGGAGCGTGCTATGAAAGACGAGATGAGCTCGTTACTTTAGAACAAACCTTGGGAATTGACCAAACTACCCATACGTAAAAGAGTTTTGTTAAACAAGTGGATGTATATGATTAAGAATGAAGCATATTGTAGCATCAGATACAAGGCCAGATTTGTGGTCAAGGGCTATTCTAAAAAAGAAGGGATCGACTATTCCGAGATATTTTCACATGTAATGAAAATGACATCAATCAGAGTTCTGCTGAGTATAGTTGCAGCGGAGGATCTTTATCTTAAGAAGTTAGATGTAAAAATGTCATTTTTATACGATGACTTAGATGAAGAATTATACATGGCGCAACCTAAGGGTTTTGAAGTTAAAGGTAAGGAGCATATTACATATCGCTTGAAGAAAAGCTTGTATGGCTTGAAACAAGTTTCGCAGCAATGGTACCTAAAATTTGATGTTTCATGGAAGAAAAATGATTTGCATATTGTGAGTTTGATCATTATATTTATTTTCGTAAGTATGACGATGGTGATATCATGTATCTTTCTTTATATATGGATAACATACTAGTGACTAGCCCCAATATCAAGAGAATCGTAGAAGTGAAGAAGATGTTATCATGGTAGTTTGTTATGAAAGACTTGGGAGAGATCAAGAATAATTTAGGCATGAAAATCATCAGGGACAAGAACAATAAGAAATTATGATTGTTGCAGGAAAACTATGTGAACAAGGTGTTAAAGAGATTTAATATGGACAAGACAAAACCGGTTGTGACTCCTCTAGCGAGTTATTTCAAACTTTTCAAGGATATGTGTCCGGGCACTTAGGCTTTGAAAGATGAAATGATGATAGTTCCATATGCATCAGCAATGGGGAGTTTGATGTATGCCATGGTGAACACGAGACCAAACCTTGCACGGGCAGTGGGAGTTGTGAGTCGATATATGCAGAGCCCAGGTAGAGAACATTGTAATGCAGTGAAATTGATATTGAAATATCTAGTAGGTACAACAAATTATCTTATTTGTTATGGTGGTACATTTCTAGAGTTGCAGAGTTATGTAGATGCAGATGACTCAAGTGATCGAAATAGTAATAAGAGTACCATTGGATATGTCTTTATAGTTGCAGGTATATCAGTAAATTTGATATTTCAACTATAGAAAGTAATAGCTCTATCGGTGACATAAGCGGAATATGTGGCGATTACGGAAGCCTCCAAGGAAATCATATTTTACAATATTACATAGAGGTGCTACATTGAAAGCAGTGAGTCAGTACACTATGGAGTGATAGTTAAAGTGCAGTGCATTTAGCAAAGATTACATCTCATCACTCAAGGACTAGATATATCAAGAATCGTTATCACTTCATCAGGTTAGCATTGATGAGTTCACAGAAAATTGATGGCTCGAAGAATCCAACTGACATGTTGACCAAGTTAGTAGACAGAGGGAAGCATATTTTCTATACTACTACCACTTGTATTACTCCATGTTGTTTGGTGCATCAGGTATATATATTGTCAAGTGGGAGATTGTTATAAATGAAGCCAAATCTTTTTTAGGGGCTTTTTGCCTTTTCTATTAGATTTGCTTTTAGGTTAAAAGCTACACTTTTATAGCAAGACGCCGAGAAAGAAAATAGAGAGAAGAAAAAATTGAGTTTTTTATTTGTGAGGGTTTTCAATTTCTTTGTGCTCTGATCTTAAGAGAAGATTATTGTTGTATTCAAACTTTTTTTGAAGTTTAGTGGATTCGTAGAGTGCCTTTGAGCAAAGACATAGCTCAGATTTGAGTGAACTTCGATAACAAATTTTCTGGTGTGTTCTTTTAATTCTGTTATGTTATTATTATATTCTACTTAGTGAATTGTTTGTGAGTATTATTTTTTTGGAATTGACATGTGATTTCGTAATAATGATCTCTCACTGCACGCGCTTAATTAATACTTGCTCGACTTTTCAAGTCTTGGCAGGATAATGAAAGCACCCTGATGAGACATGTTGTCTTACATGACAAATTGTCAAGAAAATCAACCGTATTGAGTTAGTATTTTCCTGGAACTTTGCAGGCGTGTCTGAGAAGATTCTCAAGATCAATTTCGGATTGCAAAAGTCAGATTTAAACATTGCGGCTTTCATTCTAATTCTTCTTCTATATTTGGGTTGGTTGGTGCTATATCGATTTTCAAATCTGAATCCGAACTGACATGAATCGAGAGTTTCTTGCTTTATATAATGATTCTTTTTTTTTTTTTTTTTTTTTTTTTCAAGTTTTAACCCAATGAAGGATAAAATACCGATATTTTCTTGGAAATTCTTTGTCAAGTGAGTCTCTAAATCCTCGGTATCCAATAACAATTCAATGGAAAATTGGGTGGCCACGCACTACCGGCGAGTTTATGTCACCACTTATTGAAAACTGTATGATTAATTAATAATGATGAGATCACTGCATAATTAATATAGTCGAGATTATGAATAATGTATATACTATTTAGCTTCTTAAAAGCTGCATCGTCACTTATAAAGGTTGTCATCAAGCTATGAAGCTCATCATCTTGTTGCAAAACATCATCTAAATGCATACTCTTTACCAGACTTGTGCCATACTTTTATTAAACACGAAATTTTAAAATGTGACGTTTTGTTTTATTATAAGATATAGAAACCCAAGGGCCCAAATTAAAAAGTTGGTAGATGCTTGTGATGGTGAGAGTTGAAGCCCTAGCTAATAAGTTAATGAGTTGGGACACACTTTGTATATGAAAAGAAATATAAGAATATTATAGAGAGAAATTTCCAAGGTTATTAACTGATGAAATTTATCAACAAGTTGTTTTCTCATCAGTAATTGCTAGGTAATGATCGGCAATTACGGTCCAATATTGTGTTTTGGAAATGTTCAGCCATAGAAAGTGTCTGATCTTGTCCTTTCCCTATCAATTTTTCGTTCTTGCATTGACATGAGTGCTCCAAAAGAAAAAAAATGCCATGTACAGAAGCGACATCCCCAATATACCTGGTATAAAAAATCGATAGAGAAAGAAGAAGACCAGACTTTTTCTTATTCCCATGGAGGGAGAGACATTTTCTCAAACTCTAGAATCCTATATTAATCTTTCAGAGATTATTTGAAAGGTAGGAGCAGGTCATTTTATCAAAAGTAGTCCAGTCTCTGGCTCAGAATGGCTCGTGTTCTCGACGAGTAGCGAAGAAAGATTAAAGAAAAATATGTCAAGTTTACATTACCAACTTTCATAAAATAAGCTTTGGAACATTTCCTTATATAAATGATGGACCCTCAAATGAATAATGCATTTGGAAAATGGAACGAGCACAGCACAAGACTTCGTCACACGGGGAATTGTCATTGGTTCGTCTCATGCAAGTGGTTAGGACCAGCTAGTGTCAACTCTATGACTTGAACTTAGCCCATAACATTTGACCACAGGAAAAAAAAAAAAAAACTAAAAGCGAAAAGACCCATCTTTCTTCTCCTTATATACCCGCAACCCATCAAATTTAATCATCAAGAAAATTACATGTATACGAAGAGAGTTGAAGGAAGAACCATGGTCATCCATGAGCTTCTCTTGAAAGTTGTGGTGCTTGGGGATCTATTGGGTCCATACCACAATCGCAAAGCAGAAGCTGATGATTTAATGACGAAGCCCGGATGCCGAAGTTCTTGCGGACACCTTGTGATTCCGTATCCTTTTGGATCGAGTGATAGTAGTTTCGATTGCCGCACTGATCACCCATCTTTTACTGTCTACTGTGACAACTCTACCGACCCTCCCGTACCTTACCTGGCCAATAGAAGTTCTAACTTGCAGATACGCGACATTTTAGTCGAGGCGCACGAGATGCAATTAACCGTTTGGACCGGTCAAGAGTGCTTTAACTCTTCCGGGTATGATAAGTCTTCTAGCAATTATCCACGGCTCACCCTATCTAAATTCCCGTTATCCAGCACCAAGAACAAGTTCATCGCCGTTGGTTGCGACACGTTCGCCGCCCTCCAAGACTGCCGTGGGGAGTTCTCTTTCGGATGTATGTCTTTGTGTAGCCATGTTTCGGAGGTCAACAATGGGTCGTGTACTGGTATCGGTTGCTGCGAGACGAGCATCCCAAGGAACATCTTCAACTTCAACATCTCGATTAGGAGCTTTTCCAATCATTTCAACATCCTGGATTTCAATCCTTGCAGCTATGCCTTCGTCGCAGAAATCGGATCCTACAACCTCTCGGTTGGTGACCTTGAGCAGCTAAAATTTAAAGATACCCCTATAGTTGTCGACTGGGCAATAGGGTTTAACAAATGTGAGGAGGCCAAGAAGAACAGCACAAGCTACATGTGCACCAAGAACACCAATTGCACTGATGCCGAAAACGGATATGGGTACAAGTGCACCTGCTTAGAAGGTTACCAAGGCAATCCTTACCTCGAGGAAGGTTGTCATGGTGTGTTGATAACATTGACATTCTCTAACTTGTCTTTTGTATTAATAAAATCTGAAAAGACAGATACATTTGATGTGTGTGTTTAATTTATGTAGATATTGATGAATGTGCAGATCCAATGTTGAATCAATGTGAGAGACAGTGCCATAATATTGAGGGGAGTTATGCATGTTCATGCCCAAAGGGTTATCATGGCAATGGCAAGAAGGGCAGCGGAGCTGGACAAGGATGCATTGCTAATCCATCACATTTGATGAAGATTTTGGTCGGTAAGTTCTTTCATTTTACTTGGACTACCCTACTAAAAAAATATACTATTATCCTAGCTGGTTTCGAGAATTTATACTTTAATTTGTCTGAGGTTTAGGAGGAAATTAGCTATTTATATCACGATTGAGCTCTTTTGAGATTCAAAAGTAGATTAATTTCAACCCTGTAAATGTCTGAACTCTTCGAGCATTTTTTGAGTTGGTGACCTTGGGCCTTGGGTAACTGTGAATACATCTCTCATCTATTGAGATCAACTTGCGAATGCTGATATTGGTACTGTATGACTTGTAGATGCATGATCTTCATTGCCCGCTCATAGTGCCGAGTCGCAAGGTTGTGGGATTGAATTAGTCATAATATTGAACTGAAGAACCACACGTCACAAAAATTGCCGTTTTTATATATATGAACCTTCCTTAGGTGAGGTGTGTTGAACCAATAGTGGTCCAAGCAATAAAACCCAGTAGGATAGTAAGTATGTTGGTCAGCTCTAATCGGTAGCCTAGGAAGCGTGAAAACAAACTTATTAAAATGGATCTATTAAGAAGATCAACATCTTCCTCTAGTTCTGTATCACTTATGTCTTCAGATCAAAGTCTTATACATAGGGAAGAAATAAACTAATTTGTTAAGTGATATATATGTATGTATGTATGTATGTATGTATGTATGTATGTATGTATGTATGGAAGACTTGGAGCATGTCAAGGATTTGTTCAGCAGGCCTCCTTTATCATATCGTATTTTTTTAATTATGAGCAGTGCTAATATAACGGAAACTTTAATTGCTTCAAAGTGATGGTATATCTAACCACAATTTCAAGAAAAATCGGCCACGGAATGTTTACTGTCTGTTCAACTGCTTTTTATGAAGAAAATAAGACAATTCCTTGAGAAGGAAATGAAAATGAAAATTCTTTGTTCTTCTTGGGTACATCTCTTGAATCTCAATTTTTTCATCTCATCTTTCCTCTATGAACAATCTTCCATTATAATCAGTTTCTTGTTTGTACTCAATTTTGCATTTTGTTCACAACCTCATAAAATAAAAAATTTCACATTCTATAACATTTACTTTCGGAGAACAGTATTGTGCCAATTTAGTCATAAATCTTTTGACTTAGTACCAATTCAGTTATTCTGGCTAATTTTGGCTAGATATTGTTGATGTGGGCGCCGGCCGGTCTACGTAACACTATTGGCATTTACGGTGACAATTTTTAATAATATTTTTTAAACAATTTTTATTTTTTTTTGATTTTTTTTCTTTCTCTTTCTTTATTCCTTTCTTCTTCATTTCATTGGTGACTAGCATTGGCCTTGGCCCAGCGAGCTAGCCTCGCCCGGGCGAGGGTCGCCGTCGCTCGCCAAAGGCGAGGGCCAAGATTCAGCATCTGCAACTTGGCCTTGGTGATGCTCTTATCGACGTTGATCATGGTGATCAAATCCACCGGTGCACGATTGCACGCTGATTTGTACACTTTTTGTGACATCCCAGATTTTCAACCCTGTCTTCTACTGAGTAAATCGGGCATTTCATTGATGCGTCTATAGGGCTATTCTCAGAGCCGATCACTCTCGAGATAACTAGGCTAGCTGGGGAAGCTATTAAAGACTTTAAAGCAAATAGACTTGAGAACTTGACTAGGAATCGGCTTCTCGACCGTGCTTATCTTTAGAGGCCATTACGGCATAGTTAAAAATCGATTTGAGATTAGAGATAGGTCTGTTCGACTGAGATGTGTAGCCGATCGTGGGTGACTCCACTAAATTGGAAAATTCTCGTCGACCGACATTAATCTGATTTTACTGTCGTTTTGGTACCCTATGTCTGTAATTGAATTCTCGAGATTTTCACGACAATCAAGAGTCGCCATTGAGTCAAGTGGGTTCATAGTGGTTCGAAGAAAATCGATCACGGGTTATTTGCCTTAAAAAGTTTTGAAAACTACCCAATAGTTTAGGTCATGCTAAAAACGCGCCAAGCTGAAATTAACTGTGAATTCAAGTCCGATTTCAGAAATTGAAGTTTCTGTCATGTCACAATAAATTCTAGAAGTATCGACTCAGTCTCAGAAGATTTTTCTAACAACCGAGACTTTTTGGGAAAAAGTCGTCGCCGGGTCATTTTTTGTGCAGAAAATGCCGAAGACGGTTTTCGATTGCAAAATTGAGAAGCATGAGGGATTCTTGGACAAGGAAAATTATCAATTTGATAAATGAGACATCAATTGATTTTATGAGAGCCGATTTAGAGAGAATCAATAAGGAATTATTGCCAATTGAAGCTTTATTCTTCAAAATTCGTAATCCCCCACACCCTAGCCAAATTTGGACCATTGGGAAGGTTGTGTGGAGTGTTGGTGTGGCCAAGTGAAGGCCAAGGAAGGATACTTGGTTGAGGTTGAATCTTGGAGAGCAAGATGTGGAAATATCAAGCAAGTGGAGCCCTCCATCCCTCACTTCAACCTATCTCTCTCTCTCTCTCTCTCTCTCTCTCTCCCTCATCTCTATCCTCTCCATCCCTCTCTCATTTCCACCGTCCAAGACCCTCTCCTCTTCATTTTCGAAATCCTCAAGCCAGCAAGAAGACCGGCAGAAGGAGCTGCAGCCGTCGCACGCCTCCACCAGCGCCACCATCGGTTTCTGCTCCAGTTGACCTCTCGCCAAAGATCCGAGTAAAAAGTAGACTTCCCGGATGAAACAGAAAACGAGCCACATATCACTGTGACGAGGACATCCATACCGTTCAAACGATCCTAAACTCATCCCTAACGGAGCCGCCGGCCGTCCCGTACGGCCGTCGTAAGCCGCCGGTCGCCGGTTCGTCGGTCCCCTGCCCGCCTGCACTATTTCGCGATTTTCTTTTTTTTTTTTTTTTCCGTTCCGACCATTCCTTTGGCCATTCCATCCACCTACAAGACCCCCTTGACCCCCGGGAGCCATTGGTTGCCGGCCAATCCCTCGCCGGAGCTCCAATCGGCCCGTCTTCACCGTTGAAGTCGTTGGTTTCCTCTCTGCAGTCCGCAAGCCAAGCCCGCGGTTCAGCCCATTGGGATTCAGCCCAACTTCGGCCCAAGAATTTAGCCAAAGTTAGCCCAGTATTGAGGCCCACGAAGGAGCCCAAGCCCATCTTCAAGCAAGCCCAGCTCGCATTTGTTCAGCCCAACTTCAGTTTTGGATTGGGCCCATTCGAAGCCCAAGTTTCAGCCCATATTCAAAGTTCAGCCCACAGGTTCAGCAAGCCCATTTCCAAGCCCAAGCCTGCAAAGCAAGTCGGCCCAAGTTCGGCCCAAGCCCATCTTTTTCTGTGGGCCTGCAAGGCTTGTAAGCCTGGCCTGAGTGTCCGCCGATGCCGCCGAAAGTTTGGATTTTGGCCGCCATTGCGTCGCCGTTGCGGTGATCCGGTCTTCGCTTTGCTCAAGTGAGTAATCTCACTAATCCTTGATTAGTAGACTAATTATGCTTAATGGTTGATTAGTGTTAATTAAGCAGGATTAGGTTGTTAGATTAGAATGGATTAGTGATTATTAGTTAATTGCATTGCATATTAGTTAGGTGGTTAGTGTACTTAGCTAGAAAACTGCCTATACTATTTATTGAATGCATCTCGGGATTTTTCCCGACCCTTATCGGGCTTCAATTAGGCATTACGGGCCTAAATTGAATTTTTAGTATTTAATTATTAAATTTTGAAATTAATTAATTAATTAATTAATTTTCGGAAATTAGGCTGGGATAGCCAACGACCGAAATTTCATGCTGATTATAGTGGTGCTCTTTGTTTATTTAATTGAGTACTGGTTTATGCAAATTGAGTGCAAATAGTAGTTGTGGGTATTTATTTCAGAAATTGGATAACTTTGGTAATTAAGTGGAAAATTATTGGGCGTCGGTCTACAACGTAAAAAATCTATTTTTGTACTGCTGAAAGGAGTGGGTGAATAAAAAGGAAATTATTGTATTTTGGTTAAGGCCAACCGTGTGCCCACACATGTGTACTTTTATCAAATATGATGAAAATGGTAAAATTGATTGTGTCTTCGGAACAAAAAAAAAAAAGAAAAACAAATACTATAACGGCTCGATGATTCGTATGTCATCTGGAGAATGGACGTTATACTATTACAGCTCGATGACTCTCATGTCATTTTGAGAAAGAATTGCTTGTATACCGGCTCGATGACCCTATAGGTCATCTTGGAGAATGGACGACATGCCATAACGGCTCGGTGACTCAACATGTCATCTTGGAGAATGTACGTTATGATGAATATATTCGGTGACTCTATATGTCATCTCGGATAATGAATATTATAATATACTAGCTCGGTAACTCAATAGGTTATCTTGGAGAATGAATGGTATGTTATAGTGACTCGGTGACTTAGTGTGTTATCTCGGAGAATGAATCGTATATTATACTGGCTTGGTAACCCGATGTGTTATTTTAGAGAATGGACAGTATTGATTGAAATGACCGATAAATGGTCCGATTGACATGTAATCAACTAGGTCGATTGATCAAGATATCAATCTGTGATGTGATTGCTTGGGTGCCTATTGAACTGTGTTAATATGCAGGTGAAATCTGAGGCCAAGGTAAGTCCTTTGACCTGTGCGTGCATAGACAGCCCGGATAGCGTATTGGTTTCCTAATCGAGTCTTAGTGGGGTAGAACTTGCTGAGACGTAGTCTCATTCCGGTTGTAGGATAACATTTCAGGCCCGTAGATAAGTCTATGGAGGAGGAACCAGAAGAGGACGATAGGCCGGAAAAAGATGAAGAGCTTGAAGGATGTGAGCTTAGTGAAGAAGAGTCAGAAGATGATTAGGATGATCCTGAGTACGACTCGGATGAGAACTGAAATCCCATCCTGTCTTGTCAGACTTTGTCTGCATGTGAATTGATGTTAGATCAAACTTATGTATATAGTATTGTAGAATACTATGAGATGTTTGTAAAAATGTGTGGTTGTGAATTTTTAGTATGAAAAATATGGCTCTACTTTTCTATCCCATCGTCTTATTGTCTAGGGATTTATAACTGCTTCCGCATGTGCTATTAATAATGAAAGGGGTCGGTGATACTTAGTCCTAGGATATTGCATTCTAAAATCGACCAAGTAGAAGGATGTGTGCGTGCCCGAGGATCGGGGCGTGACACCTTTAGAGTTGGCGAGGCTTTCACTCGCATAGCTACCATGCACATCTTGCAAAATCTAGGGCTTGTTTGTTAAAATTTGTTTATGTTCCTCGGAATAACTATTTTTGTTCTTTTGTTCCGGGGAATGAAAATAGAATAGAAACTTGTTTGGTAGAATTTTTGTTCCCGAGAACAAAAAATGTTTACAAAAATAGATTTGGAATAGAAACAAAAAGTAGAAAAAAGTAGCTTTTTATTCCCAGGAACAATTTCTAGAATCTATTTTTCTCTCTCTTCTTTCTTTTTTTTTTTTTTTTTCCTTCTTCTTCCTTTTGGCTAGTCGTCAGCCTTAGCCATGATCGGCTAGACGAGGGCCGGCGACCTTGTTGGAGTGTTGTCGGCCTCTGGAGACGCTAAGCCACGACGAGGCTAGTCGGCGCGAGCCTCGCCATCGCCGCGTGAGGCTCCGCCTCTTTAGCCAGCGTGAGGCTCGCCTGGCTAGCGATAAGGCTCGGCCTCGCCCAGGTCTGGCGAGGCTGAGGCTTGCTGTGGCTAGGCTGGCCTCGAGTGAGCTCACTAACCTCGCCTAGCCGGTCGCTGACCACGGTGGTGGCTGGCGACCGGCCAAAGAGAAAAAGGAAAAGGAAAAGGAAAAAAAATAATAAAAGAATTAAAAGAATTAAAAGAATTAAGAAAAATCTAAGAACCCTACCAAATGTATTTCTATCTCAGGAGTAAAATTTTGAGAAGTTACTAAACACATTCTTTTGTTCAGAAATTAATTTGTTTTTTTTGTATTTTTTTTTGGTGACCCGAGAATCGCCGTACAGCCGGTAGCCGGCGGCGTAAACCCGAGGCGAACCGAGTCCACCCACCTGACCCGGTCGCGGGTGAGTCGCACAAGAGACCGTGGGGATTTGAACCCGCTCCCTTTGCGGGGGGAAGCAAAGCGCAAATCACGGGACCACCAATGGGGTGGGTTTTGTTTAGAAATTGTTCCTGAGAACAAAATTAGAAAACAAATCATTTCTCATCAAAAATTGTTTCTCGGAACAGAATCGTTACCAAACGCACCCCTAGTGGTTGATATGACGGCGGATTTTGGCAAGAGCGTGACCTTGACTTGGGTTGCCTTTGAGTTTGCAAATAAACCTTGAAATTCTTTGATTTCTTCCGCTTCTTTTGGTTTTGGTATGGGAATAAATCTTAGAGACGACAATGGTTTGTCATCATTGTATCGGCTTCTTGAACTGGCTGAGTTCGGCGTCCTTGGTGAGGATGATTGAAACATCACTCGGCCATGTAGATGGCCATGCCTTGACCTGCCTTCAAGCTATTCAAGCAAATGCTGCAACCACTTTGCAACATATACAAAACACTCTTGTGCTCCCCCCGGCCTTGCCCAGATTTGGCAAGGGGAGCCCTCACTAGGGCTTGCCCTCGCTTGGCCGGGCCTTGCTTGTGGTGGGCGATGGCAACCCTCATCCAAGCGAGGCTAGCCCATCTAGCCATGGCCGGTGGCTGGTCACCAAAAAAAAGAAGAAGAAAGGGTAAAAAAAAGAAGGAAAAATTAGATAAGATTGAATTTTTTTATTAAAAATCATTCACGTAAGCACTGACGGTGCCACATAGGCTAATCGGCATCTACGTTAGCAAAATTTGGCCAAAATTAGTCTGAAGGACTGAATTGACACTAAATAAAAAGATTTAAGACTAAATTGGCACTGGTGCTATAGGTTTAAGACTTTTTTTTGACACTTTTCCCTTTACCCTTGTTAAATGCTAGAATGTCTGTACTCCATATAATGCTATTTATATCATTCACTTGATTATGATAAAATGTAGCAATAATCATTAATAAAAATAGACATTTTACAAAGTTTCACAAAATTCATATTTTTTTGACAATTTTTATGGTATGTTGCACTCACCTATGAAAAAACGTCGTCAATGCTAGTACGACATTTCAAAATCTAAAACATAATGCATTTTTTGACATTCTTTGTACGTAATTACTATCAAACGTTATAAGTCTTTATAGAATATAGTAAAACAAAGAAAATACGAGCTACATTCATCAAAGTTAAGTGGAAAATGTCCTAATAATTTCTTTTCGTTAGTTGGTGTATTGGTGACCAACTAAAACCACCAGATCTTAAATGAAATAATAGGCTACTACACAAAAAAAGAGAAAATGATCTAGTAAAAAAAATTTCAAAAAGAGGAATAGAAAGCCATGTAAAAAGGAAGATGAAAATAGGTATGTGCTCTCGAGAGGAAATAACATTAGAATTGTCAAAAGTTATGCACAACATTCATTTTAGTGCAAGAATTTTTTTTTTTTTTTTTGGATTACTTAAGTGCCACTTCGATCACTTAGGGCCTATTTGGTAACGTGCCAAACAGTGTTTGATTCTATTATTTTATTTTCCGAAATAAAAAAAGAACAGAAATGTATTTGTTAACATTTTTATTTCTGGGAGCAAATTGTTCTTGGGAATAGATTTAGAACAAAATCAAAAAGTTAAAAAAGTCACTTTTTTTTTTTTATTATCGGGAACAACTTTAGAATCAAGTTCAAATAATTTTTTTCTTTTTCTCTTCCTCTTCTTCTTTCTCAAGTAGGTTGCTAGCCATGGCAATGGTCGGTGATCGGCTAGACGAGGGCTAGCAAGGTCGTCGGCCCCCGCGCAAGGTTATCGCTATGGTCGACGACCGACTAAATGAGGAAGAAGAGAAGGGAAAAGAAATAAGAGAAAAAGGAAAAGAAAAAAGGAAAAAATAATAAAATTATTAAAAAGTTAAAAGAAATTCTAAATCACAAAAAAATTTGAGTTCATAAACTCATCTAGGGAACAGAATTAGGAAAAAACTATTTCTAAGCAGAAATTGTTCTCGAGAACAGAATGGTTACCAAATGCACCCTTAAGTGTCGTCATTGTTGAAATTTGATGTAGTCATTTTTTATTAATTTCTCCATCCGAAGTGACTCCCCGACATGCCTAGTTAGCATATATAGCCCAAAACATCATCGTCTTATGTGTTTTGCCCCAAAATATTTGCAAGGAACTTCCTAAATTAAAAACATAAATCAACGTCAACGCCAAATCAAGACCTTTTCGATTCGGTCCTCAATGCAGATGGACAAATGTTACTGTTGGTAATCAAGTTGGAAAAAGAAACTCCTGGAAGTGTGGACAATGGAGATCGAAGCCAGTGAGGGAGAAATGAAAGAACTTGAGGCACTTCACGGTCCTTGGACGAGAAATAGGGCAGAGCAGAGGACTTATGTGCGGCGGTGGATATGGCCTTGAAGGTGCGATTGTTGGTCAAGAACGACGATCAAACTAGATAGCCGATGTCCTAGAGGCGTCAACGATGGTGGTCAGCACTGACGAAGAAGGATGGAGCAAATGCAAAGCATCTTAGTTACTCGGATCAGAAAAAAAGAGAGCAGAATAGAGGCGCAATCGGTGAGATTTGGACGTGGTGAACAGCTTGATCAATGATGGCGATGATGTTCAGAAAGTGATGGAGAAGGATTGCCGAAAACTTCTCAAACTCCGCGAGGGAGAATTTTTTTCCATGAAGTTAGTGGTTCATATTTTGAGACTCTTTATTGTGGTTCTCTGGCAAAAGAACACCTTGTTGGTAATTTGTTTATAAAACAAATGAAGAGGTGCCTTGTCCCACATCAAAAAGATGTGAGTGCGCACGTGAACGAGATTTGGCACTAACCGACGATCGTTAATTTTATTTATTGAAAATTGGGATTTATTTTTATAAAAAGTTAACTATAAAGTCTTGTTGAAATAGTGTCACTGTTCACGAAAAGTTACGGTTATTTTTTATTTATTTAATTTAGAATATATTATGTCTTTTCAACATAACTTTTGAAACGTACTTGTTCACGAAAAGTTGCCTTTGTTCTTTTGCAAGTTTTTGAAGAGTTTTACCTTTATTCGAAAGACATATATAAGTACATTTGTTTTGAGATCAAACGATAATTTTCTTTCATTTTTCGTTTTCTTTCGAAAGAAACTACAGCCATTCTTTCTAATTGTTTCCCATGAGAGACTCTGGAAAAATATTAGAATTGCTATCTAGTATTCTCATTTGAGACTTTGTTGTATCCTGGAGGAAATTTGTCGGTGATCATTAGTAACTTTGTGGGGCAAATAAATCCTTAAAGAAAGTGATATCACGCTTCAAAGTCCGACTCGAGTACTCTAAAGATCCGACTTCATTGTTTTACCCAATTCGAAGTCATATTTTTCAACAATTTTAAGGATTTATCTTTTGCAACAATGAAGTTGGAGTTAATCAAAGTCAAGTTTTGTCGGGCACATTCATCTTCTTTGCCACCAGTGCAATTTTGCTCGAATCGAGAACCAGGGCAGAGGGCTTTGGTGGAACTTCAGATCGTATTGATGTGGCAGGGACAATTAAGTTATTTTTGGCAAATCTCCTGACAATCATCACTCATCACCGTTGGCCATAGTTTCAAAGAAGCACCGAGTGTTCTGTTCTGCACTGCTTCATGGCTGAGAGCCTGAAGCGATTGGATCTCAATTGAGACCTTTCTGTTGGCCGTAACTCCGATAGTCAATGTTAACCGAAGCCTTTGTACCTTGCACTCGATCTCATGGATCAGAGTCTCGGCATCCTCGGCATTGTTTTATGAGATGAGATGCCGTCTCGTGTGATATGTCCACGATGGATTTCGTATAGTGAGCAAGAGCCTCGTTCATCACCTTTTGCTCTGGGAAATAAGCGTCGTAATTCAAGACTCCGCCATCATGGTGTCTTCAAAGCATGACGACGTTGGTGAAGCAGTAGCGTCCATAGGAGGGTCGAACTCCTGAAGAGAATGCGCCATTGAGGACCGTGAATAAGAGAGGATTTTTTTGGAGTGGGTAGCAGAAGACGACGGTGGAAGAAAGAGGCCAAAGTGGCAAAAGGGAGAGTTGAAGTGGTTCACTTTGAGTCCGCCTCAGTCTAGTTGGCTGAGATTGTGTGCTTGTGTAAGGAGGAAGGACAGAGAGAGAGAAAGTTCGCAGGAAGGAGAGTCTGGCACAAAGTAAAAGAGAGAAAAGAAGAGAGTTCGCGGGTCAAGGGAGGCGTCCTATCACAGCGAATTTGTTTTTATCCTTATGGGCTTTACTTAGTGAATAACGCGCTGGAGAAAAGACGAAAAGCGAAAAAAAAAAAAAAAAAAAGAAGAGGAAAAGAAAAGAAGCCTCCCTGATGTTCCCTGTTCGCAGTTCCACCGTTTGATAAAAAAAAAACTAGAAGATGTACGAGAAAAGCTTGACAAGGAGGCATTGGTCGTTCAAGGTCGTTATTTGTCCCGGCCACAAGCCCGTGATTGTCATCAATTTCAAGGGCGAAGAGAAGCAGTTTGCTGACTAGGAAATATCGTCCATGGTCCTCACGAAGACACTTGTTTCCAAGTCGAACACTTTGCTTTCCAAGTGCTCCACACCACAGTTCTCCGCCGGATCACTTATCTGCACCTTCGAATTGACGCGCTCTCCCAAAGAATCAACAACAAATGCTGACAGACTCTCGGATACGTGACTACCTCCTTGGCATTCAAATGCCATAAAAAGAATTCGAATCCCCAAAAACCAGCAACTGGAGGATTGTCTACCTTCATAGCTGGTTTGTTCAATGTGATTATCACTGAGAACAGTTTCAAAGTGATGGATATGTGTCTCCATCTTAAAGTTGTCCGAGGAATTATTTGGAGACGCCCCATGCCTAAACTGCAGCCGTGACTCTGGCATCAAATCACACCCACAACTGCTCCTCAGCGAACAGACACGACGCTTCACAGTACCCACGCCATCGCTGCTAGGTCTCACCCCATGCCACTCCTTGTTTTTGAATTTGCACCAGCGAGCTTTCATTGTTTTGCAGGTCCGTGGACGGACTCAGCGAAGTGTTGCAGTGGTTTCTGGCGAATTTGACATATGGCGTTGACACGTTGGTTCACCAAGGAGGGATGGAGACCTTGCCATTCCGCTGTTCCCCAATTTCGTCACTTTACGTGATCCATCTTAAGTGTCCCATATGAAACGTCACTCCTGCGTCATGAATTTCTGGCCACGAAGGGTGACTTTGGAACTGCAATTCGCTCTTGTGCTGCATGACATTGGCATTGCCTGAGACAGGGTGAGATGAGAGCAAGAGATCTCCATTCCGTTGTCTCTATCTCTATGGTCTCATTGGTTGATTCATTCGAAGGAGAGAGAAGGAAATGGAGATGGTGGTGATCTATCAGTACATTATGGGGACTTTCCTCGCATCTCTGTGGGCCTCGTCCTCTCTACGTCCTGTATAGGAGGAATGGTGACGTGAGAGCAAAGGTTCCGAGGGAGCATGAAGATTACGTCACTATGCATGACGAGTCACCGTGTGATATTGCGAATGGCAATTGCTCGCTGGAGAATGGCTTCGATGCTACCAATGTAATCATCATCAGCAACAGAGTTGCCAATAGCGCTCTTGCGTACACCCTCAGCAAGGTATGTAACTTCATTGTTTGAAATTTGGGAAGAAAATGATTATATCAACTGTGATAATATTCTCGATTATTTGCTTCATTCCATTTATTATTTCATTGGTCTTGAGTTGGACCTTTGACAAGTTGAGTTGGACTGAGTTGCTCATCGTTGTTGAATGTTGCTCTTCTCATCGATATCGTTGAGTTTGATGTGGCCTATTAAATAAAATTCGGATTGTCTGTGGGGCAAGCAAGAAAATGGCCATCAAAGCTTCCTCCAATGCAAGTTCTTGTTTCTAATCAAATTGAAGTTCTTGAGTGTTTCATGCATGATTAGCCAGTGGTGACATCCTGGGTACATTTCTTTTATTGAGACATTTGTCTGCACATATTTATGTTATTGCGCCTCTATAGCAGGATCTTTGTTGTGGATGAAATTTGTGTATGTACAGGGGATAAATCAATTAGTAAGGGTAAATTGAAGGGTTTGTCTCTGAGATATCGATTGCGCCATGGGATTTTTAATTCTGCATATAGTAGTTTCTAAACTTTATTGAGAAAGAAAAATCGAAACTTTAAAATGCAAAATTCAGGTATCATCAATTTATGGATGAATTTGTTGCAAAAGAAAAATGACAATTTTGTGGATTTGATCAATAGGAATGAATGATTTGACAATGCTATCTATATATAGATACAAAGGTTTTCCCTTATCTGATATCATTTATTTTGATGCATCCATATCTATCTTGATTTGAGGTGAACAAACTGGACTTTGACGCTAGCAACTAGAAAGAGTTTGTGGCATGTGTCAAACCACCATTTAGGTTGGTTATGTTAGAGCAAACTCTACGGTTTATGTCCAATGTTCAGTGAAGGGTGTTCCTTGTTTGGTTCTGATGTGTTCCATTTGCTATCCTTGCCCTCATAGATTTGATTCTAAGGAATAGCATAAATGAGCCAAGAGAGTATAATGTATTGGTTTTCTATTTTGATGTATGTATTTCATTGAGCATGAAATTTGACGATGCATAGTTTTGATTGGATGCCTCGTGAAATATTCTTGTGGTGGGGGTATCCGAAGGGGACTTGAAGTCATTGAGATTAAGAAGTATTTAACTTTCATTTTTCAAAATGAAAGATTTGGGTGAAGCAGATATTATCTTAAGTATTAAAATTTAAAAAATAGTGGGGGTTATTCTTTGAGCTAAAGTGATTACATGGAGAAGATGTTGTATAGATTTAAACATCTTGTTTTCAAATATATATAAGTAGTCCATTTGATTCCCGGTGGAGAATTTTTAATGTGAGTGCTATGGGTCTTTAATGTATGCGATACATTATACTAGACCTGATATTACTTTTGTATATGCAAGTTGAGTAAATACTAATAATCCAAATATAGAACATGTGAGAGTTATCTTATTGTTCTATAATAATCCGGCTATATTAGAAGGATACGCCGATGCTACTTGGATTACAAATGTGGAAGATGAAACTTCTGAATGGATTTTCACATTATGTGAATATGTTGTTTCTTGGGCTAGCAAGAAACAAATATGCATAATTCACTCAACTATGAAATTTGAATCATTGCTTTAGCAGAATTTGTGAAAGAGGCTGAATGGACTATGAATTTGTTGTTGAATATCAAATTATGGCCTAGTCCTATGCTTCCTATTTCTATTCACTGCGATAGTCGGGCTACTTTAGCAAGAGCCTATAGTAGCACCTATAATGGTAAGTTTAGACATATTAGTCTAAGACATGAGTATGTGAGACAATTGATTAAAAATGGTACCATAATAATTGTCTACGTGAGGTCAGGTAATAATCTAATCGATCCCTTGACAAAGGCTTTACCAAGAGACAAGGTAATAATGACCTCATAAGAAACAGGGCTGAAACCCTTTAATTAAAATCACTAGTAATGGTAACCCGACCTTTTTCTAGAACATCACTAGTTACAAGGTTTAATGGGTAAGAACAAGTTATTGAATGTGATTGTTTGATACTGACGTAGCGCTGATATGAGAAGTCAGTATCGTCTATTACGTTTTGTAGGTTGAATTGAATTCTTAATGAAGTATAGTACAAATTTGTAATGTGTTAATAGTAACAGAAACACATGTAGATACTTCACCTATATGAGCTTAGAAGTGGTGCCGCTTCTTACGAAAGTTAGGGTTGCTTTCTAGAGAGCTCATGAAACAGGATCAAGCACAAGGCCATAATAATGCGGAGGAATATAGAACTTCTCACTGAAACAAGATATTAGTGTATGTGCGGTATGTCCGGTTCTATTATATAAAAGTACAAGTTTAAAGCCGAGCTACTTGTCACTTTGATAGAGCTTTGAGATATTTGCACTAAGTAAATGTTTAACTCGAAAGAGACCTTTATGTATGTATATTAATCTCACAGAAATTTTGGCTGTATATTTCTAATGTTTTATTTCTTGTTTTGTTTTATAAACAAAAGTGGGGGATTGTTGGTAATTTGTTTATAAAACAAATGAAGAGGTGCCTTGTCCCACATCAAAAAGATGTGAGTGCGCATGTGGACGAGATTTGGCACTAACCGACAATCGTTAATTTTATTTATTGAAAATTCGGATTTATTTTTATAAAAAGTTAACTATAAATTCTTGTTGAAACAGTGTGACTGTTCACAAAAAGTTACGGTTATTTTTTATTTATTTAATTTTGAATATTTTATGTCTTTTCAACATAACTTTTGAGACGTACTTGTTCACGAAAAGTTGCATTTGTTCTTTTGCAACCTTTTGAAGAGTTGCCTTTATTCGAATGACATATATAAGTACTTTTGTTTTGAGATCAAACGATAATCTTCTTTCATTTTTTCGTTTTCTTTCGAAAGAAACTACAGCCATTGTTTCTAATTGTTTCCCATGAGAGACTTTGGAAAAATACTAGAATTGCTATATAATATTCTCATTTGAGACTTTGTTGTATCCTGGAGGAAATTTGCCGGTGACCATTAGCAACTTTGTGGGGCAAATAAATCCTTAAAGAAAGTGATATCACGCTTCAAAGTCCGACTCGAGTACTCTAAAGATCCGACTTCATTGTTCTACCTAATTCGAAGTCATATTTTTCCAACACACCTTAAGTGCCAAAATTTGGCACAAGAGAACACTTAAGTGCCAAGACTTACGAGTGTAACTTTTTATGAAAAATGAGACACTTGAGTGCCACATCTGACGAACTCCGCCAAAAATCCTGTGTGGCAATTTTTTATTAATTTTCTCGCTTACGTGGCTTACCGAAAGGCTGACTCAACCAAAATACACAAAAACGACGTCATTTTGGCATAATTCGAATTTCAATATAAAAATTAATTAAATTTAAATAAAAAAATAGTTAGAGGAGGAAGGCAGCCAACGGCTGAGGGCTCAACCCTCGCCGCCACCGCCACCACCTCCCTGCCGTCGTCGGAAGGTGGGGGAAGGTCGGTCGGGGCCGTCGAGCCCTGGGCGGGGGCCGACAACCTTAGCCAACTAGTGGCAAGGGCCTGCCAGGGCTCAATGGCCCCAGCCGACCCTCCCCCACCTTCTAGCGACGGTGGGGAGGAGGCGGCGACAAGGGTTGAGCCCTCAGCCGCGCCATTGGTTGCCTTCCTCCTCCTCCTCCTGTTTTGATTTTCTCACCGTTGGCATTTAATTGATCTATTTTGCTTCAATTTTAGTACTTAAGTGTCACTTTTCTAACTTTTGGTACTTAAATGTCTCTTTGTGCTAAGTTTTGGCACTCCTGGTGTCCTCGTGTCGTGGTTCTCTCATTCGCAAATCTTGTGACTGGTGACAGAAAGCAAGCAATAGCGTGTGTTGAAGGGAAATCTCAAGTGGAGGGGCGACCTAGTTGGCGGTGAAGTTGTTGGGGTCAGAGATGATGGCCTGGTTAAAGGCTTGGAGGGCGACGTGGGTGTCGCGGAGGCAAGTTTCTTGAAGGAGATGGATGGGTCGATGGCGACTCGCTTGCCGCGGTTATCGAAATCATCGAGGTAGTGGAGGAGGCAGTAGTGCTAGGCGTGGTGGGTGATGGCTTCATGGGCAACGGTGGAGAGGATGGTGAAGGAGAATAAGATGTAAAATGATTTTTGGAGGAACGATGTCATTTTACACAACTATAAGTCCATGCGAAATCTTCTTTTTTTTTTTCCTTCGAAAGGCCACATCAGATAAAATTTTTAATTATAAAAACTACGTAATTTTTTTGACCAGAATTTCTTGTTGGATGCACTTAAGGGTTTGCATGGCAATATTTCTCTTTCTTTGTTCTTTTGTTTGCTCTCGGAATTTAAAAATAAAATAGAAATCTGTTTTTCTATTCTTCATAATAGAAAAGTGGCAAGGGAATTGATTTGAAATAGAAAAAAGAAGTATAAAAAAGTTACTTTTTATTCCCAAATATAATTTCTAGAAATATGTCATTTTTCTTTCTTTTCTTTTTCTTTCTTTTCTTCTTTTTCCTCGCTGCTTGCTGTCATTTGTCACCGCCTGCATGTTGCCTGTCATTGCTACTTGTTGCTGGCTACTACCTAGTGACTGGTTAGAGGAGGAAAAAGAAGAGAGGAAAAAAAGAAAAATCTCAAAAAAATTATTATAAAATTAAAAAAAATTCTACGTCACAAAAAAACTTGTAGGTCGTACCAAACATATTCCTGTTCTTTTTCTATTTTGACAATAGAAATTTTATGTAGTTACCAAATACGTTGTTTTACTTAGAAACTGCTTTAGGAATAAAAATAGAAAAGAACTATTTTTGAAAAGAAATTATTCCTAGGTACAGAAATATTATTAAACACGCCCTAAGTGATTTTTTTTTTTTTCTCTTGAATGAGTTGATAAAAACTTTCAACACTAAAGTAAGTGCCGTACAAAATTTTAGATACTTCTAGTATCTTTCTCCTATGCTTTTGAATTGACTAAATCTTTCCTCAAATAAATTTAGAACTAAATCATGAAATATCTGTCATCATTGAGCAATTAAACGATACAAGGTTCATAGTAAGCCACATCATGAAAATATGAAGGGATTTTACCAATATTCTTTCCTCATTAACCGTAAAAACTTCATATAGAGATTGATCAACTTCTGACTCAAATTTTCAAACTTGCCAATATAAAGCACTAACTTTGATAGTTATCCCAAATCTAACATGTCATTATAAAGCACTAACTTCTTTCATGTCGAATTAAACCTGTTGAAGTGGTGACCTTTTTTGTAGACCTGGACAATTGTGCTTTTCTTCATTTTTTGTAGATTAGCTTAACCAAATCCATTTTCCTAATTCAAGCTCAAACTGTACCAAACTACTAAGAGTTTTGAGGGAACCTCATGATATAATTCTATAGAAAGTTTGAATGTGTGGCCGCTTTTACATTGTGCAATGAGTCGTTGTCAGTTAATCTTGTGGTTAATTATTCTGAAAGCTAGTGTTGTATATAGGTATTGCTGTGGGCGTAATAGTGTTGTTTTTTAGCATAGGCTTTCTCTATTTCGGATACAAGAAAAGGAAGCTCATCAAGCTCAAAGAACAATACTTCAAGCAAAATGGTGGCTTACCTTTCCAGAAACAATTACAAGAATGTGATAGAACCACAAAAGTTGCTAAACTGTTTAGCGCTGAAGAGCTAGAGAAGGCCATTGGCAATTATGATGAGGGAAGAATAATTGGCCGAGGAGGACACGCTATTGTTTACAAAGGGTCATTGCCAAATAATATGGTAGTTGCAATTAAGAAGTCCAAGCTCGTGGACCAGAGCCAAATTGAACAGTTCATCAATGAAGTCATTGTGCTTGCTCAAATTAATAATTGTAATGTGGTCAAGCTTTTAGGATGTTGTTTGGAAACCGAGGTGCCTTTATTGGTGTACGAGTTCGTCAACAATGGAACTCTCTTCGACCACCTCCACAACCCAAACAAATCATTGAAGCTATCTTGGGAGACTCGATTGAGAATTGCTTCAGAAATTGCTGGAGTGCTATCGTACTTGCACTCCATAGCCTCCACTCCCATAATCCATCGAGATGTCAAGTCTGCAAATATCCTTTTGGATGCTAACTACACCGCTAAAGTATCCGACTTTGGAGCTTCAAGATTAGTCCCACTTAATAAAAAACAATTGTCCACTATGGTTCAGGGAACATGGGGATATTTAGACCCTGAATACTTCCACACTAGCCAATTGACAGAAAAGAGTGATGTTTATAGCTTTGGGGTTGTGCTAGTTGAGCTGCTGATAGGGAAGAAGGCGCTTTCTTTTGACTGACCAGAAGAAGAGCGGAGCTTGGCAACATACTTTCTTTCATCATTGAGAAATGACAAATTGTTTTAGATTGTTGACGAAGTTATTGCAAACAGAGGAAACAATGAGCAGGTGACGGAAGTTGCCAATCTTGCCAAGAGGTGCTTGAAAATAAAAGGAGAGGAGAGGCCGACCATGAAGGAAGTAACAATGGAATTGGAGGGACTTAGAGCAATGGCTAACCATCCATAGGTTAGTGGTATCGATGTGAATCCAAAAGAGAGGGTTCATTTACTGGAAGAGAAGACTGAAATGTACATGGTAGCATGGGGACCACGAACATTGGGTACACATAGCATGAAAACCTATGTCACGCCACCAGTTAGTAGCGGGAGATGACAATAATTAGGTTTTCAATATATGTTTGGGTATGTTGTGATGCGTCTGATGGTTGCACTAGGTCTCCATTGACTGCACTAGTCATTCAGTTCTTTCGCATCGAAACTAGTTCATCAAACGGTTTCTATGCCCGGAAGAGAACTCTTGAAAAGTCTAGCCTTATAATAATGATTCAATAAGTGTTTCTGTGAATGCAGGATAATTTAGCTTTAGAAAGCTCGATGTGAATATGGTTTCCTCCTTCTACCGCTTTTTGGTGGTGCTTTTAAGATTTGGGAGCTATATCTTTTGAGTGTACCGAAGTTAAAGTGACATGGAAGTGCAGATTTCAGTTTGATCGCCAACGTCGTCGTACGTCAAACTTGAATGGATCTTTTTTCCCAGGCAATTCCATGGTCTTGCCTTACAGTCATACAATGAAACTTTTCTTTCCCGAAGCTCCTCTCCCGCCGTGTTGAACGGTAGGCTAACATCAGGACCTCTGTCTCACAGTAACAACCGATTGACTTAACCACATTGCCGTGATTAATTTGGGAGAGGATGACCAGCTCGTTGAGGAATTCTTCGGCCTGACTTCGGTCCAAAATCTCGGCCTTCTCGATGACGACAACCATGTTGTTTGGTAAGATCCCTCGATATACTGTTCCTTGGCCTCCCTGGCCTAGGACTCGGCTTTCTTGGTAGTGGTCCGTGGCCTTCTTGAGCTCTTCATCGTTGAAAATTCTCGCCGATTTAACGGAGCCTTCGTGCTCAGAAATAAGTCTCTGCAACATGAAGCTTCCCCCATTTTCTAGGAAGAACTTCTCTCTTTGTCTGATAATTTTTCTTTGTCTAAGCCTCCGATATAACCAGAAAAAACCCAAAAGAATCAGAAGGAAGTTTATGCTCACACCTAGAAAAAGACACTACCCTACAAAAGGTTCACACACCCCAGATATGAAAAAAGAAAGGAGATATATTCGGTATAGAAATATGCTTAACTTCCTTTTTCATTACTCAAACAATCTTGTGTTAATTGACTTCTCTGTCCTATTTTCTTTTCTTCTCCATCAACTCGAAGCTTTTTCAGTTAAACAAACCTTGATAATAGTGAATTAAACCGATGATTTGTTTGTTTGGGGGAAAATTTCATGAAAGAGTAAAATATTTTTTGAGAATATATTTTTCAGAAAAATAGTTGACTTTTCTTTGTTTGGTGATGCATGATCGAAAAAACTTTCTGATAATTGGATTTTATTTGAAAAATGATTTTAGTCTCATGATTGCAAAAAAAAAACAGCGTCTTTTAAAATATATATTTTTTTAATTTTTTAATTTTCTTTCTCTTTCCTTCATTGTCTTTCACCGGTCACCGAGCTTTAGCGATGGCTGCAACAAGCCACTGGTGTTGTTGCCAAGGCCGGCCAAAGGCCCGGCGAGGGTTGACTTGGTTGGCCTTGGGCAAGGTGCTAGTAGTGAATCCACTTCATTTCTATTGCAACTCGATATCCCCTTAATGCAACCCAAAGCTTTCAATACCTAATTAACTCCATCCCTATCGGGCAAACAATCAGTAGTGTATCGGTATCTCAGGCATTAAACATTAAACGCACAAAATAAAGTGATATCGGACGACGTCTCAAATGATGGTAGCATTGAGCTAAATCAAAAATCTTGGACAAGGCTGAAAGTTCCACATCCATCTCCCCATTTTCCTCACCTCCCTCTACTTCTTGGACACAGCTAAAGTCTTCACGCTCGACGCTAGATAATGCATTGCCATTTGTGAAATTTCTTGAAACTTGAAAGTAGTTCCGCTTAAGGGCCTGGTTAGGCAAAATTGGGCTTTTGGGGCGTTCTATCTTGTTCCGAAAACAGGCCTGCTATCTAGCCCGACATGGTTCTCTCTGACAGCCAAATTGTGCTGCAGCTACGAACTTCATCCATCTCAGCGGGAAAAAATAAAAAATAAAAAATCTGAGCTTCCTTCTGACGGTGTTCGTTTTGGACATGGCTTGGAGCTGCTTCTCATGTACTGCTTCAATTCCTCTGCAACCCCAAGGTCTTTTTCATTTCTTCCTTCACCGCTATCTTCGTTCCAACACGCCCACTTTTCTTGATGGTGCATCTGCCGACATGTTTCGTGTGCTATGACGACAGTGAATTTCAGACCCAGTAGCCAGAAATGCCTTCAGGACGTCAGGAACATGGTGAAATCGCTCGGGATCCACTCGATCAGGTCTTCTCCCGTCGATTCTCTCAGGAATGGAAACTTGGTCAAGCTTATTTGCGGTGCTAGTTTCGAGGTGATTGAGATTTCGAACCTCGAAATTCTTGGTTTTTGTGCTTTCTTGTTTGGCTTCCTGAGCATGTCGGTTCTCGTCTGTTTCTAGGATGTAGTTGACATAAGGAATCTTTCTCTGGTTTACACTTTGGCTGGAGGTTAGATATCTTCAAGGCCCTTTCGTTTGTGTTTTGAAATTGTTTTCTCTTGTCACTTTGTGACGGTGAAATGTTTTTGGATGGGGTATCTGGAAATCATGTGTAGTGGACTGCATTGACTGTGCCGCCGAGGCCTTGGGTGATGATAAGTGTTAATGATGACGAAGATCTTCACTTTCGCAAAGCTGGTAAATGCCCTTTCGAGCGAAGTGCAGCCTCCTCTTTGGATTGGCTACAAGGGATTTTGAGCCTATGCACTAATTTAGAACTATCTAGTATCCAAAGTGAGGATCTTAGGACATGATCTGGTGTGATTATGGTTGTTTAAGCTAGCTGTGGCTTACTCTATAGGTGACTTATAGTTCTTAAATACGAATAGCTATGTTTGGTTACTTGTGCATTAAGCTGGTTTTGCTAGGATCAGTTAGAAATGAGTATTGTGATTTTTTCATGACCTTGAGAATATTTGTGACAGTTTGATCAAGCTGATTGCCCCCAACACTGCTCAAGGCCTTGTGAGATTGTATGTCCTGCTAATGCAATATCACTAGAGAAAGAAAAATCCTCAGCAGGCCATCTTTGGAGTACCAATGATGAGGGTAAAAGACAGGTCTTTGTTCTCTATCATGGTTCGCCAAGGACTCAAGCTAGTTGATCTTTAAATTTTGTATTTGGATGTGGAAAATTTGATGTGGGAATATGCGGGATGGGGTTTTGACTGAGCAATGTTATGGTTGTGGGCAATGCATTCCAGTTTGCCCATCTGATAAAAAAGTGCGTTTCTCTCCTTCTCACAGTGCCATTTTAATTGCCTCACTTCTTTATGCATGGTTTCCCAATCCACATTTCCCCCGCTGTCATCATTTTTTCATGTTTTAAAGCCAATCACCCTCAATTTGGCTTAGGAGTAAATACATATGTAAGAGATGCTGCTGCTACTTCTGAGCTTTTGAGTAGAGAAGATATTGATGCTTTAGAAATACATACAAGCGGAAGGTAATATTGGTGATGAATGTGAAATCTGTGTTTTTTAATACACCTGACTGTCTTGAATCACCTGCTATGAATGATTGGGACTCTCTTACGGCAACTTTTGCCTTGTGTACCCATGAATTCTTGATGTTTAAAGTGACAATGGTATATTTAACCTCGTCACTTCCATGTGATCAATGGATTGTTGTGACTTATTTATAGCAACTTTTACCTCGGCCATACCCTTGAATTCTTGATGTTTGAAGTGAAAATGATGTATTTAACATTGTAAAATTCATACTATCAAACAGGAAAGAAAAGAGACCAACAACATCTTGCCCATCTGACATTGGTCTTAATATGTTTTGAAGATAAATAATGTGGTTGATCTGAATATATGTCCTCTTTTGAGCCTTTGATCCCCTTTTACGCAGGCAAAATTTGCACTTTAGGTCACTTTGGGAGGGTTTGGGAGACGCAATACACCATCTGAGATTAGTAGCAGTGAGTAAAGAACCTTTACTTGTTTGGCCAGAATAAAATGTTAGTTACTTGGCTATATGCTGAGTGGATAGATAACTTTTGCGCTTTAAGAACTCCAGGTTAGCTTTCCCAATGTTGGGGATTCAACCATCTCTACAATGAATGCCATGTTTTCAATCATGTAACCTCGCCTACGTTGCTTTAATCTGTGGCAGGTGCGAGCGAACTTGCTCTGAATCCTCCTTTTACGGGTTTTCCAGGACCTACTGTTCGTGATATGTAAAGGACTAAAACAGTTGCTTTAATGTGATTTATTGCAGTTGGATGACCGTCCTATGAGTGGGGATATCGGACGTGGTGCCCCAAGGGAATCTATTGCCTTTGCTGTTCGTCTGGCTGCTGCAAGCGACAGACCTAGAGGTTTGTAAATTTTATGTTCTCTCTTTTCTTTCCTTCTTTTCTTCCCTTGGCTAAGAGTAGAAGTATTCATTTTATTAATAGAATGCCTATTATCATTTGACTCTGGTAATGTAGGTTTTCTTCAATTGGCGGGTGGCACCAATGCTCATACAGTTGCCAGACAAAAAAAACATGGACTTTTCCAAACTAAATCTGTTTCTGATGTTGCCTCTTCTCTCTCTCTCTCTCTCTTTTTTTTTTTTTTTCCGCTTTTTTTTTCTTTTCTATTTCTCCTGGTTTTAAGCTATTCCCCTTCTGTATTAGAAGAGAATTTCAAGGATGGGCAATCGACAGTTGGATTGCTCGGGCCATTGGATGCTCCTAGTGGAGGCATAGCTTACGGAGGGTATGCTCGCAAGGTTAGTATCAGCTTATCCATAGGGAGGGTACTTTCTCGCATTTGGCAGTGATCAGTAAATTTGAGTAAAAGAGAGGGTAAACGAGCAACCTGCTCCTGATCAGGTCGTTGGGAGGATTCTCAGCGCTATACAGTCACAGCATGGACTGACTAGTATAGAAGAATCTCCAGATTATCTTTTGAAGGCGCTAGCGGAAGCGCTTGCTTTAGTTGGAACTGTCAAATGCTATGATATCCCTTCTTAGACAGCATTATATGAGCGAATTGTTTCTCAAATTCCAATAACTCCTGATTCCATTTAGATGAATTTCGATCTTGAATTTCCAATCTAAAAATTTGCCTGGGTGAAAGTTAACTTTCTCATGGATTGCATTTCCTTCTCATCATGCCAAACAAACGATACAAGAAAATGTTTATATATTCTGCGGGTATAATACAGAACAAATTGTTACAAGTGATTAGATCGTGTCCTTCATATCATGAGTAAAATAATCGTGTCTTACATATCATGAGTAAAATAATTTGCTACTCTCATTCACTTTCAAATGTGATGCACATGTGTTACAGGCCGACGGTTCCTTGATTGTGAAATAGCCCATGTGGTGCCTGGTGAGATAAGAAAATATGGCCTTTCTTCTAAATTGTTCTCAAGACAATGTGACGAATCGTATCCTTACACTTGATCGTATCATGCCCAGTTTAATTTGGGCATTAGTTCCTCGAGCTAGATGTAAAAATCACTTTGGTACAACAGCTGGTTTTGGCTTCTTGTGGCCTCATCAAGAAAGCGGTATCATCTCCCGATGAGTTTGTGCACGGGATGCTAATACCACTTTCAGAGATCCTCAAAGATGGCATTCATTACACTCCAGGATTTCTAACAACTCTGGTGCCTCTCTAACAAATTAGTTTTATCATTTCTTCTGCATCACTTACTGTTCACTCAGCGCTACAAAACTCCACTCTTTAGCTCACAAGGGTACGGGAGAGTTCAGTCCCTGACACATGCATGTAAAATGACTCGAGCATTCATATCTTTCTTTCTCAACTTCCTTTTCGCAAGTGGAACATGGAAAGAGACTTATATGATTCAAGGGAAAGTTGAACCCTATTCCATGCGCTTGGCTTACGTTGTTGAGGAAGCACTCGCTCAACATTAACATTTCACTAGATTGCCGATCAACGGGCACTATGAGTTGTTCAGGGTTCGCATTGCCAGCAAAGCAAACGTCACACCTGTCTCGAACTCTTAAGGTTTTGTAAATGACTTCTCAAACTGATCCTGTAATTCTCGGTCGTGACGGGTCAAGTACAATAAGTGTTGTTTTTTTTTTGTTGTCAAAGTTCATGTACCATGTTAGATCCCACCGTTTTTGCGTTGAGTCTGCACATTGCTTGGATTACATTTCGCTGGGATGAAGTGCTCTGGTTTGACAGTAAGTTATGAACAGGGTTACTTTATGTTGCTCCAAATTGTCATTTGAAAATTCTCTAAATGTCTGTCCAGATAACCAAAGGACAAAAGGGTTACCTAGATGTGGAGTCAAGTCAACTTCCCAAATGAAATTGAAGAACCGACCTTGAACTATAAAAGACATTAGTTAGGTTATTTTTATTTTTTCCGTTTGATACATTAAGTATGAGGTTGTACTAGTAGTCCTTATTGCTTTTCTTACAATGAGATAAAATGAATCTTGCTTTATTAAGCACTGAAAGAGTCAAACTCAATTTGTAATGAGAGCCCTATCGTCTAAGGGACGTGGGTTTGCTTCTACCTGACTTGACTTGAAAATTAAAAAAAAATTCGTAAATAGATTGTATTTGTGCTAATTCAGTTCTAAACATTTTAATTTGACCAATTTAGTCGTAAATCTTTTAATGTTTTGCCAATTTAGACATTTCGATCAATTTTGACTGGAAATTACTGACATGAATTCTAGTAGTGCCACGTAGAACAACTGTTGTTAACGTAAATAAATTTTATAATTTTTTTTTTATAAATATTTTGAATTTTATAATAATTTTATTTTATTTTAAAATTTTCTTTTTTATGAAGTCTAGCGAGGGTTGCCAGCTGACCCTTGTCGATCCCGAGGGAGGGCTGGTCACCCTCGTTGGCAATGAGCGAGGATCGCTACCCTAGTGACCAACAAGGTCTTCACAAGCCTTACCAAATCTGTGTGAAGGCCAGGACCTTTGCTTGGTCCGAGCAAGGATCCGCCTGCTCTCACTTGGCTTAGAGGAAAAAATAGGAAAGAAAAGAAAGGAAAAAAAGAAGAAGAGAAAAATATAAAAAAATTATAGAACAATTTAGAAAAGTTGTTTAAGAAAAAAATTTCCACGTTAGTGCTAGCTGTGCCACATAAGATGATCGGGATCCACGTTAGCAATTTCTAATGGAAATTGATGGAAAGAACTAACTTAGCAAACTGTCAAAATTTAGGACTAATTTATGACATCTTGATTTTCAGGTTTTGATTTCGATTAAATAAGTTGGGCATTTCATCGACGCGACTATAGTTCTTTTCTCTGAGTTGGCTACTCATGAGATAACTAGCCTATCAGGTAAATCTGTTAATGAATCTAAATGCAATAATCTTGAGAATTTGACCTGAAATCGACTGCTTGACCGTGTTGATCTGCAAGGTTCATTACGGCATCATCAAAAATCGATTAGAGACCGGAGATATGTCGAATCGATTGAGATATGTAATTAGTGTGTGGGTGATTCCACCTAATTGCAAAATTCTTGTCGAACAACATTATACCGATTTTTCTGTCATTTCTGTATCCGGTGTCCGTATTTGAAATCTCGAGATTTTCATGACAACCGAGAGTCGTCAATGTGTTAAAGATGTATATTATGATTCGAGATAAATCGATCACAGGTCAATTGCACTAAAAATTCCTAAAAGCTATCTAGTAGGTTAGGTTACGCTAAAATCGTGTCGAATTGAAATCTACCGCGAATTTGAACTCGATTTTAAAAATTGAAAGTTTTGTCATGTCACGATCTATTTTAGGAACGTTGACTCATCCTCCGAAGAATTTTTGGAGATTCCGGGATTTTTACGGAAAATCAATTCGGATGATTCGGAAAACGAACGGAAATTCATACGGGACGGATTAAAGAGATTTTTGACTTCCAGGCTGAGCTATTTGGCATTGGACATTTGCAAAATGGTATGGCCTTTTTCTTCAACAAAATTGGACCTCAAATTGGGAAATTTTATGAAGAAATTGAAGAAATTCGGATGTTAATATGAGGGCTGGAATTTTGGTATCTTATTGGTTTATTTGTGGAATTTACATGTTGAGAAAGTATTAAGAGATCTAATAGATAGGCTTGAGGACTTTTGAGGCCAAAATCATGATGAATGTGAGATATTTATTTGGATTTTTTGGCTTCCTCTTCCTCAAGCTTCTCCCATACGCCTCTTTCCCCCTTCGGTCTTCATCATTTTCTTTTTCCCTTCCTGCTCGACCGTTTCTCTCTCTCTCTTCTTCCACACGTTGATGTCAGCTGTCCCTCCTCTCAATTGTCTTCACTTTGTTTCATTTGTGCGTGTCTTCGAAACCACACCCTCCACCATCATTTACCTCCTCCGATCCAGCTGCTTTCTGTCCAAAATCCACGCGTCCTTCATTCCACCGAGACTGCAGCCCACTTCACCGAGTCAATCAACGAAAACCAGAGTTGACCGCCATCTTCAACTCCTTCGCACGCCTGCAAATCCCACCGAAGACCAAAGCTCACGGTCCAACTGCTTCAGCGATCTTTCCCCCTTGCAGCTGCCACTTGCCGTTCATCCTTCAGCCCACAAAGCCGAGCCCTGCACCGATTGAAACCAGCGAAGTCTTCATCCCGTTCGGTCGTTCCCAGCTCGATCTCCTTGCTGCTTCGATCGGCCCACGATTCGGCCCAGTAGTTGGGCCCATCTTCAGCCCAAGAAGCAGCCAGCCCATCTTCAGTTGGATTTGAAGCCCAAGTTTCGAGCCCATCAGCTTCTTCAAAGCATTTCAGCCCAACTTTCAGCAAACCCAGGCCCAGTCTTGAAGTCCAGCCCACATCTAGAACAAATCTCAGCTTGGGCTGAGATTTGTTGGGCCAATTCTAGGCCCGGTCCAAGCCTGTTGACACCGTCGCAAACCTGAGTTTCGGCCACCGTTGCGGTGAACCGGTCTTCGCTTTAAACTGGTGAGTTTATGCACTAAACTCTTTTTAGTAGGCTAATGACGTCTAAGGGGTGTTTAGATTTAATTAATTTAGGAATTAGGTGGTTAGTTAGATTAATTTAGTAATTTAATTATACAATTATGCATGTTAGGTGGTTAGATTAGATTAAGTGAGGCCTAGATAAATTGTGTTATTTATCTAGAAGTGTTCGGGAATTTTCCGCGTATCAGTATTTACTTTAGTGATTTTGGCCTAGGTTGGTATTTTAGTATTTAAATTGATTTATTTAATTAATTTTAGAAATTAATTAAATTAATTATTTTTCGGAAATTAGACTAGGATAGTCGTGTGACCAGAATTTCGTGTTGATTGCAATGGTGTGATTAATTTATGCAATTGGGTGTTAGTTTGTGCAAATTGAGTGCTAATTGGAAATTTGAGTGTTTAATTCTAAAATTGTGAATTTCCAATAATTATTCGGAAAATCCTGGAGTGTTGGATTTTGACACCGAAATAGTTTTAAATACTATATAAAATAGTGGGATTTTAAATTGGAAGATATCACTTTTTCTGGGTTGAGTTGACCGTGTAGCCACATACGACGATTTTCATGGGTATTGCTAATACGAAGAAAATATGACAAGTTCACCATTTTAATGGAGATAATTGAGTGCAATGCACGGTGCCTTGAGCCATCTTTGAGTGATCATGTGTTAGTTAAGAGAACTCGTCCCTAGCTAATAAGCTAGACATTACCCTTATATGGGATGCCCTACTAATGGATGCCGGTCATAATAAACTTTGGACCAATGCTCCTTTATGGAATGGCACCGTCGACGTAGTGACAATGCCATGCACAATGGTGTGAGATGATGCCTGACAAATGCCGGAGGACCACCGAACAGAAAGTAGGCCGTATTATATGTCGATAACAAAACTAGAGCGCATAATTAATTGAGTGTGGCGTTCTAGTTGTTGGAGCTTAATTGTTGCTCATATTTGTATGACTGTCTGTGATATAAATTATGCTTACCTGCAGGGTGGATCTGAGATGAGATAAGTCCCTATGATTGCGTGATTATGTGGTTAGAGCGCCCCTGGGCGTATTTCCCTCATAATCGGGGTTTAGAGCGTGAACTCGCTGAGCTTTACATCTCACCCATCGTGGGCTCAATTTTTAGGATCGTCGAGTGGAGGACCTGGAGCCGAGAGGAGATGATCTGAAGTGTAGGTTGGTTAGGACCACTTCTTTTGGAAAGCCGGTTTTTGTAGTCTTTTGGTCATAGACCTTGTACATGACTCTATGTGAATATAAAAGCATGTTTGTTGTGAATCTGTTGTCCTACTTTTTTTTTTATCCCGAGATGATTATTGTCAGGGGATTTATTTTTACTTTCGCGTGTGCAATAAAATGAAAAGGTTGGAGATTCGTTCTGGGAAGTCGCAAATTTTATCGACCAAAGATGGGTGAGCACGCACTCGAGGATTGGGGCGTGACAAAATTTGCCAAATTAATTATGATTGAATTGATATAAATGAGGTAGGTTTATGACTTGATATTGGGTAGGTCCATCATTCATGGAACCTATAGTCTTCCAATCACATGCACTATTAATCGACTCTGATGGATGAGTCATGGACCATCTTTAGGACATGTGAGTAACTATTACTCATGAGTAACCCACCTGCAATTTAGAGCTCTTTGGGTCGACGAAACTCGACCCTACCCGATTGAGTTCTCAAGCACCACCATCGATGATTTAGATCTTCGTCATGCTCGATCTTGAGAATTTCCCGTGAGAGAGAGAGAGAGAGAGAGAGAGAGAGAGAGAGAGAGAGGTGCTCGTGGTGGACATAACAATGCTGGGATCGAGGTGGTAATAGTGGCGAGACGGCTTGAGAGCAATGGGAAGGCATTGCTCCTAAATGGATATAAGGAGACAATGTTAGAAATCTAATTGATGGCACTAGATGATGGAAACAACACCATATAGACACTGCTCCTAGATGACATAACGTAGGAATCTAATTGACAACTCTAGACAATAAAAACAATATCGGGTAGGCAATGCTCCTAAATAGATCTAATCAACAACGTTAGACAGTAGGACATAATTGGAACCTAATCAACAGCACTAACTAGAATATAGACACTCACCGGAATTGAATTAACAATGGGAATTCAAAACTACAGCTAAACTAGGCTTGGTTAAGATAACTAAAAGATAAGATAAATGAATTTGATGTGTTGTTCGGGGGGCTTTTTTGTTGGATTGTCTGCGGTATTTATAGGACAATTTGATAACTGTCGATTGGCTAATCCTTCCTTGAAAGTTGCTCCTAATTTCTCCCATGTTCTTTGCTCCTTTCTTAACGGTTTTGTTCACATCTTGTTGTTTCCTAACTTGTTGATGATACTCGCACAACTTGTCCAGCAAGTAATAATTGCTATTTTGATTTTCCGCGCCTTTTTGTGCACCAACTATTCCCGCTTAAATCTTGATACCAATTCTATCGGAATTTTATGTCCACAGTAATATCTCTTGGCCTGGACACGTGACAATCAACTATCTTACCATCGAATCATGCTTCTCCACCTGTAAGCCCATCGACATCCAGCAAAAAGTTCTTGAAAACCTTGGCCATCCTTTGTCTCTATGACTGATATGGGATGGATTGCTACTATTTATAACCAACACGTGATAGCGAGGATAATTTCAAATGTCAACACTCCTCATGACTAGCACGTGACAGCAAGGGTAACTTTTAGTGTCAACAGAAACAATGAAATTTTAGCCAATCAACTGATCATTTACTTTGTTGAGTTAGACAAAATGTGAAATGTGGGCAAAGCTTCCCTCTCTGGGAGAAAACATCCGATTATGCTCCAGGAACCACACCTATACTGTCAAACTGCTTCAGAAGGCATGCATCATAGTCCTAATCATAATTCATTGTTTCATGTAACGTTTAGTACTGTGCTGCACTTTTACAGCAATGAAATACCCCTTCATCCTGAGTTGGATCGAGGATCTTATAGCAGAATTGGTAAAGATGATATTTGAGATGCTATTCAATTTGACCTTGTAGCATGTGCATTTCCTCGCCTGTAAAACACATGCTTCTAGTTCGAGATTGCAATTTATGTGCACATAATTACATTCAAGAAGAAAGCCGACCATTCATTTTTTCGCCAGTAGCTTTACTCTTTTTTCCTTTTGGCAGACTTGACAATTGAGACTGAGGGTTGAAGCCTCTAAGTCAAAGTAAATTAGGTGGCTCTGTCGTAGGCTGCTTCATTGAAAGAAATTGGTCCCGGTCAGTAATCGAACAGCCTATTTTTTTTTTTTTGCCTACTTTGTAAAATTGTTCGTTAAACGGTCTTCAGTCCTATTGTATACGGATAATTTTCTATCAGGGGACATAGTAAAATGTGTTCTCTTATTTCCCTCTTTAATTCTATCGTTTTGTATGGAAACCCATGTTCTTCCACAGCACTTTTCAGCCAAAAGGTGAATGTGGAACCCATCGCCAGTTATCCGACCCTCCCCTTTAGGCGAGGTGAGAGTTGGCAGCCATTGCCGTTGCCTAGGGTGGTGAAGATGGTCCCGAGTCTTTCCATGTTAACCGGCGAGGGTCGTGGCTGTTGCCGCCCATGATCCAGAGTTCGGTTCCGACTATTGACAATCACTACTAGCAAGGGCCATTGCGATTGTTGGTTGCCCCTCATTGTCTCCCTCCTATATCTATGTAGTTTCCCACCTTGTTCAATGTGTTAAATACTTATTCAAATGATGGAGTAACTACAGGTCATTGGTGTTAATTAGCCACATCAGTAGTTGTGATTAAATTAACTGCTATTTCAAATTGGGTAACTAGTTTGGCTAAAATTAACATGAAAAGTTGAATTTGGGTATCCGACAATTGAGTAAATTTGATGAACTAGGTATAAATTAGGTTTAATTAATAAAAATCTTTCATTTCTCAAACTATCGAGATATAAGTAGACACTTAAATGCTCCAAAATATTCTTTAACATAACATAATAAGATCTTACTCTCTTATTGTATCAATGAAACACAAATTTATTATTAAAAAGAAAAAACAATTGGTCACTTAAACAATGGTGACTCTACTCTACTTCTATTCGATTATTACAATAACTCATACGTCATTGATCAATACAATTTTATTTTGATTCACATTTTATAAATAACAATTGAGCAACACATGACCAGGCATATGTTATGAATTCATTATCTATTGACCACACATACACTGCAGACAAGGTCTAAGAATTCATTATCTATTGACTAGAGACTCGCATAACAAAGGGCATCGCCCTAGATGCAATTGATACAATTTTCCTATTTGTATTCTGCATAGTGCCGTCATCCAAAATCGCTTTATATTTGTAGGATATGCCCAACTTGTATCTTGTAAGATCTCATGATCACTTTCAATAAACATAACATTACTCACTAGCTTTCAAGTCATTTTTTTTGCTATGAAAACTTTCTTCCCATTTTTGGGGCTCAAACCCTGATTGCATCTATAGACCCTTCATTCCCTCTGGCACTTGCCACCAAACTGAGGTGCTCATGGTGAATCCACTTCATTTCTATTGCAATTCAATATCCCCTCAATGCAACTCATTGCTTTCGATACCTTATTAACACCATCTCCATGGGACAAATAATCAATAACATGTTGGTATGAACTCAGGCAATAAATGCACAATATGGAGTGATATTGGACGAGGACAAATCAATGTACTGCTAAGTCACAAACGTTCGTAGCATTGAGCCAAGTTGCAAATCTTGGACAAAGCTAAACATTCCCCCCCATTTTCCTCACCTCGCCCCACTTCTTGGACACAGCTAAATATTCAATGTCAATGCTATATAATGCATTGCTTCTTGTGAAATTTTTGAAACTTGAAAGTAGTTCTGCTCAAGGGCCTGGGTGGGGATATCGGACGTGGCGCCACAAGGGAATCTATCGCCTTCGCTGTTCGTCTGGCTGCTGCAAGCGACAGAGCTAGAGGTTCGTAAATATTTTATGTTCTCTCTCTTTTCTTCCTTTCTTTTCTTCCCTTGGCTAAGAGTAGTTTTTATTAATATAATGCCTATTATTGCCTTACTCTTGTCATGTAGGTTTTCTTCAATTGGCGGGTGGCACCAATGCTCACACACTTGCCGGCCTAAAGAAACAATTGGCGGGTGGCACCAATTTAGGTTCCTCTCTTTTTTTTTTTAATAATCCCATCTCTCCTGGTTTTAAGCTAATACCCTTTTGTAATAGAAGAGAACTTCAAGGATGGGCAATCAACAGTCGGATCACTCCGGCCATTGGATGTGTTTGTGCCCTTCGATTATAAAATTATTTATGTCAGCAGTTTCCGGTCAAATTTAGCTAGAGGACTAAATTAGTAAATTTTCAAAATGTTTATGACTCAATTAGCATAATTGAAAGGTTTATAATTAAATTTGCATAAATCTAATAAATTTAAGTCCTTTTTTTTGCTAATTTTCCTTTTTAAAACCTCTGAGTCTTCGTTGTGGGCAGTGAGTGCTTTCATGAATCATAAGGTTGTGATCTCCCACCAGCTCCAACCAATCTGCTCGTGTTGATTTTATTTTCTTTCTCATTATCTTATTTAAGGGTTGTGATCTCCCACTACAGACGATTAATACTTGCTTGACTTTTCAAGTCGTGGCAGGAATATGAAAGCACCATGAAGAGACATATTGTCTTACATGAGAAATTGCTAAGAAAATCACCCGCATTGCCTTCGCATTTACCTAAAACTTTACCGGGAGGTCTGAGAAGATTCTCAAAATCAATTTTTGGACTGGCACTGTGGATTTTGTTCTAATTCTTCTTCTATATTTGGGTTGATCGGTGCTGTTTTTGATTTTCAAATCTGAATCCGAATTGACTTGAATCGATAATTTCTTAGTTTATCTAATTAATCTCTTTTTTTTCAAGTTTTAACTTAATGAACGATAAAATACCGTTACTTTCTTGGAAGTTCTCTCTAATTTATATTTTTTCCAAGTATAATCTCAATAAGAGATAAATTTTTTGGATACCTTAATTTAGTTATGGTTTAAATGGCAAAGTTAGTAGTTAACAAAATATCACGTGACGAGCACACGCGAACATTCCTTCGTCTCCCTGGTTTCTTAACTATGTACATGATAAATTAGTAATTACTTTTCCATCATGGTTTCCCTGGGGAAAGGCGTCGCGAGGATCAGACGTAGCTGCCCTCTCCCGTAAAGGAGTGGCCGGGTCAGCCAATGGGGCCGGAATCTTTATCTAGGCCTGGATCGTGGTCTGGGAGGAGCGTAAGGGGTCACTCTCCTCAGGGAGGTTCTCCTTCCATTTCCCTCATGAGCAGTTTAAGGACTTGCTCAGGTCTTGGTTCCCAAAATATTATAACAAAGTTATTTTGTGATGAGTATCTAATAATAGATAATTAATACCCATTATATAAAACAAATTTTTAATGGATCATTTGGAGTGAACCCGGCCAAATGTACGGGCAAGCTAACTAGCGTTTGTATAAATCTAGGGATGAGGACTTGTGGGTGAAGCTCGACCTACCTTTTCGTTCCAAGTCCCACTTGATCAGCTTCTGCTCTGGTCTGCGCTATGTCCCGTCCTTATCTTTTACTCGTTCTAGTTGTTGTTTACAATGCCAATTGCAGGCCCTCCTCGTGTCATTTTGTTGAAATATAATACGCGGAAACGATTAGATTTTACAATTTATGTTAACGCGAAATCGCCAGAGAAATAAACGAAAAAAATAAGGATATCAGAAATTTACGTTGGTTTGGTCCGAGTATCGATACCTACGTTCATGGGGAGAGCCAATAACAATCCACTATAATCGGAGAATGAGAATTTACGATCACTCAAACGCTCAAATGTTTCCCGCACTTAGATTTAACCCCAAATCCAAAGTTTACTTGGATATAAACTCACCGTAACAAAATTACCGTGCGTTCAAGTCGTACGCCCAAAAAAAAAAGATCTTCAGCTTCCTCGTGCAGCTCCTCTCTCTCGGCGGCGTGCGACTTCTGGCGGATCGTTGTACGTAGGGCTGCGGCGGCAACTTTTCGGAAGGGGGGAGAAGACCTGCAAAAATTATGTTTCTTCTTTTAAACGTGTGTCCAGATCAAACTTTGACCTGGGCCCACCTACGCTTTGTTTTATACGCATGCAGGGACTCCATCTTCACGCCAAAGAAGGAAATCGTGTGCCCAAAAGTCAAATCTTTGACCTTGGGCCCACCAACGTTGGCTTCTTGCTTCGGCGGCTTCTTGCGCGCGCAGACTTGGGCCCACGTAACAAACTTTCGGCTTCTTGTCGGAGAGACGCTGCAGAGGGGTTTCGGCAAGCTCAACTCCAAAAGGGAAAACTCCTATTTTAATTATTTCCTCCTCTGTGAATCCGTCCCATGATCAAATAACAAAAATTTTATCGAAGCGAATTGCATTTTGTAAACGTTTAAACTCGAGACATAATTTAACAATATAACTTTTCAAAAGCTCTATCATCACGTTATAAAGGTTGTCATCAAGCTATGAAGATAATCATTTCGTTGCAAAACGTCATCTAAATGCATATGCTCTTTACCAGACTTTCATTAAACATGAAATTTTTAAAATGCTATCAAATATATAAAATTAATGTAGGATCGAGAATTTAAAAATTATTTTAATTTTATTAGAAAAGTTAATAAGCGACCTTTTGTTTTACTATAAGAAATCAAAGCCCGAGGGCCCGAATTAAAGGGTTGGTAAATGCTTGTAATGCTCGTGATGGCGAGAGTCGAAGCTTTAGTTAATAAGTTAATGACTTTGGGAAAAAGAAATCTAAGAATATCATAGGGAGAAATTTCCAAGGTTATTAACCGATGAAATTTGTCAACAAGTGGTTTTCTCATTAGTCAATGCCAGCTAACGACTGGTAGTTACGGTCCAATATTATGTTTTGGATATGTTCAACTATGGGAAGCTTCTGTTTTTGTCCTTTCCCTCTCAACTTTTAGTTTTCACATTGACATGATCGCTCCAAAAGAAAAAAATGCCATGGACGGAAGCGACATCCCCAATATTCCTGGTATAAAAAATAGATAGGGAAAGGAGAAGACCATATTTTTTTCTTATTCCCAAGGAGGGAGAGACATTTTCTTAAACTCTAGAGTCCTAAATTAATCTTTCAGAGATTATTTGAAATGTAAGAGCAGCAAATTTTGTCATAAGCAGTCCAGTCTCTAGCGTAGAATAGCTCGTCTTCGAGATGAGTAGTGAAGAAAGATTAAAGAAAAATATGTCAAGTTTACATTACCAATTCTCATAAAATAAGTTTTGGAACATTTCCTTATATAAATGATGGACTCTCAAATGAATAATGCATTTGGAAAATGGAACGAGCAAAGCACTAGACTTCGTCACACGGGGAATTGTCATTGGTTCGTCTCATGCAAGCGGTTCGGACCAGCTGGTCAACTCCATGACTTGAACTTAGCCCATAACATTTGACCACAGGAAAAAAAAAAAAAAAAAAAACTAAAAGCGAAAAGACCCATCTTGCTTCTCCTTATATACCCGCAGCAACCCATCAAATTTAATCATCAAGAAAATTACATGTATACGAAGAGAGTTGAAGGAAGAACCATGGTCATCCATGAGCTTCTCTTGAAAGTTGTGGTGCTTGGGGCTTTATTGGGTCCATACCACAATCACAAAGCAGAAGCTGATGATTTAATGACCAAGCCTGGATGCCGAAGTTCTTGCGGACACCTTGTGATTCCGTATCCCTTTGGATCGAGTGACAGTAGTTCCGATTGCCGCATCGATCACCCATTTACTGTCTATTGTGACAACTCTACCGACCCTCCCATACCTTACCTGGAAAGTAGAAGTTCTAACTTGCAAATACGCGACATTTTTCTCGAGAGCCACGAGATGCGATTAACCGCTTGGACCGGTCGAGAGTGCTTTAACTCTTCCGGGTATAAGTCTTCTAGCAGTTATCCACGGCTCACTCTATCTAAATTCCCGTTATCCAGCACCAAGAACAAGTTCACTGCCGTTGGTTGCGACACGTTAGCCGCCTTCCAGGACCGCCGTGGGAAGTACTCTTTCGGGTGTATGTCTTTGTGTGGCAAGGGTTCGGAGGTCAACAATGGGTCGTGTAGCGGTATCGGTTGCTGCGAGACGAGCATCCCAAGGAACACCTTCAACTACAACATCTCGATTGGGAGCTTTTCCAATCATTCCAACATCCTGGATTTCAATCCTTGCAGCTATGCCTTCGTCGCAGAAGTCGGATCCTACAACTTCTCGGTTGGCGACATTAAGCAGCTTAAATTCAAAGATCGCCCTCTTGTTGTCGACTGGGCAATAGGGATTCAAACATGTGAGGAGGCCAAGAAGAACAGCACAAGCTACATGTGCACCAAGAACACCAATTGCACTGATGCCGAAAACGGATCTGGGTACAAGTGCACTTGCTTAGAAGGTTACCAAGGCAATCCTTACCTCGAGGATGGTTGTCATGGTAAGTTGATAACATCGACAGTCTCTAATTTGTCCTTTGTATTAATAAGATCCGAGAAGATAGATACATTTGATTTTTGTGTGTTTAATTTATGTAGATATTGATGAATGTGCGGATCCAACATTAAATCAGTGTGAGGGAAAGTGCCATAATATTGAGGGTAGTTATACATGTTCATGCCCAAAGGGTTATCATGGTGATGGCAAGAAGCGTGGTGGAGGTGGACAAGGATGCATTGCTAATCCATCACATCTAATGAAGATTTTAGTTGGTAAGTTCTTTCATTTTACTTGGACTTCCCTACTTAAAAAAATATACTGTTATCCTAGCTGATTTTGAGAATTTATACTTTAATCTGTACGTGGTTTAGGAGGAAATTAACTGTTTACATCACAATAGAGCTCTTTTGAGATTCAAAAGTAGATTAATTTCACTCTTGTCAATGTCTGAACTCTTCGAGCATTTTTTGACTTGGTGACCTTGGGCCTTGGGTAACTGTGAATACATCTTCCATCTATTGAGATCAGCTTGCGAATGCTGATATTGGTAGCGTATGACTTGAAGTTGCGTGATCTTCATTGCCCGCTTATAGCGCTAAGTCGCAAGGTTGTTGGATTAAATTAGTCATAATATTGACCTGAAAAACCACACGTCACAAAAATTAGTCATAATATTGACCTGAAAAACCACACGTCACTAGATAGCTGATGTCCTAGAGGCGTCAATGATGGTGGTCAGCGCCAACGAAGAAGGATGGAGCAAATGCAAAGCACCTTAGTTGCTCTGATCAGAAAAAGAGAGCAGAATAGAGGCGCGATCGGCGAGATTTGGAGGCGGTGAACAGCTTGATCAACGATGGCTGTGACATTCAGAAAGTGATGGAGAAAGATTGCCAATGATCAAACTTCTCAAACTCCTTGAAGGAGGAATTTTTTTTTTTCCCGTGAAGTCAGAGGTTCATATTTTGAAACTGTTTATCGTGGTTCTCTCGATTGCGAATCTTGTGATCAGTGATGAAAAGCAAGTAATGGTGGGTGTTGATGTGAAATACCAAGTGGAGGGGCGACCTAGATGGCGGTGAAGTTGTTGGGGTCGGAGATGATGGCTTGCTTCAAGGCTTGGAGGGCGACCTAGGCGTCGTGGAAGGGTCGATGGCGGATCTCTCACCGTGGTCATTGAACTCATCAAGGTAGTGGAGGAGGTGGCGGTGCTGGACGTGGTGGGTGGTGGCTTCATGGGCAATGGTGGAGAAGATGGGGAAGGAGAAAAAGATGTAGAACGAATTCTGGAGGAACGATGTTGTTTTACAAAACTATCACTCCACGTCGATTTTTATTTTTATTTTTATAGGCACATCAGATAAAAATTTTAATTATAAAAGTCCCAAAATTTTTCTGACTGAAATTTCTTATTGGAGACACTTAAGTGATTGTTTTTTCTCTTAAGTGAGTCGATGAAAAATTTTTGCACTAAGGTGGGCGCCGCCTTACATAATTTTGGACACTTTTAGGATCTTTCTCCTGTGCTTTCGAATTGACTAAGTCTTTCCCAAGTTGGCTAAACAAAACTTAAGCTGGATAGAGAATGATGGTCCTATCACGTAAGCATTGTCGAGTAATTCTATTGTCGGGAATGGCAAAACAAATTTAGAACTAAATCATGAAATATGTGTCATCACTGAGCAATTAAACAATGCAAGGTTCATGGTAAGCCACATCATGAAAATATGAAGGGATCTTACCAATATTCTTTCCTCATTAACCGCAAAAACTTTGTATAGGAATTGATCAAATTTTGACTCAAATTTTCAAACTTGCCAATATAAAGCACTGCCTTCGACAGTTATCTCAAATCTGGCACACCATTAGCTTGAAATATTTACAAAAATTTTAGTATGCCGATATTGTCTATTACCTATGACACTTCTTTTACTCTTTACTCTTTAGGTCATTTCTACCTTCTTACAATCATTAATTATGTTTATTGAGTTTTTAAGATTTGATATTGTTGTGCGGCATGAAAAAGTAATAGTTAAATCCATGAGAAATGATTGCGTGATAATTTTTAATCTACTGTTAGTATAACAATATATCCATGACCACAAAAATTAAATTATAAATAATTATAAATTGTTGTGAAGCTCACTTTTTCAAGAATTTGTAGCTCACAATAAATTATTAATTCACAATAACTCAATGACTGTTATGTTATCAAAACTATAAATACGCATACGTGCAAGGACATTGATGAAATAAAAAGAACTTGCTCCACATGAGGCATGAAGTGGATATGGAACATCTTTTTAGTTTCTAGACAAACAGTATCTATCACGATATTATTTGGATAGCTAGCTGATTACTAGCGACACGACAACATTTTTCCAAGGTGACGATGAGTAAAAGAGGAAGATATAAGCAGCCTTCGCACCGAATATTAATCCATTTTAAAAATTTCCTCAAAGTTACTAGTCCTTGCCATTTTATTGTCATCAGAAGTGATCCAGCTGGATATGGAGATGGGACTTGTACTTGAGTTATTTAAACTCATCCATAGTTTATTGAAATGGTCTCTATAAATGTAGGCTGTAAATGACGTGAATTTGGTTGCGTAAGACCTAGAAAACTGTAAGCAAGTTATACGATAGGACCATGGGAAAAGAAAAAGTATACTTGTAGTTAGTTTGATTTTATACTTTTATAACTTCTTTCCCGTCGAATTAAACCTGTTGAACTGGTTATCTTTTTTGTAGACCGGGACAATTGTGCTTTTGTTCATTTTATGTAGATTAGCTTAACCAAATGTAGTTTCCTAATTCAGGCTCAAATTATACCAAAACTACTATGTTTTTTGAGGGAACCTCACGATATAATTCTATAGAAAGTTTGAATGCATGGCCACTTTTACATTGTGCAATGAGTCAATGTGCAGTTAATCATGTGGTTAATTATTCTGAAAACGGATGTTGTATACAGGTATTGCTGTGGGCATAATAGTGCTACTTTTCAGCATAGGCTTTCTCTATTTCGGATACAAGAAAAGGAAGCTCATTAAGCTCAAAGAACAATACTTCAAGCAAAATGGTGGCTTACTTTTGCAGCAACAATTACAAGAATGTGATAGAACCACAAAAGCTGCTAAACTGTTTAGCGCTGAAGAGCTAGAGAAGGCCACCGACAATTATGATGAGAGAAGAATAATTGGCCAAGGAGGACATGGTACCGTTTACAAAGGGTTGTTGCCAAATAATATGGTAGTTGCGATTAAGAAGTCCAAGTTTGTGGACCAGAGCCAAATTGAGGAGTTCATCAATGAAGTCATTGTGCTTTCTCAAATTAATAGTCGTAACGTGGTCAAGCTTTTGGGATGTTGTTTGGAAACCGAGGTGCCTTTATTGGTGTATGAGTTCATCAACAATGGAACTCTCTTCGACCACCTCCACAACCCAAACAAATTATCGAAGTTGTCTTGGGAGACTCGATTGAGAATTGCTTTAGAAACTGCTGGAGTCCTATCATACTTGCACTACACAGCTTCCACTCCCATAATCCATCGAGATGTCAAGTCAGCAAATATCCTTTTGGATGCTAACTATACGGCCAAAGTATCTGACTTTGGAGCATCAAGATTAGTCCCACTTGATCAAAAACAATTGTCCACTATGGTTCAAGGAACATTGGGATATTTAGACCCTGAATACTTCCACACAAGCCAATTGACAGAAAAGAGTGATGTTTATAGCTTTGGGGTTGTGCTAGTTGAGCTATTGACAGGGAAGAAGGCGCTTTCTTTTGACCGACCGGAAGAAGAGCGGAGCTTGGTAGCGTACTTTCTTTCTTCATTGAAAAATGACAAATTGTTTTGGATTGTTGGGGAAGTTATTGCAAACGAAGAAAACAATGAGCAGGTGAGGGAAGTTGCCAATCTTGCCAAGAGATGCTTGAAAATAAAAGGAGAGGAGAGGCCGACCATGAAGGAAGTAACAATGGAATTGGAGGGACTTAGAGCAATGGTTAATCATCCATGGGTTAGTGGTATGGATGTGAATCCAGAAGAGACGTTTCATTTACTGGAAGAGAAGACTGAAGTGTACCTGGATAGTATTGGGAACACGAGCACTGGGTACATAGATAGCATGAAAAATCACGTCACGCCGCTAGTTAGTAGCGGGAGATGACAATAATTATGTTTTCGATACATGTTTGGGTATGTTGTGATGAATGTTATGGTTGCACTAGGTGGTGAATGTTATGGTTGCACTAGATCTCCATTGACTGCACTAGTCTTTCGGTTCTTTCGCGTCGAAACTAGTTCATCAAATAGTTTCTATTCGTGAAAGAGAACTCTTGAAAAGTCTAGCCTTATAATAAAGTCAGTCTAGTGATTCAATAAGTGTTTCTGTGATTGCAGGATAATTTAGCTTTAGAAAGTTGATGTATACATGGTTTCCTCCTTCTACCGCTTCTTGGTGGTGCTTTTAAGATTTGGGAGCTATATTGTCTTTTGAGTGTACCGAAGTTAAAATAACATGGAAGTGCAGATTTCTGTTTGGTCGCCGATGTGGTATGTCAAACTTGAATGGATCTTTTTTGCCAGGTAATTCCACGGTCTAGCCTGACCGTCATACAATGAAACTTTTCTTTTCCGAAGTTCCTCTCCCGCCGTGTTCAATGGTGGACTAACAATAGGACCTCCGTCTCGAAGCAACAACCAATTAGGTTAACCACATTGCGCTGATTAATTTGGGAGAGGATGATTAGCTCGTTAATGAATTCTTCGACCTGACTTCGGTCCAAAATCTTGGCCTTCTTGATGGGGACAACCGTGTTGTTTGGTAAGATCCCTTGACATACTGTTCCTTGGCCTCCCTGGCCTATGTTAGTGGTCCGTGGCCTTCTTGAGCTCTTCATCGGTGAAGATTCTCGCCGATTCAACGGAGCCTTCGTGCTCAGAAACAAGTCTCTGCAACATGAGGCGGCCCCCATTTTCTAGGAAGAACTTCTCTCTTTGTCTGCTGATTTTTCTTTGTCTAAGCCCCCAATATAACCAGGAAACACCCAAAAGAATCAGCAGGAAGCTTATGCTCACGCCTAGGAAAGGACTTTACGTTCGGTGCACAAACAAATCAGTTGCCTATCACCCTAGATAAGGTTCACACACACCACATATAAAAAAAAGTCATGAAATATATTTGGTATAGAAATATGCTTAACTTCCTTTTTCATTACTCATTCAATCTTGTGTTAATTAACTACTCTGTCCTATTTTTTATTTTTATTTTTATTTTTAATTTTTCTCCATCAACTTGAAGCTTTTTCATTTAGACAAACCTTGATAACAGGGTGCATTTATTTGGAAGAAAATTTTATTAAAAAGGAAAATATTCTCCGAAAAATTATTTTTCAGAAAAATGGCTAGTTTTATTTTGTTTGGTGATATATAATTGAAAATTTTCTCTGGTGTTTGGATTTTATTTGGAAAAAGATTTTAATCTCATGCAAAAAAAAAAATCATTTAAAATATTATCTTTATTTTTTCTTTTCTTTCTCTTTTCTTCTTTCTCCTTCGACAGTCGCCGGGCCTTGATGACAATCACGATAGGCCACTGGCGCCTTCGTCGAGGCTCAATGAGGGTTGACCTGGCCTGCCTTGGGTGAGGTGCTGGCAGTCAAATCCACTTCATTTCTATTGCAATTTGATATCCCCTCAATGTAACCCAATGCTTTCGAAACCTTATTGATACCATCTCTATCGGACAAATAATCAGAAGCGTATCGGTATGAACTCATGCATTAAACACACAATATAAAGTGATATTGGATGATGGCAAATCAATGTACTGCTAAGTCACAGATGTTGGTAACATTGAGCTAAGTCAAAAATTTTAGACAAAGCTAAAAATTCCACATTTATCCCCCCATTTTCCTCCCCTCTTCCTACTTCTTGGACACAGCTAAGTCTTCACTCTCAACGCTATATAATGCATAAGGAATGGCAAGGCCAGTAATGGGGCAACGCGAATATTGAGAGGGATCCTCGGCCAAACCATTGTGGAGAGGATAGGCATTATCCTTAAGCCTTCTAACCATCCAAAAATCCTCGATTTGGAATCGCTCTCTAAAACCTTGTGTTGTTTGAGATGATGTTTCTCTCAACTATCATACCTCCATGTTGAAACCCAAATTAATGCATCTGATGACTATAGACAAGAAAATAGAGGCAGAAGGTTAGGCAATGACTGACTCAAGTGCCTTCCTCTAATGGTAGAAGGTGTCTAGAAGCAGTTTTGACTGTATCGTTAATGGGGGATTAGCACCAAAAATTAAATTTGTGAGCCATATCTGTGATCTTGTATATGTCATAGCTTCATTCAGGACCGTGATATTTCTATTTGGAATAGATGTTCAGTAACAAACTCGGCTTGGTGCATCAATGTTAACTATTCCTAATAATCTTGTACTTGCTGCTTCTGTGATTCATAAGAGGGTGATGTTGCATTAGGAATAAGAAAAGGTTTGGAACAATGAAATTTTAGCAAATCAACTGATCATATACTGCGCCGAGTCTAGACAAAGTGTGAAATGGGGGCATAGCTTCTCTTTCTGGGAGAAAACATCTGATTATGTTCCAGGAACCACATCCATACGGTCAAATAGTAAGCAAACAAGTTGTGTGGATGCTTTCTGCTCCAGATGGCATGCATCATAATGCTAATCATAACTCACTGTTTCATGTGACGTTCAGTACTGGGCTGCACTTTTACAAAAATGAAATGTTTTCTGAGTTAAATTTCATTTATACCTTCATCCTGAGTTGGATCGAGGTTCTTATAACAGAATTGGTAAAGATGAGATTTGAGATGCTATTCAATTTGGCCTTGTAGCGTGTGCATTTCCTCGCCTGTAAAATACGTGTTTCTAGTTCGAGATTGCAATTTATGTGCACATAATTACATTCAAGAAGAAAGCCTACCATTCATTTTTTTTTTTTTTTTTGCCGGTAGCTTTACTCTTTTTTCCTTTTAGCAGCCTCGACAATTGAGGCAGAGGGTTGAAGCCTCTTCGTCGAAGAAAATTAGGTGGCTCTGTCGTAGGCTGCTTCATTGAAATCGAGCAGCCTATTTATTTTTTTTTGCCTACTTCGTAAATTTGTTCGTTAAACGGTCTTCAGTCTCATTGTATGCGGATAACTTTTTATCAGGGAACATGGTAAAATGGGTTCTCTTATTTCCCTCTTTAATTCTATCATTTTGTATGGGAATTCATGTTCTTCCACAACACTTTTCAGCCAAAAGGAGAATGTGGAACCCATCGCCCGTTGTCCGACCCTCCCCTTTAGGCAAGGCGATAGTTGGACAGCCGTTGCCGTTGCCGTTGCCGTTGCCTAGGGTGGTGACGATGGTTCCGAGTCTTTCCATGTTAACTGACGAGGGTCGTGGCTGTCGCCACCCATTATCGATAGTTCGGTTCCAACTATAGGCAATCACTACTAGCAGGGGCCATTGTGTTTGTTGGTTGCCCCCATTGTCTCCCTCCTATATCTATGTAGTTTCCCACTTTGTTCAATGTATTAAATACTTGTTTAAATAATGAAGTAACTAGAGGTCATTGGTGTTAATTAGCCACATCAGTAGTTGTGGTTAAAATGTGTTGAGCTGGACACAATGCCTTTGAAGACAATTCCAGTTCATCAAAGTGCACTTGAAGGGAAGGTTCAAGATGAGCCTATTATCAGTGAGAAGGCCGTTCAAGAGGAATATAGTGATTCGGAACAGACTAATGACCCTAAAGTACCTATCTTGAGGAGGTCTACACATGTGAGAAAGCCATAGGTGATTTTTGATCCATCAGCTAATACTGTTTTGAGTCATGTTTTATATATAAATTTAGAAGAACTAGAGACTTATGATGAGATAAAGAATGACACATCTCACTTGCAGTGGGAGCGTACCATGAAAGACGAGATGAACTTGTTACTTCATAACAAACTTTGGGAATTGACCAAGCTACCCACAGGTAAAAAAGTTTTGTTAAACAAGTGGGTATACAGGATTAAGAATGAAACAGATGGTAGTACCAGATACAAGACAAGACTTGTGGTTAAGGGCTTTTCTAAAAAAAAAAAGGGATCAACTACTCCAAGATAATTTCACATGTAGTGAAAATGACATTAATTATAGTTCTGCTGAGTATAGTTGCAGTGGAGGATCTTCATATTGAGTAGTTAGACGTGAAAACGGTGTTTTTACACAGTGACTTAGATGAAGAATTATACATGGCGCAACCAAGGGTTTTGAAGTTAAATGTAAAGAGCACATGTCATGTCGCTTGAAAAAAAGCTTCTATGGCTTGAGACAAGCTTCGTGGCAATGGTACCTAAAATTTGATGTTTCATGCAAGAAAAAAGATTTGCATACCGTGAGTCTGATCATTATATATATTTTCGTAAACATGATGATGGTGATATCATGTATCTCTCTTTATATGTAGATAACATACTAGTGGCTAGCCCCAATATCAAGAGAATTGTACAAGTGAAGAAGATGTTATTATGGCAATTTGTTATAAAAGACTTGGGAGAGGTCAAGAATAATTTAGGCATGAAAATCATCAAGATAGGAACAATAAGAAATTATGGCTGTTGCAGGAAAACTATGTGAACAAGGTATTATAGAGATTTAATATGGACAACGCAAGATCGGTTGTGACTCCTCTAGTGAATTACTTCAAATTTTCCAAGGATATGCGTTTAAGCACTCAGGCTTTGAAAGATGAAATTGCGATAATTCCATATGCATTAGCAATGGGGAGTTTGATGTATGCCATGGTGAGCATGAGACTAAATATTGGACTGGCAGTGGGAGTTGTGAGTCGATATATGTAGAGCCCAGGTAGAGAACATTGTAATGCAGTGAAATGGATATTGAAATATCTAGTAGGTACATCAAATTATTCTCTTTGCTATGGTGGTACATCTCTAGAGTTGCAGAGTTATGTAGATGTAAATGACTCGAGTGATCGAGATAGTGGTAAGAGTACCATTGGATATGTCTTTATAGTTGCAGATATATCAATGAGTTGGATATTTCAACTATAGAAAGTAATAGCTTTATCGACGACAGAAGTGGAATATGTGGCGATCATGGAAGCCTCCAAGGAAATCATAAGTTACAAGATTACATAGAGGTGCTACATTGAAAGTAGTCAATCAGTACACTATGGAGTGATAGTCAAATTACAGTGCATTTAACAAAAAATACAACTCATCACTCAAGGACTAGATATATCAAGAAGCGTTATCACTTCATCAGGTCAGCATTCAAAGATAATGAGTTTACAGAAGATTGATGGCTTGAAGAATCAAATCGACATGTTGACCAGGTTAGTAGACAGAAAGAAGCATACTTTCTATATTACTACCACTGGTATTACTCCATGTTGATTGATACGGAGTATCGCAAATGCATAAGTTTTTAAATTACTAGTTTTTGAAGAAGATGGATACAAAGTTGTTTGATGCATTAGGTATATTCATCTTCAAGTGGGAGATTATTATAAATGAAGCTAAATCTTTTTTAGGGGCTTTGTGCCTTTCCATTAGATTTTCTTTTAGGTTAAAAACTACACTTTTATATTAGTGATGGCAAGACACTGAGAAAGAAAATAGAGAGGAAAGAAAAAGTGAGAAGAAAAAATTGAGTTTTTATTTTTTATTTTTTTTATGAGGATTCTTAATTTCTTTGTGCCTTGTTCGTAGAGTGCCTTTATGCGGAGACGTAGCCTAGATTTGGATGAACTTCGATAACAAATTTTTTGGCGTGTTCTTCTAATTTTGTTATTTTATTATTATATTTTACTCGGTGAATTGTTTGCAATAATTATTTTTATTTTGAATCAACGTGTGATTTCGTATCCGTGATCTCCCACTGCACGCGCTTAATTAATACTTGCTGGACTTTTCAAGTCTTGGCAGGATGATGAAAGCACCCTGATGAGACATGTTGTCTTACGTGACAAATTGCCAAGAAAATCAACCGTATTGACTTGGTATTTACCTGGAACTTTACAGGCGTGTCTGAGAAGATTCTCAATATCAATTTCGGACTGCAAAAGTCAGATTTAAACATTGCGGCTTTCATTCTAATTCTTCTTCTATATTTTGGGTTGGTTGGTGCTATATCGATTTTCAAATCCCAATCCGAACTGACATGAGTCGAGAGTTTCTTGCTTTATATAATTATTATTATTTTTTTAATTTCAAGTTTTAACTCAATGAAGGATAAAATACTGATATTTTCTTGGAAATTCTCTCTCAAGTGAGTCTCTAAATCCTCGATAAACAGTTCAATGGAAAATTGGGTGGCCACACACTGCCGGTGAGTTTCTGTCACCACTTACTGAAAACTGTATGATTAATTAATAATGATGACATCACTGCATAATTAATATAGTCGAGATTATGAATAATGTATATACTATTTAGCTTCTTAAAAGCTGCATCATCACTTATAAAGGTTGTCATCAAGCTATGAAGCTCTTCATCTTGTTGCAAAACGTCATCTAAATGCATACTCTTTACCAGACTTACTAAAAACTGTATGATTAATTAATAATGATGAGATCAATGCATAATTAATATAGTCGAGATTATGAATAATGTATATACTATTTAGCTTCTTAAAAGCTGCATCATCACTTATAAAGGTTATCATCAAGTTATGAAGCTCATCATCTTGTTGCAAAACGTCATCTAAATGCGTACTCTTTACCAGACTTCTGCCATACTTTTATTAAACACGAAATTTTAATATGTTCTCAAATATATAAAACATAGGATTGAGAATTTAAAAATTATTTTAATTTTATTAGAAAAGTTGATAAGTGACGTTTTGTTTTATCATAAGATATAGAAACCCAAGGGCCCGAATTAAAAAGTTGGTAGATGCTTGTGATGGTGAGAGTTGAAGCCCTAGCTAATAAGTTAATGAGTTGGGACACACTTTGTATATGAAAAGAAATATAAGAATATTATAGAGAGAAATTTCCAAGGTTATTAACTGATGAAATTTATCAACAAGTTGTTTTCTCATCAGTAATTGCCAGGTAACGATTGGCAATTACGGTTCAATATCATGTTTTGGAAATGTTCAGCCATAGAAAGTGTCTGATCTTGTCCTTTCCCTATCAATTTTTCGTTTTTGCATTGACATGAACGCTCCAAAAGAAAAAAAAATGCCATGCACAAAAAGCGACATCCCCAAATACCTGGTATCAAAAATTGATAGTGAAAGGAGAAGACCAGACTTTTTCTTATTCCCATGGAGGGAGAGACATTTTCTCAAACTCTAGAATCCTATATTAATCTTTCGGAAATTATTTGAAAGGTAAGAGCAGCTCATTTTATCACAAGTAGTCCAGTCTCTGGCTTAGAATGGCTCATCTTCTCGATGAGTAGCGAAGAAGATTAAAGAAAAATATGTCAAGTTTTTTTTTGGTCGAAATAAACTTTCATATTTATATAATCGGTAAATTACACCCTGAAGCAATAGTATCCGCAACCAAGAGATCAAGCAAAGCAACAGGGGGATTAAAAAGCCAGTTCTGGGCCGAGAAAGCATTTCTGTGGGCCTTCGCGGCCCAGTCGGCAACCCTATTCGCTTCACGCCTACAGTGATTCAGCAATAGGTTAGGAAACCGTGAAAGCAAAAAGACAGCCTCCGCTTGCAGCGAGCGAAGCTCCCATGGTGTCGATCCTTCATTCCGCACAGCTTCTATGAGAATAAGGCAGTCCGTTTCAAGCTCGATCTTGCGGTCTTGTAGATGCCGACTCAGCAGGTGATCAAGGGTATAGGTGAGTGCTTTAAACTCCGTTTCCAGAGTCGAGTGAGATCGAAAAGAGTTTGAATACAAATTAGTGATTCTACCTTGACTTTCTCTGCAGACACATGCCATTGATCCCTCTATGCTTCTCGGATGATATGCCCCATCAATATTACATTTAATATCTGCTGGATCGGGAGGTTGACACAGATGATCAGGGTTGAAAATCTGCCGTCTGGAGCGCGAAGAAGTAACCGCAGGAACAACATAAGCTCTGGTCTGAGCGATCGCCATCTCCACTATGAGATTGGGGTCTGGTTCTTGATCACGAAAGACGAAATTGTTGTGCATCCGCCAGATTTGCCATAGAGTATTGGCAATCAATTCAATGCCAGGTATAGTTTTTGATGGGGCTGTGCCTTCTGTGGTTGTTCTTTCCGATAACCAATGGTCCATACGATGGACAGATTGAGGGGAAAAGAAAACATTAATCTCCGGGTTTGTCCAAACAGCTCGAGTCCACGAGTAATGGAGGAAAAGGTGCTCGGTGGTTTCAGGAGCTTGCTGATGACAGAGCCGACAGCAGGGGTCCTCAACAATGTGTCTACGATAGAGATTGGCTCTAGTAGCAATCGCATTCTGACAAACCGCCCAGGTAAACATCCTGACTTTTGGTATAGTTTTCAATTTCCATATTCTTCGCCAAAGGGATTTAGGAGTTTGATAGGATGTAGAAGTACTGTTACCTGTGGAGAGGTCTGCTGCATGGAGAATGTTGTGGTATTCGCTCTTTACTGTATAGACACCATCTTTTGTAGCTGTCCATATCAATTTATCTGTGGAAAACCGAGGGCTGATTGGAATTGGCAGAGCTTGTTCAGTAATGTCGTCTCCGAATAGTCTAAGGAGCAGAGTCTGGTTCCAATTATGGTGTATCGGGTCAATAAGATCCGCCACAAGCATTGGTTCCTCAAGAGTCTTGGGACCATAGAGAATTCCCATCGGTAGCCAGCGATCACCTCTTATACGAATGCTTTGACCATTACCAACTGACCAACACAATTGGGGAGAGATACCATCTCTACCTGACAGTAAGCTCTTCCATCCCCAGGAGGGACGAGAACCTGGTGTCGCCAAGAGGAAGTCTTTTGTAGGAAAATACAACCCTTTAAATAATTGACTCCATAGAGCGTTAGACTGTTGCAATAAGCGCCAAGCCTGCTTTCCAAGCATAGCTTTGTTAAAAGCTATAAGGTCACGAATGCCCAACCCGCCAGTATCTTTGCTTCCTTTCAATACATCCCAACTACGCCAATGAATACTTGCCTTATTCTGATCATTATCTCCACTAGAATCTTGCAATACTTTTCTCTATGGATTTACAAATTGATAGAGGGATCTGAAAGATAGACATAGCATAGTGTGGCAAAGCTTGTATAACATATTTGATTAGAACTTCCTTACCACCCTTGGATATCAACTTACTTTTCCATCCTTCCGTCTTAGCATGGACTCGTGCCTATAGCCAAGAAAACATCTCCCTCTTTGAACGGCCCCATTCAGACGGTATTCCCAAATACTTACCATATCTTTGCAACACAGGCAATCAAAGTTCCCCTGACATATTTTCTTGTAAGCTAGACGGACAATATTTGCTAAAAATAATACCAGACTTGTTTTGATTCACTATCTGACCAGTGGCCAAACAGTATTGATTGATAATTGTCGCAAGATTCTGACATTCTGTTATTGTCCCGTCAAGGAAAAAAATTGCATCATCTGCGAAAAATAGATGGGAAAGGTTGGGACACCACCTATTAAACTCGATGCCTTTAAGATGTCCCACACTGACTGCTTGATTGATTAAAGTTGAAAGGACATTTGCCATCAAAATAAATAGATATGGAGATAAAGGATCACCCTGTCGGAGGCTGCGAGAAGGAGTAAAGTAAGGCAAGGGTTCGCCATTGAATTTCACACTAAACGTTGTTGTCATCACACATTGCATAATCCGTTGAACCAAGATAGTATGAAATCCCAATTTCAAAAGATAATCGTGAAGGAAATCCCACTCAACTCTATCATATGCCTTTTGCATGTCTATCTTTAGGATTGCATTGAATTTCTGAGTTCTCTGCCTGGTCTTGAATTGGTGAAGAACCTCTTGAACGATTAAAATATTGTCTTGAATCTGTCGTCCACTCACGAAGGCTGACTGTTCCTTGGATATTAAAGAATTCAAACAAAGTTTAAGATGGTTGGCTAGTACCTTAGAGATAACTTTGTAGGCAAAATTGCATAAGCTTATAGGGCGATATTGCTCTAGTTGCTCTGGATGAGGCGTCTTAGGGATCAAGGCAATAAAGGTTTGATTGAGCTTGGAAGGCATCTAAGCTAAGAGAAAGAAATGCTGCACTAGGAGGACAAGATCATCCTTAATAATGTCCCGATGTGTTTGGTAAAAAAATCCATTTAATCCATCCGGGCCAGGAGCCTTGGTAGCCCCCAACTGAAATGTTGCTTGTTTTACCTCCTCAATGGTTGCCATGGCGATCAACTGATCATTCATTTCAGAGGATATGAGTTGCTGACATTGGTCAAGGATAGGGCCATAATTCCTAGACCCTTCAGATGTATATAAGTCAGAAAAATAAGCAGTAGTCATACCTTGTAGCGCTTCGAGGTCCCGAATCCAATTCTGATTTGCGTCTTGCAGCATCGTAATGCAATTTCTATTTCTTCTCTGGATCGTGGACACATGAAAGAACCGCGTATTCCTATCCCCCCATTGCAACCATTGTATTCTTGATTGCATTGCCTAATATTGCTCTTCCATTTGCCAAGTCTTTTTAATTTCCTCTTTGATAGTCGATGCTTCCTCTCTATAATTAGAGAAGCTTGGTTGGTTGGTTGGTCAAGTCTTGTAGCTGTTGTTTTAATGCAATCACCCTGGCATGCCCATTTGAAAATTTCTTACGACTCCACTGAGATAGAGCGATGATGACTTTATGTATCTTGGCAATGAAACCCGGATGAGATGCATAATGTGAACTCCATACCTTTGATATAATCTCACGACATTCAGCTTCGTCATTCCAGTAGGCTTCGAAATGAAAAGGCTTAGTGTGTCGTTTATAAGTGGCTGAAGTTTGTATGATCAAAGGGCCATGATCTGAACCTACAGCAGGTAGCGCAAAAACCTCTGCTTCTGGAAACATGAGGCGCCAATCCATTGAACACAATACTCGATCTAGTCTTTCCTTCACAAGCTCTGCACCTTCTCTATTATTTGTCTAGGTGAATTTACACCCTTTACTCTCTAGTTCCATTAGCTCACAATCATTCAGGACAGCAAGAAAAGATAGCATCCTAGATAAGTCCGTAGGTCGTTTACCAAACTTCTCCCAAGGATAGAGAAAATCATTAAAATCTTCAACAAACAGCAAAGGGAAATTATTCATACGGCTAAACATCCTAAGTTCATCCCAAAAGACCTGTCTTTGTTGATAGTTATAAGGAGCATGAAGACATATTAGGCGAAAAGATCTGTCTTCCTGGACTATCTTGCAAGTCATATCAACCATGTGTTGTGAAGAACGAGCCACTTCTATAGAAACCTGATCAGTCCACATCACCGATAATCCTCCGGCCAAACCAGGTGGGTTGAGAATATATGAATGCTGAAAATGTAGGGTAGTCTGAAGTCGTTGAAGCTTAACTTCAGGGTTTTTCGTTTCCATTAAAAAAACTATATCGGGCTTTTCTGTGGCCGTTATGGCTTTTAGAGCCTGAACTGCTAGGGCATTGCCCAAGCCCTGACAGTTCCAAGTGATTATCTTCATTTGTGAGGTGGTGGCTGTTGAGGGCCAGCCACCAGAGCCTAAGTGTTAGCTTCCCCTGCTTCATGCACAGGGGTATCCAGTAATTTTCCTTCATCCAGGTCAGAAAGAACTACACCCTTTGTGTTATATGGCGAATGTCGTTTCTGTTTTTTAGCCACACTCAGCTTTGGTGGCAGTCTAGAACTCTTTGTTTTCTTGTATTGTTTGAAATCCATAGTGGATGATTGAATCCCCTTCATTTTATCTGTTGCAGGAATAAGCGCTGTATGAAGATGAGTCCCTTCCATGATCGGCTCTTGATTTATCTGATGTATAGATTCTGTAACTCCATGATTTGAAAGAAAGGCTGGTGTGGCCCCTGTTTCTGCAGCAGTAGTGATTGGTGGGGGCAAGAGTGGGATAATCGGAAGCTGGGAAGGGGGCGTCTCAGGTATGCTATCTTCTGGCTGATCCGAGAGGTTTGGAGGGTTATAAAATGTTTGCCAGTAAGGACTAACTGCTTTAACTTCAGCTTTAAGCCATGGGCCATAAGCCATAGTGTCCCTTCCTTCAAATTTGGACTCATCATAGGGGATCTCTTGGCAATACGTTGCATAATGGCCCAACCGTCCGCAAGAATAACAAAAATGGGAAAGTCGCTCATAGCGAAAGTCAATCCATAACAATTTCCCCTCTATTCGAATAAGCTTACCTGTCCTTAAAGGTTCCTGTAATTTCAGTTCAACCCTCACCCTAGCAGTCCGTGAAGTCAGTCCCTCTTTAGTATCAACTCGCACTTCTATTACCTTGCCAATATCTTGCACTGCCTTGATAATCATGTTTTCAGTTGTCCATTCCAAAGGCAGACCGAAGATTTGTACCCAAAAAGCACAGCTTGAAAAATCATAACAATGCAGTGGAGTAATAGACTGCCATGGCTTTACTAGTGCTAGATGACCCGAAAAGAGCCAGGGACCTCCAGCAAGAACACGCTGTTTATTAGCGTCAGAATGGAATTTAGCTATATAAAAGCCATCTTCACGTTGTGAAATGTCAACCCGTTCAGTCTTCCATGCTTTCTTAATTGTACTCTGGAACGCCAGGAAATTTACAGTTGGATTTGATAGAATTCTGCACACCAAAATTAAGCCACATTCCTCCAATTTTGCAGGTGAGGGTTCTTCATCCCAGAAGTCTATTGCCTTCTCTGTTGTAAGTCTGCCCAATCTTGAACAAAGAGCAGCTAGGCGATCGGAATCACTATGTTCTGTCGAGTCCATTACTCAGCTAGGATAGCATTTAAAGAGAAGAGGGACAAGCGGAATTTGGGTCGAAGCTGAAGATATACAGTCTGCTAAATTCACCGATAAAGAAAAGCCCCACATGCAAAAAGAATTTCTGCCAAAAACTACTCAGGATTTGATAAGAGAACAGGGGATTATGATCATACAGTAAAACGAACCAAGTGGGAGTGAAGATGGGGAGGTGAAGGAGAACTTCAGCTTCAAATTTCGACCAACCATCAAGTCTGGAAGGAATCGCAGCAGTCACGAAACCAGTAATTCGGATGAAAAACAGAGGAGGACCGCCATGGGAGTGGATGTGATGAAAGTAAGAAGGGTCGGAGAAAAGAGATAATGTAATTTGGGGATTAGGGTTTGAAAAAGCTTAAGTAGCCATGGGCAAAGAAACTCTGCATGTCGAGAGGGATATTCTCTGCATTTCGAGAGAACGATAAAATATGTCAAGTTTACATTACCAACTTTCATAAAATAAGCTTTGGAACATTTCCTTATATAAATGATGGACTCTCAAATGAATAAGCATTTGGAAAATGGAACGAGCACAGCACGAGACTTCGTCACATGGGGAATTGCCATTGGTTCGTCTCATGCAAGTGGTTAGGACCAGCTGGTGTCAACTCCATGACTTGAACGTAGCCCATAACATTTGACCACAGGAAAAAAAAAAAAAAAACTAAAAGCGAAAAGACCCATCCTGCTTCTCCTTATATACCCGCAACCCATCAAATTTAATCATCAAGAAAATTACATGCATACGAAGAGAGTTGAAGGAAGAACCATGGTCATCCATGAGCTTCTCTTGAAAGTTGTGGTGCTTGGGGCTTTATTGGGTCCATACCACAATCACAAAGCAGAAGCTGATGATTTAATGACCAAGCCCGGATGCCGAAGTTCTTGCGGACACCTTGTGATTCCGTATCCCTTTGGATTGAGTGATAGTAGTTTCGACTGCCACATTGATCACCCATCTTTTACTGTCTATTGTGACAACTCTACCAACCCTCCTGTACCTTACTTGGCCAATAGAACTTCTAACTTGCAAATACTGGACATTTTTGTTGAGGCCCACGAGATGCGATTAACCGTTTGGACCGGTCAAGATCGCTATAACTCTTCCGGGAATGATGAGTCTTCTATCCGTTATCCATGGATCACGCTATCTGAATTTCCTATATCCAGCACCAAGAACAAGTTCACTGCCGTCGGTTGCAACACATTAGCTGCCTTAAAAGACCGCCGTGGGAAGTTCTCGTTCGGGTGTATGTCTTTGTGTAGCAGTGATTTGGAGGTCAACAATGGGTCGTGTACCGGTATCGGTTGCTGCGAGACGAGCATCCCAAGGAACACCTTCAACTACAATATCTCGATTGGGAGCTTTTCCAATCATTCCCACATCCTGGATTTCAATCCTTGCAGCTATGCCTTCGTCGCAGAAATCGGATCCTACAACTTCTTGGTTGGTGACCTTAAGCAGCTTAAAGATCCCCCTCTAGTTCTCGATTGGGCGATAGGGAATCAAACGTGTGAGGAGGCCAAGAAGAACAGCACAAGCTACATGTGCACCAAGAACACCAATTGCACTGATGCCGAAAACGGATCTGGGTACAAGTGCACTTGCTTAGAAGGTTACCAAGGCAATCCTTACCTCGAGGATGGTTGTCATGGTAAGTTGATAACATCGACAGTCTCTAATATGTCCTTTGTATTAATAAGATCCGAGAAGATAGATACATTTGATTTTTGTGTGTTTAATTTATGTAGATATTGATGAATGTGCGGATCCAACATTAAATCAGTGTGAGGGAAAGTGCCATAATATTGAGGGTAGTTATACATGTTCATGCCCAAAGGGCTATCATGGTGATGGCAAGAAGCGTGGTGGAGGTGGACAAGGATGCATTGCTAATTCATCACATCTGATGAAGATTTTGGTTGGTAAGTTCTTTCATTTTAATTGGACTTCCCTACTTAAAAAAATATACTATTATCCTAGCTGGTTTCGAGAATTTATACTTTAATTTGTCTGAGGTTTAGGAGGAAATTAACTATTTACATCACGATTGAGCTCTTTTGAGATTCAAAAGTAGATTACTTTCAATCCTGTCAATGTCTGAACTCTTCGAGCATTTTTTGAGTTGGTGACCTTGGGCCTTGGGTAACTGTAAATACATCTTCCATCTGTTGAGATCAACTTGCGAATGCTGATATTGGTACCGTATGACTTGTAGATGCATGATCTTCATTGCCCGCTTATAGCGCTGAGTCGCAAGGTTGTGGGATTGAATTAGTCATAATATTGACCTGAAGAACCACACATCACAAAAATTGCAGTTTATATATATATATATATGAACCTTCCTTAGGTGAGGTGTGTCGAACCAATAGTGGTCCAAGCAGTAAAACCCAGTAGGATAGTAAGTTCATTGGTCAGCTTTGATTGGTAGCTTACAAAGCGTGAAGACAAATTTATTAATAAGCTATATGTGCACAAAGAACACCAATTGCACTGAAAAAGTATACTATTATCTTAGCTGGTTTCGAGAATTTATACTTTAATTTGTCTAAGGTTTAGGAGGAAATTAACTATTTACATCACGATTGAGCTCTTTTGAGATTCAAAAGTAGATTACTTTCAATCCTGTCAATGTCTGAACTCTTCGAGCATTTTTTGAGTTGGTGACCTTGGGCCTTGTGTAACTGTGAATACATCTTCCATCTATTGAGATCAACTTGCAAATGCTGATATTGGTACCGTATGACTTGTAGATGCATGATCTTCATTGCCCGCTTATAGCGCCGAGTCACAAGGTTGTGGGATTGAATTAGTCATAATATTGACTTGAAGAACCACATGTCACAAAAATTGTATATATATGAACCTTCCTTAGGTGTGTCGAACCAGTAGTGGTCCAAGCAGTAAAGCCCAGTAGGATAGTAAGTCCGTTGGTCAGCTTTGATTGGTAGCTTAGAAAGCGTGAAAACAAATTTATTAAAATGGATCTTTTAAGAAGATCAACATCTTCCTCTAGTTCTGTATCACGTATGTCTTTAGATCAAGGTCTTATACATAGGTAAGAAATAAACTAATTTGTTAAGTGATATATATATATATGTATGTATATGTATGTATGTATGTATGTATATGTATGTATGTATGTATGTATGTATGTATGTATGTATAGAAGACTTGGAGCATGTCAAGGATTTGTTCAGCAGGCCTCCTTTATCATATCGTATTTTTTAATTATGAGCAGTGCTAATATAACGGAAACTGTAATTGCTTCAAAGTGATGGTGTATCTAACCACAATTTCAATGAAAAATGGGCCACCGAATGTTTACTGTCTGTTCAACTGCTTTTTATGAAGAAAATATGACAATTCCTTGAGAAGGAAATGAAAATTAAAAGCTATTCTTTGTTCTTCCTGGGTACATCTCTTGAATCTCAATTTTTTCATCTCATCTTTCCTCTATGAACAATCTTGCATTATAATCAGTTTCTTGTTTGTACTCAATTTTGCATTTTGTTCACAACCTCATATAATAAAATTTCACATTCTATAACATTTACCCTGGAGAACAATATTGTGATAATTTAGTCCTAAATCTTTTGACTTAGTACCAATTCGGTTATTCTGGTTAATTTTGTCTAGATATCGTTGATATGGACGCCGGCCGGTTTATGTAACACTACTGGCATTTACGTTGACAATTTTTAATAATATTTTTTTAACGATTTTTATTATTTTTTCTGATTTTTTTTCTTTTCTTTTCTTTATTCCTTTCTTCTTCGTTTTTGCTAGTGACTGGCATTGGGCATGGCCCGGCGGGCGAGGGTCGCCATCACCCGCTAAAGGCGAGGGCCCAGATTCAATATCTGCAGCTTGGCCTTGATGATGCTCTTGCCAACGTCGATCATGGTGATCAAATCTACCGGCTCACGGTTGCACGCTGATCCGTGCACCTTTAGAGCTGGCGAGGCTTTCACCCGCATAGCTACCATGCACGTCTCGTGCAATCTAGTGGCCGATATGACGGCGGATTTTGGCAAAAGCGTGACCCTGACTTGGGTTACCTTTGAGTTTGCAAATTAACCTTGAAATTCTTCGATTTCTTCCGCTTCTTTTGATTATGGTATGGGAATAAATCTCAGAGACGACAATGGTTTGTCATCATTGTATCGGCTTCTTGAACTGGCTGAGTTCGGCGTCCTCGGTGAGGATGACTGAATCATCACTCGGCCGTGTAGATGGCCATGCCTTGACCCGCCTTCAAGCTATTCAAGCAAATGCTGCATCCATTATGCAACATATACAAAGCGCTCTTGTGCTTCCCCCAGCCTCGCCTAGATTTGGCAAGGGGAGCCCTCACTAGGGCTCGCCCTCGCCTGGCCGGGCCTTGCTTGTGGCAGGCGATGGCAACCCTCGTCCAGGTGAGGCTAGTCCATCTGGCCATGGCCGGTGGTTGGTTACCAAAACAAGGAAGAAGAAAGGGTAAAAAAAAAAAAAAAATCAGAAAAAAATAATTTTTTTAAATTAAAAATCGTTCACATAAGCACCGACAGTGCCACATAGGTTAGTTGGCATTTACGTCAGCAAAATTTAGCCAAAATTAGTTGGTATGACTGAATTGACACTAGACCAAAAGATTTAAGACTAAATTGGCACTGATGCTATAGGTTTAAGACTCTTTTTTTTGACACTTTTCCCTTTACCCTTGTTAAATGCTAGAATGTCTGTACTCCATAAAATGATATTTATATCATTCACTTGATTACGATAAAATGTAGCAATAATCATCAATAAAAATAGACATTTTACAAAGTTTCACAAAATTCAAATTTTTTTGACAATTTTTATGGTATGTTGCACTCACCCATGAAAAAACGTTGTCAATGCTAGTACAACATTTCAAAATCTAAAATATAATGCATTTTTTTTACATTCTTTGTACGTAATTACATTCAAACGTTTTAAGTCTTTATCGAATATAGTAAAACAAAGAAAATACGAGCTACATTCATCAAAGTTAAGTGGAAAATGTCCTAATAATTTCTTTTCGTTAGTTGGTGTACTGGTGACCAACTAAAATCACCAGATCTTAAATGAAATAATAGGCTACTACATGAAAAAGAGAAAATGATCTAGTAAAAAAAATTTCAAAAAGAGGAATAGAAAGCCGTGTAACAAGGAAGATGAAAATAGGTATGTGCTCTTGAGAGGAAATGGCATTAGAAATGTCAAAAGTTATGTACAACATTCATTTTAGTGCAAAAAGTTTTTTTTTTCGGATTACTTAAGTGCCATTTTGATCACTTGGCGCCTATTTGGCAACGTGTCAAAAAGTGTCCGATTCTATTATTTTGTTTTCCAAAATAAAAAAAGAACATAAATCCGTTTGTTAACATTTTTGTTCCTAGGAGCAAATTGTTTTGGGGAACTGATTTGGAACAGAGTTAAGAAGTAAAAAAAAAAGTCACTTTTTTACTATGGGGAACAATTTTAGAATCAAGTTCAAATCATTTTTTCTTTTTCTCTTTCTCTTCTTCTTTCTCAAGCAGGTCGTTGGTCACAGCAATGGTTGGCGATTGGCTAGACGAGGGTTGGCAAGGTTGTCGGCACCCGCGCAAGGTTATTGCTATGGTCGACAAGCGACTAAACGAGGAAGAAGAGAAGGAAAAAGAAAAGAAAAAAAAGAAAAAAAATTAAAAAATTAAAAGAAATTTTAAGTCACAAAAAAATTTGAACTCATAAACTTATCTAGGGAATAGACTTAGGAAAAAACTATTTTTGAGCAGAAATTGTTCTCAAAGATAAAATGGTTACCAAATGCACCTTTAAGTGTCGTCATTGTTGAAATTTGATGTGACAATTTTTTATTAATTTCTCCATTCAAAGTGACTCGCCAACATGCCTAGTCGACATATATAGCCCAAAACATCATTTTCTATGTGTTTTGCCCCAAAATATTTGCAGGGAAATTCCTAAATTAAAAACATAAATCGACGTCAACGCCAAATCAAGACCTTTTCGATTCGGTCCTCAATGCAGATGGACTAATGTTACTGTTGGTAATCAAGTTGGAAAAAGAAACTCGTGGAAGTGTGGACAATGGAGATCGAAGCCAGTGAGGGAGAAATGAAAGAACTTGAGGCATTTCACGGTCCTTGGACGACAAATTGGGCAGAGCAGAGGACTTATGTGCGGCGGTGGATATGGCCTTGAAGGTGCGATTGTTGGTCAAGAACGACGATCAAACTAGATAGCCGATGTCTTAGAGGCGTCAACGATGGTGGTCAGCACTGACGAAGAAGGATGGAGCAAATGCAAAGCATCTTAGTTACTCTGATCAGAAAAAGAGAGCAGAATAGAGGCGCAATCGGCGAGATTTGGACGTGGTGAACAGCTTGATCAACGATGGCGATGATGTTCAGAAAGTGATGGAGAAGGATTGCCGACCATGAAACTTCTCAAACTCCTCGTGGGAGGATTTTTTTTCCATGAAGTTAGTGGTTCATATTTTGAGACTCTATTGTGGTTCTCTCGTTCGAGAATCTTGTGACCGGTGACGGAAAGCAAGCAATGGCGTGTGTTGAAGGGAAATCTCAAGTGGAGGGACGACCTAGTTGGCGGTGAAGTTGTTGGGGGTCGGAGATGATGGCCTGCTTAAAGGCTTGGAGGGCGACGTGGGCGTCGTGGAGGCAGGTTTCTTGAAGGAGATGGATGGGTCGATGGCAACTTGCTTCCCGCGGTCACCGAAATCATCGAGGTAGTGGAGAAGGCAGCAGTGCTAGGAGTGGTGGGTGGTGGCTTCATGGGCAGCGGTGGAGAGGATGGTGAAGGAGAATAAGATGTAAAATGAATTTTGGAGGAACAATGTCATTTTACACAACTATCAGTCCATGTGAAATCTTTTTTTTTGGCAAGGCCACATCTAGGGGTGTGCATGGTCTGGGTGGGCGGTTCCCAACCTAGAACCGAGAACTGCCCACTAAGGACCGGTTCCAAAAAATTGGAACTGGAAACCACCTGTTGTTGCATGGATCCACCCGAGAACCGGACCGCCGGTCCGGTCCCATTCCCGGGTGGATCCATGGAACCGGTCTCACCAATAATAATATCGTTTTCCAAATCCCGCCATGAATACTTTGATATTGAGTAATATTTTTCTTTAAATCGAACCGGCTTAATTAAGGGTACCATTTTTTTTTTTTGGTGAAAAATTAAGGGTATCATTTTTCTTTATTTTATTGGAAAACACTACCAAAGAAGAGAAATAGGTTTTTTTTTTTTTTTTCCTATTTTTGAATCATTTTAGCTGAAATTTAAAATATTTTTTAAGTTCAAGATTCTAGATGATTGTCATATGTAGATCATTTTTTCATTTATCCTCTAATAATGCTCAATCTCTTACAACATTTGCTTTACTGAATTTTTTTTTTTGTAAAAACAATTCCACCGATACTCCACATATTCTTAAACATAGTGTCATATATGAATCCCGAAAGTATTCTTTAAAGGAGCCATTTGTTGAGTTATTGAAAGGTAGCTTACACACTTTATTAAATTCTTATTAAAACATGGAAACCATGAGAAGAGATGGAGCCCTAAAATTTAGATTTCTAATTAGTAATTTCAAAATTTAATTTAATATGAAAAATTAATATATTATTATAATATAATCGGTCCGGGTCCAGGGTGGGTGGATCCACCCATGGAACCAGGAATCGGACCGGTACCCACCAAATCCCATAAATTGGAATCGGGAACCGGGAACTAGATCGGTTCCCTCAAGAACCACCGATTCCGAGCGGGTCCCGGTTCTTTTGCACACCCCTAGCCACATCAGATAAAAATTTTAATTATAAAAGCCACGTAATTTTTTTGACCAGAATTTCTTGTTGAAGGCACTTAGGTTTGCATGACCATATTTCTCCTTATCTGTTCTTTTGTTCTTTTGCTCTTGGAATTGAAAAATAAAATAGAAATCAATTTGATAACATCAATTAATTTTTCTATTCTTTGGAATAGAAAAGTGGGAAGAGAATTGATTTGAAATAGAAATAAGAAGTATAAAAAAGTAACTTTTTAACCTAAATATAATTTTTAGAAATAGGTCATTTTTTTTTTTTTTTTTTTCTTTTATTCTTTTTCCCGCCGCGCGATCGTCATTTGTCGCTCCCCGCATGTTGCTTGTCACTGTCGCTCACCGCTGGCTACCGCCCGGTGACTAGTTAGAGAGTAAAAAGAAGAGAGGAAAAAAAGAAAAAAAAGAAAAATCTCCAAAACGTTATTATAAAATTAAAAAAATTCTATGTCACAAAAAACTTGTAGATCATTCCAAACGTATTGCTGTTCTTTTTCTATTCTGAGAATAGAAATTTTGTGTAGTTACCAAACATGTTATCTTACTTAGAAACTGCTTTAGGAATAGAAATATAAAAAAATATTTCTAAAAAGAAATTATTTCCAGGTACAGAAATATTATTATAGGCACCCTAATTGATTTTTTTTTACTCTTAAATGAGTTGATAAAAAATTTCGATACTAAAGTGAGTGCCATACATAATTTTATATACTTATAGTATCTTTCTCCCATGCTTTCGAATTGACTAAATCTTTCCTCAAGTTGGCTATATAAAACTTGGACAGAGAATGACGGTCCTATCACGTAAGCATTGTTGAGTAATTCTATTGTCGGGAATGGCAAAACAAATTTAGAACTAAATCATGAAATATGTGTCATCATTGAGCGATTAAATGATACAAGGTTCATAGTAAGCCACATCATGAAAACATGAAGGGATTTTACCAATATTCTTTCCTCATTAAACGTAAAAACTTTATATAGAGATCGATCTAATTTTGACTCAAATTTTCAAACTTGCCAATATAAAGCACTAACTTCGATAATTATCCCAAATCTAACACGTCATTAGCTAAAAATATTTACAAAATTTTAGTACGCCAATATTAGCTCTTTATTACCTATGACACTTCTTTTACTCCTTTACTCCTTAAGTGGTTTCTATCTTCTTACAATCATTAATTACGCTTATTAAGTTTTTAAGACTCGATATTATTGTGCAGCGTGAAATCCACATCACTTGCTCCACATGAGGCATGAAGTGGATATGGAACATCTTTTTAGTTTCTGGACAAACAATATCTATCACGATATTATTTAGACAGCTAGCTGATTACTAGCGACGCAGACAACATCTATCCAAGGTAACGATACGAATAAAAGAGGAAGATATAAGCAGCCTTCACATAGAATATTAATCCATTTTAAAAATTTCCTCAAAGGTACTAGTCCTTGCCATTTTCATGTCATCATAACTGATCTAGCTGGATATAGAGATGGGATTTGTACTTGAGTTATTTAAACTCATGCATAGTTTAATGAAAAAGTCTATAAATGTCGACCATAAATGACGTGAATTTGCTTGCGTAATTCTTGTAGTTAGTGTGAGTTTATACTTTTATAACTTCTTTCAAGTCGAATTAAACCTATTGAATTGGTGACCTTTTTTGTAGATCGGGATAATTGTGCTTTTCTTCATTTTTTGTAGCTTAGCTTAACCAAATCCATTTTCCTAATTGAGGCTCAAATTGTACCAAAACTACTAATGTTTTTTTTTTTTTTTTGTGGAGGGAACCTCACGATATAATTCCATAGAAAGTTTGAATGTGTGGCCGCTTTTACATTGTGCAATGATTCACTGTGCAGTTAATCATGTGGTTAATTATTTCGAAAATTGGTGTTGTATATAGGTATTGCTATGGGCACAATAGTGCTGCTTTTCAGTATAGGCTTTCTCTATTTCGAGTACAAGAAAAGGAAGCTTATCAAGTTCAAAGAACAATACTTCAAGCAAAATGGTGGCTTACTTTTGCAGCAACAATTACAAGAATGTGATGGAACCGCAAAAGTTGCTAAATTGTTTAGTGCTGAAGAGCTAGAGAAGGCCACCAACAATTATGATGAGGGAAGAATAATTGGCCAAGGAGGATACGGTACTGTTTACAAAGGGTCGTTGCCAAATAATATGGTAGTTGCAATTAAGAAGTCCAAGCTCGTGGATCGAAGCCAAATTGAACAGTTCATCAACGAAGTCATTGTGCTTGCTCAAATTAATAATCGTAATGTGGTCAAGCTTTTAGGATGTTGTTTGGAAACCGAAGTGCCTTTATTGGTGTACGAGTTCGTCAACAATGGAACTCTCTTCGACCACCTCCACAACACAAACAAATCATCAAAGCTATCTTGGGAGACTCGATTGAGAATCGCTTCAGAAATTGCTGGAGTGCTATCGTACTTGCACTCCACAGCCTCCACTCCCATAATCCATCGAGATGTCAAGTCTGCAAATATCCTTTTGGATGCTAACTACACCGCCAAAGTATCCGACTTTGGAGCTTCAAGATTAGTCCCACTTGATAAAAAACAATTGTCCACTATGGTTCAGGGAACATGGGGATATTTAGACCCTAAATACTTCCACACGAGCCAATTGACAGAAAAGAGTGATGTTTATAGCTTTGGGGTTGTGCTAGTTGAGCTGTTGACAGGGAAGAAGGCACTTTCTTTTGACCGATCAGAAGAAGAGCGGAGCTTGGCAATGTACTTTCTTTTAGCATTGAGAGATGACAAATTGTTTCAGATTGTTGAGGAAGTTATTGCAAACAAAGGACACAAGGAGCAGGTGACAGAAGTTGCCAATCTTGCCAAGAGGTGCTTGAAAATAAAAGGAGAGGAGAGGCCGGCCATGAAGGAAGTAACAATGGAATTGGAGGGACTTAGAGCAATGGCTAACCATCCATGGGTTAGTGGTATCGATGTGAATCCAAAAGAGAGGGTTCATTTACTGGAAGAGAAGACTGAAATGTACATGGATAGCATGGGGACACAGAGCATGAAAACCCATGTCACGACACTGGTTAGTAGTGGGAGATGACAATGATTAGGTTTTCAATATATGTTTGGGTATTGTTGTGATGTGTGTTATGGTTGCACTAGGTCTCCATTGACTGCACTAGTCATTTAGTTCTTTCGCATCAAAACTAGTTCATCAAACGGTTTCTATGCGCGAAAGAGAACTCTTGAAAAGTCTAGCCTTATAATAAAGTCAGTGTACTGATTCAATAAGTATTTCTGTGAATGCAGGATAATTTAGCTTTAGAAAGCTCGATGTAAATATGGTTTCCTCCCTTCCGCTTCTTGGTGGTGCTTTTAAGATTTGGGAGTATATTGTCTTTTGAGTGTACCAAAGTTAAAATGACATGGAAGTGCAGATTTCTGTTTGATCGCCGACGTCGTCGTACGTCAAACTTGAATGGATCTTTTTTCCCAGGCAATTCCATGGTCTTGCCTTACAGTCACACACTGAAAGTTATCTTTTCCGAGGCTCCTCTCCCGCTGTGTTCACGGTAGGCTAACAACAGGACCTCTGTCTCAAAGTAACAACCGATTAACCACATTGCCGTGATTAATTTGGGAGAGGATGACCAGCTCGTGGAGGAATTCTTCGACCTAACTTCGGTCCAAAATCTCGGCCTTCTCGATGGCGACAACCATGTTGTTTGGTAAGATCCCTCAATGTACTGTTCCTTGGCCTCCCTGGCCTAGGACTCGGCTTTCATGGTAGTGGTCCGTGGCCTTCTTGAGCTCTTCATCCTCGAAGATTCTCGCCGATCCAACGGAGCCTTCGTGCTCAGAAATAAGTCTCTGCAACATGAGGCGGCCCCCATTTTCTAGGAAGAACTTCTCTCTTTGTCTGCTAATTTTTCTTTGTCTATGCCTCCGATATAGCCAGAAAACACCCAAAAGAATCAGAGGGAAGCTTATGCTCACACCTAGAAAAAGACATTACCCTACAAAAGGTTCACACACCCCAGATATGAAAAAAGAAAGGAGATATATTTGGTATAGAAATATGCTTAACTTCCTTTTTCATTACTCAAACAATCTTGTGTTAATTGACTTCTCTGTCCTATTTTCTTTTCTTCTCCATCAACTTGAAGCTTCTTCAGTTAGACAAAACTTGATAATAGTGAATTAAACCAATGATGTGTTTGTTTGGGGGAAATTTTCAATGAAAGAGGAAAATATTTTTTGAGAATATATTTCTCAGAAAATTAGTTGACTTTTCTTTGTTTGGTGATTCATGATCGAATTTTTTTTTTTTTGATAATTGGATCTTATTTGAAAAATGATTTTAATCTCATGATTTTATTTTATGCAAAAAAAAAATATTTTAAAAAATATTTTTTTAATTTTTTAATTTTCTTTCTCTATCCTTCTTTGTCTTTCACCGGTTGCCGAGCTTTAGAGATGGCTGCAACAAGCCACTGGTGTTGTTGCTAAGGCCGGCAAAGGCCCGGTGAGGGTTGACTTGGTTGGCTTCGAGCAAAGTGCTAGCAATGAATCCACTTCATTTCTATTGCAACTCGACAACCCCTTAATGCAACCCAAAGCTTTCGATACCTAATTAACTCTATCTCTATCGGACAAACAATCAGTAGCGTATCGGTATAAATTCAGGCATTAAATGCATAATATAAAGTGATATCGGACAACGGCAAATCAATGTATTGCTAAGTCTCAAATGATGGTAGCATTGAGCTAAATCAAAAATCTTGGACAATGCTAAAAGTTCGACATCCATCCCCCCATTTTCCTCACCTCCCCCTACTTCTTGGACACAGCTAAAGTCTTCACGCTCAACGCTAGATAATGCATTGCCATTTGTGAAATTTCTTGAAACTTGAAAGTAGTTCTGCTTAAGGGCCTGGGTAGGCACAATTGGGCTTTTGGGGCGTTCTATCTTGTTCCGAAAACAGGCCTGCTATGTAGCCCAATATGGTTCTCTCTCACAGCCGAATTGTGCTGCAGCTACGAACTTCATCCATCTCAGCAGGAAAAAAAATAAAATAAAAAATCTGAGCTTCCTTCTGACGGTGTTCGTTTTGGAGATGGCTTGGAGCTGCTTCTCATGTACTGCTTCAATTCCTCTGCAACCCCAAGGTCTTTTTCATTTCTTCCTTCACCGCTATCTTCGTTCCAACACGCCCACTTTTCTTGATGGTGCATCTGACGACATGTTTTGTGTGCTATGACGACAGTGAATTTCAGACCCAGTAGCCAGAAATGCCTTCAGGACGTCAGGAACACGGTGAAGTCGCTCGGGATCCACTCGATCAGGTCTTCTCCCGTCGATTCTCTCAGGAATGGAAACTGGGTCAAGCTTATTTGCGGTGCTAGTTTCGAGGTTATTGAGATTTCGAACCTCGAAATTCTTGGTTTTTGTGCTTTCTTGTTTGGCTTCCTGAGCATGTCGGTTCTTGTCTGTTTCTAGGATGTAGTTGACATAAGGAATCTTTCTCTGGTTTACACTTTGGCTGGAGGTTAGATATCTTCAAGGTCCTTTTGTTTGTGTTTTGAAATTGTTTTCTCTTGTCGCTTTGTGACGGTGAAATGTTTTTGAATGGGGTATCTGGAAATCATGTGCAGTGGACTGCATTGACTGTGCTGCCGATGAATCAGTGGTGAATGCAGTGAACCAGGGGATTGAGGCGGCGAGAGAAATCGTGGAGGTTGGGAGGCCCTGGGTGATGATAAGTGTTAATGATGATGAAGATCTTCACTTTCGCAAAGCTGGTAAATGCCCTTTTGAGCGAAGTGCAGCCTCCTCTTTGGATTGGCTACAAGGGAATTTGAGCCTATGCACTAATTTAGAACTATCTTGTATCCAAAGTGAGGATCTTAGGACATGATCTGGTGTAATTATGGTTGTTTAAGCTAGCTGTGGCTTACTCTGTGGGTGACTTATAGTTCTTAAATACGAATAGCTATGTTTGGTTACTTGTGCATTAAGCTGGTTTTGCAAGGATCAGTTAGAAATGAGTATTGTCATTTTTTCATGACCTTGAGAATATTTGTGACAGAGTTTGATCCAGCTGATTGTCCCCAAGATTGCTCAAGGCCTTGTGAGATTGTATGTCCTGCTAATGCAATATCACTAGAGAAAGAAAAATCCTCAGCAGGTCGTCTTTGGAATACCAGTGATGAGGGTAAAGATCAGGTCTTTGTTCTCTATCATGGTTCACTGAGGACTCAAGCTAGTCGATCTTTTAATTTGGTATTTCGATGTCGAAAATTTGACATGGGAATACGCAGGGTGGGGTTTTGACTGAGCGATGTTATGGTTGCGGGCGATGCATTCCAGTTTGCCCATATGATAAAATAAGTGCGTTTCTCTCCTTGTCAAAGTGCCATTTTAACCGCCTTGCTTCTTTACGCATGGTTTCCAAATCCATATTTTCCCTGCTGTCATCATTTTGTCATGTTTTAATGCTAATCACCCTCAATTTGACTTAGGAGTGCATACATATATAAGAGATGCTGCTGCTACTTCTGAGCTTTTAAGAAGAGAAGATATCGATGCTTTAGAGATACATACAAGCGGAAGGTAATAGTTTGGTGATGAATGTGAAATCTGTGTTTTTTAATATATAGGACTGTCTTGAAGAACCTGCTCTGAATGATTGGGACTTTTTTACAGCAACTTTTGCCTTGTAGACCTGTGTATACTTGATGTTTAGAGTGAAAATGATATGTTTAACCTTGTAACATCCATGTTATCAAAGGATTATTGTGACTTTTTTGTAGCAACTTTTACCTTGGTCATACACTTGAATTCTTGTTGCTTGAGATGAAAATGATATATTTAACATTATAACATTCATCCTATGAAATGGGAAAGAAAGGAGACCAACAACATCTTGCCCATCTGACATTGGTCTTAATACATTTTGAAGATAAATAATGTGGTTGATCCAAGTATATGTCCTTTTTTGAGCCTTTGATCCCCTTTTTCACAGGCAGATTTTGCACTTTAGGTCACTTTGGGAGGGTTTGGGAGACTCAATCCACCATCTGAGATTAGTGGCGGTGAGTAAAGAACCTTTACATGCTTGGGCAGAATAAAATGTTAGTTACTTAAGTATATGCTGAGTGGATAGATAACTTATGTGCTTCAAGAACTCCAGGTTAGCTTTCCCGATGTTGGGGATTCAACCATCTCTACAATGAATACCATGTATTCAATCATGGAACCTCGCCTACGTTGCTCTAATTTGTGGCAGGTGCGTGCGACCTTGCTCTGAATCCTCCTATTATGGGTTTTACAGGACCTACTGTGTGTGATATATAAAGGCCTAAGACAGTTGCTTTAATGTGATTTACTGCAGTTGGACGGCCGTCCTATGAGTGGGGATATCGGACGTGGTGCCACAAAGGAATCTATTGCTTTCGCTGTTCGTCTAGCTGCTGCAAGCGACAGACCTAGAGGTTTGTAAATTTTATGTACTTTCTCTTTTCTTCCCTTGGCCAAGAGTAGACATATTTGTTTTATTAGTAGAATGTCTATTATTGCTTTACTCTGGTAATGTAGGTTTTCTTCAATTGGCGGGTGGCACCAATGCTCATACAGTTGCTGGACTAAAAAAACATGGACTTTTCCAAACTAAATCTGTTTCTGGTGTTGCCTCTTCTCTCCTCTTTTTCTGTTTTTCCTCTCTCTCTCTCTCTCTCTCTCTCTCTCCTGGTTTTAGGCTAATCCCCTTGTGTATCAGAAGAGAACTTCAAGGATGGGCAATCAACAGTTGGATCGATCAGGCCATTGGATGCTCCTATTGGAGGCATAGCTTACGGAGGGTATGCTCGCAAGGTTAGTAGATCGATCATATTCTTTTCAGCTTATCCATAGAAAGGGTACTTTCTCGCACTTGGTGGTGATAAGTCAATTTGAGTAGAAGATAGGTTAACAAGCTATTCGCGCATGATCAGGTCGTTGGGAGGATTCTCAGTGCTATGCGGCCACAGCATGGACTGACTTGTATAGAAGAATCTCCAGATTATCTCTTGAAGGCACTAGCAGAAGCGCTTGCTTTAGTTGGAACTGTCAAATGCTATGATATTCCTTCTTGGACAGCATTATGTGAGTAACTTGTGTCTCAAATTTTAATAGCTTCTGATTCCTTTTAGATGAATTTCGATCTTGAATTTCCAATCTAAAAATTTGCCTGGGTGGAAGCTAACTTTCTCATGGATTATGTTACCTTCTCATCATGCCAAACAAACGATACAAGAAAATGTTCATATATTCTTGATTCACTTTCAAATGCAATGTGCATGTGTTACGGGCCGACTGTTCTTTGATTGCGGAATAGCCTTGTGGCGCCTAGTGAGCTGAGAACACCAGGTTGGCCTTCCTTCTATAAATTGTTCTTGATAGTAGTATGACAAATTGCATCCTCACACTTGGTCGTACCATGCTGAGTTTAACTTGGGTGATCAGTTCCTCAAGCAAGATATACAGATGACTTTGGTATAGCAACTGGTTTCGGCTTGTCGTGGTCTCATCAGGAAAGCGGCATCATCTCCCGATTAGTTTATGCACGGATGCAAATCCCGCCTTTGGAGATCCTCAAAGATGGCATTTGTTCTACTTTAGGATTTCTAACACAAATATTCTCACGCATCTTCCACGAATCAGTTGTATTATCCCTTGTGCGTCACTCATTTTTCACCTCGATGTCACAAAACTCCACCTTTCAACTCACAAGGGTAAGGGAGAGTTCGGTCCTGACACATGCATGTGAAATGACTCGAGCATTTATATGTTTCTTTCTCAACATCCTTTTCGCAAGTCAAACATGGAAAGAGACTTATATGATTCAAGGGAAAGTTGAACTATTCCATGCGTTTGGCGTCTGGCTTATGTTGTTGAGGTAGCACTTGCTCAACATTAACATTTCACTAGATTGCCGATCAACGGGCACTATGAGTTTTCATGTTCAGGATTCGTATTACCAGCAAAGCAAACCTCACACCCCTCTTGAACTTAAGGTTTTGTAAATGACTTCTCAAACCGGTCCCGTGACTATCGGTTGCAACCCATTTGATCCCATTAACCTTCGTGACAGGTCAAGTACCATTTTTTTCCATCGAAGTTCATGTACCATGTTAGATCCCACCGTTTTTGCGTTGAGTCTGCACAAGCATTCTCTACATTGCTTGGATTACATTGCGTTGGGATGAACTGCTCTGGTTTGACAGTAAGTTATGAGCGGGGTTACTTCATGTTGCTCCAAATTGTCATTTGAAAATTCTCTAAATGTCTGTCCAAATAACCAAAGAAAAAAAGGGTTACTTAGATGTGGAGTCAAGTCAACTTCCCCGGTGAAATTGAAGAACCGACCTTGAATTATAGTGACGTTTTCAATTTTAATTTTTATTTTTATTTTTTTCGGTTTGATACATTAAGTGTGAGGTCGTACTAGTAGGCCTCATTCCTTTTCTTACAATGAGGTAAAATAATCTTGCTCTATTGAGCATTGAAAGAGTCAGACTCAATTTGTAGTGAAGATATCAAATGCCTAATGGTGACCTTGACCCTATAGTCTAGGGGACGTGGGTTTGCTTCTACTAACTTGATTGTGAAAATTATCAAAAAAAAAAAAAAAGTAGTAAATATGTTATATTTATATCAATTCAGTTTTGTTATAATTTTATTTTTTTTTAAAAATATTATGAATTTTTATAACAATTTTATATTTTAATTTTCCTTTTACAAAGTCTAGTGAGGGTCACTAACCAAGCCTTGTTGATCCCAGGGGAGGGTTGGTTACCTTCGCTGGCAATGGGCGAGGGTTGCTACCCTAGCAACCTTGGCCTGTGACCAGCAAGGTCTTCACAGGCCTTACCAAATTTGGGTGAAGGCCAAGACCTTTGCCTGATTTGGGTGAGGGTTTTCACTCGGCTTAGAGGAAAAAAAAAGGAAAAAAAAAAAAAAGAAGAGAAAAATATAAAAAAAATTAAAAAACCATTCAGAAAAGTTGTTTAAGGAATAAATTTCCACGTCAATGCTAGCTGTATTACGTAAGATGGCCGAGATCCACATTAGCAAATTTTTGGTAGAAATTGGTTGAAAGAACTAAATTAATAAATCGTCAAAATTTAGGATTAAATTTGTCAAATTAATCATGACGAATTTGGTATAAGTGAGGTAGGTTTAGGAGTTGGTAATTTCCGCATGACTTTGATATTGGGTAGGTCCATCGTTCACGGAACCTATAGTCTCCAATCACATGCGCTATTAATTGACTCTGATGGATGAGTGATGGACCCTATTTGGCACATGTGAGTAACTATTACTTACATGAGTAACCCACCTGGCAATTTAGAGCTCTTTGGGTCGACGAAACTCGACCCTATCCGATTGAGCTCTCAAGAACCACCATCAATGGTTTAGATCTCATCGTCATCGTCGATCGTGAGAATTTCCTGTCGGTATCGAGGTGGTAACGGTGGCAAGACGGCTGAGAGGCGACGGGGTAGGTCTGCTGAAGCTGGTGGGGAGAGGGAGAACAGATACTGTATCCATGGCATCTTCATTTACTGAGGTGATAAAGAAAATAATTTTTATTATCATTGATTGAATGAGAATCGTCATTGTTGAAATATATTACGTAAAACGACAGGATCTTTCAATTTACGTCAACACGAAATCAGTAGAGAAATAAACGAGAAATAAGGACATTGAAAATTTACGTGATTCGATCTGAAAATCGATACCTACGTTCTGAGGAGAGTCAGCAGTAAATAATCTACTATAATCGGAGTATCGAAATTTACAATCACTCAAACATTTAAGTGTTTCCATATCTAAATTTAACATCAAATCTAAAGTGTTAAATAAATAATTTACTTAGATATAAACTCACGGCACAAAAAATTATCGTGCGTCGTATAAGGCGCGCTCGGCTTTATCTTCGTAAGGCTGCAGCAGCGAAAAAAAAAACTCTCCTGGAGATATTCGCTTTTATATATGCGCGTGTGTGCCCCCAAAAGTCAAGGCTTGACTTTTGGGCCCCACGAGCTGGTTTCCTTCTTGGGTGGTGACGTCTGGATGCTGCAACTTCCTTCGTAGCTTTTTCATAAAGGTTTGACCTTGGGCCCCATCACTTTCCATTCACGTGCAGAGGCTTCACGCGGCTTTGTTCTTTTTCTTCGTTGGCTAAAAGAAGAAAACCCAGGTCCTTAACAAGACCTTAAACTATTACGGATATCGAAGTCAACTTCAACTGTAAAATGAGATAATGATAAATTGTTGGGAGTCCTAACGGAATCTTTTATTTTACCCCGAGCCTGATTTTTGGGCACACGATTTTCACAGCATGGGTTTTCTTCTTTTAGCCAATGAAGAAAAGAAGAACGAAGCTGCATGAAGCCTCTGCACGTGAATGGATAAACAAGAATTCGGCTCCTCCTGCATAAAGCCAAGAAATTCGTATCTTCCAATTTTTTTCTTTTGTAAATCTTCATGGAGTCCCACAAATTTTTACTTATCTAAGTGAATTGTGTTTTGCAAATACTTAAACTTGAGACATAATTTAATAGTCATAAATATTGTATAACATGGCATCTTCTTTTACTGGGATCACTCTATTTATTGCATGATCCACATGCTTGAAGAATCTACTATTATTGGATTGCAAAAGGAGAAGTATCTCGCAAGCAAGCTATGCGATGGGAACTTTTGTGAACCTAAATAAAGAAGTCACTCGAAAGGGAAGTTCGATCCACGCATCCCCATAATGAATTCTCTTCAAATGTTCACTTTTCTTGGATCAACCACAACTAAGAATAGTAGATACATCTATTTAGCACCACAAAAGAAACAAAAATTGGCAGATATATCGAAAGGCGTGGTGACGTACAAGATGTTTTTGAAATACCATTTTAAATTTAGTGAATAAAATCCGTTAAAATATCCTATTTATGTACATGCTAATGTGGTTTTTATATGTATGTGGTGTCCTCCCATAGGATAACTCAAATTTTTGAATTGAAATTTCTAATATGGTAGGAGAGTCAAGTTCTACACTAATTTATTTTGTATGTGCCTGCCTCTGCTGATCAAATTCCACATGTTGTTGCTTAATACGGCTTGCACGTGATAAGAGGTGGGGTTTACGTGCTCTTTATATACATGCGATCTCCTTTAAAGTCCTAAAATATGTCATAAAAATATAATTAAGTCCTAAAACTTGCAAAAAATGCAATCAAGTCCTAAAATTTGACAAATTTGTTTAATTGAGTCATTTTGTTAACTGTCCAACTTAGCTAACGGAAAATATTAATATAACTTTTCTTAATATTTTCTCTTTCATATGTAGCGATGACATAGACAAAATGACGCTATTGTGGTTCAAATCTAATTTTTTTACACAAATTTTATTTAAATTAAATCAAAACAATTTAAACCAAAAAATAAAATGAAAAAAAAGCAAATTTTTTTAAAAAGTTGCAAAGTAGGCGATAGGGCTACAAAGTTGTTGCTGTTGTCACTCCACCATTGCTGAGAAGGGCCGACAATGGGCCTCATCCAATTTTGGTTGAAAGTCGCCACTACCAGGGGTTGGTCACTAGAACTAGGCGAGGGCTGGTGACCCTCACCTCATTTGGGCAAGGGCCATGACCTTTGCTTGTGGTTGGTGAGGGTCGTTGGGCCTTGGCCTAGGCTTGGCGACTCTTGTTGACCATTCCCCACCATCGGTAGCCCTTCTCGGTGATAATGGCATGGCGGCAGCAAGTAGGGGTGATCAGTTCCAAGGTGGGCAATTCTCACCCTGAAATTGAGAACTGCTTGCTAAGGACCGGTTCTGCAAAATGGGAATCGAGAACCATCCGTTGGTTCATGGATCCACTTGAGAATCGGACCGCCAGTCCAGTCCGATTTTTGGGTGGATCCATGGAGCTGATCTAGTTTGGTAGTACCTTGTATATATTGCATAATGTAAAGTTCAAAATCGGCACTATGCAAGACCGAACAAAAGGTAATATACACTTTGTATAAACTATAAACGCTAACATAAAATTTTGGTAAATCAAACAGAAGGTAGTAATTACAATTACACACAATATAAAGACCAAACAAAGACCATGTACTCATCGTTTGTTGGATGATTGCACTCTGTTTAAAAGGCTAACATCAGCATTAAGCATTATAACATGACAGATATAGAGTTGGAAATCCGCCGCAAAACCAAACAGAAGGCTCAGGAGCCTTTGATATATGAAGACAAATCTCCTTAAACAAACATAACTAAGCTGAAACAAACATAACTGAGCTCACTTCAAATGCATTCATAGTCTACATTACTATCACACGTAAAAATGAGTTGCCACAAGTTCGCAAGAGCAAGCAAGCAAAGACCGCTCCAAGACTCCTCAAACTTTTGAATCTAGAACCAAGTCTACACGGAAAAGACCGCTCCAAGCCATCTCCAACTTAAACCTTCGGCATTTATCCATTAAAGAAAAGACCACTCCAAGACTCCAAGTTTTGACTCCCTGAAAACAAAAGAACAATTAGTATATATTGTCACATAACATTAGCTTAAATAAAATAAGTAGAAATTGAACTCAAACAATTAATGAAAAATCTCACCACATATATTCCTTCCACTTCAACTTGTACACTCTATGCACGGTTAATCTTTGCATTAACATGATCCATATCTGACAAAAAAATACATACTATATTGTCATGGCTAAAATATCACCTAAAGGGGGGTGAATAAGTGATTTTGCAGAAATGAAAGAAATTAAACCAAAATTCCAGTGGGACAACTTTTGATGAAGTGGTTAGATCTTACCAGTGTACAATTCTATTACAGAATTAAAAGTGTAAGGGATAGAGAATTGCACACTCAAGATTATAATGGTTCGGTTTTTGCATGCCTACGTCCACTCTCTCGCGCTACAGCCAATTGGCTGGAATTCATTGATGAGAATCGATAAGAGGTTACAAGATCTGAGCTCCGACACTCAAGCTCGTGTGTATAACTTTCTCACACACTATCAACCTCTAAAAGGTTATGCAATTTTGCTCACTGAATCAAATGCAAAATGATCACAAACACCCTTTAGACTTTAGAATTAAAAGCTCCAATATTCGTGAAAGCGAATTATTGTCCTTCTGCTATGAGATCTCCTCTTATACCCCTCCTAATCCAAGTTGACCGTTGGACATGCCTTCAAGAGGATCATCCAGCCAATCCACCCGTTGGTCCTGGATTTGGTTGAGAAGATCTGATGGCATGAGGATCGCCGAGGTTGAAGCTTCCCGTAAGATTTGCTGCCCATACATCAAGTCGGGTTTCCAAAAGTCGAGTGTCTATGTTTATAAAGAATAGCTCGTCTTCAAATATTGAGGAAAGATTGGAAACATGAGGATTTTTCCTATGAAAGCCTTCCTTTTCAAGTTCCTCCAAAGAGATGGCAAGTTATCTAGTCAATTTAGTTGTTGCACAAGAAATATATTCCTTCCTAGCCGGTTGATTAATTGTCCAAATAAGAAAGTATTGTCCATGACTTTGATTCTGATCGCAATCATCAGACTTTCCTTCCTGAAAAATGCTTATAATCAAATTCCAAAGTCGGTAAGTTTTGTCAATCATCAAAACCACTGAGGGAATGTTTTCTCAACAATAAATAATTCACTCATTAGATTTAGGAAAGAAGGATATTTCCAATGACATACCCAACTCAAACTTTTCCGCAATGCACACTTCAACATTAATCGGACACTGCAAATAAATGACTTCTTGAACCCAAGAGGCCTCTAAGCACCATGTGATCTAATGCATACAAACACGTAAATGGAACTCCTGAATCTGCTGCTTAATATTCTCAAACTTTTAGAAAATTCATGGACACACACCCACTAAGCTATCATCTGTAAAACCCAATTCATCAGAAAATCCGAGTGCCTGAGCACCATGGGCTATAATTGGAAATAAAACAAGAAGAATCAAATCAACCACACAACATACACAGCAAAGAAATTAGGAAAGACAGAAAATACACCTAATTCATAAAAGATGGAGTCCTTTGTGTTCCTTTGATTCAGAGTTAAAAGTGAACCGATGCTTGATGGAATGGACGATTTTAAGAGGACTTACAGTTGCAAATGCGAGATCAAGCTACGAGAGTGAGAGAGGGAGTGATGAGGCTAGACTGCGGAGGCCATTGAGTGACGAGAGCGAGAGTGGGAGGCGAGGTCGCGTGAGATAAGGAGAGAGAGACGGTAGGAAACTAGGAAAGACAGTAGAAAATTAGGGTTGACAATTTGATTTCAAAAAAAGTTAATATATATAAATATATATATATATATATATAGTACCGGTCCGGTCCGGTCCAGGCGGTTTCACATTGGAATCGGGAATCGGACCGCTCGTCACTTGGTTCCAATTATTGGAATTAGGAATCGGATTGGACCCTTGGGAACCACCTGACCGGTTCGGTTCGGTTCGGACGCTTCTTAGTTCTTTTGCACAACCCCAGTGGCAATGGCAACTCTTCTATTTTTGTTTCTTTTTAAATTTAGCTCATTTTTTATTTAATTTAAATAATTTTTCTTAAAAAAATCAGACATGGACCATAAAAGCTTCATTTTGACTTTCTGTTTTATGTTTTAGTCACGTAGGAGAGAAATATTTAAAAAATCATGTCAACTTTTTTCACTAAGTTGGATGGAGTAAACGGAAGGACTCGATTGAATCAATTTTACGAGTTTTAGAACTTGATTTCACTTCTTGTAAGTTGTAGAGCTCAATTACACTATCATGAAAAGTTTTATGACTTCCATTGCACATATTTAAACTTTTGTTTTTAGTACGTCAAAGATTATTACCAACTAGAGAAGAATTTACTAATCACTCAACAATTTCCTCTAAGATCTCTAGGTGGATTATTCTCTAGCATTTAATATATTAATCACCACGATTACCTAACCGGACATGAGCAGGTCCTTAAAAGGCTTAAGAGAGAAGAAAGAGGCTAGAGATTCGCCCTAGTGGGAGATCCTGCAATGTCACCTTCCATGTTCCTACTTGCCAAGGAAGAAATATAAGTGATAGGAATTGGGGGGCCTGTTGGTAGTGAAAGTAGACACAACCACATCAGTACTTCGGTGTTGGCTACCACTGGGTAGGAGAGTATAGTAGCTCTTCGCATATGGTGTGAGAAAAGGTGGCTTAGGCATTTGATTAAAAGACTTGAGCGAATCTCAACCTACCAAGTAGTGGTTGTGAAGCCACCCTAGCTCACCACAAGCATGAAGAGCTACTATACTCCCCTATTTGGCGGTAGCCAATATCAAAGTGCTGACGTGGTATCTACCTTCACCACTAACAGGCCCTCAACCCTTACCACTTATTTGTCTTCCCTAGCAAGTAGGAGTATGGGAGGTGACATTGCAGGATCTCTCATCCGAAGGTAGATCGCCTTGCCTGTTTCTTCTTCCTCAAGCTTTTTAAAGACCTGCCCATATCCAAAGTATTTCCCAGGTTGTCACCAATCCAAAAACATAAAAATAATAAATGACAAAAAAAAGAGTTTTTCAAGTGGCAATACTTTTATTCAATTTTCATTTCCAGTGCACATATTCCTATTTTAAACTTTTGTTTTCAGTACGTCAAAATTTATTACCAACTCGAGAAGGATTTACGAACCACTCAGCAACTTCCTCTAAGATCTCTAGGTGGATTATTCTCTTGCATCTAATATATTAGTCACCACGAGTACCGAAGAATTGTTGGATCGCCAAAAGATGAAAATAAATAAATTGCAAGATTGAAAAACAGAAGGAAAAAAAAAAACCCCACGTACCAAGGTAGAAATCACATGCAAAGGCGCGGGTAAATACCTTGCAAACCACGTTTGCGTGGTAACCTTGCGTACAAGAATTAGGGTTTTAATTATCATTTATGGCGCCACCTTGGTGCATGTGAACAGCTTTGTGTCTCCAGCTTTCTGACACATTTTGACTTCACCAGAATTGAAGTATCGTCTTTTATATTGCCAAAAAGTATTCTTCGAGACGTCAAATTCACCCTAAACTCTTATTTATCCAAGCTGGCAATGTCGATCAAATCAAACGTGGATGTCACCAAAACCTTATATAAATAGAGAGCCTGATTAGCTTCCCATGCATATCAAGCCTGGTTGTCAACGAAGTGTTTTGCTTGGGGGTGTAGGGGAAGAACGAAAGAAAATGAGAGCATCAAGGTGGTGGTTGTTGTTGTTGCTGGCGGTGCTCGCATTGATGAGCTCATGCGCCATGCGGCGTGTCGAGGCGGCAGTGGGGATCCAGCCGCCGGAGAAGCTGCAGTGGCATTACTACCGGAACTCATGCCGCGACGCCGAGAGGTACGTGAGGAACCAGGTCGAGTTCTACTGGAAGCTGGACAGGAGCCTTGCTCCCAAGCTCATCCGAATGCTCTACTCCGACTGCTTTGTCACGGTACGTATCGGCTATTTTTATCCTCTTTTGAGCAATCTTTAAGTCCGCATCGTCTCAACATCGAGTTTCCATCGCCCTCCCAGGCACGTGATATATTTTCACCCAATGGTTTATCCTCTCGAACTGGGCTTTCTTACATACCAATTGCCACTCTTTTGTGTACATATATAAAAAACAAAGCCTTGGACTCTCAGATATGTTTGGTTATGTGTATAAAACAGGGGTGTGATGCGTCAATTCTATTGGACGGGCCATATTCAGAGAAAACGGCACCACAAAATGCAGGGCTTCTAGGGTTTCCTATGGCGGTGATAGACAAGATCAAGCAAGTCCTGGAACAACGTTGTCCAGGAGTCGTCTCTTGTGCTGACATTCTCAACTTTGCCGCTAGAGATGCTGCTCACTTGGTATGGCACCTGGTTTGCACTTCTCTCTTTTGGCTTGAAAAGGAGTTGATTTCGCTGCACTGATTATTGACATGCTGTTACCTTGAGCTTGGAGCGTTAAATTTGGAAAATTAGAATCACTGATGCGATACTAATGTTGTAATAGGCAGGAGGGCCATCGTACCCCGTTCTGGCGGGGAGGAGGGATGGGATGTTGTCCTCCGCGGCGTCGGTGGACCTACCGTTGGCGGCTGTCCCTTGGGGATCAGCGCTCGCGTACTTTGAATCAAGGGGCTTGGATGTGCTGGACCTTACTACTCTACTTGGTACGATCCAACCTCATATGCAAAGTATTTATTTGACTTGGACCTCATTAAATTACCTTAGATCTTAGGTAATCCGGGCAATTTGTTTAGTTTAGTGCGGTTGCGAGGAAAAAGAAAATCACGATAAAATCACGATGTTCCTTTTCGATTTTAAGTTTTCAAAATCTCCGTCTAATTATCAGGATACAAAGAATTTTATCAGATATAGGATAGTCGAGGATATAATCCAAACCGATCCTCCCAATGATTACCTCCATGTGCACAAAATGACATGCTTATGTATTATGTCAAATCTCAAAGTCAGAACCAATTCCTAACTTGCCAAAACAATTTAAATTTTGCCAGGGGGGCATTCAATGGGCAATACCAACTGCAGCTTCATCGCGGACAGGCTGTACAATTTCAACAACACTGGCAAGCCAGACCCAAGCATGGACTCATCCTTCTTGGCCCAGATGAGGGTGCAATGCCCACCGAACTCAAAGAATCAAGTGTACCTTGACCCTGACTCAGGCTCCAGCTACAGCTTCAGCAAGTCCTTCTACTCCAGGGTCCTGAACCACCGGGCCGTCCTCGGCATCGACCAGCAGATTGCCGCCAACAACGACAGCTCCCAGATCGCTGAGGAGTACAATGCCAGTTTCGAGGACTTCCGGAAGATTTTCGCCTTGTCAATGAGCCGGATGGGGCACATCAAGGTCTCAACGGAGAATCAGGGGGAGATTCGCAAGAATTGCCGAGTCGTGAACGGGAAGTAATCCCGACAAAGATCAAATGTTCTCGCAATTGTTAAGCAAATGGAAGCATAATTTGTTCTAGGACAAAAGTAAAAGTTCTCAAATGGATTTTCTTGTATTTGAAGGTGCGTTAAATGCTAAAATCCAAAGTCCTTTGGGAAATGCAAATTTGTGCTTGGTAAAAACTCCTCTGCAAAGCAACTTTGGATTCAAGTAGTGTTTGGTAATGTTAAATTATATCTCAAGTTTGAGCGTTTACAAAACGAGATTTATTGGACTCCTTAAAGCTGCACAAATGAGAAAATAATTAAAAGAGAAAATTTCCCCTTTGGAGTGAAGCCGCCGAAGAGATGCCGCTCAGCTTTACGTAAATAAAGAAGCCGCTGAAGTCCATGCAAGAAAAAAAAAAGAAATAGGTAGGCCTAGAGTCAAAGTGTGACTTTGGGCATTCACGCACTCATATTTTCACGCCAAGAGAAGGAGAGAGGCACGTAGGAAGCGTATGGAGCCAAAGATTCTGGTGGGCCCAAGTTAAGTTCCGACCTTTTTTGTCTTTTTTTAGGGGTGAGCGTGATATGTTCTTTTCATGCGCGCGTGGAACAGTGAGAAACCCTACGAAGCCGCACACGATCTTTGAAGCCACAAGCCGCGAGAAGCTTTCAAAGGAACGCAAAGAGATTTACGTAAGTGGACCAAAGACGAACACTGGAGTTCTTGATTTTGGCGTACATAGAGCCTTTTGTTTTGAGCTTGAACGCGGTAATTTTGTGCCGTGAGTTTATGTCCAAGTGAGTTATTTATTTATAAACACTCTGGATTTTGGATTAAATTTAAGTGTGGAAAACATTTGAGCGTGTGAGTGATTGTAAACTCGATTATCCGATTATAATGTATTATTTGCTGCTGACTCTCTTTGTGGACGTAGGTACCGATACCCGGACCGAATCACGTAAATTTCTAGTGTTCTTATTTTTTTCGTTTATTTCTCTGATGATTTCGCGTTAACGTAAATTGCAAGATCCTATCGTTTTCGCGTAATATTCCAACAATTGGTATTGGAGCTTGGGGTTGGATTTCTTGACTGTAATTTAGAGCTTTTGCTTGTTTGATTATTATCTGAAAATTATGTTACTGCAATTATGTTTGAGAGAAAATCTGAAATTGAAAAATTTAACGAGTAGCAACAACTTTGTGTTATGGAGCATCAAGATGCAGGCATTATTGACAACATAAGGTTTGGCCAATGCACTAGATGGTAAAGATGAGTTGCCGATTATAATGAAAGCCTTAGAGAGGGTAGAGCTAATGGAAATAGCAAAGAGTACAATCTTGTTAAATTTGTCGGATGGGGTCTTAATAGAAGTTGTTGAGGAGAAGGATCCGTAGCATTATGAGCAAAACTTCAAGCACTTTATGTGAAGAAATGTTTGAACAATCGCTTGTACATGTTGAAGAAGATGTTTCAATTTAGATATACTGAAGATACGTCTATCAGAACCCACTTAGATGAATTTAACAAACTCATATTGGATTTGAAGAACATCGGTAAGATACTTGATGATGAAGAACACGGCATGATGTTGTTAGCCTCTTTATCAGAGTCATAGAAACACTTTACTAATTCACTGTTGCAGAGGCGTACCACAATTACCTTAGAAGAGGTCAAGTTCGCATTTTTCTCTTAGGAGTGGCAGAGAAAGTTGCGAGATAATGGTCTGGCATGGCACAAGGAGTAGCGCAAGCACTGACTATTCGGGGATAGAGAACAACATTGAGGGCCTAGTAGCAACAGAGGTAAAAGCAGATCGAAATCACGCCATAGAAAGTCCAAGACACGCGTGAAGTGCTTTGAGTGTCACAAGGAGGGGCATATCAGGAGAGATTGTCCAAAGCAGAGGAATAAGGTTGATAGGCAGAATGCCACAAGCCGTGTGGAAAACATTGCCGAGGGAAGCAATGGTGATGCGCAAGCTGTTTTATGTGTGACTGCTATTTTGTCAAGAGATGAATAGATGCTAAATTCGAGGTGTTCTTATCATATGACGCCTCATAAGAACTGGTTAACTACTTACTAGGCTGCAGATGGTGGTAGGGTTCTTTTGAGGAATAATGCAGTTTGTAAGGCTGTGAGGATAGGGACAATCGGATTTGAATGCACGATGGTGTGGTGCGCACATTGACAGATGTGAGGCATGTACCAGAGCTTAAGAAGAACCTTATTTCTCTAGAGGACACTTGATGACATTGGGTGTAAGTACACCGCTGAAAGTGGAGTATTGAAAATCTCTCGAGGTGCCATGACAGTGATGAAGGGGAAGAAAGTGAATACTTTTTATTATCTACTAGGAGAGACCGTGATTGGAACTGCTGCAATTTCATCAGGTGAGTCAGACTCTAATTTGACTCAATTATGGCATATGTGTTTGGAGTACATGAGTGAGGTAGGTATAACGATGCTAAGTGAAAAGGGGTTGTTGAAGGGTCAAAAAATAGGGAAGCTGGACTTATGTGAGCACTGCATCTATGGGAAGCAGCACCGAGTTAAGTTTACTATAACTATTCATTCAACCAAATGACCAGTTGAATATATTCATTTAGACGTTTGGGACCCATCTTCGGTTCCTTCTAAAGGAGGTGCCCGATATATGCTGACGTTTATCAATGATTATTCGAGGAATGTATGGGTTTACTTTCTGAAGCAGAAATATGATGTGTTTGATTGGTTCAAGAAATTTAAGGCATTGATTAAGAAGCAGTCGTATAAGCAAATCAAGTGCCTGAGAATTGATAATAGCATGGAGTTTTGTGGTAAAGATTTTACCGAGTTATGTGAGAAAGAAGGTATTGCGAGACATCGCACAGTACCTGGGACATCACAGTAGAATGGCGTGATAGAACGGAAGAACAGAACTTTGCTTGAGCGAGTTCGATGCATGCTTTCTCATGCAGGACTTGGTAAGGAATTTTGGGCCAAAGCAGTAAACATGGCATGTTACCTAGTTAATAGATCTCCATCATTTGCTATCGAGTGGAAGACTCTTGAGGAATTATGGTCGGAGAAACCTATTGATTATTCCAGATTACGTATATTCGAATGTCCTACGTATACTTATGCGAGAGATGGTAAGCTTGAGCCGAGGGCGAAGAAGTGCATATTTCTGTGTTATGCACATGGGGTGAAAGGCTACCAACTGTGGTGCACCAATTCCAGATCACTCAATTTTCTAATCAACAGAAATGTGATCTTTGACGAGACTACAATGCTTCAACAAAAGAGTTCTAAGACACAATCAGCAGAGAAGACAAATCATGGTGTTAGTAGTGAGGTGGAGCTTCAGGTGGAGACTCCGGAGACCTCGAAGATAACTGAAGTTGAGATTGCAGATGAAGTTGCAGTTCCTGAAGTCGGTGATAGTGACCGCAGATAGACAAAGAAAGAAAATTAAATCACCGGTACGTTATGGTTATACATATATTGTTTATGCATTGACTGTAGATGATGAGGTGGAGACAGATGAGCCTTCGTCTTGCTCTGAGGCGATGGCTAGTTCAGAGTCGTTGCAGTGGCTAGGGGCTATGAGTGAAGAGATGGAATCACTCCATCGAAATCAGATATGAGAGCTGGTCAAAATACCAAAGAGCCAAAAGATTATTGGAAGTATATGGGTTTTCAAACGGAAAGAGGGCATTCCCGGTGTCGAGGTAGCGATATATAAGGTGAGACTTGTGGCGAAGGGATGTACACATCGTGAGGGCATTGACTACAATGAGGTGTTCTCTCTCATGGTAAGACATACTTCAATTCGAGTTTTACTTACCTTAGTTGCTTCGCAGGATCTCGAGTTAGAGCAACTAGATGTGAAAACTGTGTTTCTTCATGGTGAGTTGGAGAAGCAGATTTAAATGAGGCAACCAGAGGGATTTGTTATTCTGGGTAAGGAAGATCATGTTTGCTTGTTAAAGAAATAGTTGTATGGGCTAAAACAATCTCCTTGGCAGTGGTATAAACGTTTTGATGCTTTCATGGCTAGTCAAGACTATTCAAAAAGTCAGATGGATAGCTGCGTTTACTATAGGAGATTGGAAAATGGTTATTTGATTTATCTACTTTTATATGTTGATGATATGCTGATAGTAGCTAAGAATATATCTAATATTGATGTACTAAAGAAACAATTAAATGTTGAATTTGAGATGAAAGATTTAGGTGCTGCAAAGAAAATATTAGGTATGGAGATTTTGCGTGATAGGGCTGTAGGAGTTTTACTTCTATCTTAAAATAAATATATTGAGAAGATCGTAGCACGTTTTAATATGTAGTCGGCAAAATCTATAAGTACACCTTTAGCGAAGTACTTTAAACTTTCAGATAAATTATCACCATAGACTGTGGAGGAGGAGGAGGAGCATATGTCTCATGTTCCTTATTCCAGTACCGTGGGTAATATTATGTATGCTATGGTATGCACTAGGCCTGATATTTCACAAGCTATGAACATGGTTAGTCGCTATATAAAGCGTCCTGGTAAAGCTCATAAGAAAGTTATGAAGTGGATCCTTAGATATTTGAAGGGGACAACAGACGTGGGTATAATATACCGGAGGGACAGCAATGGCAGTGAGACCACTGGTTTTGTGGATTCGGATCACGCTAGTGACTTGGATGATTGCGGGTCTTTAGCATGGTACGTGTTTACACTAGCAGATGGTGCAGTTAATTGGAAAGTGTCCTTACAGGATCATATTGTCTTGTCTTGACTGATGCAGAGTACATGACACTAACCTTTGTAGCAAAGGAGGCGATATGGTTACAAAGTTTGCTCTTGGACTTTGGGTTAGAACAGAAAAGTGTGAATATACACTGTGACAACCAATGTGTGATATATTTGGCGTATAATCCAGTTTATCACGAGCGAACGAAGCATATCAACATCAGGTACCATTTCATCCGAGACGTCTTAGCTAAGTGTTTTGTTACTAATAAAAAGATTGCTACAGCAGATAAGCCGGCAGACATGATGACTAAGTCTGTTCCTTTGGCCAAGCTCAAGCTCTGCTTGAGCTCTATTGGCGTCTGTGGAGAGTGAGCGCCCGTCGGGGCGTTGGGAGAGTAGCATGGATGATGAGCACTATAAATTGGCTTCAAACATCGAGTCAAAGTGGAGAATTGTTAAATTTTGTCTCGAGTTTGAGCGTTTACAAAACGCAATTTGCTGGACTCCTTAAAGCTGCACAAATGAGGAAATAATTAAAAGATGAATTTTCCCCTTTGGAGTGAAGCCACCGAAGAGATGCCGCTCAGCTTTACGTAAATAAAGAAGCCGCTGAAGTCCACGCATGAAAAAAAAAAAGAAATAGGTGGGCCTAGAGTCAAAGTGTAACTTTGGGCACACACACGCACACATATTTTCACGCCAAGAGAAGGAGAGATGCACGTAGGAAGCGTCTAGAGACAAAGATTCTGGTGGGCCCAAGTTAAGTTTTGACCTTTTTTGTCTTTTTTTGGGCGTGTGCGCGCGCGCACATATAAATCTACGTTCTTTTTCATGCGCGCGTGGAATGGTGAGAAACCCTACGAAGCCGCACGCGATCTTTGAAGCCACAAGCTGTGAGAAGCTTTCAAAGGAATGCAAAGAGATTTACGTACGTGGACCAAAGATGAACGTCGGAGTTCTTGATTTTGGCGTACGTAGAGCGTTTTGTTTTGAGCTTGAACGTGCGGTAATTTTGTGTCGTGAGTTTATATCCAAGTGAGTTGTTTATTTATAAACACTCTGGGTTTGGGGTTTAATTTATGTGTGTGAAACATTTGAACGTGTGAATGATTGTAAACTCTGATTCTCCGATTATAATGTATTATTTGCTACTGGCTCTCCCCGTGGACGTAGGTACCGATACTCGGACTGAACCACGTAAATTTTTTATGTCCTTATTTTTCTCGTTTATTTCTCTGGTGATTTCGCGTTGACGTAAATTGCAAGATCCTGTCGTTTCCGCATAATATTCCAACAGGTAAAAGATAATTTGCAAAGGGCTTTGACTGGAAATTTTCTGATTTTTATTTAAAATATTAAACCTTTCATTGCCGATGAGGGTTGCTTGGGGTCGTGCAACCTTAGGAGACCCTTGCCAGGGTTGCATGACCTTAGGTGGTCTTCACCACGGTTGTGCAACCCTTAGCAACGAGGCTTGAGGTCGCGCAACTTCAGCCGCCCTCGCCTGGGGTCACTAACAAGCCTAGGCACCGTCACCGATGTCACGCTTGACCGATGCTGGTGACTAGCCACAATCCCTTAAAATAGTGAGGGCAAGATGGGAATTTGAGAAAGCTAGTGAGGACAAGATGGGAAGAAAAATGTCTAGAAATAGCATGTTGCCCAAGGCTAGTCCCTACTTCTCTTGGGCTTTTAGCTTTCCCAAGCATTTGGTTGAAAGCCACTTCAAAAGACTTGTCAAACACCTCAACATTTTTTTAAGGTGCTTTGGAGGTCGAAAGCTCGTTAGAAAAGTTGAACCAAACATAGGATATGTTGGTTGGTACTAATCATATGAAAACGTGGCATGAAGAATATTGAAAGTGCTCTTATTATTATAGATAGTAGCCCCATTGTTTCGCCTTGGGAACAATCAAAGAAGCCATATATATCAATTCGGCAAATGAAACAATTTCGCAAAGAGCTTTGTAGACTATTTGTGTCTTTGCACACTTCATTTGGAGCTATCATGGACACCGACCTTTTTACGTGGCACGATTAGCACCTATATGAATATTTTTAACAATTTTTTGTTTTTTATTACTTTTATTCTTTCTTTATTTTCTTCATTTTGGCCCTCGCCCAGAATCTGGTGAGGGCCTGCATGCCTTTGGCTCGCGGGGCCACAAAGACCTTGGGCAAGCCACAGTCAGCAAGGCCGAGAAGGCCCTACGCAAGGGTCATTGCAACAAGGACTTGCGAGGGTAGCGGCTGAGCGACGACTAGAGCTCTCGCCAGCCAAAACGAAGGGGAAAAAATGAGAGAATAAAATAAAAAAAGTTTTAAAAAATGGCAAAAAGCCTCGCTGTTAGTTTTTTTTTTCCCGTTTGGGTAATTAACGTATGAGGTCGTACTAGTAGTCCTCGTTACTTTTCTTACGATGAGGTAAAATGAATCTTCCTCTATTGAACATTGAAAAGTTCAAATATAGTTTTGCAGTGAAAATGGCAAAAGGCCTCGTGGTGCCTGACCCTTATTATAGTCTTTGGGGGATGGGGGTTTGCTTCTATAAATGACTTGATATTAGGTAGATCGATCATTCATGGAGCCTATAGGCTCACAATCACATGCACTATTAATTGCTATTAAGTAGGTCCATCATTCATGGAACCTATATACTTTTTATATTGCCAAAAGGAATTCTTCGAGACGTCAGATTCCCCCAGGCTGGCCATGTCGGTCAAGTCGAACGTGGATGTCGCCCAAACGGGCCAAACCCTATATAAATAGAGAGAGCCTGATTAACTTCCCTTGCATAATAATCGGATAGCAAGTCAAGAACACGTACCAAGCCTGGTGCCAACGAAGTGTTTTTGCGTCGTGGTGAACGAAAGAAAATGAGAGCATCAAGGTGGTGGTGGTTGTTGTCGCTGGCGGCGCTTGCGTTGGTGAGCTCGTCCGCCGTGTGGCATGTTGCGGCAGTGGGGATCAAGCCGCCACAGAAGCTGCAGTGGCATTACGACTGGAACTCGTGCCGCGACGCCGAAAGGTACGTTAGGACCCAGGTCGAGTTTTACTGGAAGCTGGACAGGAGCCTCGCGCCCAAGCCCATCTGAATGCTCTATGCCGACTGCTTCGTCACGGTACATTTCTGTCCATTCTTATCCTCTCTCGAACGATCTATCAGTCCGCATCACTTCAATATCAAGTTTTCATCGCCCTTCTAAGCACGTGATATCCTTTCACCCAATGGTTTAACCTCTTGAACCGAGCTTTCTTACATACCACTCTTGTGTACATATATATAAAACAAAGCCTTGGACTCAGATATGTTTGGTTATGTATACAAAACAAGGGTGCAATGCGTCGATTCTATCAGACCGGCCATATTAAGAGAAAACAGCACCGCAAAATGCAGATCTTCTAGGGTTTCCTATGGTGGTGATGGACAAGATCAAGCAAGTCCTGGAACAACATTGTCCAGGAGTCGTCTGTTGTGCTGACGTACTCAACTTTGCCGCTAGAGATGCTGCTCACTTGGTATGTACTGTTAAGCATATAGGAACAAAGTCTCACTCAGCCACTATAAATTCAGCAGATAACACTAATGCTGGAAGAGAAAAACTATGAAGAGAAAGAGTTATACGGAGCAGCAAAGCGAAGCAAAGAACACGTGGGAAAAACAAAAACGGGAAAGTAACAATGAGCTGATGATCAACGGTGAAGAGCTCGTGATGAAGGCATATATGGATTGTTATCAATGATTAAGAAAGCCTGAAATAAAGAAGATGTGGATCGCCAAGTCGTGTAGATCTCAACTGACACACGTGCTATTATTCGGTTTAGAGTGGTGAAACAAATTAAGAAACAGTTAGTAGTATTCAGTTTGTTGTTCTATTCTGATATAAGTAGTCTTCTTCTTCTTCGATGAAGTAGTAAGTGAAGTTAGAAGCAAAATAGAGAGATAGAGCTTAGAGAGCAATCATCAATGGATGCTCTGCATTGTATAGCTGATACGTGCTCTGATAGAGAGACAGAAAACAGGGGATGTAAAACAGAGGATTTGTATTCATAAGCTGTCATTGATATACAGAAACTTTGTACTACAAAATAGAGTGATTCGAAGTATTTTCCTTTGCTGATTCCTCTGTATCTTGATTCATTTCTTCATCTTCATCTTCATCTTCACATGTACCTGGTTTGCACTTCTCTCTTTTGGCTTGAAAAGACGTTTTCGCTGCACTGGTTATTGACATGCTGTTAGCTTGAGCTTGTAGGGTTAGATGTGGAAAATTAGCATTGCTGATGTGATAATAATGTTGAAATAAGCGGGAGGGCTGTCCTACCCCCATTCTAGCGGGGAGGAGGGACAGGATTGTTAGGAAAATCCCTTATGATGCTTTGAAGATGACAAAATAAATCAAAGGTTATTAATGTATTTAATAGTCGAGTAATAAACTATGCAGATGATATAAACTGTAAAGGATATTATCGAAGTCTATACTTGAAGGAACCAGAAGATAGACTCTATGTTGAAACTGAACTTATTGAGACTGTGTCAAAACTTTAAGGCTAAATATGTTCAGAAGCAAAATATGTTCAGACTTATGTCCAGATTATAAAGTCTATTCTAGATGGAAGACACTCAAATTCTACTTTAGATGGAAGATATTCAGACTTTACTTCCGACAGAACACACTTAGACTTTATATACAAAATAAGACACAGGTCTAGAACGTGGCAAGGTCCAGAACGAGACACAAGTTCAGAATGAAGCATGTCAAGAGCAAGACAACTTGACAGAACGTAACACAAGCCTCAACATATAACTGCTAGTGATTTAGTTTGGATTCTACATTAAGATATATTTGATTGACTCAATCTAATTGGTTGACAATTTGATTTTGAAGGCAAGAACTTTCCAAACGAAGAAACTCTACTTATGAAAACCAAGATTTTGTTTATATGGGTGATCGGAATCAACTTGGGATTCTACTTCTGTCACTCAACGGCTACTAAATCTTCTTGATACAGATATGTCCAATAGGTAGATTGGAAGACGATCCTCTAGATACTGTCTAACAGCTAGTTTGGAAGTGGAGGAGTAGTATTTAAGGAGATCACTGACCGATGAGCAAATAAGAGACCGGAGCGTAGAATTTATAATTCCAAAGTCTGAGCGAATTTCGATCATACACTTATCTTTGGTGAGTTTAAACGTTTGTGATCGTGAGAGAAATACCAAAATAGTGACTTAGTGAGATAGTGCAATCTATCACTGAGTGTTTGCACTCAAAGTTGTAATTTATTGTTGATCGCATAGTGGAATCTAGCTAGAAGGCTGTTAGTGTGGGAGAGTGGATGTAAGCTTGATCTAAGCCAAACCACTGTAAATTTCGTGTGCAACATTCTCTTCCATTAACTCTTCTTATTTAAGTTTGTTACATACTTATAGGTTATTTCAGAAGTCTATTACATTGTATAACAGATTCTGAATATTTACTAAAAGTCTGGATGCTCGTTTATTAGACTCTAATTCTTATTCAGACTTTGCGCGAAATTTATTTTATTCGGCATTTATTTGTCAAGATTTCTTTTAAACACCTATTCACCCCCTCTAGGTGTTTATACTAGCATTTTCAGGGATGTCGTCCTCCGCTGCATCAGTGGACCTCCCATTGGGGGCCACCCCTTGGGGATAAGTGCTTGCTTACTTCGAATCAAGAGGCTTGGATGTGCTGGACCTTATTACTCTACTCGGTACAATCAAACCTCATATGAAACAATATTTATTTGACTTGTGACCTCATTAAATTACCTTAGATCTCAAGCAATCCTTTTCAAGTTTAATTTTTGAAATCTCCATCTAATTGTCGGGATACATAGAATTTTATCATATACAGGATAGTCGAGAATATAATCCGAACCGATCCTCCCAATGATTACCTCCAAGTGCACGAAACAACATGTTTATGTACTATGTCAAATCTCAAAATCAGAACCAATTCCTAACTTGCCAAAACAATGTAAATTTTGTCAGGAGGGCATTCAATGGGCAAGACCAACTGCAGCTTCATCGCGGACCGGCTGTACAATTTCAACAAAACTGGCAAGCCAGATCCAAGCTTGGACTCATCCTTCTTGGCCCGGATGAGGGAGCAATGCCCACCGAACTCAAAGAATCAAGTGTACCTTCACCCTGATTCAGGTTCCAGCTACAGCTTCAGCAAGTCATTCTACTCCAGGGTCCTGAACCACCGGGCTGTCATCGACCAGCAGATCGCCGCCAACAACGACAGCTCCCAGATCGCTGAGGAGTACAATGCCAGTTTTGAGGACTTCCGGAAGATGTTCGCTCTATCGATGAGCCGGATGGGGAACATCAAGGTCTTGATGGGGAAGCAGGGAGAGATTCGCAAGAATTGCCAAGTCGTGAACGGGAAGTAATCCCAACCAAGATCGAATGCTCTTGCAATCGTTATTAATGAAATGAAAAGAGGAGATGAAGAATATTGAAGTGCTCTTATTGTTATTGTTAGTAGGCCCACTGTTTTGCCTTATGAACGATCAAAGAAGCCATATATATCAATTTGGCAAATGAAACAATTTTGCGAAGGGCTTTGCATACAATCATGCATTGGTATCAATCCATCTAATCAATTTAGGCCTGAAATCACTAATCTGGACACTGACTGTTATATGTGATACGATCGTCATTGATGTGAATATTTTAAATAATTTTCTTTATTTTTTCCTTCATTTTGGCCAGCAAGGGTCGCAGACCCTTCCCTAGGTAATAGGGCGATCTGGGTGAGGGCTGTCTTGGCTAGTTGGCGGGGCCGTGATGGCCCTAGGCAAGGCCATCATGGTCCCCTTGACTATGGGCGAGGCAGCCCTCACCGAGATCTGGTGAGGGCCTTCGTACCCTTGGCTCGCAGGGCCGCAAAGGCCAGGCAAGCCGCAGTCAGAGAGGCTGCGGAGGCCCTAAATGAGGGTCATTGTGACCAACGAGGACTTGCAAGGACCGCGGCTAGAGCCCTCACCGGCCAAAATGAAGTGAATAAGAAAAGAAAAAAAAAAAGGCAAAAAGTCTCGTTGTTAGTTAGGTTTTTGTTTTTTCCCCGTTTGGGTACTTAACGTATAAGGTCGTATTAGTAATCCTCATTGCTTTTTTAACAGTGAGGTAAAATGAATCTTACTCTATTGAACATTGAAAAGTTCAAATATAGTTTTGTAGTGAAAATGGCAAAAAGTTAAAATATAGTCTTGGGTGATGTGGGTTTGCTCCCATTATTGACTTGATATTAGGTAGGTCCATCATTCTTGAAACCTATAGGCTCAAAATCACACGCACTATTAATTGACTCTGATGGATTTGGTACGGACCTTATCTAGCACAAGTAGTCTACCCGGCTGCTTAGAGCTCTTTGGGTTGATGAAACTCGACCCTGTCCAATCGAGCCGCCAGGTACCATGTCGATGGTCTAGACCTCGTTGTCATCGTCGATCATGACAATTTCCTAAGAGAGAGAGATGGTCTAGACCTCGCCGTCATTGTCGATCGTGACAATTTCCTGAGAAAGAGGGAGGGAGGGAGGGAGGGAGGGTCGTGGTGGACGTTGTAATGACGGTATTGAGGTGGTAGCGGCGGCGAGACGACTGAGAGGCAACAGGGTGAATTTGCTAAAGCTGGCGGGGAGAGAGAGTAGAAACAAAGGGCGGGAGACTAGGGCAATTGACCATGTAAATGACAAGTGACTCAGCGACGGCGGAGGCAAGGAGTCCAGGGTTTCAAGCACATGAATGAAAATCTTTAAAGATATCGTAGCCACAGCATCTTCTTTTACTGAGATCACTCTAGTTATTGATCCCCATAAGAAATCTTCTCCATATGTTCACTTACCATATGCTTCGACCGAGGTCTTGTGTAGACCAGGTGCAAGGCTCAATAAAATATACTGTGTCAACGAGGGAGTGGGGTGTGCAGGTTAGGTGTGTGCAACTGAACCGGGTATACCCGGTTCCCGGACTGGCCTACCCAGAAAATAGGGTCGGGAACCGGTTCCCGTTGAAACCGGTCCAGGAACCGGTTCCCAAAATTCGAAACCGGTTTAAATCGGTCCGGGAACAGGTCCCGAGTGATTACTCACCTAAAAACCGGTTCCCGGACCAGTTTTGGAATCGGTTCCCAGACCGGTTTTGGAAGTTGAGGTCCAAAACCATTTTTTTTTTCTCCCGATTTCTATTCTTTCCAAAACCTTTTTTTTTTCTCCTGATTTCTATTCTTACTTCCGCAATCACACGACGTTTTTCCTCTTGGCTCTCTCAAACACGCATGGCACTCCTCCTTTGTCATTCCTCTTCCTCACTTACTTCCCTCCCTCACCGGTTCCCTCTCGCACTGTTTAATGGACGGACGATGTTCGTCGCCGCTAAATTCTTGTGTATCACATGGATTGACTCGCCTAATTGCTCTTTTGTAGAAGGAGTTATGCTTGCATAAATGAGTAACTTCATATAGTAGTTGTGGGAATGAGACTAATATTAGTCCCATGTTTGTTGCTAATTCTTTGCCTTATGATTTTATTTATTATAATTAGCCCTGTGGATCCTTAATTTTTCGTTCAGTCAAAAAGTTCATGTATTTATTTATTACAAATGCTTAATGTTTCAATGCAAATTAGGATGATTACGTTATTTTCTCACGTATTAATATAAAATTCAAAGTCGTATAGGATATCGAGAAATTGCAAAACAGGTTCCAGTGAAAACATGGTTGACCTTGGAACCGGATTGGAAAAACAGGGTGGGTCGTGTACAATGTCCAATACAAACAGAGTCGGGTATAAGGTCCATAAAATGGGAATTGGTAATAACAGGGTCGGGTACAAGGTCTAGGTCTAGACCCTACCCACCCTGGACCCGATCACCGCTAGTGCAGGTAGTGGTATATTAAATTAAGGAACGCATCAATGGGCCTTATTAGATTGATTTATTTCTTCATAGACTCTCAATTATTTCATAACGGCTTTATAATGGTAATCTTTTTAATAATTACCAATTGTTTTATGCTGGTTCTTGATAGCTCTTTTCTTTTGAATATAAAATTAAACTTGAAATTACAATCATTTAAGATATACCAAATAAAAAAGAGAATTTTCCTTTCCTTCTAGAATATTTTTTTTTCTTTCTTTGTTGGGTTATACTATGGTGTGATCAATTTCTGGTTGGGTCTAGTTCCACCTAAGAATTAAGAACCGGACCAGGAGGACCGGTTCTCAATTCCTAAAACTAGGAACTAGATCACTTGGTCTCGAGATCGGACCATACCGACTCGTAAGGTCCAATTCTCGGGAGGTCTAATGGAATCAATGGATTTACATATCTTAGTCAAAATTTTTGGATTAATTGAATTGCCAATCCAAATCATAATCCAAAATTAGGATTTCATCCAAGATTTGCTGAGAGATGATGGGGTCGTGATTATAGGGGCAGGCTCGAAAAAAGGAGGAGGATTCGGTGGATTCTTTTCCATAAATGATGGACTCGCAAATTTTAGAAAGGTGCGAGTGAGCGAGGAGGTAAAATTAGTGAATCTTTGCAAGAAACAAAACAAAGTAAAATAAAGAAAGAAGCAAGAGACAAAAGGGATCAATTAGTGCAGAAATATGAAAAAAAAAAAAAAAATTGCTTCATCATTTGAAATAATCGAGAGGAGATTAAGGTTTAGGTTTAAACTTTACAATGCTAATAAAAAAAAAAATATAAATCGGTCTAGTTCAGACAATCCAATTGGTTCTAAGTCCTTATCATGGAACCGGGAACTGAATCGAAAATTACTGATTCTGATTTTTATGGAATTGGGAACCAAACCAGCGCCTTCTGGATGCAACCGGCAAATATTCTTGGAGACGTCAAATTCACTTTGAACTCGCATTTATCCAAGCTGGCCTTGTTGTTCAAGTCAAACTTAGGTGTCGCAAAAACCCCTATATGAATAGAGAGCCAAATCAGCTTCTTGTGCATTGCGGTGGCGTGTGCTTGGCACAAGATAGGATGAAAGATGACAGCATCAAGGTTGTGGTAGTTGTTGTGGGAAAAGTACACTAGAAGTGTCAAAAGTCATGTATGGTGCTCACTTTGGTGGCAAAAATTTCTATCGATTCACTTAAATGCCAAATTGAAAAAAAAAAACAATCACTTTGGTGCCACCGGCGAAAGATTCCAGCCAAATTAATTATGTGACTTTTATATATTTAAAAAAGAAGAAGTTGTGGTGTCTTTTAAACGACGTCGTTTTCCATCCTCCTTAAGAAACAATGTCGTTTTGCCATCATAGGTGGACAGCCTCACAAAAACAACGCTGTATAGCTCATATGGGGACTGAAATTAGGGTTCTTTGTTCGATCCTCGCCCAACTCCGACTGCCATCGCTCAGCCAACGTCGTTCGGCCGCCGTCGCTCTGCCACCGTCGCTCGGCCACCATCGTATTTGCTCTACCATGTGAGCAAGGAGAGGCTAAGGTTGTTGCTCAACGGTGCCCAATGTCATTCGCCCGCCGTCGTTCAACCACCATCATAGTTGCTTGACCAGGTGAGCGAGGAGAGGCTGAGGTTGTTGCTCAATGACGCCCAACGCCGACTGCCATTGCTCGGCCAACGTTGTTCGCCCGCCGTCGCTCAGCCACCGTCGCTCGGCCACCATCGTAGTTGCTCGACTAGGTGAGTGAGGAGAGGCTGAGGTTGTTGCTCAGGCAAGAAGTGGCAGGAAGAACAGGAGGCGAGGGCGGATGAGGAGGAGGAAGAAGAGGGGTCGAAGGTGCTACTGCTGGTGTTGTTGCTAGTGCCGCTGGTGCCATTTGCTAGTACCGTTGCTGGTATCGTTCTTTAGGGAATAAGACGAGGAAGAAGCTCATGCCCTCTCTCTCTCTCTCTCTCTCTCTCTCTCAATTTGGGGATTTAGGGTTCTTACTTGGGGAAATACGCCAAATGACGTCGTTTTATTGTTTGGATGCTGACTATACTCTCCGACGAGCCATGTCAGCTTTAAAAATTAATAAAAAAAGTGCCACGTCAGATTTTCAACCAATTAGATCGGCGTTGGCACTAAAATGATCGTTTTTCAAATTTGTTGGCACTTAAATGATCCAAAAAAAAAAAATTTGCACTAAAGTAAGCGCCGTACACAACTTTTGGCACTTATAGTGTACTTATTCCTATTTGTTGCTATCGACGCTCGCTTTGGTGAGCTCATGCTAGGTACATCATAATGTCGAGGCGGCAGCAACAATGGAACTGCCGTAGAAGCTGCAGTGGCTTTACTACTAGAACTCATGCCGTGACGCTGAGAAGTATGTGAAGGACCAGGTCAAGTTCTACTAGAAGCAGGACAGGACCCTTGCTCCCAAGCTCATCCAACTACTCTACTCTGACTGCTTCGTCACCGTATGTATCATTTGTTTTTTTTTTCCCTCTCTTGGACGATCTTTAAATCCGCATCACTTCAATATCAAGTTTCCATCACCTTTCTATGCACGTGATATCATTTCACCTAACGGTTTAAACCTCTCGAACTGGGCTTTCTAACATACCACTCTTTTGTGTATAAAACTGGGGTGCAATGCGTCAATTCTATTGGACAAGCCAGATTCAGAATGTAGCGCTTCCAGGGCTTCCTATGGAGATAATTGACAAGGTCAAGGAAGTCTTGGAACAGCATTGTCCCAGGGACGTCTCTTGCACCAACATAATCAATCTCGCCGTTAAAGATGCTGTTGTCTTGGTATGCAACATGGTTCGCAGTTTTTTCCTTTTGAGCTTGAAAAAAGATCATTTAGGCTGCTATACTAATAATTGACATGCTGTTAGATTGAGTCCTGGAGCGTTCGATATGGAGAAAAATTAGAATTACTGATGCAATAATGATGCTGTAATAGGCGGGAGGGACGTCGTACCCCGTTCCGACGAGGAGGAGGGACAGGAATTCATCCTCTGCTAAGTGGGTAGACCTCCCATTTAGAGGTGGCAAAATGGGTCTTAAACCCATAGATGACCCATTTAAATCATAAACAGGCCATATATGAATCACTTTTTTTTTTTTTAAGAAACTAGTTAAAGAGAAAAAGAAAAGAAGTTTCAGTAAGAACTAGCACTAGACTTCTTCCCCACTTTCGACTTTTCCTCTCTCCTTTTTTTGTGCTTCCCCCCGGGCTTTTCATTCTGTTTTATAGAGACCCGAGGAAATTTGAGAATTAATGTATAAAGGTGAGGCACTTTCCCCGGCATACGGAAAAAAAATCCAGGATGACGGCTTTCAAAGGACGAGTAAGGGACGGGGAGGGGGAGGCTCTCGAAAGCAAACGAGACTAGAAATAACATGGGAATTAGCATCATTCCTACGAGTGCTTTTGTCTCGAAGAGCCAACAAAGGGTCATACCTCTCTCTCTATCTCGGTCTCGGTTTAGCATCATATATCGATCTGGAGAATATTTTGATTGGCTGTAGTGCGGATTAAGGAGCTGCTCCTCCATGCTGTGGCTGTGGAGGTGGGGGCAGCCGCCTCCCTTGGGTTTTTTGGTGAAGGATCCTCATTTTTTTTACGGGCCCGCCGAATCCTGAAAAAAAAGGTTCTTAAGTAAGCGTAGTAGGTGAGAGTAGGGGCGGTCGCCGCCTGATAGAGGCAGAAGCCGGGGCCACCGGAGCTATCTGCGTCAAGTGTGTCGATTGAAAGAGTAGGGGAGACAACTCAAATGCCAGCGCAAAAATAGAAAGAGTCGTGCCCTTCAAAGTTGAATTCTTCTAAGATCCATTGCTCGATTTTGCATGCTCTGCTCCCAAAATGCAGAGAAAATTTCGAGGGCAGATCCGGGTTGGTTGGTCCGGAAAGTCATGGGAGAGGCAGGCTAAGTGAAATAAAATAAGATACTGGTGCTACTATAGAATCTTATGAATCACGCACGGCACACTTTCTATATCTCCTCCGTCTACAAGGTGAACAGCTTAGCTTACAGCACAGCGTGTTCGCCACCACACCGGCTGGCTGGTGCATTGGCCTTACCCTAATAGAGGCGAGAGGTATGACCCTTCGATTCGAACGCCCCATATTTCGTGCCACGCGGAGCGTGGCATTTCCTTTTTTATAAAGTCCGTATAACTTCTAACCAAAAGATTCATTCTTTATGAATCAAGTACCAGGTGCATTGCCTCTTTGAGTGAAGAAGAGAAGGGCTTTGTATAAAAAGTCTTGAGCCATGTTCGTCACCCTAGGCTCACCCATTATTTCATTTTTTTGTACATGGAGCTATGTCGACTTACGTACGTCTCGTTGACCAAACGATCAGGTATACCAGGTCACGTATCATCCCCTCTTTCCATAGAGGAGAGCTAAAGAAAAAGAAAAGATATAGTGATCGTGCCGTAAGACCTTGTTCGTTTCTACTTGACGTTATTATTTCCTCGGTTTTTTTTAACCATAAGATAGCTTGCTTACTTAGCGCTTGCGCTAAGGATCTAATCAGAGTCAAACTTTTTTTTTTTAACCTTTTCCTTATTAGCCGGAGTACAAGTGCACTCCTTGATCTTTAGTAAAGGCGGATTAAGCCAAAAAACATTTTTTTTTTTCGAAAAGTCTCAACGTCCTCGTTGAGAGTCGCTCTGCGAGACGTCCAGTAGTCTCTGACTTGGTCTTCGAATCGCACGTTTCAGCCCGTTCCCAGCTTGCCTCGCTCTCAGGTTGGCCCTTCTACTTGACTAAGTAGTATTCCACTCGTGCAGTGGGTGTATGGGCTAGCCCCCTCTTGTCGCAATGGTGTGGGGCGTCAGAGCAGAGGCTGTTGCCCCGTGGCCAAGTCGAAGGGGCTTAAGTTCGACGCAGGGCTTTTTCGTTGTTAAGTTATAGCAGTATTGAGCAACATCCAACAGCTCCAGTCCTTCTGGTTTGCACTAAATAAAGTGCCTTAAGTAGCCCTCGAGGAGTCCGTTTATTCTCTCCGTCTGAGCTATCAAAGATATACCGACCGTGGGCATCCGACCATCAGATACCGACAGTCGTCTTCTAACATTACCGACCTTTAAATATCGGGTTTTCATAAATTCATTTCACATGACATAAAAAAACCTCTTTTCATCATCAGAAACAACCGGATTTCCGACCTCTTGCATTGCATTACCATAACGAAAAAAAAGAGAGATTGCTCGTGTGATTCGGAATGAACCTTTCTCGGTGGCGGAAAGGAATAGCGATGAATTCCTATGGAGCATCCAGGAACAAGAAGATTTAATCGGACGACGAATTCTTGCGTGGTCCAAGGAAATAAAAGGTCGGCTTCCATTCCACGATTTCATCTATATTGAATCTGAATATCAGAATAGCTTATATAGTCATGATTCAATTCGGGTCCACTGACTTTTGATTGATTTCTAATTTTTCGGATCTGATTGGAACAATGGAGAAATAGGAAGACTTTGGCGATTCATAATGGGATATCTAGAATATCTATGCCCCAGGACACATAAAATATGAATAATGAAACATGAGGAAGAGTATACCCTGTAGTGACATAGCAGTTCTCCTAATCGACTACTTATCATCATAATGAACATTCCACTTAAAAACGAAAAAAAAAAAGAAACTACTCGCCAGGAACTAAAATATCTGGTTCGCGAAGACCAGGCGGTTACCCTTTTTTTTTTTCATATCTATATCCTCCGCTGAAAAATGAAGACTAAGACAGGACTTTCGTGGATTCGTGGAAAAGAAAAAAAAACCCTTTCTTTATCGGATTGGAATCGATGACTTAAGCTTCTTAGGGCGTTTAAAGAGCGCGACTCTACCGCTTAGTTCAAAGGGCCCATTTGATTCAATTCATGAATTAGCCCACTATGAGTTTACTGCATTTATATATAGTCTATATATAGTATATAAATATATATAGACTATATCATTCGTGTCTCTGTTACAACACGGCGAAACTAAATGGTTCGAATGAAATCCGATGATAAAAAAGAATAAGAATTTTAAATAAAAAATTATATTCTTAAAAAATAAAAAATAATTAAAATTTTGATTTTCTAAAAAATAAAATTTTAAAATATATAAAATTGTCCATTAAATTTATGTTGCATAAAATTATTTTAGCAATACCATTTTTTTTTTTTTTTAAATCATAAGAAATAAGTTTTCTTAGGTTTAGTTAAATGGGTCGGGTATGAGTCAGATATGGATTGGGTATGGGTAAAAAATTATGTACTACGATAAATAGGTCATAAACGGGTTAAATCGAATTTGGTCAGATCATTTATGACCCAAACCCGACCCGACCCACTCGTTTAACAGGTCTGCTCCCATTGTAGGCTGTCCCGTGGAAAGCGGTGCCCAGTTACTTCAAATCAAAGGGTTTGAATGTGCTGGTCCTCACTACTCTACGTGGTATCATCTGACCCTCACAAATTTGACTGGGACCTCATGATATCACCTTAGATCTTAACCAATCGAGGCAAATCGTTTAGTTTAGTGGATCGTGGATCGTGACATCCCCTTTTGCTTTAAGTTTTGTAAGTAGTCGCCTAATTGTCACGATACAAAGAATTTTATCAGATATAGAATTGTCAAGGATATAATCTGAACCCCAATCCTCACAATGATCTCCTCCCAGTGCACAAAATGGCAATTTTATGTCAATCTCAGAATCATAGCCAAAATCCTAACTTGCCAAAACAATTTAAATTTTTCCCGGGGGCGGGGCATTCACTAGGCAAGACCAGCTGCAGCTTCATCACGGACAGGTTGTATGATTTCAACAAAACTTGCGAGCCAGCGTACCTCAACCCTGACTTAGGCTCGAGCTACAGCTTCGGCAAGTTCTTCTACTCAAGGGTCCGGCACCACCAGGCGGTCCTCGGCATCAACCAGCAGATCGCTAGCAACTTCGACAGCTCCCTGATCGCTTGGGAGTATGATCTCAGATTCGGGGACTTCCAGAAGATGTTCGGCAGGTCAACAATCCGGATGGGGAACATCAAGCTCCTGCCGGAGGATCTGGGGTAGATTCGCAAGAATTGCCGAGTCGTGGATGGGAAATAAATCCCAACCGAGATCGAATGATCTCGCAATTGTTAAGTTCTCGAATGGTTTTTCTTGTATTCGATGATGATAATGTCTTGGGTGGTAATATAATGAAACGGAACACGAGGCATGAAGAATAACGAAAGTGCTCTTATAATTGTTGTTAGTAGCCCAATTGTTTTGCCTTATGAACAATCAAAGAAGTCATATAATATCAATCAAATCGGCAAATGAAATAATTTTGTGAAGAGCTTTGCATACAACTCGTCGTGCCATTGCACCGGCCTCTTCATTTGGGCATGGTGAGCCATGTTTAATTGTCTGTAAACACATTCCCGGATCAAGTAAACTTACTTTCTCACTGGCGCGATGAATGAAAAATGCTTCCGGCAAGCCATTACAATATATGGCCAAAGGTTTAGCGACAGGGAACTTGAATGGCCAAAGAATTTCACTTGCTACCATCTTTCCTGTCCAAGACTTGCAAATCTTCGCCCAAACATGCTCCGATTTGAGATTAAACAGTATGGTAAACGAGCTATTGACTCATGATCAGATGGACGGGAGGATTTTCAGCTCCTGCTTTACTTGGTGTTGGATATTTCAATAATTTTGAAATGTTAAAAGTCATCAATTTTGTGATGGCTATTTCCCACTATCAATTTGTAACGGCTTTGTAATGTTTTATAAGGGTTTAGCAAGGGCATTTTAATGGTCATATAACGACTTTTCAACGGTTTTGAAATGCTTGATTTTTTTCTTAATATTATATTCATTATTTTGTAATCTTCCCATTCAATAATTACCATAACGCTTTCTTAATTGCTTTATCTTTCTTTTACCTACAAATTGTTACTCTCAACATATCAAAAGAAGAAGGAAAATTTTCAAATAAGGACATAAAGTGCCTTCATTTTCTCAAATAAATGGCTAAAGTGGACATTGTTTTAAATAAGAGCCTTAAGTAGCCAAATCCTCTTAAATAGGGGCTTGAAATGGTCAAATTGTGTCAAGTAAGAGTCTAAAGTGGCCAAATTGACTCAAATAAGGACTTTTGGCCGGCCAATGACTATTCCGGTTATCAAATAAGGGGTATTTTAGTTTAAAAAAATCTAACTATATTTTTTAATTTTTTAATTTTTTCTTTCCTTTCCTTTTTTTTTTCTTGTTCTCAACCTTGGCCATTGATTTAGAATTTAATCGGCGGACTCGCACCGCCTCAACTACCGACATAAATACCAACTGCTCCTTGTTAGAAACTTCGGGAAGAAGGCTCGTTGGAAATGGCTGGTGGAGGTCACCTCTTGGATCGATCCTCGGGCCGTGCAAAAGGGGAGGGTTGCCTTTGCCGGTGTCGAGCGAGGGTTGTCCTCACCTAGGCGGCCGAGGGTTGCCCTTGTCAGCATCGAGCGAGGGTCACCCTCGCCTAGGCTACTATGAGTGTTCCTCGCCAATGTTGGGCAACCTCCACCATGACCAACAGAGGGAAGATGGAAAAAGAAAAAGAAAAATAAAAGACATTTGAAAAAGTAAAAGATGAAATTGCCCTTTAGCAAGCAAGGTTAAACCATTCTTTGGGACTAATATGGCTACTTTATGTCCTTATTTAAAACAAGTTCCGTTTTGAGCCCTTATTTGAAAATACAAGGGGATTTTAGGCTCTTATTTGAAATAATGTCCACTTTTTTTTACGGCTCTTATTTGAAAATATAAGAGCACTTTAAGCCTCCATTTGGAATTTTCCCAAGAAGAATATTCTTGTTTTTCTTTATGTTTCCTTTTTTTCCTTGTTGAGTTATATACATAATGTTTTCATGTTCCTTCTATTATTCTATGCAGAATAAAGAAGAAACTTGATTGTATTTTGGAGAATAGCCACTATAGTCTATCGCATCAAGCTTCATGCTCGGAAGATTATAAGAATAATGTTCGTATGCCTCAAACAATTGATTTTATTTTCTCATCTTTTTCAACATATTTCTAACAATTCATATTTCTTCATATTATGTAATATATTTCCAAACGCTTGGAATTGTCAAATACGATATATCCTTCTTAAACGGCTTTAAATGAGCAATTCGTGTTTCAAACTTCAATAACTCCCATTTCTCTTTATAAGAATTGCGATCTTAAGTATGCAATTGAGAAATTTGCCTATGTTAATGCACAATAAAGTTTCTCATGGATTATGTTTCCTTCTCATCATGCCAAACAAATGATACAAGAAAATGGTGATATTCTCACTTGATTGTAGAAATTATTGCAAGTGATTAGATCATGTTTTATATATCATAGGCGATGTACTTTGCTACTTGTGTTTGCTTTCAAATGTGATGAACATGCATGTGAAGCTACTTGAGCATGTATAAGTTCCATTCTTAACTATCTTTTTAAGGGTCCAACATGGAGAGAGATTTATATGATTCAAATGTTAAAAATTTATGGAAAACCTGAATCCTAATTATCAAGATTGAATGCAAAAATGCGTAAAATTCTATACTAACCTCCAGCCATTGATAAAGTCACAAACAAATATGTAGAGCTTGAATTGTCAAAAATAGGCACTTTTAGCCAATTGCCCTCTTGACGTTGATGGTGTATTCTCCAATTATCATATATCAAAATAATGAGAATAAAATGAGAGGGTTTGGCTTAGAAGATCTATTTATATGCCCATTCAAATCCTTGTAGATAATGTCTCCCATCAAGACAGTTATCTTTAATTGGGCAATCACCATAGTTATTAGAATTTGATTAGGATAATAAAATGTCAATAAAATCTAATGTGGGAGATATTAAACTGAATGTGGGATTATATTAAAAATATTAAAATATTCTTCAACTTGATTCCTACATTTCATTGAATGACATATTAAACCAAATCCACAAAACTTCATGCTGAAAAGAAAACACATGAATTATGGCGATAAGTCCTCTTAGAACGAGTATTATCTTCCATGAATAAGAGTTTTACAAATTCAACCATTTGACAAAAATTTACATGATGGGACCAATGCCCATCCTGACCACATGATCCTTGTAACTCATTAGTGGCATGTCTTTAGTTAAGGGATCAACCAACATCAATTTAGTGTGTTCAATGGCCACTTTATTTTTTTAACACGTTCTCATATGGCTAAATACTTAATGTCAATGTGCTGACTTCAGCTACCATTGTGTGGCTTTTAGCGAAGAAAATTGTAACTAAATTATCATAAAATATCCATAATGGTTTAGCAATGGAATCCATGACTCTAAGCTCTCATATGAAAGCCTTCAACCACACACCATATGAGGTGGCCCTAAAATAATAAATGAATTCACTTTTTCTATACATAAGCATGTAACCTTTTGTACTTTGAAGGTACCTCATTACTATCCTGGTAATTCTCTAGTGGTCCATATCTAGATTACTATGATATTTTCCCAACATTCCCATAGCAAAAACAATGTCAAGTCGAGTGCAAATTTGAGCATACATCAAGCTTCCAATAACAGAAGCATATGGAAATTTTTTTCTTTGTTCCTTTTATAAATCATTCTTCGGGTACTAGTTCAAATTGAACTTGTCACCATTCACAATAGGTGCTATATTCAGTGACCAATCTTTCATCCACAATCTCTTTACGACTTTATTGATATCTTGAGATAGTCCTATTATGTCTCGAGATCGATCTCTATGGATCTTAATGTCAATCAAATAAAATGCCTTACCCATATCTTTCATGTCAAAATTCTTAGAGAGAATTTGTTTCACTTGATGTACCAACCTTTTATCATTGATTGCAAGTAAAATATTATCTACTTATACAACAAGAAAACAAATTGCTTCCACTAACCTTATAGTATATAAATTGGTTCATGACATTCTTTACAAAATTGAATGAAGAGATGACATTATGGAACCTTAAATACCATTGGTGGAATACTTGTTTCAAGCCATATATGGATCTTTTAAACTTGCACACCAAATGATCATTGTTACTAGAGGAGATTCCTTCGGGTTGTTTTATGTAAACCCCTTCATCTAGCTCTCCATTGAAGAACGCCATTTTCACATCTATTTGATGTAACTCCACAAATAATGCCAAAATAATATGAAGAGAATCTTTCTTAGATACAGGAGAAAAAATCTCAATATAATCAATTTCCTCTCTTTGAGTGAATCCTTTGGTAACGAATCTGACTTTATATCTCTCAGTGTTGCCTAATGAGTCTTTTTTAATTTTAAAGACCCATTTATAACCAATGGCCCTTGCCCTATTCCCATATTTCATTAGATGTTATAGAATTCATCTCTTCTTTAATGGCATTATGGCTTGTAAAAATGTTTCGGGATCATTCTTAGCGCCAACAATATAGTCAAAGTCTTATAAATACACAACATAATCACTAGGAATTGATGATTTCTTTACTCTAGCAAATCTTTTTAATGTGCATCAACATTCTCTTGAGGAGTATGTTGTTCAACTAGTTGTTCAACATTTTTTGGTAATTGTTGAATAGTTAGATCTACCGGATTAAGTCAGCAAGTTGTAGAATTTCAATAATTGGTTGTTTAATATCTCGATTAATAATAGGGACATTACGTACAACAAACAATCTAATATTTGATGTGAAAAATAGAGTATATGAATGATTTTTCTTAGGAATAGGTCCATGAAGTAATCACTTCCCATAATCAAGTAATTCTCAAAAAATTTAGCGTTTCTTGATTCCATAATCCTAGTGGTGTTATACCATAGTATTTCCCACCTCTATTTGATCTCATGATCTTAATATACTTACTGCATTATTTCTTTACTTTAGTTTTTGAATACCTTAAAGGCATCTAATACTTCATTCTTATTATGAAGCAAGTAGAGATACGTAAATCGTAAATAATCATCTATGATAGAGATACAATACATCTGACCATAAAAGTCCTTACTTGGTTTACAATTGTCTATATGTGAATTCTAATATTTTCATATTCCTCTTGACACATTTCTTTGTCTTTTTGATCTGCTTTTCCTTTATGTAGTCCACACAAATGTTTGTATTAGTAAAATTCAAAATACTAAGTACTCTATTATGGAGATATGTCTCAACCTCTGGTGTCACAATATAGATGAATTTTTATTTACAGCACATCATTTGATACTAGCGTCATTATGAATATGCATTGCATTATAAAAGGAATTGTTTTGTAAATTGATTTGAAAAAAAATCATCAGACAAAATACCATTCTCAACAATTTCATATTTAACCGACAAATTGAATGTTGAATCTGAAAATTTGAAGAAATATCCTAGTGGTAATAGTCTCAAAATTGAAATCAAGTTTCTAGATAAACTTTGAACATAAAAGGTCTTTTCCAAATTTACAACAAAACCACTATTGAGAGCTAATTTGTATGTTCCAATAGCTTCCACATGCAAACGCATTTTGTTTGCAGAAAATATGCATTGTTCACTTCCCATTGGTTTCCAATGGTTTTGAAAACTTTGTAAGGAATTTCAAATATGAATTATAGATTCGGAATCAATCCACAAAGTGTTGTGTTTCACATCAACCATATTAGATTCATAACAAATACATGAGATTGGATTACCTTCTTTCTTGAGCCATGCCTTAAATTTGACATAATCCCTCTTCATATGCCCCTTCTTTTTACGGAAGAAATATTTTGATTCTTTTTTTTTTTGTTTAATGTCAACTTGGGGAGGTATTTTACCATTTCCCTTTTGTCTGCCTTGCTCTTTAATCTTTCTTTGTATTGCCAAATGAGCACTCTCGCTTGATTCCATAAGCAACCATTCTTCCTCTTGAACACACATGATCATGAGTTCATTAATTGACTATTTATTCTTATGTGTTATAAGAGATCTTGAAAAGTGTATACTGTTGTGGGAGAATGTTCAGAATATAATTTACAAGGAAAGATTCAGATGTCTCAACCTCAATGTTCCTTGACTGAGCCACAATCTCCTTCATCTTCATGATGTACTCACATACACCTCTTACACTAGTGAGCTTTAACAATAAAAATTTCATAATTAAGGTTACAGCATGTGCCTTTTCAAAAGTTTCAAATTGCACACCATTAACCTTTAGCAATGCTTTGGCATTATTATGCTGAGCGACTGCACCACGAATACTAGCAGAAAGTTTAGTCCTTATGAATATTATACTAAGGCGGTTAGACCACTCCCATTGTTCATAAAAAGTAACTTTAGCTAGAGTGCTAGCATCGGTAAGGGTAGGTGGTTCATCTTTCCAAATAGCATAATCAATGTCTATGCACCCTAATTAAAGAATGATTAATTCATTTCAAACTTTATAGTTTTCACCATTCAATATAGGAATATCATTCTTAAATTCAGAGAAATTCACATGTTACAAAACTGCATATCAAACAATTATACTTATGTCACAAAATTTGAGACAAAATTTACATAAATTATGTTTTACCAATGTAAAACATGTCACAATATATGAATCACATAACATAAAAATTACATGTGGGCTAAGCTTTTAATTTAAATAGATTCATAATTGCTTCATGAAGAAACCATCTTATTATATTCATTTTATTAACCTCTATGTGTAAATTAAGAAAAATAATATGATATTTCATCATAATTAATCATATTAATATAATGAAAATTCCTATTGGATAAAATTCATCATATTAATGTGATTAATTACAATCAGTGTCTATTTCTAACGTGATCCAAAAACTTCTTAATATGTATAATTCAAGGTAATTAGAGATGTTATGACTAATCTCTAATTAAATAAAATTTTATATGGATTATTAGATATTTGATTTCTGCATAAACATTCACCATATTGCATGAAAGGGAAAAATAGTAATTATTCAAACGAAGGCATAATGTAAAAACAACTGTCCAAGGGCAGAATATTAAAATCACTTAGACAATCGGGCAAAACGGGAAATTAATGCGAAAGACGACAAATCGATAAAATCACCCGCAAGCTGCACGGGCGCCTGCCACGTGTGAGCTTATGCGCCTAATCCTTCTCAGGCACGTGCACTTTGGGCGTGTGGATCATACACGCCTGTGCGCGTGTACTTCACATGGCCCGATTTCTTCTTTGCATGTGTAATGCATGCGCTTGATCTCGCATTGGTACGTGGGATCCACGCGCGTGGCCTTCATCATGCGATTTTTTCGTTCTTTGCGTCTGCCGTGCCTTTGGCCGTCCGATTCTCCTCCGGCAGCCCACTTTAGACCGAATAAGTGGTGGGATACGAAGACCACGCCAACGCGGCAACAGGGTCCAAGATTCGGCAAAAACAGCCAAAAATTGCTTGAAATTGGGCAGAGTTTCACCAATATGCAAACCCTAACCACCACAATTTCCGTTGCTGAATTTGCCTTGGCGATCAATATAATGTCGAATTAACTTAGGGCTTTTGTTGCCCATGGCAGTGTGACCATACCAGTCCGAAAATGGGTGGTGGGTCACTCAAATTTCGCCGAAATCAATAGGCGGATTTTGCCCCAATTGTTTTTTTTTTTTTTTTTTATTCAATCAAAAAGCCCCACGAAAATCATTAAAGGCAAAGATACAAACAAGCTCTAATAACAGCTCTTAGAAATTTACGGAAAACCTAGATCTTGATTATCAAGATCAAATGCGAAAATATGTAAAATTTTGTACTAACCTCCAGTCATTGATGAAGTCGCAACAGATGGGCGGAGCTTGAACTGTCAAAAAAGGCACTTCTAGCCGATTGTCCTCTCGACGTTGATAGTGTGTTTTCCAATTATTAGATAATCACAATATTGAGAATAAAATAAGAGGGTATGACTTAGATGACCCATTTATATGCCCATTCAAATCCTTATAGATAATGTCTCCCATCAAGACAATTATCTTTAATTGGGCAATCACCATAATTATCAAAATTTGATTAGGATAATAAAATGTCAATGAAATTTAATGTGGGCAATATTAAACTAAACGTGGGATCATATTAAAATATTATAACATGGGAAAGTTGAACTTTTTCCATGCGTCTGGCGTATGTTGTTGAGGAAGCATGTACTCGACATTAACAATTCACTAGATTGCCAATTAATGGGCATTATAAATTATCAAGTTTAGGGTTCAGATAACTAGCAAAACAAACCTCATACTTGATTCAAACTGGAAAAGAAAAGTTTTAAACTTATTGCATTGGAACAAATTCAGTTCATATGGGCAATTTAGTCCAAAAATTATTGATATGGATACTGACTTTCTTATGTGGCATGGTTGATATAGGACGGCTGCCGCTAATGTGAATAATTTTTAAAATTTTAAATCCTATTTTCCATTTATTACTAATTTTTTTAAAAATTTCTTTGTTTTTTTTTTTACTTTCTCTTTCCTTTGGCCCGTGGCCGGTACTCAACCATGGCCAATGATCGGCTACAAGCTAGGCCAGCGAGGGCCTCACAACCTAAGCAAGGGCCAACCTTGCCTAGACCACAAGGGCGATCCTCACCAAGGCCGCGACGGTCGCAATGCCCTTACCGGCCTTGGCCTATGGCCGATCGTTAGCCATAACCAAATACCAGCCACAGGCCAAAGGAAAGAGATGGAAAAACAAAAAAGAATGTTTTAAAAAAATTAATAAGATATAAAAAAAAATTAAAGGTTGTTTATGTTAGCATTGGCCATCTTTGGCCATGCCACGTAGGATGAACGACTTTATGAGTTAAATGGGTTGACTCAACTAATAACCTTTATAAGTTAAATGGGTTGCAAATGAATTTAAAGACAAATCCATTTACAACTCATATATCATTAGATTTACATATAACCCAAACCCATTAACAATCCATTTATTAAAAACTTAATTGACTCATGTATGACCCATCTCATTGAATATGAGTGCAAAATGGGTAGAAAATCCATTTTGACACCTCTAGTGAGAAAGGTTAAATTGGTGAATATTTGCAGGGAAAGAAAGAAAGTAAAATAAAGGAGGAGGATTGACTGGATTTTTGTTTCCACATACGACAGATTCACAAATTTAAGAAAAGTGTGAGAAATGGAGGGAGGTAAAATCAAAATCCTTTTAGGAAAAGAAAGAAAGTAGGTAAAGGAGGAGGATTCAAGGGATTATTTTCCACAAATGACAGATTCACAAATTTAAGGAATGTGCGAGTAAACTGAGGAGATTGAAGTATAAATTTACACTGTACGGTGCAAAGGACAGAGAGCCTAATTAGCTTAAATAGAGTGCCTGATTAGCTTCCCGTGCATTGCGGTGTCGTGTGGTCAGCACAGGATAAAGACGAAAGATGAGAGCATCAATGTGGTGGCAGCTGTTGCTATTTATGCTCGCCTTGGTGAGCTCATGCGCGGCACGGCGCATCCAGGCAGAGGCGACGATCGAGCTGCCGCCACCACTGCAGTGGCAGTTCTACCAGAACTCGTGCCCCGATGCCGAGAAGTATGTGAGGGACCAGGTCGAGTTCTACTGGAAGCAGGACAGGACCCTCGCTCCCAAGCTCATCCGAATTCTCTACTCCGACTGCTTCGTCAAGGTCCGTACTGTCTGTTTCTTTTCCCCCGCTCTCGAACGATCTTGAAGTTTGCATTGCTTCGATATCGAGTTTCCATTGCCTTTCTAAGCACGTGATATCCTTTCACCTAACGTTTAAACCTCTCGAACCGGGCTTTCTTATGTACCACGCTTTTGTGTATGAAACAGGGGTGCGATGCGTCTGTTCTATTGGACGGGCCAGATTCGGAGAAAACAGCACCACAAAATGCAGCGTTTCTAGGGTTTACGTTGGAGGTGATTGACAAGATCAAGGAAGTCCTGGAACAGCATTGTCCCGGGGTCATCTCTTGCGCTGACATTATCAACCTTGCTGCTAGAGATGCTGTTGTCTTGGTATGCAACATGATTCGCAGTTTTTCCTTTTTGAGCTTGAATAGAGATCGTTTGGTCTGCACTGATGATAATCAATATGCTGTTAGCTTGAGTATTTGGAGCGTTCGATATGGGAAAAAAAAAAGAAAAAAACAGGATTACTGATGCGATAATGATGTTGTAATAGGCGGGAGGGACGTCATACCCCGTTCCAACGGGGAGGAGGGACGGGAATTCGTCCACTGCGAAGTCGGTGGACCTCCCGTTGCAGGCTGTCCCGTGGGGATCGGTGGTCCCTTACTTCCAAGAAAAGGGCTTGGATGTGCAGGACCTCACCACTCTACTTGGTACGATCTGAACCTCCCATGAAAACTGCTTATTTGACTCCGTTACATTACCTTGAGATCGTAACCAATCCAGGCAAATCGTTCAGTTCAGTGAATCATGACGTCCCTTTTCGCTTTCGAGTTTTCCAAATCGCTGCCTAGGTGTCATGATACAAAGAATTTTCTGACAATGATCTCCTCCAAGTGCACAAAATGGCATTGCTCACGTATTATGACAATCTCTCGATCATAACCAATTCCTCCTAACTTTGCCAACACAAAATAAATTTTGACAGGGGGGCATTCACTGGGCAAGACCGGCTGCCAGTTCGTCGCGGACAGGCTGTACAATTTCAACAAGACCGGCAAGCCAGACCCAAGCGTGGACCCATCCTTTTTGTCCCAATTGAGGGAGCAATGCCCACCAAACTCAACGAACCAAGTGTACCTTAACCCTGACTCAGGCTCGAGCTACAACTTGGGCAAGACCTTCTACTCCAGGGTCCTGAACCACCGGGCCGTCCTAGGCATCGACCAGCAGATTGCCGCCAACAACGACAGCTACCAGATCGCTCAGAGGTACGATGCCAGTTTCGAGGACTTCAAGAAGATGTTCGGCCGGTCAATGACCCGGCTGGGGTTCGTCAAGCTCCTTCCGGGGGATCAGGGGGAGGTTCGCAAGAATTGCCGAGTCGTGAATGCGAAATAAATCCCAACCGAGATCGAATGATCTCACAATTGTTAAGTCGATGATGACATTTTGGGGTCCTAAATAATGAAAAGAAAGCGGGGCACGAAGAATAACGAAAGTGGTCTTATTGTTGTTAGTAACTTAGTTGTTTCACCTTATGAACAATTAAAGAAGCCACATAATATCAATCAATTCAGCAAATGAAATAATTTTGTGAAGAGCTTTGCTTACAATTCATCGTGCCATCGGGCCAGCTTGAGCAATGAAACATCGTTTAAAGACCGGCGATGTAAATTTAATCATTTGTACACACATTCTCGGACAAGTAAGGCCTACTTTCTCGCTCGCGCAATTGAGCCAAAAATGCTTCTGGCAAGCCATTACAATGAATGGCCAAAGGTTTAGCGACAAAGAAAACTCGAATGGCCAAAGATTTTCACTTGCTACCATTGTGACAGCCCTCCTTCTCACCTTTTCTTTTTTGTCTTCTTCTTCTCTCTCTCCTCCTCCTCCATTTTCCCCACGTTCCCCCCTCTTCTCTGCCATCCATCCCCCCTTCCCCTTTCTTTTTCTCTCTCTCTTCCTTTTCTCCCCTTTCTGCCATCCACCCCCACCCCCACCCCCTTTTTTCTTTTGTCCTTTCTTCTCTCGCTCTTTCTTTCTCCCTCCCCCTACCCCTTTTTTCGTTTGTCCTTTCTTCTCTCTCTCTTTCTTTCTCCCTCCCTCTCTTTTTTTCCACCCCCTCCCCTCGGCCGAACCCCCTCCTCCTCCCCTCCTCCTCCTCCTCCTCTTCTTCTTCTTCTTCTTCTTCTTCTTCTTCTTCTTCTTCTTCGCTGCTGCTTCACCCGCCACCGCCCAACTCACCACCACGCCACCTCCGTCCGCCTCTTGGAGCCGTGCCATTCGTGGTCCTCACCGCCGAACCGCCATCTCCACCACCGAGTTCCCAAAGCGCTGCCGCCATCCCCAAGCCACCGTCACTGCCTCTTGCCCCCGCTCGCTTGGCTGTCCGGGCCATTGTTGCTTCGAACCGCCACCACCACCGCCCGAACCGAGCCATCCCCACCTTGACCGTGAGCTTCGAGAGTTGCCGCCGCCGCGGTCAAGCCTCCGTTTGAGCCACAAACGTTGTGTTCTCGACGCCATCGCGCCACCGTCGCCGCGGGCTCGCCATCGCCGGAAATCGGTGAGTTAACCTCCTAATCGTAGATTAAGGCGTTAATTACGTTTAGCGGTGGTTAGTTTAATATTAACGGCGATTAGTTTAAGTAATTACGATTATATTAATTAATCGTTATTAGATTAATTAATTGAGTTTAATTTATTTAATCGTTATTTATTTAATTAATCGTAATTATTTTAATTAACATCCATTAATTTTTAATTAATTATAGTTAGTTAATTAATCGAGTATAGTTTAATTAATCGTAATTAGCCTAATTAATCACGATTAGATTAATTAATCGCGATTAATGTAATTAATGATGGATTAGCTGTTAAGTAGAATTTTATACTCGTTTTACTGAATGAATTTACACTTAATTCTGATCATTCGAGCATGTAATGCCATGATGTTTGATTGCCCATATAATGTATTTTAAATGCAGTTTTTCAAAGATAGTTTATTGGAAAGAAAATAGCAAACTTTGAGGTGTCGTGTTTGGACGTCGTATTTTACGTGATATAAGAGGCAATGATGTCTTAAAATGAAAATGTGCAAAGTTTGATAGGTTGATTTTAAATAGATGACCACGTGCAATTATTTTACTGGAATTTTAAATGTAAAGATTTTCCGAGATTTTGTTATTTAAGTACGAACTTTTTTACATTGGGCTAATTGACGGAAGATAAAAATTGGCTTGAGTGTTGACGTGCTTGTGTGGTCATTTAATTGAACCCGTCACCCAACGGCAATTTGGGGGCGATGCCCAATTTTTATCGGATGCCCGGCAAGGGTCTGGATGCCTAATCGCGGTTGAGGCCGGATTGATGCTCCTTTATGGAATGCCGTTTGGGTGGGATTTTAGACAATGCCATGTTCGATGCGGCAGGACAATGCCCGGTCATGCCGGAAGACCGCCAACTCGTGTGTTGGCCATGACCTGATGGGTCATAATAATCGGAACACGTGTGAATGATTATGATGCATTACGCTTGATTATAGGGTAAAACTATTAGGCATGGTATGAGATGTGCCAAAACGGATTTTACCTTATAATCGGGACCCGTGTAGATGTTTGGTACATGAGAGTTATGTGTTCTAATTATTAATTATGCTTATTATATCGGTAAAGACATATGTGACGTACTAATATGCAAGGGTGTGCTAAGGCGAGATAAGGTTGTATGTCATTGCTTGATTAGGCTGCCTTCGTACAAATTTGCGTCCTAATTGAGGTCTAGGAAGTTAATTCGCTGAGATTTTATCTTACCCCATTGTTGTTAACCATTTTCAAGGCCGTAACGTGGAGATTTGCTAAGTGCGGATGTGATGGGCGCAAGATATGACACTTTTTGGCTGGCCTTGCCGTTAGTAAAGTTAGAGTTAACCCTGACCTTTCTGACCCATTTTTGCTCATATGTCATGTAGGAGTTGCGTTTTGTTGTAGGCATGTAAATGTTAAACTCCTTAGGTTAACAAGTGGATAAATAAATGTGCAATTTTTGGAAATCGTTTGTTATGTTTTATTATCCCTGTTTTGTTGAAGACTGAGTGTTTATTTAAGTCGTTTCCGTATGCGTTTAATCAAAAGATAAAAAGAATGGGTCGATGATGCGTCTTGGAACATCGCAATTTAATTGACTGTCAAGAGATGTTCGCATGCTCGGAGTTTGGGGCGTGACAACCATCTTTCTTGTCCAAGACTTGCCAATCTTCGCCCAAACATGCTCCAATTTAAGTTTAAGCAGTATGGTAACCTATTGACTCATGACAAACTTACTCCTATTATACCACCAATAGGAGTGGTAAACATAGTAGGCTGGAAATTAAATGTGATAAAAAAAAAAAAATAGTACGTGGAGAGCATATATGGAGAAACAAAGGCAAAAAATGAAATCGGCACACCAAAATACCTTAGGAACGGGTCACATATCATCAAAAACCAGTCACAAAGCGATCGAACTAATCAAAACAAAAATGGAACTAGTTGAATCGGTCAAAGGTCCGGTCCGGTCCGACCTGGTCAACGGTCAGAGGATGATGTGGTGCTTAAGTTTGGATGATGTCAGCAGAGCAGAGGTGACGTGGCTAATGTCATCAACAGAGCTCCTGTGGCGCGTGCAAGCAGGTGGATCCACTGGCTTCTGACAGTGAAACTTCACGAGCTGCCTCAGTGAAGGACGATGAGTTTTGGGTTGGTTTTCGTTTTCCGAAAAGCTCGTCAAAAAGTGTTCAAGTCACGATGGAACAGTGGCGGGTTTCTCGGGTCCGCGACTCGATAATGCGTGGAGGCACGTGTGGCGGTGTTCGGCAAATTTCAATATTTCTCTCATCTGAAGGCGGTAAGTCTAATAGTCGTGACCTTTTTTTGAAATGAGTAGCAGAAAGACGCGACCGGGCTTTAGTCTTGATGGAGAATCAGTAGAGACGAGAGCGGTGTAACTGGTTTGTGGCAGCCACTGTGAGGCAGATTCGATGGCCACACCTCAGGTAAAAATTACTCTAACATCAAGTTAAGGATAATGAAAGAAAAAAAAATTAAATTATGTTCATTGACTAATGAATAGTACACATGCCTATTTATAGGCTTTACATAACGATTATCTAAAGTAACAAATCAAGATCAATTAAGGAGAATATACATGATTACATAATAATATATATAATCATAGAATATTTTAAATATATCTCCAACAATCATATTAGTAGTCCTCGTTACTTTTCTTACAATGAGGTAAAATGAATCTTACTCTATTGAACATTGACCCTTGTAGCTCTGGTGGATGTGGGTTGGCTTCTAGTAATGACTTGATATTGGGTAGATCCATCATTCAAGGAACCCATAGGCTCACAATCACATGCACTATTAATTGACTCTGATGGATGAGGTATGGACCTTATCTAGCACATCTAAGAAATCCACATCTGGCTGCTTAGAGCTCTTTGGGTAGACGAAACTCGACCCTGTTCAATTGAGCTCCCAGGCACCACCGTTGATGGTGTAGACCTCGTCATCATTGTCGATTGTGAGAATTTCCCGAGAGAGAGAGAGAGATGTGGTCGTGGTGGACATAGCAATGACGGTATTGAATGAAAGTCTTTATAGATATCGTAGTCACGGCATTTTCTTTTACCGAGATCACTCGTTGTTGATCCTCGTATCCCCGTAATAAACCTTCTCCAAATGTTCCCTTTCCTTGAAAGCCGCTATTTCCATAATGATTTTTTACTGTCATCAATTTGTAATCATTTTTGTCCGCCATTAATATATAACGGCTTTGTAAGATTTGATTGATTTATTTTTAATAAACTCTCTATTATTTCATAACAGCTTTATATGATAATTTTTTTTAATAATTATCAATTGTTTTATAACTGTTCTTAATGGCTCTTTTCATTTGAATATAAAATTAAATTTCAAACCACAATTCTTTAAAATATACTAAATTAGAAAAGAGAATTTTGCTTACATTCTAAAATATTTTCTCTTCTTTCTTTGCAGGATTATATTGTGGAGTGATCGATTCCTAATTAGTCTGATTCCATCCTAGAACTGGAAACTAGACCACCTAGTCCTGAAATCGGGCCGAATTGACTAGTTAGGTTTGGTTCCCAAGCGATACAATGGAACTGGTGGATTAAAAAATCTTGGCTAAAAGCTTTGGATTAATTGAATTGCCAATCCATGTTGCTATTTGAAACTAGGATTTCGTTCACATTTGCTAAGAGATGATGGGGCTGTGATTATAGGAGCATGTTGGAAAAAAGGGGAGGATTCGTTGGATTCCTTTCCATAAACAACGGACTTACAAATTTAAGGAAGGTGTGAGTAAACAAGGAAAGTAAAATCAGTAAATCTTTGTAGGAAAAGAGAAAGCAAAATAAAGATGAGGATTCGGTGGATTCTTTTTCATAAATGATGGATTCACAAATTTAAGAAATGTGTGAGAAATTTGGTGAATCTTAAGAGAGTAAATAAAAGAGGAGGATTCGGTAGATTCTTTTTCATAAACAACGGATTCCCGAATTTAAAACCAAAAAAAGGTGCGAGTAAGGATAAGAAATCTTTTTTTTTCCACATTTTACCGTGTATATATATAGGGAGCCTGATTAGCTTCCCGTGCAGTGTGGTGTCGTGTGGTCAGTACAGGATAAAGACGAAAGATGAGAGCATCAATGTGGTGGCAGCTGTTGCTATCGGCGCTCGCGTTGGTGAGCTCGTGCGCGGCGTGGCACGTTGAGGCCGAGGCGACGATCGAGCTGCCGCCGCCGCTGCAGTGGCATTTCTACCAGAACTCGTGCCCCGACGTCGAGAGGTATGTGAGGGACCAGGTCGAGTTCTACTGGAAGCAGGACAGCACCCTCGCTGTCAAGCTCATCCAACTTCTCTACACTGACTGCTTCATCAAGGTACGTACCGTCTGCTCATTTCCCTCTTCTCTCTCTCTCTCTCAAACGATCTCAAAGTCAGCATCGCTTCGATCATCGAGTTTCCGTCGCCCCTTCTGAGCATGCCATATCCTTTCACCCAATGGTTTAACCTCTCGGACTCGGCTTTCTAGCATACCAATCTTTTCTGAACATATGTATGGTTTATGTGGATAAAAAAGGGATGCGATGCGTCGATTCTCTTGGACGGGCCAGACACAGAGAAAACAGCACCACAAAATGCACCGATTCTAGGTTTTCCCCTGGAGGTGATTGACAAGGTCAAGGAAGTTCTGGAACAGCATTGTCCCGGGGTCGTCTCTTGCGCCGACATTATCAACCTTGCCGCTAGAGATGCTGTCGTCTTGGTATGCAACATGGTTCTCAGTTTTTCCTTTTTGAGCTGGAAAAGAGATATACTGTTAGCTTGAGTTTTGGAGCGTTCGATATGGACAGAAAAAAAAAAAATCAGAATTACTGATGTGATAATGATGTTGTAATAGGCGGGAGGGGTGTCATACCCCGTTCCGACGGGGAGGAGGGACGGAAATTCGTCCAGTGCGAAGTTGGTGGACATCGCAGTGCACGCCACCCCGTGGGAAAAGGTGATCCATTACTTCAAAGTAAGGGGCATGAATGTGTTCGACGTCACTACTCTACTTGGTACGATCTAACCCTCGAATGAAAAGTGTTTATTTGACTCCGACCTCATTACATTACCTTAAGATCTTAACCAATTCAGGCAACTCATTTAATTCAGTGAATCAAGCTGTCCCTTTAGCTTTCTCTAAGTCGAAGAATTTTATCAGATATAGAATCGTCGAGGATGTAATCCGAACCAATCCTCATAATGATCTCCTCCAAGTGCACAAAAATGGCATGCTCACGTAATATATCAATCTCTCAATCATAACCAATTCCTCCTAACTTTGCCAAAAACAATTTAAATTTTGCCAGGGGGGCATACACTGGGCAGGACCAGATGCAAGTTCATCGCAGAAAGACTGTACGATTTCAACAACACTGGCAAGCCAGACCCAAGCATGGACCCATCCTTCTTGGCCGAATTGAGGGTGCAGTGCCCGCCCAACTCAACGAATTCAGTGTACCTTAACCCTGACTCAGGCTCGAGTAACAGGTTCGGCAAAACCTTCTACTCCAGGGTCCTGAACCACCGGGCCGTCCTCAGCATCGACCAGCAGATCGCCGACCGTGAGGAGAGCCTCCAGATTGCCCGGCGGTACGATGCCAATTTTGAGGACTTCCTGAAGATGTTCAGCTATGCTATGACCAAGCTGGGGAACACCTGGCTCCTGCCAGGGGATCAGGGTGAGATTCGCAAGAATTGCCGAGTCGTGAACAGGAAATAAATCCTGCGGCGTGGTGCCGGCTTGAGCCATGAAACAACGATTTATGACTGGCGACGTAAATTTAATCATTTGTACACACATGCCCAGATCAAGTAAATCTACTTTCCCTTTCGCGTGATTAACAAAAAAATGCTTCTGGCAAACCATGATAGGTTTAGCGACAAAGAAAACTTGAATGGCCAAAGAATTTCACTTGCTACCATCTTTCCTGTCCAAGACTTGCAAATCTTTGCCCAAAGGTGCTCCATTTTGAGTTAAAACAGTATGGTAAACAAGCTATTGACTCTTGACAAGATGGTCGGCAGGATTTTCAGCTCTATGCAAGCGTAGCATGGACTGACTTGTTGTTTTGCTAGTTTTGGATCTCGCAACAAAATATCTTTCAACAAGTGTTACATTTTAGCTTTTATTAGAAGACTTAAGTTCTATGCTAGTTTTGGACAAAGATGGTCAAATGCAAATAAAGCTATATAACATATAGTTCCGTATCCTATGAAATCGCTTTATATGATGTCAAATTCAATGGAAACCAATGTCAAAATCCAATCAACAGTTTAATCCAAACTCACTTTAACATATTGATGAAAGCCCATTAAATCAAAGTGATTTGAACAGTGTCGAAGCTGATTTGACAACACTGTATATTCACAAAGGCACCCAAAAAACACTGCTTTCTAATGAGTTTGATGACACAATGTCAAAATCCAATCAAGGACGGAATCACACTTAGTAGTCACTACTCTTAATGAATACAAGGATACAACGTTAGAATTTAATTGACGACGCTGGACAATGGTAACAACACCTAATGGGTACTGCTATTAGATGGGTATGAGGGGTATGAGGACACATTGTCGGAATCTAATCTACAACGTTGACAGTGTTAACAATACTTAGCAAACACTCCCCATAGATGAGTCTGAGGACACAACATTAGAATCTAATTGACAACGCTAGACAATGATAACAACACGTAATAAACACTGCTCCTAGATGAGTATAAGTATACAACATTGGAATCTAATCAACAACGCTGGGTAATAGGTCAATACCGGAATCTAATCAGCATCACTATTGGGATATAAAACTTGTCGAAATTAAATTTACAATGGGAATCTTAAGCTACCGCTAAACTAGACTAAACTAAGATTAAAAAAAAAAAAAGGTAAGATAAAGTAGGTTTGTGTGTTGTTCAGGTGCTCTCTATTGGATTGCCCGTGGCATTTATAGGCCAATTTGATAACCATTGGTGAGCTCATGCTTAGTGCGTCACAACGTCGTGGCAGCAGCAACAATCAAACCGCCGTAGAAGTTGCAGTGGCTTTACTACCAGAACTTGTGCCCTAACGCCAAGAAGTACATGTGGGATCATGTTGAGTTTTACTGGAAGGAAGACAGGACCCTCACTTCCAATCTCATCTAACTATTTTACTCCGATTGCTTCGTCACCATACGTGTCATCTGTTTTTTTTCCCTTTCTCAGACGATCTTGAACTCCGAATTGCTTCAATATCAGGTTTCCATCGCCTTTCTAAGCACATGATACCCTTTCACCTAACGGTTTGAACCTCTCAAACCGGGCTTTCTAATGTACCAGCTTTTGTAAAACAGAGGTGTGATGCGTTGATTCTATTCAACGGGCCAGATTCAAAGAAAACAGCACCGCAAAATGCACCTCTTCTAGGGCTTCCTATGGAGACGATTGACAAGGCCAAGGAAGTCCTGGAACACCATTGTCCTGGGGTAGTATCTTGCGCCGACATAATCAACCTTGCTGCTAGAGATGCTGTTGTCTTGGTATGCAACATGGTTTGTAGTTTTTTTCTTTTTTGAGCTTGAAAAGAGATCGTTTAGGCTGCTGCACTGATGATTGACATGCTGTTAGCTTGAGTTTTGGAACGTTCGGTATGGAAAAAAATTAGAATTATTGATGCAATAATGATGCTACGACATGCGGGAGGGATGTCGCACCCCTTTTCGATGGGGAGAAAGGACGAGAATTCATCCTCCGCAAAGTCGATGGACCTCCCGTTGCAGGCTGTCCTGTGGAAAGCGGTGCTCGCTTACTTTAAATCAAAGGGTTTGAATGTGCTAGACCTCACTACTCTACTTGGCACGATCTGACCCTCACATCAAGGAGTATAGAAAGTTTAGAAAATTCGCCTTCAAACCTTGATAGGTGAATTCGAGGTAATTAATATGAAAGAATCTAAATCGATTGCTGATTATTTTACAAGAGTTTTGGTGATTATCAATCAAGTGAAAAGAAATAGAGAAAACGTTTCATATGTTCATATTGTCGAGAAAATTCTTTGGTCCTACAAGAAGCACGACCATATTGTTGTTGCAATTGAAAAATCCAAAGACTTGGATGTCATGACAATTGATGAGCTTATGGGTTCATTACAAGCCCATGAAGAAAGGTTCAAAAGAAAAACGATTGAACCGGTGGAGGAAGTTCTCCAAACGCGGCTAACCATCCGAGATGAGAAGGTGCAAAGAAGAGAATATGTACAAACTCATGGGACAAATCAAGATCATCATCATGGTCGAGGTCGATGTCAATTTCAAGGAAGAGGTCATGGACGAAGCAGAGGTGATGTTGCTTGAAGTGACGGTAGATACCAATATCAAAGAGATGTTCGTAGAAGAGGAAAGAACTTAACAGGCCAATGGTATGATAAATCTAAAACTCGATGTTATCATTGTAATAAACTGGCCATTATACTTATAACGGCTAGAACAAGAAGAGTAGCAGAGCAAATGAAAAGGCAAACTTGGTGAATGATGTAGATCAAGTTCTATTATAGGCGTTCAAAAAAGATGAAAGAGGTCAAACTGATACGTGGTATTTGGATGCCAGTGCAAGCAATCACATGTGTGGGAAAAATGAGATGTTTATCAAGTTAGATGAGACAATTAATTGGAAAGTCTCTTTCGGTAATAACTCCAAAATTCTTATTAAAGGCAAAGATACAATTCTGATTCACTTGAAGAATGGTGCATGTCAATTTATTATGACCCAAAAATGTCAAGCAATATTTTGACTTTAGGACACAACTTTTGGAGAAAGGCTATACTATTCATATGAAAGATCTTAGTCTTGTGCTAAGAGATAAGGATAATAAACGGATTGCAAATGTGAAGATGTCGAAGAACAGGATGTTTACTCTCAATATAAAGAATGATATGTCTCAATGTCTAAGAGCATGCATGGATAATTCTTCATGGTTGTGGCATTTGAGGTTCAGGCATCTCAATTTTGGTGGACTCAATTTGCTTTCTCACAAGAAGATGGTTTATGGCTTACCACATATTGATCATCTCGATCAATTATGTGAAGGGAGTGTTATCGGTTTGCATTCTAGAACTAGCTTTCCGAAGGCAGTGATTTATCGAGCAAAGAAGCCACTCAAGTTTATTCATTATGATGTGTGTGGGCTAATCACTCCTCACTCATATAGTAATCATCAATATTTTGTTATTTTTATTGATGATTTTACTCGAAAAACTTGGGTGTATTATTTGAAAGAAAAAATAGAAATGTTTGATATATTCAAACAATTCAAGAACCTAGCTGAAAAGGAGAACGGCTATTTTATCAAAGCTTTGAGGACTAATCGTGGTGGAAAATTCACCTCAGTCATATTCAACAAACTCTGTGAAGATCATGGTATTCGGCATTTCTTGACGGCTCCATATTCTCCTCAACAAAATGGCATGGTTGAACGAAAAATAGAACCATTCTTGACATGGTTTGAAGCATGTTGAAAGCAAAAATTTGCCCAATGAGCTTTGGGCTGAAGCTATTTTGTGTGCAATCTATCTTCAAAATAGATGTCCCACATTCAGACTAGAAGGCATAACTCCATAAGAAGCATGGATCGGGAGAACACCAAGTGTTTCACACTTGAGAATTTTCGAGAGCATTGTGTATGCTCATGTGCTGGACCATAAAAATATCAAAATTGGAAGACAATAGCAAAAAGATCGTCTTTATTAGGTATGACTCCTCATCCAAAGCCTATCGATTATTTGATCCTAACACTTTGAAAGTGTATATAAGCAAAGATGTCAAGTTCGATGAAGATGGCACTTGGGAAGACAACTTGAAAAATGAAGCGAATACTCATGGTGATACCGATCAAACAGGGTTGAAGGATCATTCAACACCTTCTTCTCTAGTATCTTCTTCAAGTCCATCATCGCCAACATCTTCAAACAGTGTCGAAGAATTGTTAGTGCCAAGATCAAGGAGATTGTCTGACATTTATGAAACTATCGACGAGGTTCACCTTGTATGTCTTCTTATAGATTGTGAACCACTTGTCTACGATGATGCGGCCAAAGAAGAAAAATGGAGAAAAGCCATGAATGAGGAAATTGATGCCATTGAGAAGAATCAAACATGGGAACTTGCTGATCTCCCAAAGAATAAGAAATCGATTGGAGTTAAATGGTTGTACAAGGCCAAGAAGAATGGGAAAGGAGAAGTAACAAGATACAAGGCTAGATTAGTCGCAAAGGGGTACAAGTAAAAAGCCGAAATCAACTATGATGAAATTTTTGCCCCTGTCACTCGCATGGAAACGATTAGATTGATTATTTCTATCACTACTCAAAGTGATTGGTGAATTATCGAATGAATGTCAAATCAGCATTTTTGAATGGCATCCTTGAAGAAAAGATTTATGTTGAACAATCCGAGGGGTTTGTTGTGAAAGGTCATGAAGATAAAGTGTTGAAGTTGAAGAAAACTCTATATGGGCTTAAACAAGCACCAAGAGCATGGAATTCTAGAATCGATGCATATTTCAAGGCGAATGGGTTCTCTCAATGTCCATACAAGCATGCACTTTATTTTAAGCAAGAAAAATGTGATGTTTTAATCGCTTGTTTATATGTTGATGACCTTGTTTTTTCAGGAAATAATCTAGCAATGATTGATGCTTTTAAGGCATAGATGGTGAAAGAATTTGAGATGATCAATAATGGTCTCATGAATTATTTCTTTGGGATTGAAGTAAAGCAAAGTGCTGAGGGGATTTTTATTTCCCATAAAGGATATACAGAAAATATCCTTGAAAAATTCAACATGAGGAATTGTACTCCGGTCAATACACTAATGGAGTGCGGAACCAAGCTTTCAAAGTTTGATGATGGTGTTGATGTTGATTCAACATATTATAGAAGCTTGATTGGGAGTTTGAGATATTTGACATACACGAGACCAGATATTATGTATAGTGTTGGAATTGTGCATCAATATATGGAGAAGTCAAAGTCATCTCATCTTAAAGCTGTAAAGAGGATACTTCGGTACATCAAATGTACTACTTCTCATGGCCTACACTACTACCACTTTGAATCCTTCCAACTTAGAGCTTATTCGGATAGTGATTATGATGGAAAAATCGATGATCGAAAAAGCACTACAGGCTTTGTATTTTTCTTGTGTGACACTACTTTCATGTGGTCATCAAAGAAGTAATCCAGTTTCACTCTATTGACATGTGAAGCTGAATATGTAGATGCATCATCATGTGTCTATCATGCAATTTAGTCGAAAAGACTACTCAAAGATATTCTTATGGAGTAGAAGAAAGCAACTAAGATTTTTGTTGATAATGTTTCCGCTATTGCATTGTCGAAAAATTCAGTTTTTCATGAACGAAACAACCATGTCGATGTTCAATATTACTTCATTTGAGAACAAGTTAAAGAGAACGAGATTGAAGTGTTACATGTGAAGATGGGAGATCAAGTACCAAATATTTTTACCAAACTTCTCAAGATCGATGCTTTTCGAAATGCTTGGAATGATCGATGGAAGAGAATTTGATTTAAGGGAGAGTGTTAGAAATTAAACCAAATTCATCGGTTTCCCCATTGAAGAAGAGTCATAATTGCAACGTTATATTTAATGAGTCTATTCATCGTTATTTTTAATGAGTTTGTTCGTATTTTTAGGTGTGGTGATTGTTTTTAGAGATAGTGATTCTTTTTAAAGATAATGTGAGATATGGTGATTATTTTGTTAGTTTCTAGACCTTATCCGGAAATCTAGCTCTATCTACTAGGAAGAGTAAAGGTCATAAACAAGTTTATAAATAGGGGAGTCTTGTAAATGTTTTTTGTGATGGTGAAATAAATTTACAAGTCTATCAATCTTATTTTCTTCCTTGTGTAAGTTGTGATTGTTTCACCTTCAAATTACTTTCATCAATCCTCACAATGATCTCCTCCAAGTGCACAAAATGGCAATGCTCACGTAATATGTCAATCTCAAAATCATAGCCAAAATCCTAACTTAACAAAACAATTTAAGTTTTGTCAGGGGGGCATTCACTGGGCGAGACCACCTGCAGCTTCATCACCGACAGGTTGTGCGATTTCAACAAAACTGGCGAGCCAGAACCAAGCATGGACCCAATCTTCTTGTCCCAATTGAGGGAGCAATGCCCACCGAACTCAACGAATCTAGTGTCTCAATTTTGACTCAGGCTCGAGCTACGGCTTCGGCAAGTCCTTCTACTCCAGAGCACAACCAGGCCGTCCTCGGCATTGACCAGAAGATCGCCAGCAACTTCGACAGCTCCCTGATCGCTCAGGAGTATGATGTCAGATTCGGGGACTTCCAGAAGATGTTGGGTGTGTCAATGATCCGGATGGGTAACATCAAGCTCCTGTCGGAGGATTAGGGGGAGATTTGCAAGACATGCCGAGTCATAAAACCGAGATTGAATGATCTCGCAATTGTTAAGTTCTCGAATGGGTTTTCTTGTATTCGATGATGATATCTTGGGTAGTAAATAATGAAATGGAACACGAGGCATGAAGAATATTGATAGTGCTCTTACTATTATTGTTAGCGGCCCAATTGTTTTGCCTTATGAACAATTAAAGAAGCCTTATATTTCAATCAATCCGGCAAATGAAACAATTTCGCGACAAGCTTTGCATGCAATTCGTTGTGCCATCGCGCCAGCTCGAGTCATGAAACAACAACTTATGACTGGCGAAGTAAATTTAATCATCTTTACACACATTCCCAGATCAAGTAAATCTACTTTCTCGCTCACGCGATGAACAGAAAATGCTTCCAGGAAGCCTTTACAATAAATGACCAAAGTTTTTAGCGACAAAGAAAACTTGAATGGCCAAAGAATTTCGCTTGCTACCATCTTTCCTGTCCAAGACTTGCAAATCTTCGCCCAAACATGCTCCAATTTGAGATTAAACAGTATGGTAAATGAGTAATTGACTTGTGATCAGATGGTCGGGAGGATTTTAAGCTCTTGCTTCATTTGGAGTTGGATATTTCAATAATTTTGAAATCTTAAAAGTCATCAATTTTGTAACGGCTTTTTCCCATTATCAATTTGTAAAGGTTTGAGCTTTACTTTGCTTACAATTCATCGTGCCATTGCGCCAGCTTGAGCCATGAAACAACGATTGATGACTGGCAACGTAAATTTAATCATCTGTATGCACATTCGCAGATCAAGTAAACCCTACTTTCTCGCTGGCACAATTGAAAGAAAAGAGCTTCCGGCTAGCCATTACAATGAATGGCCAAAGGTTTAGCGACAAAGAAAAGTTGAATGGCCAAAGAATTTCACTTGCTACCATCTTTCTTGTCCAAGACTTGCCAATCTTCACCCCAAAAAATTAAAAATTAAAATTAAAATTAAAAATTAAAAAAAAAAAAAAAAAACAAACACGTAAATGACCTATGGACTTTGAGTGGCTCCGCTGGATAAGGCCCCGCGATCCTCGGCCCGAGAGGTGAAGGGTTCAAAAAGGCGCTAGGTGTATTAGTGGTAAATGACCTCATGGACTCGGTTGAGCTGGTTCCTCCAGCACCAAAAAAAAAAAACAAAACAAAACAGTACGGTAAATGACCTATGGACTTGTGACCAAACTTACTCCTACTACGCCACCAATTGGAGTGGTAAACATAGTAGGTTAGACAATAAATGTGATAAAAATAGTACGTGAAGAGCATATATGGTGAAACAAAGGCAAAAAAATGAAATCAGCGTGCCGAAATACCTTAGGAACTGGTCACATGTCATCAGAAACTGGACACAAAGTGATCGAACTAGTCAGAAAAAAAAATGGAACTAGTCCAATCGGTCCGGTTTGAATCGGCCAAAGGTCCGGTCAGGTCCGACCTGGTCAACAGTCAAAGGATGATGTGGCGCTTACGTGTCGGATGGCATCAGCAAAACAGAGGTGACGTGGCTAATGACGTCAACAAAGCTAAGACTTATGATGCGTGCAGGCACGTGGATCTCATGCACAAAAGCTTTCGCAGCGCATGGAGGAGCGTCCGATGGCTTTTGGCGGTGAAGGTGAAACTTCACTGCCTCTGTGAAGGATGATGAGTTGTGAGTTGGTGTTCGTTTTCTGAAAAGCTCGTCAGAAAGTGTCCAAGTCACGATGGAACAGTGGCAGGTTTCTCGGGTCCACGACCTGACGGTGCGTGGTGGCGTGTGTGGCGGAGTCTGGCAGCAGTTGGTGACAAAATTTCAATATTCCTCTTGTCTGAAGCTGACGATTATGATAGTCATGACCTTTTTCTGAAATGAGCAGCAGAAGCATTTTGAACAGTAGCTCAAAGCTTCGTTCTTAACAGAGGATCGTAATAGAGAATCAATAGAGACGCGACCGGTGTGACTGGCGTTGTGGTAGTCACTGTGCAGTAGACCCGATGGCCGCATCTCGGGTAAAAGTGGCTCTAATACCAAGTTAAGAGTAATGAATGAAGAGAAACAAAATGATGAATGAAGATAAATTAAATTATGTTCATTGACTAATAAATAGTACACATGCCTGTCTATAGTCTTTACATAACGATTATCTAAAGTAACAAATCAAGATCAATTAAGGAGAATATTCATAATTACATAATAATAATATACAGAATTATAGAATATTTTAGATATATGTCCAACAATCATTTTAGTAGTCCTCATTACTTTTCTTACAATGAGGTAAAATGAATCTTACTCTATTGAACATTGACCCTTATAGCCTTAAGGGATGTGGGTTTCCTTCTAATAATGACTTGATATTAGGTAGATCCATCATTCAAGGAATCCATAGGCTCACGATCACATGCACTATTAATCGAGTCCAGGGTTTCAAGCACTTGACTTCCCAAATCTATTAGGTCTAAGGAAAATTATTCTTATAATGAGATATTGAATGAAAACCTTTATAGATATTATAGCCACGGCATTTTCTTTTACTGAGATCACTCTAGTCGTTGATCCTCGTATTCCCATAATAAACCTTCTCAAAATGTTCTCTTTCCTTGAAAGTTATTATTTTTATAATATTTTTTACCGTCATCAATTTGTAATCATTTTTGTCTGCCAAATGGCTTTTTAAGGTTTGATTTATTTTTTTATAAACTCTTTATTATTTCATAACAGCTTTATAATTGCAATATTTTTCTTAATAATTATCAATTGTTTTATAACCGTTCTTAATGCCTCTTTTCATTTGAATATAAAATTAAATTTCAAACCACAATTTTTTAAGGTATACTAGATTAAAAAAGAGAATTTTCCTTTCATTCTAAAATCTTTTCTTTCCTTTCTTTGCAGGGTTATACTATGCGGTGATCAATTCCTAATCTGCTCTGAGTCCATCCAAGAATGGGGAACTAGACCAAAAACGGTTCCTAATTTCTCAAATTGGGAACCAAACCATTTGGTCGTAGGATTAGGTTAGACTGACTAGTCAAGTTCGGTTCGTTCCCAAGCAATACAATAGAAGCAGTTCATTCACAAATCTTGGCTAAAAGCTTTAAAATTTTTTTTTTTTGTCGATCCTCTTTTACTCCTACTTTAACTCTCATTCTCAGACTTTTGCCTACTTCCTTGCATAACGGAAGAGTTAAAACCTACACCCCAAATTAAATCGTCCCTACCCTAACCCCCTAACCAATCCATATCGCAATTTGAAACTAGGATTTCATCCAAATTTTCTGAGAGATGATGGGGCTGTGATGATAGGAACGCACTAGAAAAATGGAGTAGGATTCGTTGGATTCTTTTCTATAAACGACGGACTTACAAATTTAAGGAAGGTGTGAGTAAACGAGGGAAGTAAAATCGGTAAATCATTGTAGGAAAATAAACAAAGTAAAATAAAGATGAGGATTCGGTGGATTCTTTTCCATAAACGATGGACTCACAAATTTAACGAAAGTGCAAGTAAGCAAGGAATGTAAATTTGGTGAATCTTAGGAAAGTAAATAAAGGAGGAGGAATCAGTGGATTCTTTTCCAACAAATGATGGATTCACAAATTTAAAAAAGGTGCAAGTAAGGGCAGGAGATCAGATTTTGTTTGCATTTTACAGTGCTATCCTTTTAGGGAAAAATTAGAAATATATATATAAATAGGGAGACCTATTAGCTTCCCGTGCATTGACACAAGGATAGCATTAAAAATATATATATAAATAGGGAGACTGATTAGCTTCCCGTGCATTGCGGTGTCGTGTGGTCAGCACAGGATAAAGACGAAAGATGAGAGCATCAATGTGGTGGCAGCTGTTGCTATCGGCGCTCGTGTTGTTGCGCTCGTGCGAGGCACGGCGCATCGAGGCCAAGGCTACGATCAAGCTGCCGCCGCCGCTGCAGTGGCATTTTTACCAGAACTCGTGCCCCGACGTCGAGAAGTACGTGAGGGACCAGGTCGAGTTCTACTGGAAGCAGGACAGCACCCTCGCTCCCAAGCTCATCCAACTTCTCTACACTGACTGCTTCATCAAGGTACGTACCGTCTGCTCATTATCTTCTTTCTGTCTCTCTCACGATCTTGAAGTCGGCATCACTTTAATCATCGAGTTTCCGTTGCCCTATCTAAGCATGCCAAATCCTTTCACCCGTTGGTTTAACTTCTCGAACTGGGCTTTCTAATATACCACTCTTTTGTGTACATATGTATGGTTATGTGGATAAAACAGGGATGCGATGCGTCGGTTCTCTTGGACGGGCCAGATGCAGAGAAAACAGCACCACAAAATGCAGCGATTCTAGGGTTTCCTCTGGAGGTGATTGACAAGGTCAAGGAGGTCCTGGAACAGCATTGTCCCGGGGTTGTCTCTTGCGCCGACATTATCAACCTTGCCGCTAGAGATGCTGTCGTCTTGGTATGCAGCATGGTTCTCAGTTTTTCCTTTATGAGCTGGAAAAGAGATTGTTTGGGCTGCTGCACTGATGATAATCGACGTGCTGTTAGCTTGAGTTTTGGAGCGTTCGATATGGAAAGGAAAAAAATTAGAATTACTAATGTGATAATGATGTTGTAATAGGCTGGAGGGCTGTCGTACCCCGTTCCGACGGGGAGGAGGGACGGAAATTCGTCCAACGCGAAGTTGGTGGACCTCCCAAAGCGCGCCGTCCCGTGGGAAAAGGTGATCCCTTACTTCAAAATAAGGGGCTTGGATGTGTTCGACGTCACTACTCTACTTGGTACGGTCTAACCCTCGAATGAAAAGTGTTTATTTGACTCCGACCTCGTTACATTACCTTAAGATCTTAACCAATCCAGGCAACTCATTTAGTTTAGTGAATCACGCTGTCCCTTTTAGCTTTCATGTGATCCGAACCAATCCTTCCCAATGATCTCCTCCAAGTGCACAAAAATGGCATGCTCACTTATCATGTCAAACTCTCAATCATAACCAATTCCTCCTAACTTTTCCAAAAACAACTTTAATTTTGCCAGGGGGGCATACACTGGGCAGGACCAGCTGCAAATTCATCGCAGAAAGACTGTACGATTTCAACAACACTGGCAAGCCAGACCCAAGCATGGACCCATCCTTCTTGGCCGAATTGAGGGTGCAATGCTCGCCAAACTCAACGAATTCAGTGTACCTAAACCCTGACTCAGGCTCGAGTAACAGGTTCAGCAAAACCTTCTACTACAGGGTCCTGAACCACCGGGCCGTCCTCAGCATCGACCAGCAGATCGCCGCCCATGAGGAGAGCCTCCAGATTGCCCGGCGGTACGATGCCAATTTTGAGGACTTCCTGAAGATGTTCGGCTATTCAATGACCAAGCTGGGGAACACGTGGCTCCTACCAGGGGATCAGGGTGAGATTCGCAAGAATTGCCGAGTCGTGAACGGGAAATAAATCCTAATCAAAGATCGAATGATCTTGCAATTTTTAAATTGATGATGATATCTTGGATGGTTAATAATGAAATGTAAACGAGGCATGAAGAATAACGAAAGTGTTGTTATTATTATTGTCAGTAGCCCAATTGTTTCGCCTTACGAACAATCAAAGAAGCCATATATATATATATATAGATATATATCAATTGGGCAAATGAAACAATGTCGCGTAGAGCTTTGCATATAATCCGTGGCGTTGCGCCAGCTCAAGCCATGAAACAATAATTTATGACTGGCGACGTAAATTTAATCATTTGTACACACTCCCGGATCAAGTAAATCTACTTTCCCACTTGCGCGATGGACAAAAAATACTTCTGGCAAGCCATTACAGGTTTAGCGACAAAGAAAACTTGAATGGCCAAAGAATTTCACTTGCTACCGTCTTTCCTGTCCAAGACTTGCAAATCTTCAGCCAAAGATGCTCCAATTTGAGTTTAAACAATATGGTAAATGAGCTATTGTTTTTATGACCAGATGGTCGGGAGGATTTTTAGCTCGATGCAGGCACAGCATGTACTGACTTGTGTAGAGGAATATCCAGATTATCTCTGCAAGGCACTCTCGAAAGCGCTTGCTTTACTCGGTGTCGGATATTTTTAAATAAGCCGGCAAAAATTTTTGGCATTAAAGTGAGTACCGTACATAACTTTTGCAATTCTAGTATAATTATCCATTTTTATAGCTTTGAATTATTAAAAGTTAATAATTTTATAACGGTTTTTTACCATAAACAATTTTTTTTTTTTTGAATAAGATACTTGAGTGTTACCTCCGGCGAACCTCACCTATGTGGCAATTTTTTTATTATTATTTTTGCTCGACTACGTGGCTTGCCGAAAAGCTAACTCAATAAAGAAACACAAAAAAAAAAAAAAACGTTGTTTTGGCCCCAATTTGAATTTTAATATAAAAATTAATTAAATCAAATTTTTAAAACGAAAAGAGAGAAAGAGAGAAAGAGAAAAAAAAAAAAAAGGAAGAAGATGAACAGTTGGAGGTGGGTGAGGTCTCCGCCTCCTTGCCATCGCTGAGAAGGGCCAGTGATGGTGGGGGAGGGTCGGCTAAGGTTGCCGAGCCCTAGCTAGGAGCTGGCAACCCCGGCTGACCGGCAGCGAGGGCAATAGCCTCGCCGAATTTAGGGGAGAGCCGCGACCCTCGCTCTAGATCTAGGCAAGGGCTTGCAAGCCCTCGCAGCTGGTCGATAGGGGCCACCGGCCCCTAGCCAAGGATCAGCGACCTCGATCGACCCTCCCCCCACTATCACTGACCCTTCCCGATGACGGCAAGGAGGTAGCAGTAGCAAGGGCTAAGCCCTCAATCGCCTCCAACCGTTCATCTTCTTCCTCCCTTTTTTTTTTTCGTTTTAAATTTAATTAAGTTTTATATTAATTATTTATCCACTTCAGTAGCAAAACGACGTCATTTTTGCACTTGTCCAGCCATATCAAGATGCAAAACGATGTCATTTTAGACTTGCCTCACTAAAAAATCGTCACGTCAGCATTTTAGTCAGATTTTCTCGCCATTGGCACTTAATTGATTCATTCTGCTCTGATTTTGGTATTTAAGTGTCATTTTCCTAATTTTTGGCACTTAAGTGTCTCCCATGCCAAGTTTTGACACTTTAGGTGTCTGGCACTCCTAACAAACGTGGCATCTCGAGCCAATTGTGCTCCCTTAGTAGCACGATCTCAGCAAGTCAATGGATTTTTTTTTTTAACTTATTTGAAATGTGGCAACAAACCTCCTCTTGGCCTTTGCCCATAATCCAGCAACATTTTCCTTGTACGGTGAGCAATTCAGTTCATTATTGTCCCCGATTGCCATCCTTGAAGCTTGCTAAGAGTTGTACCTTATTCGAGCCCCGATGATCACTCTTTGCTTTCATAGGACTAGGTAGATTACAGGCTTTCCTCGAATCATCCATATACTAGAGGGATCTATCTCTAATACCATTTGTCATGGGACGGCATTACATTGGCCATAGAATAGCCCATTCAACATCTAGTGAGTCAAGAACGTTAAGCCGGCCTTTCTTCTATATAGATTGCTCCTAAAAACAATATGGCGAATCACATCCTCACAATGGACTATACCATGCCTAGCTTAATTTCGCGACTAGTCTCTCAAGCAAGACATAAAGATCCTTTTGACACAACAATTCATTTCGATCTACCATGGCCTCATCAAGATAGTGGAATCAGATTATGATTAGTTTGTGTATGAGAGGCCAACCCCGCCTTAAAAATCCTCAAAAATTTCATTCATTCCACTTTAGGATTCTTGGCACAAGCACTCTTATCACTCCCACAAACCAGTTATATTGTCCCATTTGCATTATTCATTCTTCACCCTAATGCCACAAAGGTTCACCCTCCAGCTTACAAGAATTCGAAAAAATTTGGTTAGTGACACATGCATGTGATGTGACTTGAGCATGTATGTTCTTTAACTTCCGCGAGTCCACCATGGGAAGAGACTTATATAATTCAAGAGAAAGTTGAACCCTTTTCCACGCGTCTAGCTTATGTTGTTGATGAAGCACTCGCTCAGCAATAACATTTCACTAGATTGCCGATCATACGGCACTGCGAGTTATCACGTTCAGGGTTCGGCTGACCAGCAAAACAAACCTCATACCCCTCTCGAACTTTATAAGGTTTTATAAATGCTATCTTAACCCTGTCTCGTAGCTCTCAGTTGCAACCCATTTAAACGTATTAGCGTTCGCGACGGGTCAGGTACTATATTAGATCCCACCGTTTTTTGTGTTGAGTCTGCACAAGCATTCTCTACCGCGCTTGGTAGGGAAAAGTGCCAAAAAAGTCCTAAACCTTTTGTGTTTGTGCCAGTTTAGTCCTAAACATTTTTACTTAGTGCCAAAATTGGCCGGATTTTGCTGACTGGACGTCGGCGGGCAACGTGGCCTAATCGGTGTTGACGTGGACAATTTTTAATAATATTTTAATTTTTTTTTAATTTTTTTGAATTTATTTATTCTTTTTCTTTATTCTTTTTTTCTCTTTTTTCTTTTTTTCTTTTTTTCTTCTCTCCTCCTCCCTTTGGCTGCTGGCCGAATCACGGTGACGGGCCAGAGGCGACGGCCGGTCGACGAGGCTCGCCGGCCACCTCGCCAGTGGCCGCGAGGGCGGCCTCGCGCTGGGTGGCAAGGCTCGCCCTCGCTGGATCTAGCGAGGGTCGAGCCTTGTCCATGGCCGGCGAGGCTCGACCTCGCCAAATCCGGTGAGAGCGAGCCTCGCCAGCACCACCCGGGCCGCGATTCGGCGAGGTCGAGCCTCGCCGGCCATGGGCGAGGCTCGACCCTCGCCGGATCCGACGCAAAGCGGCCTCCCGCTAGGCTGGCCTCGCCGAATCGCGGCCTCGTGCCATGCTGGTGAGGGTCGAGCCTCACCCATGGCCTGTGAGGCTCGACCTCGCCGGCACCGCCCAGGGCGCAATTCGGCAAGGTCGACCCTCGCCAGCTCGGTGCGAGGCGAGCCTCGCCAGCCCGGCGGGAGAACGCCTCGGGCTGGATCCGGCGAGGGTCAAGCCTCGCCCATGGTCGGCGAGGGTCAAGCCTCACCCATGGTCGGCGAGGCTCGACCTCGCCGAATCGCGGCCGGGCGGCGCCGGCGAGGCTCGCCCTCGCCGGATCTAGCGAGGTCAAGCCTCGCCGGCATGGGCGAGGGGCGAGGTCGAGCCTTGCCAGCCATGGGCGAAGCTCGACCCTCGCCAGATCCGGTGAGGCCGCCCTCGCGACCACTGGCGAGGTGGCCGACGAGCCTCGCCGGCCAGCCGTCACCTCTGGTCGGTCGCCATGGTCCAGCCAACAGCCGGAGGGAGGAGGAGAGAAGAAAAAAAGAAAAAAGAATAAAGAATAAAAAGAATAAAAAAATATTCATAAATATTAAAATATTATTAAAAATAGTCCACGTCAGCACCGATTAGGCTACGTCAGCCGGCCGGCGTCCAGTCAGCAAAATCCAGCCAAAAGGACTGAATCGGCACTAAGTAAAAAGGTTTAGGACTAAATTGGCACCAAAAAAAAGGTTTAGAACTAAACTGGTACAAATACAAAAAGGTTTAGGACTTTTTTGGCACTTCTCCTGTGCTTGGGATGTTGGGTTCTGATTTGACAAAAAGTCATAGACGGGAAGTCCTGAAACTGGGGGTTGCCAGGCCATATTTGGATTGCATGTCACGCAAATTGGACTAGTTGCCATCCTCGTGTAGTATATTATCAGAAAATTTAGATTGTAAGTGAAAAAACCATTTTAGTACATCACTTTATAATATTTTATAGCTGATGTTGATCATAAACCTTTGGTAAATTCTTCCTTAATGTATAAAATATGGAAAACCACTGTGTCATACATTATGTATAGTATATTATACTATTTAAATGTCCCCACCGTTCTCCACAAAACAGCTGGTACTAACGTAAAGGGCTTCATATAGAAGTTACTTCTTGCTAACAAAGATTAAAAAAAAAATTAATAATAATAATAATAAATTAATAAATTCAGTAGCATCAGTGAAGGCTAAGAATCCACAACGATTTGATGACAACTTGGTACCTACTAAAATCGAAATCCTTTCTCAAAGTTGACTGTCCGAAGTCGGACAACGCCTTTTCTCGCCGACAATGTTGCTACAACTAGTCATTTGAAAATTCTCTAAAATTATGTCCAGATAACCCCAGAAAGAAAAAAGAAAAAGGGGTATTTAGACGTGGAGTCAAGTCAACTTCCCAAATGAAATTAAAGAACCGACCTTGAATTATAAAAGATTTTAGGTGTTTTCTTTTTGATACATAAAGTATGAGGCCGTATTAGTAGTCCCCGTTGCATTGCTTACAATAAGTGAATCTTACTCTTTTGAACATTGAAAAATTGAATTTTAGTCTTGTCGTGAAAATGGTAAAAAGCCTCTATGGTGCTTTGACCCTTTATAGTCTTGGGGTTGATGGGTTTGCTTCTATTATGTCTTGATATGAGGTAGGCCTATCATTCATGGAACCTATAGGCTTTGCACTTGTGAGTAACTATTACTCGTATGAGTAATCCACATGGCAACCTTAGAGCTCTTTGGGTCGACAAGACTCGACCCTGTCTGATCGAGCTCCCGAGTACCACCATCGACGGTCTAGATCTCACCGTCATTGATTTCGAGTATTTCCCGTGAGAGAGAGAGAGAGAGAAGTGCTTGTGGTGGACGTAGCAATGACGGTATCGAGGTGGTAACGACGGCGAAACACGACTGAAAAGCAACGAGGCAAAAGATGTTAATGCTGCTATGCATTAAAATTTCTATCGTTATTGAATGCGTGGCATCTTTTTAAATTTTGCATCATAAGGTACAATACATTCGTTTGGACCGAGATGGCTCTACTTTTTGCATGATTCACATGCTTAGAATATCTACTATGATTGGACTACAAAGAGGAAAGTACCTAAGCATGCAAGCATTATATGATGAGAGGGAAAAGTATTAAAAAAGTCCTAAATTTTTTCATTTGATCAATTTAGTCTGAAATATTTTCACATTAATACCAATTTAGTCCATTCGGCCAATTTAGACCGAAATGATTGACGTGGATGTCGGCTGTCCTACGACGTAAACAAATTAATAATATTTTTTTGAATTTTTTTTTTAAAAAATTTCCCTCTCCCTCTTCGTTGCCTTTTCTTTTTGCCGATGGCCAACAGGCGATGGTCGGCCTCGCCGGGCCACCCCACAACAAGTGCAACCGCGAGCTCTGGTGGTCCAAGCATGGCCAAGCGAGGCCCCTTCGCCAAAACTAGTGACCAAGCTGTCGCCCTAGGCAAGGGTGAGGCTCACCCTTGCCCAAGCAAGCCTTGGCAAGGCCAACCCTCACTCAGACGAGGCACGGCGAGGCTGCCTCGGCTTGGGTGATGGTCGACCTCACCATATCTGGCTAGAGGGCCTTGCCTAGCCGTGCTTGGACAACCAGCCCTCACCCTCACCCTCACCCTCACCCTCACCCAAGGGCGGTCTAGTGAGGCCGACCATCGCCTACGGCCAATGAGGGCAACTCAAGAGAGGCCAACCCTTGCCAGCCATGGCTATGGCCATAGCCACAAGCAAAAAAAAGAAATCAAAGAAGAGGGAGAGGGAGAAAATTATTTTAAAAATTCTAATACTATTAAAAATGTCTATGTCAACGCTAACCATGCCATTTAGAACAGTTGACAATCAAGTCAATAATTTTCGGCCTAAATTAATCAAATAGACTGAATTAATACTAATGTGAAAAAGTTTAGAACTAAATTGATCAAATTAAAAGGTTTAAAACTAAATAGGTACTAATGCAATAGGTTTAAAATTTTTTGGTACTTTTCCCTATGATGGAAACTTTTATGAAGTGAGCCTAAATATTATTGGATCCCCAAAAGAGAAAAGATAAACAAACAAAAAAATAGCAAGATCAAAAACAAAAATAAAATGGGAAAAGCCACGTACCAAGGTAGAAATCACATGCAAAAGCGCACATACATGCCTTGCAAACGACGTTTGCGTAGTAATGGCGTAGAAGAATTAGGGTTTGAATATCATTCCGAGGCGCCCTTGGTGCGTGCGAACAGCTGTGTCCCCAGCTTTCAACACATTCTCACTTCACCAGAATTGAAGTAACATCTTTAATATCGCCGAAAAATACTCTTGGAGACGTCGAACTCAATCCGAAATCGTATTTATCCAAGCTGGCCATGTCGGTCAAGTCAAACGTAGATGCTGCAAGAAAATCTGTATAAAAAGAGGGAGAGGGCCTGATGAACTTCCCGTGCAGATAATAAGATAGCAACCCAAGCTTCTCAACCACCACCGGAAGAAGAAAGGGAGAACACACCACATATTTTGCCTAGTGCAATTGCTTGGTGGGATTCGAGGGGGAAAATGTCGAGGTGGGGGTTACTGCTGTTGCTGTCGGAGCTTGCGTTGGTGAGCTTGTACGCGGTGCAGCACGTCGAGGCAGCAGAGGGGCTTGAGCCGCCGCTGACACTGAAGTGGCACTACTACCGGAACTCGTGCCGCGATACTGAGACGTATGTGAGGCACCAGGTCGGGTACTACTGGAAGCAGGACAAGAGCCTCACTCCTAAGCTCCTCCGACTGCTCTACTCTGACTGCTTCATCACGGTACATATCGTCTGTTGTCATCGCTTTCATACCGAGTTTCAGTAGGCTTTCTGAGCTCTCGAAATGGGCTTTCTAACATATAATAATGGTGGAAACCGGGCATGTACGAGCAATAACTTGTTTTTCTCCTTTGAAAAACAAAGCCTTGTATTGAGATACGTTTGGCTACCTGTGTAAAACAGGGTGTGATGCGTCTATTCTGTTGGACGGGCGAAATTCAGAGAAAACAGCGCCACAAAATTCAGGGCTTGAAGGGTATGGTACGGTGGTGATAGACAAGATCAAGCAAGTCCTGGAACAACGTTGTCCTGGAGTTGTGTCTTGTGCTGACATTCTCAACCTTGCTGCCAGAGATGCTGCTCACTTGGTATGAGCCTGGTTTGCAGTTCTCTCTTTTGGCTTCAGAAGAGATTATTTCACTGCCCTACCGATCATTGAAATGCTGCTAGCTTGAGCTTGTAGTATTAGATGCGAAAAACCAGAATCGCTGACACAGTAATGATTTCCTCACAGGCGGGAGCGCCATCTTACCCCGTCCTGACGGGGAGGAGAGATGGGATGTCGTCGTCCAAGGCGTCGGTGGACCTCCCGTCGCCGTCCATCTCGTGGGAAGGGGCGCTCGCTTACTTCGAATCGAGGGACTTGGATGTGCTAGACCTTGCCACTCTACTTGGTAAGATAGATCGTTGTATAAAAAAGTACATAATTGATTTGGACCTCATCAAGTCACCTTAGATCTTGAGCGATTCGGGCAACTTGTTTACTTTGAGGAAAAAAGAAATCTCATCGCTTTTTGAAACATTGAAATCAATTCCTGACTTTGCCCAAAAATATGAAATTGTACAGGGGCTCATTCAATGGGCAAGACTCACTGCAGCTACATCACAGACAGGCTGTACAATTACAACTACACTGGCAAGCCAGACCCAGATATGGACCCATCCTACCTGGCCCAAATGAGGAAGCAATGCCCACCAAACTCAAAGAGCCAAGGTGACCCTCAGGTGTTCCTTGACCCCGCCTCAGGCTCCAGCTACACATTCAGCAACTCCTACTACTCCAGGCTCCTGAACCACCAGGCCACCCTCGGCATTGACCAGCAGCTCGCCCGCGGTGACGACACTTCGCAGATCGCTCAGGAGTATGATGCTGGGCTGGAGGACTTCCGGAAGGAGTTCGCTCTGTCAATGGCCCGGATGGGGAACATCAAGGTCTTGACGGGGAATCAGGGGGAGATCCGCAAGAAATGCAGAGCCGTGAACTGAAAATAATCCTGACCAAAAAGATCGAATGATCTCCTAATTTGGAAGCATAATTGTTCTCGAAATGTATTCGGCTATGATACTTTGGGTGGTATTACTGAACCGAAAATAAGGAATGAAAGATATTTGAAGTACTCTGGCTATATTCAACAGTAGCCCAATTGTTTCTCCTAATAAACAATCAAAGAAGCTGTATTTCGATTTCCCAAATGAAAGAATTTCGCCATGAGCTTTGAATACGATTCATGCCATCACGCTGGTTCTTCATTTGGGGCGTAACAATCCATGAAACAATGATTTATGACAGCTGACAGATTTAATCATCTGTACACGATTCCCGGATCAAAGAAAATCTAGTTTCTCACTAGTTAATTGTCGTGCAATGAACGAAAAATGCTTCAGGCAAGCAATTATGATAAATGGCCAAAGATTTAGCCAAAGAATATCACTCGCTACCATCTTTCAAGCACCAATCCTCGATCCAGTTCTGGTCCAAGACTCGCAAATTTCGCCCAAACATGCTCCAGTTTCCGAGTAAAAGCCTGCTCTCTGCCGAGTACAACCGTGGTGTGGCCAACATTCGGAATTATGTCGACCTCCGCATGGGGGATCTTCATCTTGATGTTGCTGCTGCATTCCAATGGGACAACCTTGTCGCGATTGCCGTGAATAATCACGATTCTTGCCCTGGATTTCCTTAGACGTTCCAAGTAGTCATCCAAGAATTTCGCTCCCCCACATATCACATTATGCATGGTATGCCAGGCTGAGTGATGGGTGTGCCTCGTCAAGTCGACAGCTGCAAAATGCAGATCACTGGGACAGAGAATGCACCGAAAGAGGCGATTTAGAAACTACAGTCAATAAACTGACTTGTTCTTCCTATTTTTTGTCATATAAGAAAGTAGCGTTCTAATTTTGAGTACCTCCTCCGGGTAACAAGCTTCAGGATTCTCTCCCATGTCCTGTGGTTGCGGCAAAGAAGGAAGCAGACACATCGACCCAGGTGCTCATACCATGACATGACCGCTGAGCCAAACAGCAAAGGAGGCCACAATCTCTTCTCAGCAAGCTTTTCAAGGGCTGTTAAGCTTGCATTGCTTTTCAAAGAGGGAAAACATGGCTGAAGGGAAAAAAAATGAAAGAGATTTGTGTGAAGACAATAGCCATATGATTCCACCTGCAAATCAATGACATGGAATTGTCTAGATGCACCTTTATTTCCATGACATAAAGTACGTTCTAATAGCACTCACCGGCGCAGTTATGGTGATTGATTTCACAGACTTTGTATACTTTGCAGCTAAGGCCAGTGCGATTACGCATCCCATGGAGTGTGCAACTAAATGAAAAGAATTTAACCCATATGGAATAATCACGGATTTCTCAATCATGCCCAGGTGATCCTTCAACGTATAGGTGCAGTCCCTCGGCTTCGGGCTTCTCCCAAATCCCAAAAGATCCACGGCAAAGAATCTGTAGTCAGTCCTTGCCGATTCGGAAAAATTAGGGAACACCGCTTCTGTCCAAAACGACGAAGACGAGAGGAACCCACGTAAAAATATCACATTTTCAGGGGCCTTCTTCCCCTGAACACTTACTGCGATGCAATAACACAGCCACATGAACTTTGATTAGTACTGCCAGAAAAGCAGCGACTGATTCCACTTATTGAATTGCAAAGACAATAGAAGATTGATACAGCAAGACACTAGAATGCACTAGACCTACGACAATTCGATTGTCTTCCAAGGTAAAATCTAGTCATCCACGTGATGATGAAATGCAGATACCACATGCAGCCTTATGATATGCGACCCGGGCAACACAGACCCAACAGCGAAGTTCATTGAGGGAGTGGCCAGTAAGTCTATGAACTTAACCAATTGAAAGGATCGCTCTCTCCCACCAAAAAAGTACAAATCTCGACAGCAACGCTGCCGTACCTCTTGCTTGCTTGACTGATTAAGGTGGCTTTAAGAACCTGAGCAGAGCACACTACTAGATTCTAACTTCTCCAGAACAGAACATCAGTTCAAATGAAACCTCCTAAAAACAAGTGAGGGACCACCAAAGAACGCTCCACTCAATCAATGTAATCGCCGGTCAATTACATGCACAATTACTTTACCATCAAGATCTCGCATTTTCCGCTTCTCTCTATCCGATCGAATAGTCCCTAAAAAGGCATAGCAAGAAAATAACAACCCAATGCAGGAGAACAGGGCAATTGGTGTGCATTCAAGGGGACCACACTTCCAAATCCAATGTCGTCTAAAGGAGCAACCTTCAGAAGAAGACCGCAAGAAAAAGTGCAAACTAGCTCGAACAAAATTACCTTGCAGAGGCTCCTGAACAACGACGTGAAGCTTCAGCGCATCATTGCACGCCCAAGAAACGCAAGATTCACAGCCACAATCAGACCACCTACGGCGATGATTCATCACCACCTTCCCTGCCGAACCGTAAAGATCCCACCTTTCGACCCATCGGAGCATACCCATTTCCCGGAAAACATTCCTCCTGCCGTACAGACTCTCGGAGACCTCGCTCTCTCCGTCGCCTCCGCTCGCGCCGCTCCTCCCGCCGCCGCCGCCGCTCTCGTGGCAGTAACAAGGGGAGGGCTTTCCTTCGAAGAACGCATCGAGGAAGCGGTACAGCACGCACAGGGAGGCGTCGAGGAAGTCGAGGAAGAGGAAGACGAGGGAAGTGAGGAGCGAAGTGAAGGAATGGCGGGCGCCACGGGTCTGCCCGTCCATGTCTGTTGAGGGAGACACGGAGGGAGACGCGGAGACAGAGAGAGACAGAGGGAGAGATAGAGAGAGGGAGGGAGATGAGAACAGAGAGTGGTCAGCAACGAGGCAACGGAGAAGAGAGACATGGGCTGCGTTGAGCCACGTACGTTGAGCGGAATTAGCGTGCGTTCGTCGCGACTCGAGAGGAATCTCGAGGTTTGGAGTGGGAAACCGTTTTCGAGGAATCATATTATTCGGGCGGCAGTTGAACGGTCGGGACTCGAACCATTTGATGATGCTCCATTTCGTTGTCTTGTCGGGTCCTTTAACAGTAAAGTAAGATGCTCTGTTTCTTCAGGCTCGTCGGGCTTGGCTCGAGTGGGAATTTCTAATCGAATAGGATCGAGATTCTCGCATCGCACACCTCAAAAAGCATGACATCTCAAGTTCGATTCTTATTCAAAGCAACCGACTTGGATCATGCTGAAAGAGAATAATCGATAGTGATTGTCCTAAAAATTAGTCCAAGATATGTTATGAACTCTTGAAAAAGATATTCCGATTCCTGAGAATATTATATATACTCAACATATGGGCGAGATCGATGATAATTCATGATGTTGACAATGCTAAGATTTCTAGCTTTTCTATTATTTCTGATGATCTATTTTATACTTGCTGCAATTTCATCGTTTTGAACCTGCATAAACCGATTCAAAGTCAATGAAACAGTAGCACTTATTCTGGTCCTCTTTCTTCACCAAATCAGAGATCACAACAGGGAGATTCCTTAAACACAGAGAAGAATCCAGCCTCTTCCTCTTGCTGATGAAGAATCTATTCACTTCCTTTCAATCGATTTTGAATAAAATGTCCGTGAAAGTGTTAGAAATATGTCTCGAAGTTGAGCCTATTAAATGAAATCAAATTGATAAGAATTTGTGAACTCGACCTAATGGAAGCCAAAAAGCGGTGTATGCGAATTGATCAGCGGAAATTATCAAAAGAAAAAGATTGCACGTGGATTTCATTTATGAGCCGCAAGCGTGAAGAGGTTTCTTTTGTTGTATTCAACCCATCTCTGCAGCCATGTGAACGTGAAAATGAAGGTAGTGGAAGAAGAGGAAGTCAAAAAGAAGGGGAAGACCATCATGAAGAGAAAGAGAGAGAGGATTCGCCAAACTAAAAAATTGTAGGCTTTTGTTTGTCCTCTTTCATTAACTTCTTTTGTTTCTTTCCTTGGCTATTTTCTTCTATTGTAGCCGACAAAAGGAAAGAACAAGTCAAGCCTCACGTGCTGCATCTAACGAAGAGCTCTTGGAAAAGAAAGAACAAGAAAGTTGCAACAACACAACATGGGATTTGTATGAACGGAGTTCTTAGTTGCAACGACGCGAGACTCGTATAAATGGAGCTCTTAGAAGCGAGAAAGGCAGAGTTTCCTAAAGCAAAATGTAAGAGCTCTCAATAGAGGGAGAAATTTTCTCATTGTAATTACATCCAAATGATTTAGCCAGCTAAATTCTTATGAGTAGAATTTATTTAATTCATTGAGTGGGGTTTCACTAGGAATTGCGAAAGATTAAACACCGTGTGAGTTATTAGATGTAATTAGAGGCCAAGAAACGCTAAGTGAGTGTTTAAGTACTCGAGTGATTGTAATTTTCGATGTATCGCTTGATTTTTATAGTGGAATTACGTGCTACTCTTTCTGTGAACATAGATTCCAATATTCAAACCAAACTACGTAAATTCGATGTCCAATTCCCTTTCCTTCCTTCTGACTATTTTATCCAATTCGTTTGTCTATATTCACAACAAGAAGCTTAGCACCCGGCACCCGAGAGAAGTCAAAGAATGACCTATTGTCTACTATCGAATGTTGTAGAAGGCGAATTTCAGGCATCATATGATTCTGGATTTCTTTCAAACCTGTGTCTCAGATTTCTCTTCTCCTCCGCTCCGACGGTTGACAACAGCTGCAGATTTAAGAAAGATGTCGCTTCCAAAATTAGCAAAGCCTTTCTCATTATCAATTTTCTGAAGTTCTAGGTTTCTTGGCAAATACACAACCGATGAAGGTACAAATGGACGTTAAACGGAATTGTTTCCTCTAAGGAGTCCAGCTGGAGAAAGGGCAACTATCAGATCAAGAATCAACAAATTTACAACCCAGAAAATCATCTAATCTGTGGATGATAGGTGAGTCATGTCTCTAGTTTAAAAATTAGGTGCAATTATCATCAACGTTCTTGAGAGGCGTCTTCCTCATGCTCATAACAAATTGATTCTTTTTCTTCCATTCGCCACACTTGGTTCATACCCTTCTGAAATACCATCACCATCACATCCTAAGTTGACAATCTCCACGATGGGTAAGTCCTCCCACACGAACCATGGTATTAATGGTAATATCATAACTTTTGCCCCACCCTCTAACACCTCCCCACCCACTTTTGAAAAACCATCACCAACATTATCAAATAATAATATTACTTCAACATCTAACACGTTGATTTCTAGTTTGTCTAATGTTGGTATAGGTTCTAATAAGACTCTTTCAGACACCTTCCCATAGTAGGCTATTGTGATACCTCCACAACTGATTTTTCAAAAATCAAGAACCCATTCAATATAGCTGCGTCAAAACCCAAAGCCCAACACTAAATATCCATTGCCATGTGTGAGCTTGGCTGAAATGAGCTCTACAGAAGAGCCATGGTGCTTCACTGAAGCTAATAAACATGAAAAATGGAGGGATACAATGCTCCAAAAATTTAACGCTTTGTTGTGTAATGGAATAAGGGTTTCAATTCCACCAAATCCCAAAGCAAATGTCATGGGCTCCAAATGGGCTTATCAAATCAAGACACATCTAGATGGTTCAATAGATCAATACAAAGGCTACCCACTAGCCAAGGACTGCAATCAGCAATAGGGTATTGACTATACGAAACTGTTTTGTCCCATTGTTAATGCAACACCGTCCGTATAGTTATTTCATCAGCTATGACAAAGAATTGGAAACTCCAGTAGTTAGAAGTTAGCAATGCATTTTTAAATGGTAACTTAACTAAAGAAGTCTATGTGGCCTAGCCCTAGGGCTTCATTGACAAAGAAAGGCCAAACCATATATGCAAGTAACAAAATTCCTTATATGGATTGAAAGAAGCATGGTGGGCTAGGTTCCACCTGCTAAGCATCTTTTTAGAATTATTGGGATTTATCAAATCAAAAATTGATACTTCCCCCTTTATACTACATTGGCCCAATTTCTCCATTTACATGCTCATCTATGTTGATGATAATGTTATTACAGGGTTCAATTTGACATTTATTCAAGACAACATCAACTACTTCAATAAGGGGTTTTCCATACGGGACTTGGGAAAACTTAATTACGTCATGGGAATTGAGGTGCTTAAACATTCATCAAGACTCTTCTTGTCACAATAGAAGTATGTTACAAATCTCCTCCACCGAATCAAATTGGACAGTGTTAAATCGGTTCACACACTCATGGTTACAAATATCAGTTTAATCAATCAAGGTAAGCCACTTGAAGATCCAAATTTGTACATGAGCACCCTGAATCGGCCAAATATCTCTTATGCGGTAAACAAAGCCTACCAATTTTGGAAAAACCCAATAGAAGACCACTAAAGTGAGGTGAAACAGATCCTATGCCACTTAAAAGAACTGTTTCGCATGAATTACTCATAGTTCCTAAGCCATCACAGAACTCCACGCATACGGTAATGTGGACTGGGCCAGTTGCCCTATTGATAAACGCTCAACACGAGATTATGCAATTTTATGGGTCAAAATCTAGTTTCTTGGTTGGTCAAAGAGCAACAAACCATTACACATACATCAACCAAATTTGAGTATCAAGCATTAGAAGTGATATGGCCGCAATCATTGTTATAATAATTTATGCATCTCTCAATTAAAACCCGATATCCTTTAGTGTGACAATTTAGGGGCAACATATATTACGGTGAATCTACTTTTTCATGCTAGAACAAAGCATGTTGAGGTAGATTTTCACTTCATCGGCCATTTAGTGTCACAACACAAACTTGAGGCTCGCCACATGACCAAATAGCGGATATTTTTACCAAGCCTCTTACACGGTCACCATGATATGCTCCAGTCCAAGTTGAAGATCATCCATAAGACCATTTTCAACTTGTAGGGCCTGTTTTAAATAACAAAACATGACTCATTCAAATTCAAAATATTTTGAATTAGTCCATTTATATCTCATGTAGTTATTGTAACAGTGAGTAGATAAATTTTATAAATACAAACATTAAGCAAAAGCCATGCTCAAACTTAGAGTCTAATTTTTACATGCTGTTACTCTGTTAATGTTGTGAAACTTTGTTGAACCACCTCCGCGCCTTCTCTTCACGGCAGCTAGTCCTGTCTCTTCGTCAGCTTTATTAGCACTATCACCAGTGCCGCGACCCAAACCAAATCCACAGGGGACTTCGGATGATGTCGCTTTAGCACGCTTGCATTCACATCTCAAAAGTCTTCATGTTCCGATAGAGAGAGAGAGAGAGAAATGAGAACGAAGAGTGGTCAGCAACGAGGGAACGGAGAAGAGAGACATGGGCTGGGTTGAGCCACGTACGTAGAGCGGAAAACGGGAGGAGAGCGTGCGTTCGTCGCAACTCGAGAGGAATCTGAAGGGGTTGAGTGGGAAACCATTTCAAGGAATCATATTATTCGGCGGCGGTTGAACGGTCGGGACTCAAACCATTTGATAATGTTCAATTTCGTTGTCTACTATGGTCCGTTAACGGTAAAGTAAGATGCTCTGTTTCTTCGGGCTTGTCAGGCTTGGCTCGAGTGCCTTCGGACCCAGTAGGGAATATCTAGTCGAAAAAGGATCGAGATCTCGTGCCTCAGAAAGCATGAGGTCTCAACTTCGATTCTTATTCGAAGCAACCGACTAGAATCGTGCAGAAAGAGGATGATTCGTAGCGATTGTCCAACAAATTTAGTCGAGGATGTGTTATGAACTCTCGAAAAAGATCTTCCAATTCCCAAAAATATTATATATACTCAACATATAAGCGAGATCAATGATAATTCATGGTGTTGACAATGCTAGGATTTCCGGCTTTTCCCTTATTTCCGATGATTGATTTTATACTTGCTACAATTTCATCGTTTTGAACCTGCATGATCTGGTTCAAAATCAATGAAACAGTCGCACTTATTCTCGTCCTGTTTCTTCACCAGATCAGAGATCACAACAGGGAGGTTCCTTGTATACAGAGAAGAGGCCAGCCTCCTCCTCTGACTGATGACAAACCTGTCCGGTCCCTTTCAGTTGATCTTGAATAAAATGCCCGGGGAGGCTTTGTCCCTTGCACGCTGGAGAAGTCAAAAGAATGACCTCATCTACTGTCGAATATTGCAGATGGCAAATTCCGGGCATCGTATAATTCTGCATTTCTCTCAGATCCCATCTCTTAGATTTCTCTTCTCCTCCGCTCTCGGGATAATTGGCTGGTCGGAAGGCCGACAACAGCTGCAGAATTAACAAAGATGTTGCTTCCGGAATCAGCAGCCATTCTCTTTATCAGTTTTCTGAAGTTCCAGGTTTCCTGGCCAATACATAAGCAGGTAAAGGTATGTATGGAAGATAAACAGAATTGTTTCTTATATGGAGTCCATGTTGGAAAAAGGGCAGCTATCAGATGAAGAATCAACAAAGTTACACCCCAGAATGTCATCTAATCTGTGGATGACAAGTGAATCACGTCTCTTGTTCGCAAATTAAGTGCAATTATCATCAGCATTCTCGAGAGGCGTCTTCCTCATGCTCATGACAAATCAATTCGTTCTTTTCCTCAGCAGCATAATTTCGGGGAAATCTTCATCTGCTGTTACACTGTTAATGTCGTGAAACTTTGTTGAACCACCTCCGCGCCTTCTCTTCATGGTAGCTAATCCTGTCTCTTTGTCAGCTATATTAGCACAATCACCAGTGCCACGACCCAAACCGAATCCACAGGGGACTTCGGATGATATCTCTTCAGCACGCTTGCATTCACATCTCAAAAGTCTTCATGTTCCTAGCAGAATTCATAGAACCACACCTGCTCATAAATTTCCATGAGAGAGATTCATTGCGCATGTCGTATCAGTACATGCATGCGCGGCACATTGGCAAATGACAGGAAGGCAATTCATTTAGGTGAGAGAGAGCATGTAACACGCTTGCCTTGGGCCGTATCTTTTCCTGTCGGTGGTCAGCCCACAAGGCCTCGGAGTCTTTCCATACCCACCAGCAGAGTCCGACTCACGAGCGGTACAACATGGGCTTCCCATATCCCACAGCAGATCCCACAATGATGCAATAAAGTCTTGATTACATCAGTCACTTCCCTCTGTTATCGGGAGACTGCAAAGCGTAATTCGGTATAAACCTCATCCAATCGATTTTCTGCAACGAAAATAAGCAAAAGGTATGCTGAACTTACAATCTACTATTCTATGCAAGAGAATCATACCAACTTAAAACTACAGTCCATCAAAAGGGAGTGTTCTGAAGTGGGCTTCTAATGAAGAGAGACAGTTGGATTGATGCGAAATCATAACATCAACAACTTAACGAGAAAATGTATCCGAGTCTGTGAGAACTACATGCATTGCTGAACTGAACTACGGATGAGAAGAACGAAGATTGCAATGGGAATAGTACCTTGATCAAAGGGAAAACGGGGCTGCAGTTTAGGGCCTTTGGTTCAGTAGGGAAGGAATTACAAAAGGGGCGTGAGACATTTAAGCATAACTACACATTTTAATTGGTCCTAAGCATGATCTTTAAATGATTCGATATCCACTTCCGAAGAAGTGATAAGGAGTCTACCTTCCCCTTGGAGGTCCCCCAAGTTCTCAGGTGTATATTTGTCATTCCCACTTAGGAGGAAATACCCTCGAAATTTTATATCCCAAAGCTAGGTTGACTTGTGCTTAGCACACTGGCTGAATGCCCCCAATTATTAGAGGGCACTGAGTACATCTAAGCATAACTACACATTTTAATGTACTACTAGTTGTAAAAGCTACAGGAGAAATTAAACTATCAAAGTATAAAGCAACAAATGACCAGAAAAATGCATAATTCATCGATCTGATAAAAAGAATATTGTACTATTTCTAAAACATGGAACTTACTTTAAATCATGGTTTTATGCTAAAACAAAAAATATATTTCTCAAGTACAAATGAGTTACAATTAGAGAATATAATAATGAAGAGATAGGAGAATAATGAGAGGTAATAAATGAATGTATACGTGTTTCATCACTTTTATTGACAAACTACTGAAAACATGAGAAAATATTAAGTACCCCAGCTCTACTCTATATAGGTCCATTTGGCAAGCGACATGTATAGCTTGTAGGCCCTCCCCCCTCTCTCCTTTGTTTCTCTCTCTTCTTTCCCCTTTTTGTCTTTTTCTCCCCTTTGTCCAGCATAGGTGATGGCTAGTGAGGGTGTTGTGACCTTCACCTATGGCCAACAAGCGTCACTTTCATCATATTCAATGAGGGCTTGCGGTCAAGACAAGAGTTGCCCTCGTCAAGATCTAGCAAGGGTTTGGAAAGCAACAACATTGGTGAGGTGTCGTGGCCCTCGCCGGCGATAGGCAAGGGTTGTCAAATTTGGCGAGGGCTCAACCCTTGCAGCCAAGGTAAAAGTCATCCTCACCAGATCCGGCAAGGGTTCGGGAGGCGACAACATCAGAACCGTGGGGGGACCTCAAGGATGTAAGGCCTAAGGGAGGGCTTGGGGTCACAGATGACTTAGGGGGGAGGGGATTGGGCTTGTCTTTAGACCGAGGGCGGAGGTGGTGATGGCAGCATGGTTTGTTGGGTGGCGAAGAGGGCGAGACAGAGCTTGTCGAGAGAAAGAGACAAAGAGAACACATGGTGTCATTTGGTGTGGACATTGAACGGCGGGCTCCATCGTTAGTTAGAAGAGTCACAAGCGGGAGGGAGAAAGAGAAGTGTGAATGGGAGAGAGAGAGAGAGAGACAAGAGAGAGCATGAAATTGAAATTAAGAGAGAGAAGGTTTTGGCTTGCATTGGGCTTGGGCAACACGTGTTGCTTGGTGAATGGAATAGAATTTTTACACATGGCTACCCCAACTTTAAAATGAAGGTAGTCCAATTTTAGAAAGATCCTTGGTGTCTGGTTATGGGTAATGTCATCAAGACAGAGGTGGTTTCCCACCAACAGGAGCTGTGTGCACTTGTACACTATCATGGTGGGCTATCAAAATATATTCTTTATTTTAACGTGCAGATGCCCGCGTACGCTGTCTCCCTCATTGGCATGGCATCTTTATCGAACCCCTACCTAGTTCTACTCTCTATGTGCTTAACATCTAAGAGATGCTAAGGTTCGCATAAGATCTCAAACAAAGTAGTTTAAGGACATACTTAGGTCCAAGTGGTAAGATATGAGTGTATACATGTTTTGTCACTTTTGTTGAGAAACTACAAAAACATCTTCTTAGAATGAACAAAGTCTAATTTCAAAAATCTACCATCTTAGGCAACACACTTAAAGATGAAACTTAGTAGGAGTGAACAGTTCTAAGGTGGATAGATTTCAGATCTAAAACCTATCTTGCTATAATCAATATACAATTTTTTTCACTTGGAACCTACCCTATGTGCGCTAAAATTGACCCTAGAATCTCCATGTTTATTCATCCGATTCTAGGGTTTATCCGAGATCCAATTTTTTCTTTCATTTCATTATTCATTGCAAAACAAAATGAGCAACAAAATAGTTAAAAGTAAAAGATGAACAAGGGAAGGCAAGCATGCAAAGGCGAGTCGGGAACCGATGAGGGTTACAAGGCTCGAACAAGCAAAGGGAAGGGTGATTCATAAGCAAGAGATTGAGAAAAAGTCGTAAAGTGTCTAAGTGAAGTTAGAAAGAACAGAGAAGAAGAGAAATAGAGTAAAAGATGCGAATTGAAATATTAGGTTTTGTAAACTTTGTGAAACCGGTTTGATCGGGTCGGTCCGATGGTTCTTCACTTGGACCCGAAAATCTTAAATCGGATAGTTTTCAATGCAATTCGGTTCGGTCTTGAGCAAAATTGATCCGATTGCACAACTCTAATACTTAGTAAATATTTTGTTATAATATATTTAATTAGATATATGATATGAATTTAGCGGAAAGTAAAAGATTTTCCTGCAAGAAATGAGGTTAAAAGGGCTTTTTAGCGTAATATCCTCTGTGACATTGTTTGCCATTGATAGGAGTATTAATTACTTTAGGGACTTATGGGACATGAGGGGTCTAAGATAAGGATTAATAGAGATCCAACATATATATGATACTCCACATAATCGGCCTTCACTCGGTTGGTGAATCAAAGTGTACAAATTCGAAATACCGACCAAAAAAAAAAACCTCCACCGTGTTGACCCTTAACAGTGGCATGTTGTATTGCGTCATCATTATCAAGCAGAGCACACCTTTTGCAACTCCTATCAACTAAATATATTCAATTGATAAAGTAGGTAGAGTTTGCAAGCAGATTAGACAATAATAATCAACGAATTGTTATATAAAGTTTAAATTATCTTACAGCTGCCTAATTATGGAAGGTGACGGGCCTATGGAAAATGACACCCCACGCATTTTGGAAAAAGAAATTATAATTAGTGTCAACTAAAGAAACTTTCCAACTAAAGAAAATTTCCTCCTTGTCACATCAACTCCATCGTGTGTTTAAAGTGCTCGCTCACATATGATGTTGAACTCCGTACGTCTCCCCTAATTAAGACAAAAAAATAAAAATACAAATACAAATAAAAAGTCATGTTTAAACATAATAATTCCAAAGGAAAAAATGTCAAGTACCAATTTTCCCCCAAAAACATCATGTTTCCTAATTTCAAAACTACACCGTGCAACATGAGTCTTGCAATAGTCATGCATTGGATTAGTTCTGGACATTTGCACGCGCATCAAAATCTAGAGAGGAGAGACTAGAGAGAGGAGAGAGAGAATAAAAGGGATATTCAAGGGGGCCTGCACGAGATACGTGACAACCAACAAGTGGAGAGAATACTTAATGACTAAGTAGCATCGACATTAACATGTAACGCGCTACACAATATTGACACAACACGCCAACATATATAATTTCTCATAAAATAAAGAATTCTGATGAGTTCGAACACATTATATATTAAATGAATATTTGTATATATACATAATAAATTATTATTTTTATGATTATTTTAATCAAATTAATTTAATTTCAATTTATAGCCTAAAATGAATTTGGGCGCCCTCCAAACACACACACATTCTCAGCATAGAAGGCTGGAATTGTTTTACATTTTCTTCTGAAAAGAGTTGATGTAATAATATATTAATCTAATGATTTTTTTTTTTTTTTTGTAATCCAGGGAACCCCGTAAGCCGACAGCCGGCGAGCAAACCCTAGGGGAGGGGAGGTAAGAATCCCTAGCAATGCCTCTGGGATTCGAACTTCTCCCATTCGTGAAGGGGAGAGAGCCCAAACCAACTACGCCACTGCGGGTGGTGGTATATTAATCTAAGGATTAATATAAAAAAAAAAGAAAGAATTAAAAATCTACTCAGACCACCATCTCTCGCCCTCTTCTTGGGGTTCTTTGCCTCTCTTCGCCGTCATCGGCTTCGTCTTTCAAACTAAGAAGCTCACCCTGAACCAACAGCCGTGGACTTTAATTGTCAAGGAATGCGACTGCGACCCCAAGTGAAAGCACAGGATGCCGTTTGTGAAGCTTGCCATGGCTGCGATGGGTGAGGTCGAGACTTCGATGGCAGACTTCCAAATCTAAAGGCTCCTGGCCACGACTAGAATTTCGGACTCGTGTATCAGAATTTTGGACTCGCGTGTCAGAAAAAATTGATCACATGATCGATTTTCCGACACTTGTTGACCTCGTGTTAGAGTGTGTTGGAACGATCGGACACATGTCCAAATGTCGGACATGATACGAAGACTTTCAAAGAATATCGATACTTCTTAATTCACTGACGAGGAAAGTTAGGTCTACTCAATATTTTCTTCTTATAACAGGTAAGAAGTTTCTTTGGAATCTAACCTCCTTTTTTTTTGGTTAAGGAATCTAACCTCCTTTACTCCTTCGTGCGCAAAGATTCCAAGATCCAGTCAACTTCTTCTGGCCCAGTCATCATCTCCCGCGTGTCCTCGTCCTGTCAACTAAGCCAACTTGACGTACTTTATGCTATGCCAGGAGCAACCTAGACGCTTCTGCCCTCGTACTTCCCCCAAATAGTACCTTGTACTGCATTGTTACACTGTTGAATATCTTTCTTAAGGAATAAATTAGAATGTCACTCAAATCTAATTCTGATTCCAATGATAAAATAAACCGAGATTTCGTTTCTGGGTACATACGGAAATCAGGATAGGACGGATTCTCTTGACAACTATTGACATCGTTGCTACACCAATACAAACTTCGAAAAAATATTAATTAGGTACTAACAGCGACGATTCCTGGATTTTGTTATATATAATACCAGAGGAACTCGATCAAATAATCTATGTGCAGGTAGAATGATTTTATTAGAAAAATTAGAAGTATGGGGCACATGATCAGAAAAATAGTGAAAATACGAGAACGGATATAATATATTTCCAGGAGTTATTAGTAATAAACATGGCCTAGATGGCTTTCTATCTTTATGCTTGTATAATGGAATTCATCGGTCCATATCATGGCAAGCAAAGTAGGGTTAAGGGGGACAGCAAGAATATGTTCTTTTGATGGTTCAAATACCGTTGACATGCAATGTTTAGAGTTTTATAAGAAATCTTTTCGAGATTTGTATCTAATTTTAGAGTTATTGACATGTTCAATTGAAGAACCTAGATCGGCTATCGAATCCATAAAGTTATATCATTGTATCAAGCATCTTAATATGTTTAATATTAGGAGATGATCGGATGCAATTTGACGTGACTTCACATTATATTATGTGATTCTCCAACTATGATCGAAAAATGATATGGCTTTAGTTCCTTATTAAAAAGCCAATTGACATATTATATTGACAACAACTTTTTGAAGTGCCAAATACACTTTTTTCTAGATTGGGATCTATTCAAACAATCATTAGATTTAGACCCAAATATAAATTTTCGTAAACGAACACTCCTATGTTTAACTTACAAAGGCATGTTAATGCAAAAAGGGTATCCCAACTAAAGTAAGTACATTAGTAGGGTTGTCAACTCATATCATCATTTCATAATTATGTCGTGTCGAAGTAAGATTTCACCCAAACACAACATATTTATTAATTGTGTGTTATAATTTAAACACGGCATATTTAGTAAGGACTCATTTGCTTGGACACCTTAAAAAAGGTCAAAAGTTGTTCCACCGATATCTAAAATATTATCAAGTATTTAAAAACTGTCAAATAAGTATATTTAGAAATCCAAGTGTCTATGTTAATGCAAGCACCAATATGGTCTATGTGCATTCTCATGACACTACACTAGTAATAGGTTAGTGGAAGCTTTTCGTTAGACAAAAATAAGTGAATAAATAAAAATTTAACCCTTAATAGCATTATGGACATTGTGAAAGTTTTATGTGTTCATGATTGAAAAAGACTCGAAAGGTGTGAGCCTCAGGTTTGAAAAAAGGAGGTCAAAAGTATAATCCACTCTAAACAAACCATAGATTACTATAGAATTATGAAAAGAGATAATGCTGTTCTTAATGATGAGATATTGCCAAGAGAAACGTAGCGACTTGGCCCGCTCCATGTGAGTTAAACTCTAAAAAAAGTTTTTAAGCATGAACCCTTCTGATGGCGATAACTCGAGAGCATGAGTCTTCACTCATGAATAGCATCAAAAATTCTCTCCAATCCAATGTAGGACGTGACTTGATGTTATCTTACACTTTAAACACTAAGACCCTCATCAATATCTCCTAGCATCAAAGATGCCAAAATCATTAACAACTCTCACAGTGTTGTTAGGCACATTTCAAAAATCATCCATAAATATTAACTTCTTAAATGCAAGAGTTCAGTAACACAATGTCCATTCCTTGCCAAATCAATGACCGACGATGATACAATATATGTAACTCGTAGGGCTGTTCCACAAATTAGAAGTTAAAAGAGACTCGAAAAGTACCCTGTGGACAGTAGATGCACCAACTTCGCCCTTTTCCCTTAGTACAACGACTTGCAGTTTCTGCTTTTTGTCATCCTAGGAACGGCCTTCTTGACACTATTGGCATCTATCTCAAGTCAAAGTGTCATCTTAGACATTGATTTTTCTTCTTCACCCAGTTGTCGCCTCAGCTGCTTGGGAGCATCCTCTGAGGACAGGGCTTTCCATCCAAGGAATCGTCTTGGTGGGAACTAGCTAGTGGTGTTCGACCTTGCAATTCCTTCCAATCATCAACTTGTTATGTATCACTATCGTCAAATTTGGCTTGTTACTAGGATAAAAGCTGACACGTAGACGACGTTGTTGCAATGCCCGCTAATGACAAAAAACATGCGTTTTGCCATGTCAAATTCGGATTGACTTGCTAAGGGATCTTAGCCTCTTGTGGAGAAACTAAGGCGCGTCAAGACAACTTTATTTGTCATCTCGCAAGACATCTATATGACATGGTTTCTTATAGGAGAAGGGTGATGAGGCCTAGAAGGGGCCCACCCGGGAAATGAATCCAATATAATTTTAAATGAGATTATATTTTTATTATCACACATATCATAAATTTGAATATACTTAACTGGAATTATATAGTAATAAAATCACAAAGGGTAAAAATGTGTTCTAAATTTGGGTATTAGAGTAATTATCGGAATTTGCGAATAGTACCGAATGATAAATTCAATTTTGTTATAAAAAGTTGAGGGATTAGATTAAACAAATTGAAAGTTTAAATATTATATTAAATATTTAGGAATAGTTTAAGGACTATGTTAAATTAATTTAAAGTTTAAGAATGACATTACACATTAAATCAAAATTTAGCAACTATTTATGTCATTTTTTCAAAAAGAAAAGTAAACAAAAATACAAGGGGCTACGTGGTAAAGGACATTCATTCAAGAAAATATTGGGTGGCCCCTCATCAGTAGTTGATGCAATGCACATTTATCTATTAACATTCGCTTAGAATTTGACACAATGTGAGTGAAAGAAATTGATGTGGAATTCAGGGCAATTGTCATGGACGGTGGTGGTCAATTACTGGATTTGGACGATGGTGGTCGAGATCTCAACGATCGTACACCGTGAGCTAAAAAAAAAAAAAAGACGAAGAAACCTAGTAGAGGCCAAATTTGGAGGCATGACTCTAGATTCAGATTTAGACGGGCACTGGACGAGCCATCATAACAATGGTAATGGTAAATAGATGTGAGCCTCCAAATCTAACCACAAAGACGGCAAAGAGGGTGGCTTGGCTTGGACGCCTGGCAATGGTTGACCTCGACGCGGCGCCACCACCTCCGTCGATGGCGACGGCCGGCAGGGGAGCCGGTAGGTCGAGCTCAAGGCGGCTGTAGATAAGAGGGGAAAGAGAGAGGTAGATGGAGATTCTTCAAATTTTCTTTATCCATTTCCACGTCGATATCCATACCTTAATTTGTAATTAGCTCAAAACGCATCAATACGTGCCACGTTAGCTGCGGACGCGTCGTTCGCAAACCTCTTAGATATTTTTCCCCTAAATCCTTGACTATTCCGAAGTGACAGAACCCCAGCTGTCCTCATAAAAAACGCACATCTCATCTCTGTCGGATCCGAAAGGGAAAACAGCTTACCAACTTTCAATTTCGTCATACAACAAAGCCTTTTTTCCTTCTTTTTTTTTTTGTTTCCTTTTTCTTAGGAAAAAAATTGGCCTGCTGACTCAGAGCAGAGAAGAGAGAGAAAGATAGAGAGAGAGAGAGAGAGAGAGAGAGGCCATTGTCGAAACTGCTTCCGGACAACCTTTTCTATTTTTGGGCATTCAATTCCCTCCTCCTTCTTCCCCACTCTCTCTCTCTCTCTCTCCCCCTCTGGGCTCGAGCTGGTACGCGACCCCCTCCCTAGGGTTTTCCCAATTTAGCAATCCGTTCTCTCTCCTTCTCTCTCTCTAGAATTCTTGCTCTGCTCTGCTTTGCGGGGAGAAAAGGCCAAATAAAAATCCGAGCTTTACCGTGCTGGCAGCAGTGTGCATAGTACCAAGCATCGGAGTTTGGAGGATTCGCTCCGCGACAGCGGGCGCGGAAAGTCTTATCCGGAGATACTTAAGTCGGTGTTTTGGATTTGTACCCACAAAACTTGCTGCTGCCGAAAGGGTTGCGGCTCTCGCCCCTGTTTCTTGATCGGTATCTGGTCAAGATTTCGGATTTCCGGCTCGCCTGACATCAAATTGACACGGAGTTTCGACTGTACGCTCTCTCTCTCTTTTCTCTCTCTCTGGATTTCGCGCCGAGGGAATTGAAGGTGTGGAAGTGATTGGACCGAACGTTCTTGTGCTCTGATTTTTGTCATATCTTGAGAGGGGGGGGATAGGAAGAGGGTGGGTGATGGGTCTTTGTTTTGTGCATAGTTAGGTGACTACTCTGGAGGTGGGTTTTGTTGATTGTGGAGTAGTTTGCTGATTAGAGATGTGCCCACTTTGTGTTGCAGCGAACCGTGCTGGCTTTCGGGTCTGGATGGGCTTTGTTTTATCTCAAAGAGGTCTGTACTAGTGTGTTCACTGTCTTCTGTTTGTGGGAAATGGTAGCAAAATGTCCGCCGTGTCTATGATTGGTGGAATGATAGGCAGCTGACTTTTGTTCTTAGTAGTAGAGATTTGATGGTGTTATGATTGAAGCGAAATAAAACTGTTGTTGTGTTTGTGGGGCAGGGTGTTTGCTATTTGGTTGAGGAAGTGCTGGTGTTACTGTCTAATCCAGAAGGTGAACGATTTCGAGAGTCGGTTTTGGAAACTTGCTGCAACGTGTGATCTCAGTTGCAGGGTAGCCAATTTTCGGAAGATGCCACGTCCGGCATGACTTACTTGAGTGAACACGATCTGAGAGGACTCTAGCATTTTCTTGTGCTGCTTGGTGGGGAAAGGTTTTTCCTTTTCACTTCAAATGGAATACCCCTTTTCTTCCAAAGAGAAGGGGATGGGTTACTGGACTCCTCCAGGAGTGCAGGCAGACAGCTCTGCTTCTTTGGATAATGGCATGAGAAATTCGATCTTGGAGGATCCTTTTGTGAACTTTGCCGAGCTGATGAATTTTGAAGGTTATGCTGGATTATGCAACAGTCCATCCACAACAGAGCAGATACTTGCACCCTATGGGTTGCCGATAAGTCCATCAGCACTGTATGGATCACTGGATATGATGAATTTTGCAGAACAAAGTTCTTTTTACTATCCTGACCGTGGTGGGGTGTCAAATGCTGTAGGAAGTTCTTACCCGTTTGTCGACAGGTTGGCTTTTCAGCAAGCAGATAACCAGCTTGATTATCAGTTGGATTCCAATGACCAAAACGATTCAGGGGCTAAACAAGGCAAAGGTGCCCTTGGACAACTTGGCATTTCTGATGTGGCTAATAATACAATATGCAGGCCTCTAGCACGTTCATTAGATGAGAAGATGCTGAGAGCACTCTCCTTGTTCAAGGATTATTCTGGAGGGGGGATTCTGGCTCAGGTTTGGGTCCCCATAAAGCAAGGGGATCGGTATATCTTAACCACCTGTGAGCAACCTTATTTACTTGACAAAATGCTAGAAGGATATCGAGAAGTATCCAGAAAATTTACCTTCTCTGCCGAGGGGAAACCGGGAACTTTTTTGGGCCTTCCTGGTCGTGTTTTTACATCAAAAGTTCCAGAATGGACTTCCAATGTAATTTATTACAATAATAGTGAATATTTACGGGTAAATCATGCAGTTGACCACAATATCCGTGGTTCTATTGCCGTACCAGTTTTTGACTCTTCTGATAAGTCCTGCTGTGCGGTGCTGGAACTTGTCACTACGAAAGAAAAGGCCAACTTCGACTCGGAAATGGAGAAAGTGTGCCTTGCCCTCCAGGTTAATTTTCCTTTCTTTGTTCCTCTAGAATGAAGATGGCTGTTCTCTTCTTTGCCTTTCTTGTAAAAGTCGGGAATCCAGCCGAGCAACATGCAATATAACTACATAGTGCCTTTACTGGATACCACTATACTAGAACTGCATCTCATACAGAGTTTCTTTTGTTGCTTTTCCACCTTTTGGTTTGAGAATTAATAGATGCCCTCTACTTTTTAGAGAACTCATCTAAATAATAGATATTTTCTTTTGTTTGATATATGAAGCAAGAGTAAATCTGATCAATGACTGTTACTTTGCTTGTTATACATCAAGACGAAGATTTTTTAGAGCAGTTGATCAAACATAGTGTTTGTATTTGGTTTCAGAAGATTGTGGAGTTTGCATACTGGCCTGTTTATTTACATTTGTGAAGGTGAAGTGTCTTAGCTGTTTTTCCGGAGACTTAGCATGAAATTCTGTCTGCATGAGGGTGAGAAGGGCTTAGCAGGAGTAGTGAATTGTACCTTGGTTGTAGCATACTATCCAGAATTGTCAGCAAAACTGTGACTCAGTGACACTTCGCAGCACTCATTTCAAGAATACATGCATGGACTTCCCTTGAAGTCACCTTTTGTTTCTTTGCACTAATTATATCATGGATTGAGACTTTCTTGGGGCTGCTTTTTACTTCGGGCTGTCTTGTTTGCTTCTTTGGCTGTAATTATTGAACCTATGTGGGAAATCAATTTTTTGGAAAAGTTCTTACATTATCTTTATAGTGAAAGATAGTGAAAAGAAGTGTTTTAAAAGAAGTTTGTATTGGGGGAATTTCAATGTTGTCTAGTTTTTTTTTTTTTTTGGTCGAATGTTGTCTAGTTGATGCATGGCAAAGAAACGCGTTTTTTGAACTTAAATGTTGTTGAATTATTTAGGGGTATCCATCAAATGCTAAGGTAAAGCATCGAATTTTCCTTTTTTTTTAAATCAGGATTCCCTTATAATGTGGATGGATGTTTTCATTAGTGCTTCAATGAGTTTTGGTGGAGTTACTGCAGCTTTATATTGTTCACTTTCTATAGAATTTTTTGAATCAACTTTGAATTTCCTTTTTCAGTTTTTAGCTTGTTAGTTAGTGTGGAAATTGACAGTTAAAAACTATTGCAGGCTGTAAATTTAAGAACTACACCACCGCCACGGCTTCTTCCACAGGTAAAACATAGCTCTTCTTTTCTGTGAGGCTGTAAAGTGCTCCACATCCTTATTGAACGATCCATCATTTTGCAGTGCCTCTCCAGGAATCAAAGAGCTGCCTTGGCTGAAATAACAGATATCTTGCGTGCTGTATGTCACGCACATAGGTTTCCATTGGCTTTGACGTGGATCCCATGCTGTGTTTCTGAGGGAGCTGCTGATGAAATAGTAAGAATACGCGTTAGGGATGGTAATGGAAATGCTAACGAGAAATGCATCTTATGCGTTGAGGATACTGCTTGTTATGTGAACGATAAGGAGATGGAAGGATTTGTTCGTGCATGTGCAGAGCACTATCTCGAGGAAGGGCAAGGAATAGCTGGAAAAGCACTTCAATCAAATCATCCCTTTTTCTACCCTGATGTTAAGAACTATGACATTCATGAGTATCCTCTCGTCCATCATGCTCGCAGGTTTGGCTTGAATGCTGCTGTTGCAATTAGGCTGAGAAGCACCTTTACAGGTGATGACGATTACATTTTGGAGTTTTTTCTACCTGTCAACATAAAAGGAAGTGCAGAGCAACAACTATTATTGGACAACCTCTCACGTACAATGCAGAGGATTTGTAAAACTTTGAGGACAGTATCAGATGCAGAATTATTTGGCACAGAAGGCTCTAAAGCTGAGTTACCAGAAGTGTCACTCCCAAGCATGTCACCTATTCCCACTTATGGAGGGAGCCATCGGACAGTTTTATCCAATAACTGCACATCTTCCATAGATGGGAGGCCCTCAAATGTACCTACTTCAACAAGGACTGTCTCAGATCTTCCTCGTGAGCAGGTCCTCTTCCTGACCCGTCTTTACCTGCAGTGAACATGTTTTATGCAGACTTTTCTCTATCGCCTTTACATGTCATTTTTGGACTTCCTTCACTCGCCAATGCGCTCAATCTGCCTAGGATTCTTCATTGACTGTTCGTGCTGTAATCTATAATATATTTATCTTCAATAATCAAGTATCATGTGAGGGAACTACAGCTGGTAGGATTGTAATCATATGTAATGAGAACCAAATATTTTCATGTTTGTTGGGCTGCCGGACAATTGGAAGTACACCTTATTACTTCCACGATTGTTGCTGCTGACATGTGAAATTTCTGTTATTTTATATATTCGGCAGAAGTACCTGTTGCTAGAGCTAATGGTTTACAGAGTCTAAAAGAGTTGATGAGGGGGTTTTACTAATCGGACCACTTCTTTTTCCCTCCAAAATCTGTTAGGCTAAGGCTATGTCATTGTAGGCCAAAAAAAGAAAACAACTTGAATATGTCCTGTTTTTTATTTCCACAGAAGAGATTATATGTGGTTTTTGGGTTGAATATGGTTAGAATATACGAACCAGAAAATTTAAGCAATTAGGTGAGAAGAATAGCCTCATAGACAAGTAATGTGAGATACTTTAACAATGTTGATATTGTTTAACCCAAAAATCCTAAAAAGTTGGGAACTTGCTGGAACTAACAGATTCCAGATTCTGGAGGTTCCAAGGGGCCACAAGATAGGTTTTTAGGTTAAGAAAATGTGCTAGCATCTGCATGATAGGTTCCAGGGTGGCAGAGATATGAACTATACGATCTGGAACTGCATTTCATATTTAAAATTTAACATTATGCATATGGCATAAATTTGGATCTTCAAAGAGCTGAAGGTAGTGTTCTGTTCTTTGCTGTGCTCTTTTTTATGATCTACACTAGATTAGATTACAGAATGGCATCAACTAGGAGAATGAGGCTGCTGTTTGGAATGTAACCGCAATCAGGTGCTTGGGCACAGATACATTTTCCTGCCTTTCTTTTGACTTTTCTGCAAAAGCAATGACCAAATGATAGTAAAGTACGTAGTAAGCCTTTGATAGCCAGATAAATGTTTGCATGGTAATAGGTGTACCCTTGGTATTATAGGGAATCATAAATAGTTAGATTTTGTGGGACCACAGCCAACTATTCTAAAAGCTTAAGCTATTAGATGAAGGCGTGGTTTATTATTTGAATACTAACACTCCCCCTCACACTTAGTCTAGTCTTTTGCTTAGTACTAAGCGTGAAAATTTAGTTGGAGAGGCAAATGGAGCCTAAAAAAAATTTCAGTCAGTACCTTCAGCTCTGATATCAAATGAGATTTTGTAAGACCACAACTAATTATTCTAAAAGTTTAAACTTTTATATGAATGTGTTATTTATTATTTAAATACTCCAATTGCATTTATGACATATTATCTTGTTAAATGGAAATCATGACTAAAGTGAAGTTTGTTTCATCCATTCTCATCTAGCCCTTCCCTGGCTTCTTCCATTTGAGCCACACTCCCATTCTTTCCTCTCTCGCTCTCCCTTTCTCCCACAGCCAATGGATAAGTCCGACCCATGTCTGCAAATGAATGTAACTTTAGAAAGGGTTATGATAAGAAATGCCCTAGGGCATCAACTAATTGAGCAAATTGTGCAGTTTGCAATGAAGGAATTGCTCGTGTGGGACTGTTGTTTTGAAAAGTGAACTGGTCCAAAATTAAGTGTACTTACTGAGTGCCCTGAGGCTATCTATTAACATGCCCTCATTTGAAAAGAAAAACCTGGAGATAATGTTGTGATCATGCAGAGCGCAAAATTTTTAATTGGATGATATGGCTTAGGCTTGATCTTGGTGGGGTTTTTATACAGGATATACTGGTTCTCTTACATGACTCTTGACAGATTTCTTGAATGTCTGACAGGTGACGAGCCTATCAAGAAGACAGCATGAAAAAAAGCGAAGTACAGCAGAGAAAACAGTGAGTTTGGGTGTTCTCCAGCAGTATTTCTCGGGAAGTCTGAAGGATGCTGCGAAAAGCATTGGTGGTGAGATTCTGTCACAAGGCTCTTAAAGTGCCAGATCTCAATGGCTGATTTGCATTTTTCATGCCAAATCTCCTCTCGGTTGAATCGCACTTAATCAGCATAGTTCCTTCGCTTAGATGTATCAGAGTTCTTAAGTAACCTTGGCCCATGCATCCGTCTCTCATTGATGTTGCAGTTTTAAGGTAGAAAGAGCTATATAACAGAAAGGAAGGAGGTGAAAGAACAAAGAGCAGGAAAGAAATTTTGATAACAGGTATAAAAACAGGTATAAGAGTGAAAAGGACAAAGAAGAGATGTGGGCTAGTTGAGTCTTTAAACAATGAGGCTGTATTTGCTCATCTGGATTTTTTACCAGGATAGAACTAGATAGGATAGGATAGGATAGGATATGAAATTCGGGAGATTTCATTATATCATATTAACTATTTGGTGATTGCAGTAATAAAGTTATATATATTCATATTATATTATATATACTGTTTAGTATAAATGACTAATCAATATGAATGAATTACAAATTTTACAAACGGAGAGAGTAAAAATCTCTCGCAACACTTTTGTCTATTTTGTTTTTGTTTTATATTCCTTTATTAATTTCTTTTCTATTTCTTTCTTCTTCTTTTTTTTGGTAAGATTTTCTATTTCTTTCTTTCCCTTCCATCATTCTCTAATAAAATTTTTATTAAATAGAAAACTATACTAATAGACCTAAATTACTAAAACACCTAAAATATGTAATAAATATATATTTATATATTGAATTTACATTACAAGATAAAATTAAATTCAAATATATACATAAAAATTAAATTAAATTACAAAACTAAATTGTTATTTTGAATTTCTTATATTAGAATTCAAATATTATTTATATCGAAATATAATTTTAAATTTGTTAATTTAAGAAGTTTGTTATTTGAGCAAAATAACTTTCCTATTTTGGATATTAGAAATCTTATCCACCTTTATTTCACCTCTTTCATGGGATAATTTTATTCTGCTTATACCTCTTTTATATTCAACTTTATCCTATCTTGAGCAGGCACCAAATGCGGGATATTATAAATTTTATCATATCCTAAATTTTATCCTATCCGCCAAACGTAACCTTAGGATGCATTTGTTTCGGAAGAAACTTCATGATGAAGGAAAACGCTTTCTAGGAAATCTTTTTCCAAGAAATTCTTTTCCATTTTCAAGTTAGGGAATTCATTTTCCTATCTTTAAGCATGCATATTTTATTTGACTGAAGACTGATAATTTTAAGTAAATCGAATACATGAAAGTTCAGAAAACTAATTGGCAGAACATGCTTTCACTCAAACAAACACACCTTTAGATGAGGAATAAAGAACAAATCTATGGTCAAGTTAACAAAACAGCATTCCCGGCCATTAAAAAAAAATTGAAAATACAGTAATAAAGTTTTGTGCAAGGAGAAAATGTTCATCTTGTAGAATTATTTGGTAGTCAAATGATGAATGCCAACCATTTTATTTTCTGCAATGCAGTTTGCCCCACAACACTGAAAAGGATATGCAGACAACATGGAATTTCAAGATGGCCATCTCGCAAGATAAACAAGGTGAACAGATCGTTGAAGAAAATACAAACCGTGCTCAGTTCTGTTCAGGGAGTCGAGGGAGGGTTGAAGTTTGACCCAAACACTGGAGGATTTGTGGCAGCAGGTTCGATGATCCAAGAATTTGATGCGCAGAAGAACTTCATTCCTGATGAAAAGCCAGCAGTGCAAAGTGAAGAAGCGGCTATTGAAGAAGAGGAAAGATCAATACCCTTTGTTTGTGGTAATAATTCTGCCATTAAATTGGAAGATGAGTATTGTGTTGGTGGAGATCACTCGGGGCCCTCAACCTCTAGCTTGCATTTGCTCGACATTTGTCATGGGGAAGCGAAGAAATCAAGTATTAGTCAGATCGAATATAGGGAAGATTCTAAATCAACTGCAGTTGATGATGGTATTGTTGAGCATAACAGACCTGCTTCTTCCAGCATGACAGATTCTTCAGATGGCTCTGGTTCGATCATGCACGCCAGTTCCTCGAGCTCTCAGAGCTTTGAGGAAGGAAAGCATTCTAAAGAAAGAATAAGCTCACATGATAGTGGGTCTAAAGTTACCGTGAAAGCGACCTACAAAGACGACACGATACGTTTCAAGTTTGAGCCTTCCGCTGGGTGTTTCCAACTTTACGATGAAGTGTCCAAGAGATTCAAATTGCAATACGGGACATTCCAGCTCAAGTACTTGGATGATGAGGATGAATGGGTGATGCTGGTTAGCGATTCGGATTTGCAGGAATGCCTCGAGATTATGGAATATGTCGGTACACGAAGTGTCAAGTTTCTTGTCCGCGATGTGCCTGCTGCAATGGGCAGCTCTGGCGGTAGCAATTGCTTCTTGGCGGGGAGCTCCTGATATCTGGGTCCATCTTCTTGTCGGGGGCTTGAAATTCGTCAGCATCTAGCTTACCATACGGTACCGGCTCTGTGATTGATCTTCAACAGGGGCACATTTCACAGTTCTGAGCAGTCACTTGAATGATCGATTGGCACGGGCACGTCAAGACAAGGAGAGGAGAGTGTAGGGAGAGAAATGTTGTAATCTTTTTTAGTGAGTGTAGCATCTGTAAATGATAGAAGCAGCTGTAGAAATGGCACTTCCCCAAGGAGTGACCAGCTTGTGATCCTGTCTTTGATATCCAATCTGTATAGACTTTTATCATAGCGTGTGGGGCAAAATGAATGAAAGGGAATATAGCAGGCTCGACTTTGTGCACTTCTAACTCTGTTGCGTCTTCACGGAAATTTTTTTTACCGGGGCGTTCTGCCTTATTTGCAGGAACAAGTCGATACTTGAGGTCTTTTCCAATGAAAATCTGACCAGAGTTTTGTTCATCTTGATTCAAGCAGGTGAGCCAAGTCCTACTCGCTACATGCTCATGTATTACATTATGGTAGCAGCAAATACATTGCTTAGAACACAATTAACAGGGTTTTGCACCCAAAGATTTTTCTTGATAAAAGAGGATTGCCTGCCGATCTGTACTTTCATCAAAGGCCGTAGACAAATTTGTAGACAAATTCATACGATGCGTTAACTACACTATCTTGATCGGTAAATTTTGGGTTTTCAAAATATCTCAATCATTCTTGAGATAACTATGACATCATCTTCACGTGGTGACTAGGAGAATCACATATTTGCATTTTTTAATCCATTAAGTCATCTCCACAGTAAAAATCCCAGTTTCATATTTATATTTTCTCATTAATAAGATCATATAATAAGTCAAATTTCATTTGAATATAGAAAAATCTGATGATAACATGTAAATTCAACATGGACAACGTGCTGCCGTCCTTATTCCTGTATATTACTAACTGACAGATTATGATCAATAAGCAATTGCAAAAAATGCAAAAATTTAAAATTTAAAATTAAAAAAAAAAAAGGGTGCCATGAAAATTGAAAATAGTGGAAGGTCACAAAATACAAAATAGGGAAATAAATACAGAGAACTTCCGAGAACAGAGGCGGACCCTTCCAGGTCATTGCCCCGATCGCCCCCACCACGCACCACCACAGCGCCGCCGGCCAATTCCAAGGCGTTCAAATCTCTCCCATTCTCTCCCTCTCTCATTCTCTCTCTTATGTCGCTGCTTCTCTGCAGCTCCCATGGCGTCTAATCCTCAGCCCCCCTCTTCAGGTTCGTTCCCACGTCTCGTCCCCCCCGTTTCTTGATTCGATCGATCGGCGACCGCGTGCTTTGTCGGATTGTTCTGGAAATCCTAGGTTTTTTGCCGCCGATGAATTATGGGTTCTCTCTCTCTCGGTCCGATGAATTCTGGGTTCTCTCTCTCTCGGTGCTTTCGATTGTGCTTTTGTGATCGGGGGGCGCGTTCCTTTTCTCGGGTTGTGGCGAACGATTCGGGCCTCGCTAGCGCGTGTGCTGTTGTATTTTTGGGTTCGATGTCTGTTGAGCGAGTGGGGATTCGGGGGTGTCCTGTTGATGGGTTTTGGGTCGGTCGCTGTTTGATGGCTGGTGCTTTTGATGGGGGGAGGTTGGTTGACTCCGTTTTTGAGTTTGGTTTCGAGAAAGTCGGGTGCTTGGGTTGACTTCCGTTTTGCAACTGGGTATTGTTCCCATTTGGAATAGAAAGCTAGCTCGAGTTGGTTGAGGAATTGGTTTAGGATTGTCTTGCTTGATGAGCCCATATGCAGAACTACTTGGTAGTTGGTAGGTGATGTTGTGGAGAGAAGTTCGACGGGTTACGTCGTTCTGCTTTTTTTTTGCGTTGGTACTTTTACAGCCTGATTTCCGGGGTTACTCTAGACAAATGAAAGATTTTTGTAATTTGTAGCAGGATCCTCTGACCTGCATGTGATGATCATGTTCTTGTAATATGTAGATGCCTGTCTTGTTACGTTCTTTGGACGTTTCTCCGCCTGCACAGAAACATTGTATACCCTCTTTGAGTTGAACAATGTTCTGCCATTGCAGCTACTCCCCCGCCAAAACCATGGGAGAGAAGTGGTGCCTCTTCTGGTCCCGCGCCTTTTAAACCGCCATCTTCTGGCAGCACCAGTGATGTGGTTGAGGCTTCAGGAACAGCAAGACCAGGAGAAATTGTTGCATCCACTGACAGGACCACCGCTCCTAATACGAATGCTCTAGGAAGGCCTGTTCCTACAAGGCCATGGGAGCAGCAGAGCTATGGGAATAATACCTATGGAGGTGACCATTGATTTTGTTGCAGAAGGTGATATCTTTCACTACCATCCCAAATTGAAGCATATTTTGAAATTGCTTCTGTCTGCAGGTTATAATTCCAGTTTGAATTACGGTTCGGGTTATGGTACTGGAAGTGCTGGAATGTATGGTGGAGTAGGTGGAATGTATGGCAGTAGTATGTATGGTAACTCCATGTATAGGGGAGGCTACGGAGGCCTTAATGGATCCTCTGGACTCTATGGTGGTGGAATGTATGGTGGTGGATTTGGAGGACCAATGGGTGGCTATGGAATGGGAATGGGAATGGGTGGTCCTTATGGAGGGCAAGATCCAAACAATCCATATGGCGAACCATCTTCTCCCCAGGGTTTTGGATATCATTTTTACGGGTGGTAAGCAATGGTCTTGCACTTTCCTCTTCCTTATTAATTTCATCTGAGGAATGTTCATTGGGTACTACCTCCTCCTGATTGCTTTTACTGTTTCGAACTTATGCTTCTAGATGGAACTGAATAGTGGCTTTTGTTATTGATTGTTTTTGCTAGAAAAAAAGATTGATTGGTGTGATCTCTTCATTCTCATTTTCATGTCCTGCTTTTATGAAATTTATCACACTCACTTCTTTCCATCCTTGCTAATTTTCCAAATGCAGGCTTAAGAATTCTAGAGACTGTTAAAGTATCCCACTTTTCTTGTATACGGTTTTATATAGGCCTTATATACATATTGTCTCCCTCCATCTAAGGGCTTATAGAGCCAGTTTCCATCTCAATTTTTTTCACATGTGGGACTCCCCATTTGCCAATTTCAAGTGCTGTACTCAGTCTGGTTTGCACTTCAAAGGGGGTGTGAATGTATCCCATATCGTTTGTGTACATGTTAATAAAGGCCTATAGGTAGACAACATACATACATATACACACACACACACACATATACATATACATATACATATACATGTGTGTGTGTGTGTGTGTGTGTGTGTATTATACCTTCACCTAAGGCTTAAGTTTTTTGTTTGGACGTCATAGTTGTATTTTTAGTTTGTTGAATTAATCAAATTCTTAAAGGCATGAACGAATGTAAGTCTGTTATTTGGTGCATTATCGTGAACTTTGTTTTGTGATTCATTTAGTTGGTTAATTAGCTTTGATACATTTTAGTTCCTGGTGAAATATCAAATGTGATGTCTTAGGACCATTTTTGGTTCCAATTGTTCTGCAATTGCATGTTGTTACCTTGTTTTTAGGTGAAAGATTTTTCTTATCTTAGATTGTGTGCTCAGAATGTTTTGAAGTAATTGCCTCGATCTTGATTTTTAAGGTGATGGGACATAGTTCTCTAGGCCTATATTTAGAGCTATAATTTAAGGCGATGTACTACTAATTTATTTTATGGACAACTCATTCTAGCTTTTCTCTAATGCCAGATGCAGGGAGTGGTAAACTTTTTTGGCCGCATTTCAATTCTTATTGACCAAAATACTCAAGCCTTCCACATGTTTATGACAGCACTTCTTCAGGTAGTGTTTTATGTCCTGTGGCTTATCTGTTGAACGTATTTGCAGAGTGATGGATTAATTGGGTTTTTCAGACTCTATCTATTAATAGGATGACTTTATGATATTGTGATTCAGCTACATAGACACTCTTTCACCTTAAGCATCACTTTCTCTCCGTCAAAATAGACAACACTTAAAGTTTGTGTATCTCCCTGTGCAGAAATATGTACATGCGCATGCACATTGCGACTGTACTGTCCTGTCCTGTCCAATTTGAGAATTCTGGAGTAAATTTGAATGAGGAAACCGCATTGCTTAAATTTTGTCCGTTTGCTGTGCAAGTTTTTTAAGTGGACTGCACTATGTAATTTAATTGAAGGGGGTCGTAATGTTCACGGAAGGAGGTTAGATAGGTACTATTATACCTTTTGGTAAAAATTGGCTTGAAAGGAAAGTGCATTTGAAAAATAAATGCATGATTAGGATCAAAGCTAGTGTGAATCTGAGGGGAAAATTCATTTTTTTTTTCACTTTTCAAAGATGATGGAAACTTTGAGAGATGATTGGTTTTACTGGATGTCATTATCTGTAAAAGACCTTTAGCATGGTAAGAGCACTGATCCATGATATTTTATAACTTGCTTATGTGGGAGATATCATGGAACTAAATATGTTAAGACTGAAAGCTTTTATTAGGATTTTGTGTTCTTGTGATATTGTATCAAATACTGAGCTCTCAGCAATCTGGCTTGTTCTGCAGCTTTTCGATCGGTCTGGAATGCTATATGGTGAGCTTGCTAGATTTGTGTTGAGGCTGCTGGGGATCAGGACAAAGCCCAGGAAAGTCCACCCACCAGGCCCTGACGGACGTCCACTTCCTGGACCAGGCAACCCTCATGCCGTTCAGGGCTACATTGAGGGACCAAAAGCTGCTCCAACTGGTTCTTGGGACAATGTTTGGGAAAATGATGCCTCTAGATAATGTCGGATTAGCTAAGTTGCCTGAGTGCACACAACATAATTGCTGTGCATGCGTGCATGTGTGGATTCTCGAGCAGACTGGATCTCTGTTGTGCGTTAAGTGTAATTTGTTATTGTGCAGAAAGCACATCTGATGAATAATAAAAGTTCGATAGCTTGGTTGAGAAATCTTGATTATAGTCGGAACAGCTCCCTGGAAAGTGTTGAGTAAGAACTCATCCCTGTTAATTATGTGGCACCATTGATTGTGTTGGAAACAGCGAATTGAAGGTTTGTTTTGGGAGGGTTGGACTGGGAAGAACCTATGACCATTAAAGAATGATTTTCGATGGCGGCTGTTCCCATACTTTTATTATTGAGTGGTCTCTTACAACTCGAAATTGTGTGGGGAAGAAAGATCAATGACCCATTCGACCAGGTACTTTACCCATGCCTGTTTTCAGTGTCATAGGATGCCGAACATTCTCGCCCTAGTGAATGATTTCGTTCGTGCCACAAATAACAATGTTTTTTCACGTAACGAACCGCCATGGACGAGTCAAGCCCATTTCGCACGCAGCTCATTCAGAAATAAATAAGATAGCCGCGCTTGACCTAGAGTTCCAGCTTCTTAGAACTGAGAGAAAACCAGAGACTTTGGACACAACATTCGATCGAACCCAGGAAGCCACATGAAGAGTTTATGTTCCGTGCCGAGTCCGTGCAGAGTCAACCAAGAAATTTCAGAGGCTCGTGCACATCAGATGCAAGTCAGAACAACATGGGATTTTTCTGCGCCAAATCTAGAGATTGAACTCATTCAATTAATCTATAGCTGCTGTTAGGAAGAACACGCGGGAGTTGAAAATTGAAGGCGAGATTGGCAGTTTCACCTGCAACTAGACTTTTAAACTGGAGTTGCGACATCAATAAGGTTGTACATACAAATCCTCCTGGGAAAATTACTATTTAGTTACTAGAGCCAACCCAACCAAATCATAAATTGAGTCAGATTAAAGCTAATATGGCAAAAATTAATTGGAGATACTGTGTCAATCAAGACAGACGGCCAAGAGTACCCTTCAAGCCAAAGAAGAGAGAGAAATGAAACTACAGGATACCATGGCGTTGAGAGGGATCAATTGCACTAACAAGTCAGGAAGAGAAATTTAAATTATACATTTATTCTAACACTATGTCTAAAACATTGTTTTGCAGTCCTTGCGAGGGCAAACCTATGCTTGGCAGTTGTTAGTGCCAGGTGGGTTATAAATGATAGATACAGATTGCGGTACCATTTCCAAAATGGGGTTACCATGACCATTGGGGCCAAAGAATAACAATACATCGGTGTAGAGCGATCATCATCCGAACTTCAGGAAGCACAGTGCGATCTGATTGCTAATAATAGAGTGCTCTTGTTTTCACAAACTTACATTCCGTCTCTGAACAAAGAACCCTATTCACAGAGCTCCTTTTCTCTTGGCTCTTGGATAGGAGTTGATAATTCCTTTCATCCACATCACTCATTAGAGAGAGGGGACATCATCCACAGCTCACAGTGAGGTCGGCTCAACATAGGTGAATGTGTCCCATGCAGACAGGCTGACTCTTGCAATTCATTTGCCCTCGAGAGTCATATTGTCAAATAGGTCGTGTGAGTGCCGACAGAGAAGTTATGTCCACAACCAGAAGACCTATACCTTCCAAACTGAGGCATATTCATCCAAATCATGGTCTCAGGATAACTAACTGCTTCACAGCATCCATTTCATCCATGAGGCATGTCAGCTTTTTGCGAGTCTTCTCATCTTTCCCCAGTTAATTCCCCATGGAGGAAGTCTTCGACTCCCGTCATATGCAGCAATTAACTACAAAGCTTAATTCAAGCAGGATTCCAGAGCTTACTTGAGGAACAAGGATATGATCCCTTTCCCATTGAGAGTAGACGTCTAAGGAATGCTTGTGAACTCCTTCAATCTTTCCATCACACTGCATGAAAAAGGAAGAGTTTCAAGATAAATGTAACAATCAGAAACAATAAACCGGACCTCACAAAATTTATCAACATATGAATCTCAGAAGTGATGGCAACATTTGCAGTGGCCTCCTATAAGATCACATTCTAAAGTATGGCACTAGCACTATTGCCTTATGGTGTGATTCATTGTTTTTTCTATTATTTGAAATCATGAGTAGAGGGTGAGGAAGTAAGGTAGGAATCAAACTCAGGACCGCCAAATCCTCCTTTACTTATAAAGAAAAGAACATATGAAACTATTGTTTAGGGGAAATACTAAATCTAGTAGATATCAGGAGTGATCTCTTTTTGTTAGATTTGACACTCTCTCTTGAATCTAGCTCTGATGGAATGGTAACCCCCAGGTTCCCCTTTGATGAATTATATATTTAATATTCAAAAGGATAAAGAAAACGTACGAAACAAGATTTTGCCAATAAGCGGGATAAGTAAAACTCTGTCATACCTCTTATTGAGGCACAGAGCTAGATTATCAAGCGCTCTATGGATGACAAAATCTTCCGAGCCCTTGTGATGACTAGAATCCTTCTTTTCTGCAATTGTACACAAACAGCCATTAGTAGTCATTACCACAAACTTCTGCTGACACTCTAAACATGCAAAGCAATAAATGCCACAAGTAATGATGGCCACGTTATTTTGATGTCATCCACTGAGTACCTTTTAAAATGATATCCATGGTTACAATGGTTTCTGTGATGATAAATTGGTCGACACAACAAGGCACCTCTACAATGGTGTAAGTTACTAATGGGCAATCAATCACTCAGTCACCATCCTTACATTAAAAAACTGATGTTTCCTCAAATATAATTTGACCAAACCTTGGGAACAACAACACTGTTTCAACAGTAAAGCATGAATCCCTTTTCTTCAATATGGTCTCTCTAAGGATAAAGCTCAGGTGGTATACCTTCATGGCCTTCTTCATTGGATTGATCATGTCCCAGATATAAACTCTCATTCATTACTAGATTCAACCCTTCTCTTTGAGCAAATTCTTCTAATATATAACCTACCAAATTATAGGCAATTATACTTGTTTCGTCACAAGCTTCCTGGACAGCAAGGTATCGATTTATGCAAGTGCTTGGACTGTTCGAGACATCCCATTGTTGATTCTTCAGTTCATCGTCTTCAGCTTTGTGTCTCTCAAGAGACTTTGCACACCCTGCATTGGGTGACAGAAAAGCGAAGGGACCATCACCATCGGTTTTAGCAGCACCAAAGTTGCTCGATGGCTTTAAACTATCTATATCCATGCTATTCAAGCGTTCAGAACTCTTTAAGTCTTGGAATAACAAGGAAGAACTGCTATACCAAGCAGCAGTGTAGGCAATACTGGGCGAGATATCTGGCTCAGATTTAATAGCAGCAGCACCATAAAACACTTTCCCTGGGGTGTGACTGGGAGAACTACCATCAGCCTTAATATTACTATGATGCAGATTGAAGCTATCAGTAATAGACTCTCCAGTACCTTCCACTGGAAACAATGAATCAATGTTGTCAGAACTTCCACTATTTAATATTCTTGTATGTCTATCATCTTCATAATCGGAGTTGGCATCCTCATCACTTTCTTCCAATTCCTCCATATAAGCATTAGCGAAATCTGTATGATACCAAATTTCAGGAAGCAAATCCCAGACATTCTGCTTCATATGGGCACTAACAACCAAAATGCATTCTACTTCTTCTTCAACTTCCTCCTTAAGCAAGGATGAAGGCGGTGCAGTTCGAGAATTCCTGTTAATAAAAGCCAGACACTCCAATAAAGACCTTGGGATCACATCCAAATCAGAGCATTCAAATAGATATTCGGTCAAAATGCTTTTGACTGCTGTTCGTAGACGACCATTTGAGACTTTAGCATTGGGGTCCAACAGTGACTGCAAAACTTTCAGCTCCTGGAATCTAATTTTTGAGTTCAGTAGCGAAATAGCCTTCACAATTTCATCCTGCAAACTTCTAATTTCTGAAGAAAATTGGTAGAATTCTGTTCCTGCGGAACTTTGAAGGCCTGATGCTAGCTTTAAAGATAATACCGCTATAGCCATTGCTTTAGCTAGTGGTTCTGGTAGAAAATCTCTAGAACCAAGATCCAGCAACACGTTTCTACTAGTTTTCCTCACTTTACTGATCAGATCATCTCGGCTCCGTCCATTTTTGAAGGGCTCCAAACGAGGAACTCTCCCCTGTACCCATCTTAGCTTCCTATACATTGCAATCAGAGCTGGTGTAGAAAGTTCCTCAAGTCTACCCAGAAGCTTCAAAGCTGCTGCCCTTTGAGAATGAGATGCAGGAGCTAAATGATTCAGACAGTTTCCTCGGAAATTTCGTGGGTCATTAAAAAGTTGATAGAACTTCTTTAATGTATCATTATCCCATTGAGTGTTATTTTCAACATGGCATACTCTACGGGCAGTTTCCCTAATATGTTTCTTCATCTTCCAGCGAGTTTTGTCAAACTCGACAGATCCCCTAGTAAGTACCATGGCAAGATTATAAAGGCCCTTATTGGTCATATCATTGAGATGAGGTAGAATTTCCTTTAGCATATTAGGCATGTCAGACGAATTAACATTTTCTGGAACACCACTGCACCCTTCTTCCATATCATGCGATAAGATAGCTTCTTCAACATGCATCTTTGCAGTCTCATAGAATATCTGAAAATGATAGACAAGGTAATATTACAGCATAGAATAGTACAAATATAATATTAGGCTGGCATTTGGAATTTCCCAATGCCAAGCAAATGAAGAGATGCGACTAATACAGACCAAGGGAAGTGCCAACTCAATTAAGAACCGATTGCAAGGGAAGAGACCTAAATAAGGAACTTGCACTTGCTTTGGAAAAATATACGAATCCTCATGAGTACATCTAAGAAACTGAATAGGGCAAGAACTTATAAAACCCCAGGAAGCCACGTGAAAATGCAGATCATTTCAAGCCAGAGACTCTTGAAGCTATGGTTAGAAGAAGAACTGAACATCAAGTAGTACCAATATCAGTAAATAAGACGAAGGAATATGTTTCATTCTACCAGCAACTAATGATGGTTGATAACAAATAGAGTATGCTTGGCACACTTGCGAAACTTCCCCAGTTAAAACCTTTTTCACTTATAGTTTCTGGTGCACAGAAGATGTTTTAATAAGTATCTCATATTCAACCAAGATTGATATGGCCTGAAATGCTCACCTGCTACTAATTATGCTGGAGAAATAGAGGAAAATAAGACCAAATACAATCTATCACAATGAATCCTGAAATGGCTTGACATTTGACATAAGAACTTACATCATCTTCTCTGAGCATCGATTCACGCAGGACCCTGAAAATCCACCAATAAATTCCTAACATTAATTTCATGATTCTATATGCAAATATGAACACAAAGAAAAAAGCACCAGTGCAGAAGTAGCTTGCCCCAAAAAATAAAAATAAAAACTAACTTTTTCTTTAAAAACTCCGGCCCTTCTAAATGCTTTAACTCTGACTTGGACAGTGGTAACCCCATCAACCACCTACACGCATTGTCAAAACAATACCGTCAACTCACAAAGAGAACATCACATATCTTATTGGTTCGCCCGGCCCGATCGAATCGACCAGAAAACCTGAGCAGCACGTTGCCGTCCAATTCAACCCCAAAAAAGAAAACAGAAAATTTTCAGAAGGGAAAAAATAAAATAAATAAAAACAGAGAAATAGAAGAAAGAATTCGAGAGAGACGGCTTCAATCCATTCCGCTAATTCAATCTCGTCGCATCAAATTCAACTAAAAATCGGCCGAAAAAGAAAAGAATCAAACGATAGCCACAAACTCTCATCGGTCCAACAAAATTCCATCTGCAACACATCAAAGCACTTCATCGAGAAGCCCTAAATTAAGCAGACTACTCAGAACCCTCAAAGCTGCTCTTTTTCTCCCTGTTCTGGGGATCCAACTCGTTCTCAAACCACTCAACAGTCCTAACCCCTCAGAACTCCATCGCATTGAAGCTAAGATGCGCACAATAGCCGCCCCTACCATCGACGAACGAGAAAAGACGGACAATCAAAAGGGTAGAGGGAGAGACGACCTTCGCTTGAGCGCGAGCTGCTTCTCTTGGTGCTTGATTTCCGACAGTATCGACTCGCAGTCCGTGTGGAAAAGACCCAGTCCCGCCATTGTCGATCGAGATCGATATCGAGAGAGAGAGAGAGAGAGGGGTTTAGGGTTTTGGTGGGGAATTGCAGCGGCTCGCTGATCAAACGGATTTTGGGGGAAAATAGGATGCGACCCGGGAAAGGAAGAAACGGGTAACAGGAGATTCGAGTTTGATTTGGGTCGGGTTGACCCGATGAGGTAAAGGAACTCTTTTTTCTTTTCTTTTTTTATCTTTTGTTTGTGGCTTAAATCGATGGTATCACGGAGATCATGACACTTCATAGCCCTTTTTATAAAAAGGGCATAAAGACTTATTTCCAATAAATTACACTAATTATACAATGCTCCGTCTCCAAATAGGCAAAATCGAGTCACTTACTTGAATTCTTAAATAAAAAAAAATGCATACTCAAAAGCCGTTTAGTTCTTTTTTGAATAATATACGTGCACGATGAACACACGAGAACAGTGATTTCAATATATCACGATTCTTGAGTACCGTGAGAATGACAATTATTTTCATAACTATGGTCTGATCAAATTTCGGAAGAAGAGATAATTATTAAACATTAGATAGCAAGAAACTAGTTAAATAAAGTGTACTAAGTTTATGTTATCGGTTACCTATTTAAACGTAGAAAAAATAAAGAAAAAGAAAGAAACCTTCCGAGACTTGGATTTGTTTCTCAACATAGATATCTTTAGAAAAGTAATTCCCTAAATAGATATTTGGTAAAACTACTTGCCAAAAATAGGCCTCTTAGCGCTACATTACTCTCAAGATCGCGTCATTACCCCCTTAATCCTAGTCATCTTTTCTCTCTCTCTCGCCTCAAATTATTCAAATAACTTCCGACACTTTGCCTATTACTTATTCTCTTGCAAAATTCAATTTGTCATAAATAATGAAACCCATATCAAATTTTTTGCACGCATTACAAAACCAGGCTTTCAAGTTTGAATTCGCGATATGGATAAAAGAATGCATTTTCGAATAAGTAAAAGTCACTGAATTTATCTTATCACTAACTAAACTTTCTTAAAGAGTCCTAATTATTACATTGGTTTCGTTGAACAAGTTCCCCTTGAAAGTAAAGATTTAAGTTTTTTCCAGTTGACCCTGATTTCGTAGGCTATGCCCAACAAGAGTCAGCCCTTGTTTTTATGCGTAATGGGGTGTGGCCAATCTCTTCTGGGGAGAAAACAGAAGGAAAACAGAGAGAAAAACATGCTAACTCAAGCTCATAGATCAGGTACAACCAACCACAAAGAAAAAATATGGAGAGAGAGAGAGAGAGAGAGAGCAAAAAGAAGAGATGCTATACAAGAAGGCTACTCAAAAAAAATATACAGGTGAAATATGGCCACTCCGTGTTAATTTCCCACAAGCCCGGAATTGGGAACTGCTCAACCCTCAGCTGGATTTCATCAGCACAAAATTGCGCTGAAAAGAAATAATGAAAAAATTGGAATCATCATTTCCAACCCGACACCACGGCATCCTGCACACATAAATAAGATGGTAAAGCATGTTTCAGCGGAAGTGTGAAATCGCTACAAGGACTAGCCAGCTATCATTAAAAGGCTAGCTACTAGTGTTCTGTAATGTCCCGTACAATTTGTAAAGATGCCTTCATACAATTGCATTAACATGCAAAAAGATCTGAATGAAACCAATATGCATCAAACAATTTAAGCAAACAGGCTGAAATACATTCACATACAAGGACGGATCAGCAACTTGCTTGAAGATGTGTGGCCTAAAAGAATAGTCGCTCGTGGGGAGGTCTTCCAAACTACATTCCTAAGCAGGCATGACAAATCATTGTCGAAGCTAATCAGGCACTACCAAGTAGCAAGGGTAACCCGTGAACTGGAAAAGAAAGAGTAGATTTTCATTCATGACACCCCCTTAACATGCAAAGCGCAGCAGCTGAATGGAAAGCGAGCCTTCTTCCAAGAAAGCTCTAGCATTAGTCAGCTTTGAGGGCTCAGCTTTGTCACTGATTAATGTTTTCTAAAAGTGCAGGGAGTATATCCTAGAGATTAGGGTCTGAAGACTCGCTGGGAGCTTTGACAGATCCAGAAAGTCCTGTCGAACCTTGACTAATTATTCATATTTCAAGATAACTGAAGCCACTTCATCCAGAAGAAAAAATGGGTAAGTCGGATCTCTCCAGATACAAACCCATTTTAGTCCACATTGATGAACTCGGTAAACAGCATTGCCAAGCAGAATACTTTCTCATGTGAGCCACATATGTGGTTTTCACCAAGTTAGATATGTGAATCTTGTCAGGGATATGCATTTAATCAACACTGAACTTCACATATCAGATAAATCAGCAAAACTCAGATTTTAAAGGGCGAAAAATTGCACAGTTAATGGTGCATACCAGGGTTTTTCATGGTCTCAGAAGTTGGCAATGCAGGCAGTGACATTTCTGCCAGGTCAAACAAAAAACCAATGCAGAAATCAAAACCAAGTATGAGTAGAGAAAAGTAAGATGACAAAAGGAAGGAAAAGATGGAGAAGAGCAAATGATCAACATGATTAGATATCACATTACCAGGAGCACATAGTGAAAGAGATGAAACTGATGACGATGAAGGCCATGGAGCTATAATGTTGTCATTCAGGTCACATGTGAAGCTGTACCCTGTCGTGTTGTCAAATATCACATCTGCAGGGAAGCTACGCAGTAGGCAACCTGCTACTAAAAGAAAGAAAGATTTTGGTTATTATCCATAGTCTTAATACATCCATTTGAAGACAATTTATAGCAACAAAAGATGCAAACCTTTTGCCACGAAAAAATGGATTTCCAAAGCTTGAAATTTTATAGAGTGAATTACTCGGAAGGTATTTTACATATGAAAAAAATCATCAAACTAGGAAAAGCAGAGAACTAGGAAAGGAGTTGGGAAAAGGGAACATCAATGGAGAAAAAACTAACCTTGTTGTCCATATGCTGCATCCTCTCCAAGTACGTTAGGAATGAAAGAAAATTAATTCAGTAATTATAAATTATCAATGACAAACAGCCTCAGAAAACATAAAAAAAGTCAGACAAAATTTTACCTTGAATACTAAAATCTTTCAAGTCAACGTCACAAAGCTCATATATATTTGTCATGACCCCGCCTTTTCGAAGCATTGAACCAAACACTGTTGCACATATTATTGCCTGTTTATTCGTAATCAACATCTGTCTCTGAATGCCTGCAATATATGCATTCAGCGAACTACAGCAGGAAGGGCTAGGAGCAGCTACATTACGGCATGCAGCGATTACTTCCGAAGGCTGCTTAAATTGCAAAGGGCATACTGCAAAGAATTTTGACACAAGTGAGCCAAACATTGAAATGATACCTCATATCTAAAGCGATGATGTCTGCAGAGGGTCAGTGAGACTCAAGATGAATAGATGTCACTCAGAAACTAGCAAAAATACACAAGCAAATTACCCCCATTGAAAATTGGGTTTAAAAAAGAAACACTGATGTCTATGCACATATCCAAGCCTTATCAGGTTCCCAAGGAAAATGGAATGTTTTCCCAATAGAAAGTCAGCATGAAACTCTTCTCTCATATCAACATCAATAAAGAGGAGAGGTACCAAAAGTTTCCCAGTACACCTGATTGTCCATGCAAGTATCCTACCTTATGACACATACCATCACTGTTTAACTTCGTGGTTTGGAGAGATTAAACACAAAGGAAACTGATGAACCGAAGTCCCAGATAGCACCACATTGAGCCACAAACAAAGGACCTTAACCGAAATAGTTTCATAGTAGCTGCATGTGGCAACGGGGATACCTTTGTTGACCTTGCACGCAGATAATCTTCGAAATGCAATATTTGTAGCATTCGATGGAAGCTTTCTTGATATGTATGAGTACACAACCCCTTTACAATCATTTAGTATATCAACTCGACCAGAGCCCTGCCCTGCATCTTTATTTTCAATCATCGATGATTCTCCCCCAGAGATCTTAAGAGCGGCTTCTGCAATAGCAGGCTGGCAGATCGGTCGGCAGCATTCTTTAAGGGTATCTACTGTGGTGCACGCTTCAAGTAGGCTGCTTGAGTTCACCATTTTCTCAAAAGTCGTAACATCATTTACAGGACATGATCCCCCCGTAAGATTTGCTGATTTTATCGAGCAGATTGAAGGTATTGTGGCATTAGCTCCTTTGCTGATGAGGATACTCATGATATCAGAAAAACAGTCATTTGCAACAGCATTTGGCACCACCAACTTATCAGAGCTGATGCTGTAAAATCCCTGGAATATGTGGACAAGGCTACTGAACTGTGGACAACATATCACATTTCCAACAAGCATTGCCATGGGTTGAGCACAATCAGAGGCTGTCTTGCTTAGTATATCAGATAAAGCAGAGAAATTTACTGGGCATTTTCCTGTTAAAACTGGCTCATACGTTGCTGGAAAAGTAGGATACATCGGTGGCAAAGACTCATTTGGAAGTGGATATTGTGGAATAACAGCAGGAGATATTTCTATAGGGTAAAAGATGCCAGTGCTGGGGGGACTCGCTAACTCGGGCACGGATGCCATATGGGTAGATTCAAATGACATTTGCAATGCTACTACATCTCGGAAGCTGGATAAATAGATGATAAATAATAAGAACTGATGGCACATAGAGCCTGCAAAGAAAAAAATCAATGTTTGAGATGTAAACTCAAGATAGAATATTTCTTTGAATAACCATGTCCACCACAATGATGATTAAATGAATATATAGCACAAAAACTCTGACAACCAGCAAAATCTCACCCCTACGAAAATGATAAAATTTGAAATAGCTCATGGGTCCACTATTACTCTGGCAACATCAAGTTGCAAAAAGATACTTCACAGATAGCTGTGAATCTTCCAAAATAAGATCCAGTCAAACAACATCACCTGCAGGCAACTAAAAGTTTAGACCAAGATGTAATTGAGCAGCTGTAAATAAAAATGAGCAAATGTACACAAACTGTCACATTTTCAATGGAAATTTTGTATGAAAATAAAAATACACAAGCAGATGAAGGCAAATTAAAACTTAATCTAAACTAAATCCACGGAAAAGCTAAGATGAGTGCTGTCATAAGTTTCTCCTGTCTCCTTAAGCGTCGGAACCGTACACCTTCCTTTCCACAATTGATTTTTTCCACAAATAATGATTCAAAATATAAAATTCAAACAATATATAGACTTTCAGTGTTATTGCAAAGAAGAAAAGAAAAACTAGCAAAACCAACACAAACTTGTTTTGCTCGTTTCGAGCTGGTAGAAGGGCACAGCATCTTGTAAACGTGTCACTACACACTGCTAAATTCGCATAAATAGTTGGAAATGTACTTTAGCCGAAGAAACAAAATTAACAAGAATTTTTTTATGTCAAATACTGGACCCATTAGCAAAAACTCAGATTAAACAAATTCCAATCAGCCACGACTTACACTAGTCTGCCCCCATATCCAACGAAATAGAGAGAGATAAACTAACCACTCTCCATTCAACTGTTTTCCATTACCCATTGAAGAATTAAGCAAAGAAACCCCAGACCATCATTTCCCTTCACGAATCAACCATAAAAGTCCAGAGATCAGGACTCACGACAAAAGATCTAGTCTCTTTTACTTCCTTAAACCGTCTCACCTACCATATGAACTTAAATGCCTACAGCACAACTCCAAAATTTGTTTTAAAAAAAAATGGCAATTCCTGAATGACCCCAGGCAAGGCAAGGCGAGTTAGCTACCACTTCAACTTCCGATAACTGAAAAAAAAAAAAAAAAAAGACCCATTCTTTGCATTTGCCTGGAAACAAGAACCGAACACAGAGAACTCAAAACCATCAAGCTAACAAATGCTCTACACCGTCCCAATTTGCCCGACCCAGAACCACATCTCAACTGATCTTCACCGAGAAATGCTCATACCAAGCTCAAACTAAGCTCAACCATCACCAAGAACAACAACAATGTTCCCAAAAGAAAAAAAGAAAAAAAGAAAAAAAGCATAAATGTGAGCTGATTCCACCAGCTGTCGGAACAACCAGAAAGCAAGACAACCAATTTCCATCTTTTCCCACGGAACGAAAACGAGGGCGAACGTACCCGACGACGTAGGACCCATGAAGCATTTCCGGGACCAGAACCAACCGATTTTCCCGGCGACCCTCCAAGATCGGAGCCGCGAAACGACCCAGAAGCCGAATTCAGCTGCTCCTCCGCGCTCGATCCACGGAGATGGAGAAGCGGAATGGCAGCAGCTCGCTCGCCGAAACCCTAACTCGGAGCTACCACACTGAGCTCACTCGGAAGAGAGAGAAAGTAGAGAGAGAGAGAGAGTCAGTGAGATAGTGCGTCTGTTCCGAGACAGGAAGACAATATTATCGGACTGTCTGTCATGTTAAAAAGAGAATTATAATAACACCGCCATTATTATATCTATTATTATTGTTCCCCACCATATCACCTCAAAATAAAATAAAAAAATAAAACCCTAAAATATAAAATATAAAAAAAAAATGAAATTTTTAAGTGTACTGCATTCAGCCTTTCTGCTACGTGGAACATAGGAACGGGACAATGGCCTGAAAAATTCTAACTTGGGTAACTTCATTTTATGATTTTTTTTATTCAATTGGGAATTATAAAGGGAAAAAAAAAAAAGAAACCGCTTTTTGTTAATGAAAAAAATTTAATATGATTGATTATTTATGGATGTAAGGAATGGTAAAGTGGGTAGATAAAGTGGAAGCTACAAAGCAGCGTTTAACAACTTTATTTGACCTTTCCTTTTATCTTCGTTGCAGAAAAAAATAGTAAAAGGAAGGCCTTTTTGGACCTGGGCTTCAAAAGGTCGGTTTCAGACTGCCCTTGTTTCCACATTTGGCAGATTTGGGACTTTAGGGTTTTGACATTAATATAATATAAATTCAATTAATAATATCAACTTGCAAAATTTTAATATGTGACTGCAAAATAATCAAAGATTTCAACGTGTGGTCAAAAACAAAGAAGGGTTTCAATGAAGTTTCCCCATCATGCATTTATTGCTAGTTTGGCACCGCTCTTTGAGTGGATTCGGTATAATTTGCCCTGATAATGTATAAAGTGAGACTATGCTTGGTGAGAAGATTCAATCATAAGTTTCTTCATTAGTTAGTATAGCAAACATGGGGGAAAAGCTAGGCCTTTAGGTGTTACAACACCAATTGCGGGTTCAAAAACTATATGTTAAGCTACCTCCAGCATGGTTAGTTACCGATAAGTCAAAAGAAACTCCTCAACTACTTCTATCTGTAGTTGGGAGAAATCTATTGCCTAAGAGGAAGATGAGCTAGGGTTTGAAAGAGTTGCTACCTTTAGTCAAAGACTCCCGTGACTAAGCTAGCATGAGATGTTCATTTGACCAAAGATTAAAAGTAATCATTTGAAGTAGTTCATAACGAGTTTAATGGACTACATATTTACAGGATTATTCATAAAGAGGAGATAAGTGGGAAATTTGTTTATTAACTTCTACACTTATTATACGAATGTCAATTCACTCATAAGTTTTTTTATTTTGTCAGTTTAGTCTTATACCTTCACTTGAAATTCCAATATAATCCTTACCATCAATTTTTGCCCAAAATATGTCATGTAGAATTGCCGATGATGATTGGATTGCCATGTCGTTGGTTTCTAATGAAAATCGGCTTGAATGATAACATTAGAATTTCGTGCAAATATTTATGATTAAATTAATAAAAATAAAAAATTTAGAATGCTGGTTTTAAGAATGAATGATTGCCCATATCCGACCCTTACTGCTCAACCTAAGAGCGGACAGCTAATGCGTTCTTAATTTGTGATTAAATTAGTATTTCTACAATAAATTTAGGATGATTGGATAATTTTCCCTAGCAATTGCCATAAAATTAGAATGGTTAGGTGGTGACGTGGCAATAAGTGTGGTAGCAATAGAAGTGATAGCCAACAAAGTAATAGGGACAATGCCAACAACAGGAGCAAGATACAAAGAGAAATAGTGGTACTAGAAGTAGAAACTTTGCATTCTAAACTCCCATGTTCAAATCATAATTTTGTTTGAATATGCAAGTCAAATTAACTAATTTTTAGGTTTGATAGAAGATAACCTTTATTAAAATATTTTTATAGCCTCATCTTCTCTATTGGATTTAAGGTGAAACCTAAACAAAAAGAATAAAGAAAAAGTGCATGAGGAACAAGGAAGCTCCTTCTGCATACGGGGAAGCTCCTTTATTGAAAAAAAGGGAGAGTTGGCCGACCAAGGGCTTGATCGATGATTGCCGGCGAAGGTAGGTGGTCCAGTGAGGGGCAGGCAGTGCGGCAAAGGGGAAGCGTTCGGCTAGGGTCACCACGCGGAGGACGCTGTGCGAGGAAGGTCGCCACGACCCAAATCGTGTGATCTAGTCGCCATCTGGTCACCACAACCCAAATCATGTGACCAAATCTAGGTCGCCGTGACCCTCGCCGCGCCGCATCCTCTACACGGCAACCCTTGTTGAAGAGTCGCGGGACCCTAGCTGGACCACCTACCCTTCGCCACACCACTTGCCCTTTGCCAGCAACCACACGTAGATGCTAGTCGTGTTCAATAGAGAGGAGAAGAAAATGAAGATGATGAACAGTTATTGGGGTAAAACCAGAAAAACAAAATATTAATGAGGACAATTTCGGAAGAATATTTTCACTAGCCTTGAAGGCCAGCATGTTGAGAGAGCCTAAGGCAGCCCCTGCCTTGGGCTTTTAGCCTTTTGAAGGCTTGCATTTATCAAAGGTGGGCAAAAAAAAAATTGCCAAACACCAAGTATTTCACCCAAAGGGCTTTACACACCCAAGGGGCTTTGCGAAGGCTGTTCCCAAATGCACTTTAAATAGAGTGCCAAATCTGGTAAGAGAGAAAACATGATAATTCACTTTGTGATTCCTAAAATAGAGTATTTCGATTCTCTAGCCACTTTTGTAAAGTTTCAATGTGAACCATAGAGTTACAAACAAAAATGAGTGTCAACTCTCTTGCTGTTTTTATAAACTTTTGACATGAACTAAAGAGTTACAGATAAAAAAGAGCTTTGACTCTCTCACTATTTTCGTGTAACTTTTACGTGAACCAAATAATCATAGATGAGTCATAAAACTTCAATATGAACTAAAAATACCGAGGAGAAAGAGACGAAGAGGGTAAACTTTTTTTAAGAAATATCATTGCCCCTCATTCTTCGAGAATTAGAAAAATCTTTTTCAAATTTGATTTTTCTTATTTGAAATCTAGGTTCTTCTACTTCCTTTTTATTTATTTAAATTTCCCTATCATTTTTTAATTTCTTCTTTCTATTTCTTATTTTTTTTATTCCCTTCCATCCTTCCTCAATAAATTTTGTTTAATAACACATTAGCATTCAAATATTATTTATATTCAATTATCATTGTAAATTTATTAATATAAGAATTTTATTATTCTAAAAAATTATCTTTATACTATGGATATTAGAAAGTTCTATTTACTTTTATCACACCTCCTCAATGAGACACTTTTATATAGAATATATCTCATAAAGAATATATATCTCTTATATCCACCTTTATATTTTTTTAATAGGGATTGGATACGAAATAAACTTGCCTAAGAATCCCAGTCCACTCAAAAGTGAGCCATTACTGAGGAAGCACTTTCCCATATTGGGCTTGGGCATATCTCTATTGTTAAGTTCAATTTAAGAGAGTTTAACTATATTATTCCCACATTTTCCGTAGGATATTTTATTCAGATTATATCCTTCTTATATTCGCTTATATCCTATCTTTCCTATCTTTGGCAGGACCAAATTTGACATAGACCATATACGAAATAGACTTTTATTCTGCCTACCTTACGTAGCCTAAGAACGAACAGTCCACTAAAAAATGGGCCACTATTGAGGAAGCACTTTCCCATCCTTGGGCTTGGGTCTTTCTCTGCTGTTAAGTTGAGTGCAAGAGAGATCAGCTATCAGACTTTATGTTAGTCTCATGAAGTTTCTCGTCGACCAAAAGTTGATTATTAGAACATGCAGTGTCAGCAGAAATCAGCTATTGATCATTCATAGAAAGAAAAGCGTCTACAGCAAGTTGTAAAATCATCAGGACACATTCCTGCTTCTTTTTCCAGCAAAAATAAGGGAATCGAGAGAATGATTTGGCCCGCTAAAACAACGAAAGCCTTTTTCCTCCCTCCCTGTTCCGTAAATCCGACTTAAATTTACAAGAATTCATGATAAAATCAACTCTATTGCTGAGCCCCCTTTCTCCTCGGTCCACAGAAACAAACGTAGGACTACTGCCAAAAGTGAATCATGGAAGAAAGGCCGTTAATGCTAGGACGATGGAGAATGAATGTTCAAGAGATGACAAAGTGCAATAAGGCCTAGCTAATGTGATGCAACTCCCATCCTGCATTGAATAATTTGTAAGTTATCTCATTCAAATATATTTGGCAGCAGTGTAATTCCATTGCTACGACAAAAAACAATTAGCATTGCTGTAACTTCGTCATTCACATAAAAGAATTTTCTTGCCAGTGCCGCCTATAAATAAATTGCAAACTGCCAATTCCAATGCTAAAAGCTAAACAGTGCTGAGTTGTTCTCCAACTCGGTAATTGCACGAGCAACTCACTCCAGCAGCTGTCATTTGACTCATTTTCCCGCTCCGGCGATGCAAGTTCCACTGCAGCAGTACTGCAAGAGCGCTAGGCTTTTTCTGGACCCACGAGCCATGACAATGTATGATTCTCGCGAAGCCAAATTAAGCACTGCACCAACTCTCGCAGCGATCGGCAAAATATTACACTAGCAAAGTAAACCTAGTAACAAAAATTTCTGCCATGCAAAATTTTTTCACAGCTGAATCCTCCCAACGCGTCCAACTCCTTTCTTCTTTACTTGCCAGCAATTTCTCGAATAAAGTTTTCTCTATCCAACTCTTCGAAGTCCCAGCTAATTTGTTAGGAGATTCTCAACTGGAGCCACTGGCTAACTTTGCTTCAGCTGCCAGAAAAAAATTGCAAAAGAAATGTGGGAGGGATCAGGCGTCCTAATTCCTTCGTGTTTTTTTCCTCTGTTTGTCTTGCACCCGATATCGCTCCCGCCTTTGCTCTCTTTGACGCTTTCTTGATACCTGCTCATCTTTGGCCTTCTCTGCTTCTTGCTCTTTTCTCTTCTGTTCTTCCTTGAGCTTTCGTTTCTTCATCTGTTGAAAAGAGAAAAGAAGTCCATCTGGAAACTCAACATACTTGATGATCCAAAACAAGAACAATGAACTATGCATTATCGATTTCTGTCAGAACAAAATGGAGAAAAGCGTTTTGGCATCTTTTAAACCATGATGAGAAGCAAAGGTAGGCAGATATCAAGATGATACTGATACATGCAAAATCTGGTCATCCATGCCAAGCAAACCAAGGGGCTCCAGATAAAATGTGAATGTGCAGAATTTGACAAGAGGAGAAACCAATACAAAGGATCTCTTTTTAAAAGCTAAAAGGTATTGGCACTGTCAACCACATCATATGTCGTCTTATGCGAACTAAAGTCTCACAAAGTATACCTTCTCATGCCTAATTAGTTGCAGGTGTTGAACAAGAGCATGGACTTTTCTCTCATGGGGTTCCATCACTACTGCTCTTCTGTTCTCAAGGAGCGGTCGACTCCCACGAGGAATATCTTTTGGTTTTGAAGCAAATGGAAGAGCTGCCTGTAATGACTTTGGAATCACCAATGGGTTGAACTTTCTTGGCTTCCTTTCAATTGGCTGTTGGATAAAAATCAATGAAAAGAGTTACGAATAAGAAGAAGAAGAAGAGGAAGAAGTGAACACATAGCAATTCCAGTTTGCATTAGTCCCCTTTTGGGTGAAAGGATTTATTTCCCAGATGGGCTTTGACCATGCGCTCTAAGTTACCTTGTACAGCGAATCCTTATTAAAAGGAACTGGCAGATTGTGCTCCCTCCTCAGTTCTGCTACAGTTTTCATTCCTTGCCACGTCTGGTCACGAGGCTGCAATGCAGTGGTCAATGGGTTGTAAAAGCAAGGAACTTCAACTTGGGTCCATGCCCGCAAGAAAACAATGTCACTCATCAGTATTTTGTCCTCAAAGGTGCATCTGGCTATCCCTTCTCTAAGCTGTCCTCCTTTCTTTTTTGGTTCATTCCCTATTTCCTCTTTTGCAGCCTGCAAGACACACGTCAAACATTATCCCTGTGATATAGTGCACTCAGCATCTTGACTCTATGCATATCGTAACTGTTTTCAACACACCCCCCCCCAAAAAAAAAAAAAAAAAAACAAAAAAAAAAAAAGCATCTCATGCTAGAAGAATAGTCTATTTCACAGAATCAGCCTTCAGCAGCAATTTGTCACTGCATTTTAAGGCTGCAGTTATATATCTAAGTCTGCATTCAACCTGAAAAAATGCCACTAGCCTCATTACCCTTGTTGTCCAATCAATCAAGTATCAGCCACTAAGAATGAACATTATCAACATGGCTGAAGTCTATTTAAAAGGATGTTCACAGAAAATTTTTCTGGTAATGCCTTATTTCACAGTTCAGCATATCTAAGAAAGAACAATGAGACTATAAAGAGAGATGTTTCCTCCGTAGGAAAAGTAAGAATACTTGATCAATGGGGTTAATCATTGGATGAGGGCAGATGTGACTAGGATTTTCAGACTAGCACTATGTGCAGGAAGAAAACCCTCAACTTTTATGATTCTCGGCATTCTTTAGCTGGTTTATATTGGATGAAAATCAAAAACACAAAGATGGATATGAAAGAATCCCAACCGATGGCCGTCATGAAATTTCTTTAACTGTTTCATTTCTGCAAGGGGAAATATTCATGAATTTTCTCAACATCTAAGAATTAGTTAATCCTGTTTCTGCAACTTCTCCTGGAGCTGTCATACACACTTTGTTTTAGAAGTAAGAGAGAAAAACCAGGTTGAACCAAACTTCAGACAATATTAATTTTGTACGAGTTGGACTTCAAGCCGTATTACAGCTCACCTAACAAGATTTATTGAGCTTTATTTTAATGAAGTTGCAAAATTCAGCAAAAGAAAAGGTTCATTCACTTTGACTCAGTTCCTGTTCTTGCAATCTTTGCATGCCCCAAGTAGCATGATGAACCTCTACATACATGCAATTATACAGGAGACTTTGACTTCCCTTTTCTTTCTTGCAATAAGTTCATATAATTCATCGACCAGCCATTCTTCTCCACTTTTGGCCCAAAAAAACAAAAATACTATTAATAATACTAAAAAAATACCTTCTTCACTTGACCTCGAATCCCACTAACAGTTCGAACAGCTGCACCTTCAAACCTAGCTATTTCAAGATCTGAAGTAAACATATCCTTTATGAGTGCTGTCTTCCTGAAGATTTTGCAAGGGTAACCGACCAGCTTAATTTTCTTCACTATGCGTGCCGCGTGGTTGAACTCAAGGACCACAGCAGTTGCTGTTACCCTGAATGATGCCTGGATAAGCAAAATATTAAGGTAAAGATCCAGGTAAAATACAGGACCACCACGCAAAACAAAAATCATATCTAGAATAGGCCCAGCAGAAACAATTACAACAAAGGAAAAAGAAATCCAGTTTCTCAGAATCTAAAAATTGAGCAAAATGTAGCCAATAGTTACTTCGATTTAACATTTTCCATCATGATCCACATTAACTATGCCAAGATAGAGATTGCATTACAAGCAAATTATTCACCAAGATGGATGCGCCAGAAAGACAGAGAAGCGAAAGCAACTGTGTCCCATTTTAAAGATATATGTTGAACATTAACTATGAGATGCATAATTTTGTGGAATGTGGACCTAACGGCTAAGTACGATACACCATTATCATTATGTATAACTTCCGCATGATTCTGATTTCACACATTATCCATCAAGTTAAAAAATGTCAAGTCTTTCCAGCATAGGGATGATAACACCAGTTACTCATCCAATGCCAATTGATCAGAGCAACACTAAACAAAATTGAAGCCAACTTAGAGGGGACAATTACCTGATTGTTTGATAAGTACTGGACAGCAACTACCCCAGTGTTTGGAGGAGCTAGAGGACCCCAGAACATGGCAAGGCAGTGCATGTGTTCAGGGGTGTACTTTAACATTCGATGCCTTCCATTACTATCCTCTATTGCATAAATAGGTATGGTTTGGTAACGCCTCCACCCAATAGAAACGATGATGGGGTCTCTTGTCTTCAGTACTTTCTTGTGCCACCTATGCCTCTTCAACCTTGCCTGAAAATGAAAACACAATGCATGATAAGAGCTCAACCAAAGTTTTAAGAAATAAACATGATCCATTAGCAATTAAAATGTCCACAATAAGCTGGTGGGCTCAGTCGGCAATTCCTCTCACTTCCCTGCTATCTTCTTTTATCTATTCCTTAATCTGCTTATCATCCGCATGTCTAAAAGAGTAACAATTAATGGCCTATGGAATAATCATACTCTGTGTTGACACTAAAACAATTGTGTTATTGGATGGTTAAAGGGAATTTTGGCGAATAAATGTAGGAAAATTTTTAATTTTTCGCAAGAAATTTGCAGGTCATGCAACAAGACCCAGAAGGAATTGAATAGTGATACATATAAACACATGGACTCATATCCGATAAAAACCTCCAGTCATACTGTTTTCAAGCTTATAGAGTCCCCAAAACTAAAAGAACATTAAATTTGAACGTATTAGCCACCAGGTGGCTTTGATTATACCTGTTAGCAGAAGAACCTATATTTCCAGTATAGCAGCACTGAAGTCATTAGACTAACCTGCATGTATCCAGTATTCTCTTCACCAAGACCAACTCCACCAACCAAAATAGGATGACAGGGATCAAAATGTTCAACCATCTCAAAAGGAACATCATGGACCTCCAATCTTAAGTATGTACCAGTTCGGAAACCCTCAATCTCTAATCGAGTAGACTCATCCAGGTCATTGAGTTCAGCAATATTCAGCTGCTTGCGAAGTTCAATCTCCTCCTTCAACTGATTAATTCAAAGCACCAACCATTAAAAAAAAACAGTAGTAAAAGCATTGAAGAAAAATGATCCCAACGATTTACCTTGTCAAAATATCCACCTTCATTTACTTGACTTCGGTTAATCTTTCCCCTATGCTCTTTATCCGCCTCTTCCTCTGGTGATTCAGATCCATTATATGTAGGGACACTAGTTAAGGCCAACAAAATAAAAAAAGAAAAGGCACCATAACTTAGCTCATAGAGAGAGAGAGTTTTCCATAAGATTGTCCCAGAAAGTAATGACCCAAATGTCGACAGGCTAGTATATGCATAACTTCTGCTGATAATAATGGGAAAAAAGTGCAACTGGAATAATGCTCAGCCTGGCAGGGGGAGAGAAGAGGGGGGAGAGGGGGAGTGGTGCCCCGGGGGGGTTTTGCTTTGCCTTATCTTTATGAAAGAAAGGAAGTACTATATCATGTATAAAAGGATATTCAGAATCAAATTTTGCACGTAGAGCAAGCTTCTTCAGCCTCCTCTCTTCAATCGCTGAATCATCTTCCTTCTGCATTGCAGTTTTGCCAGCTTCTCTTGTTGGATGACTTTCATATTTCTCTCCTGTTTCTAGATCTTCAAAGTCAGCATACACAACGTCATCTTCATCACTGTTCGCCTCTGATATCTGGTTTCTGTTGGCCGCTTTAGACCAGTCCCCAGTCACAAAGCGGTCACGGATGCTTTCAATAACTTCCCCCTCTTTCCAGCTTTTTATTGCCCCATAATTGGTGAATTTAGAACAATCTTCATCATCAAGATCTCCATCATCTGGTCCTTCTCTCGATTTCTGCAATCCAGGAAGTTGTGTGTGTGGGAAAGATGCATAGCACCAAGGGATAGCTCTTAAAATGGCCACAACATGGACAATACAGGGGCGAGAAAAAAATTCAAACAGATACACAATCAAATATTTACCTTCTTTCCTTCTTTCTTTGGTGTAAAGAAATCATCTTCCTCACTCTCTTCACCTTCACTATTTTCCTGTGTTTGACTCACAGGAGTCGACACTGAAGTAGATTTTCCATATACGACTTGCATAAGGTTAGTGCGTTGCCTTGAGACAGCCCTTTCCAACAAGGATTCTTTCCACTTTGAAACGTTGCCCATGTCATCTTCTAGAGGGACAAAGAATGAGGTTCATAGCTGAATAATGTCCCAAAACTAACACACAGAATAAAGTCCTAATACTAACACACATCTATAAAAGGTATTTGCTTTTTCTTTTTTCAATTGACTAACAATAAATGAGATATCAATTCATCAATTTTAGCACTTCACTTGTTACTCCTTCAGGTATCTTTAATAGCTTCAAGTAACAACTTGCTTTCTTGTTTCAAAAGGCCCTATAATATGAGTATAGTAATCCCAGAGTGAAAAGATTGTACCATCTGTTTCATGATCTTCTCCACCTTCATCTGAATAATCGGAATCAGAAGGTGAATCATTGTTTTCATCATGGTCATTGTTGCCATCTTCATCTCCATCACAGGAATCCTGAGGATTTGAAGGTACAAAAATTGGGCATCATGCACTGAGATTACAAACCAGTACATAATTCACGACCTGATTAACACCCCTCAAGTATCTGTATGCAAAACCCACGCATAGAGGAATATATAGAGAATCATATCCAGTTGATGCATAAAAGCACTGTCATTATTGTTCAAAGACATTATATCACAAAATTATTGCTGCTTTAGTAGACAAGAATGGCTAGCTTTTTCGGTAAAGAAGCGACGCCAACAGAGTTCAAATTTGGGTTTCAAGGGTTAAGCTTCAGAAGTAAGGGCTGGAAATATTGCTTTTTGGGATTTACAACTTTGAAGTTTGAAAGTTGGTGTTAGGTAGTCAGTAATTGGAGTTTTGGGAATTCAAGGTCTCAAGAATTGGACTTGGATTTTGAGATTGCAAGTTACCTCCTTGAATTTTTTTCTAGAAAAGAGATGCCATATATGCGCTTAAAACATCTTAGAGCCAGAAAAGAAGATAGCTTGACCAGCTAATGATTATAACAACAAAAAAACACATGCCGTCCATAAATGCACCCAAAATTGAAAAGTCTTAACTTGAACCAGTTGCAAAAAGCGAATTATCAATTTCCAGCAATGGCATTGTAATATTCTGTATGATGAGCCAGTGTATTATGTATTCTTAAACCTGTGGCATCAGAAAAAAACTGTTTGCCCTAGGATGCATCATCCCCATGATACGTTCTTGAGATCAATTTCTAAGATCTGAGAAATTGTGCCTAGTGGTGGTGGCATTCACAACTGCAAATACTATAAGTAAAAGAGCATACGAGATCAAATTTCTCCATTTTGCCACATCATGCAATGACAATGAATATCATCGAACAACAATAAAATTTAATTACAATTGATTATAAGCACTTACAGCATCCATATAATCAGCTTCATTTCCAAACATGGCTTTTCTCCTCAGCCTTCCGCCATGAAACTCAACATGTTCCTTCAAACTCTCCTTAAGAGAAGCGTGTCCTTCTGATGGATCACCATCCTCTTCATCAAAATCACTTCCATCATTCCCAACCCTTGTATCGTTCTGAACGGCTTCATCCTCATCAGTAGGTTCTGAAACATCAGCATCCTCACTGTCGCTATCACCAGATACAGCATTGTCTCCATCGGCAGGCTCTCTTTCAGAATGATGTTCCAAATTGTGTTGAGCTTCTGGCAAGATATTGGGTTTCCGACCAAAAAGGTTGATGAAGCTTTGTTCTAGCTTTTCATCGATTGAGTACTTTGTATTCTGGAGCGATCTTACCAAAGTCTCACCAACATCTTGGTCCCTTCCTACTTAAATTAGAAAATAAGAACTTAATGTCCCTGTGAATAGCTGAAGGGAGATGCAATACTTTCTCTACCAACTTTATGCATTACACCAAAGTCAACAAACATCCAAACAAAGAAGAAGAATCTCCACGAATTGCAAATGCCATCCCCACTTAACCACCATCACTTTTAATCTCTCATGCCCCTCAAGTCGCAATTACTATCTGATCTTTCACTACGCAGCAAATAGGAGCCTGATGATCCATAAATATGAAAATCTGATATAACCATATATTGTTTTAAGAATGAAGGTTTGCCTTTGATTCCGTCAAATTGAGTTTGGAGGCAGTCAAATAGGATTACTTTACCCCATGTCAACACCTCTCTAGCAGTCGCTCACTACCAGAAACGGTTTCCATATTCAATCGTAATAACATCTCATGATGATACAAAATATTAAAGTGAAACATCACCCAACTACAACACACAAAAAAGATAGTCATTATCCATCCATATAATTTGCTTAAATTTTTGTCCGGTCCTTGGAACTTTCACCTGCACAAAGATTGCATGGTGGCACTTCCTCTTTAAATATAATGAAACACTTTGAGGGCTCGATGTAGCTGACATGTCACTGAAATCATAGAAACCTTAGTTGTAGTCTTCTGACTCAATTTTACACAAGTGAAGACTAAAAAAAGAAGTTTCCCTTGTTTAATGAAGCTCTAAGGTACTTTTGCATTTTCGAAACATTTTTTTTACTGTGGGATACTAATTGTGACTACATTCAAGGATCTTGCCATGACAGGGGAGTAGGTAATTGCAAACCATAGGATATACTGCAACTTACTGCAGGGCTGACATTTGGAATCTATCAAAATCTCCTCGGTCATCAAAAACTTGATTTTTGAAGGGCATAGTGGAAACTAAGACTAAATTGGTTCAAATTCTATATTTACTTGTGTACGTGCACATTTCTATAACCAAAATAAAACTGCCAGGGAAGTGAAAAAGCTCCAAACCTTTGCGTTTGGGTTCCCCATTTTCATTATCAGCTTTTGAGAACTGAACAAAGTGATCATTAATGTTTATGTAGACTGCATCCTTGTCATATAGGAGGTCCCCAAGTCCAGACATAGGAGCATAAAACAGTTTCTCCTTATCACGGAGTCCCTTCTTCTTAGCAGCTGATGGTAAGGGACAAGGATCAACTAAGCTCGTCACACCAGCTAAACTGTAATCTCCAACACCAGCAATATGCACCTGAGGTGTAGTAACAAATCGCATATCTAAATTAAGAATGCATGAAAATTTATGCCTACACTAGTGCATGAACCCGCACTTTGCGCAAGAACAAAATCATATTAGATAAATGAATGAAAAACTACGGTGATCTCTGTTTAGTTTATAAAAACATTCCTGATTTATACGATGTCGGTAAAATAGTCTCACATTCCACTGGATGAATGACATTTCTTGTTACACCATGATTAGATATTTATTTAATAAGGAATTATTTTATACTTGGAAACAAACATAATTCAGTAACCCATTTTGTTAATGAATTCTTTTTCATAAGCATACATATGGCTCTATTCACCTATAATTATCTAAATCATTAGATGGAAATCAATGCCAAACTTGACTTTTCTAGATAGTCTTATATCTAATGGCACTTTCTAAGTGATACTTCTCTAGACCCTTGCATTAACACCCCTTAATGAGGTAACACAAGTGTTTGCATGCAAGTCCCTTCATTTGAGGTTGAAATCTAACTAAAAATTATTTAAAAATGATACAAGTCAATTTGTTGTTAGTTCATAACTCACTTCCTTGCAATAACATCTTCCCAGATTCAACCAGCAACAAAGATCTAGCAATTCTTTTGTCGGGTGGACAGACAAAGAAAGGATGGGGGCAACCATGCATGGTTTATTCCAAACTCTCTCAATACATTGCCACAATGGATCCTCAATGTGCAAAAAAGAAAAAAATGACCATATTCTATAACCTGAGTAGTCAAGTGAGAAAACCGTAGAAGAATAAATTTCTGCATATATTCACACCCAAGCTCCAAATAACAAAAGAATCAGACATCAAAGTTCATCTCATAAATTACTAAAACTCGCTTTTTGGTTGGCTTAGATGTTTCCTGCCTATTAAACATCACAAATTAACAGTCCAACATCTTTGCAGCAATTAGAGACAAATAATCATCAATTACTCCTTAGAAATATCTTGACTATTCAGTATATTCCACAATAGCTCATATCCTTCCTGCATAAGTTATAATTGCAGGAAGTAAATAAGGTAAAATCAATTACCTTGGTTCCCTTCTTTAGGTTGCAACCTCGCAAATAGCCATAAACAGTAATATTTCTGTCACACTTTTTATCGATGCGTATTCTTTCAGGAGGAGTAACATCTTCAAAACGATCAACCAATACATATGGATGAGTAGTTCTCCAAGATAAAGGGTGAAACTTCATAACAGAGATGAACCTTGCAAGATTGTGAATCTCCCGTTTAGTATACCTAACCAGATAAGCAGAAGAGAAAACAATCAGTCAACGTAGCAGAATAAGGCTCTAAACAAAGCATGACATAACAATAGGCACTCACCTCCCATGAATAAGACCAGATAAGTAAAATAACTTTGCTCCATCATATATTTCAGTCCAGAATCGATGCTTGAGCCGTTGTTTTGTTTTCTTAAGCTTCTTCACATCCTTGAACTTATCAAGGTGCGTCAAGACTCCCATAACCTTTGGGAACCCATGTACTTGCAAAATATTAAGGAACTCAAAGGTTTCCTGAAAAACATCAACAATGAAAAAGGAGTATCAGCAATCATTGACATGGCATCTTGATAGCAAATTTAGGATAACAAGCAGTTCCAAATTTTTTAACTCAAGACAACTTAAACTTTCAGAACATACATATGTTAACACATACAAACATAGTTTTGTTCATAATATTTTCTGAAATTTAAATGAAATTTATTTTTTCGATTGGAAGGAAAAGGTGTGCCTTTTGCTTCTAAAGCATAAACAACGCAAATAAAATTATGTAGCAATTCAAAGTTAGCTCCCTAATAGAACCAAAAAACTATCATCAAGACAAGTTCTAGGCTGGGGCCAAGCATCAGAAGAAAAAAAGCAGCGGATAAAAGGCCTAGGGCACAGCATGACTTCTAAGAGAAATACACTCTGATGCATGCAAAGTGACAGTATATATAAAATATTGGGGGGTGGCCTTTTTGTTAGCTTTTCCTTTTGCTCATGATGAGAGTTTGTTCTAAGCAATAGATATGCTGAATAGTGCACTCACTTAAAGTCATTTTTGTAGAACAGGCCAAGAAATTATATATAAGGATCTCTGGCTTTCTTGAGTTGATCACTTAAATTGCTAAAGAGATTCATCTTCCATAATTCATTGCTGCTCACTTACATTCATTACCAACATATTCCTTGCAGCAAAATTAAAAGATAACAGCATAAAAGCTAGAACTATCAACACCCAAAAAGAATATATATATTCAGACATCACATGATAGGCATCATCATTGGCAGCTACTTCGCACTTTCACTTTAAACATTTAATCATGCCAATTCACTTTTTGCCAACAATCCAGCTTATAATTCTGCTGGGATCCAAATACTAGAACCATGGTGCATTTTACTGATGTAGACATTACTACCTTCCCATAAAAATTGACTAATTGATCATGGCACTATGCCTGCACTCGCCCACTCACTCACTCACTTTCCCTCTCCCTCCCTCCCTCCCTCTCTCTCCAACACAAAAATGCACCCACAAGTTTGGGTAGGCAGGTCTGGGTATGAATGTATGAGCAGGTCTGGATGTGATCGCGTGCTTCTGTGAGTTTTGTATAATCACATCAACAAAAGTTCTTCAAAAGGCAACAGAAAGAGACCACCTTGGTAGAAACTCAACTGCTCAAGTTTGACCCGTGAAAAGTAGTTGTCATCATGACCTCCGACTTATAAATTGTTTACTTACCGTGTTACTCAACAGGATCCCATTGTAGTACACCATTAAACAATTCTATTAAATTGCACCAAAACCGTCCTTATCAATTCAAATGCAAGGCGATCAGGGTTTCATGTCCTAAAAAGGCCTCCACCAAACCCAATACCACATAAAACCTAAAAGGTCTGTCAATTTGCCAATACTACTGATACATTAGCAGATAAGGCTTCCATGGCGGACAAGAAAAAGGAGCTCCCTTTGAGACAAAGAAGAATAAAACTGAAGGTGCCGACACATTTTGTGAACTAGACCAATATCTACTACTCTCATCCACACAACAGGTTTTTCTATCATAAAAAAGAATAAAGAAATCTTCAAGCAAGAATGTATAGCTCCAATATCTCACCATTTCAAAACCATAGCTTCCATCTATGAGAAGCAATGCCAGATCAGCAAATTTTGCAGCATCAATCATGCCATTGATATCATTTGGGCACTCCACAAACTGCAGCCTCCTTTGCTTACCTGATGAAGCAAACATATGGAACGATAAGTTAGATCAAAAACAAAAAGAAAGGATCTTATCACCTGAAAAGGGCAATGCGTGAATGGAGCAAAGTGCAGCTGAACAGAACCAATCTTTGAAGCGTATGTACCAAAGCATACAAATCGTATATGGTAGCTACCAAAAGAGTGTGATGCACTAGCATAAAAGCAAAAGATGACCTGACACGATCGTAATAGGACCGCGAACATCAGGCAAATTATGCTTAGTATAGTGCTTCACCAGCGACTTTATCAAAAGAGACTTCCCAACCTGCAACAAACAGATTCAAGAAACCAGCATCAGACCTCAAGACCACCTCCCCATCCAAACTCTCAAGCACCCAAACTCCAACTCCAACCAATCACCACGCGACATCAACATGAATGCCGATTACCTTCGGCGGCCCGTGGACCAGAACCACGAACGGAGGGGGCTCGCCGTAGGAGCGGTCGATCGAGGGGACGTGGAGCCTCCGCTGCTCCTTCTCGACGGCGCGCGACTGCAGCCGCTTGGCCTTGACGGAGGAGTTGAAGAAGAAGGCCTTGGGGTTCTGCCTCTGCGGATCCCCGCCGTCCCCGTCCCCGCCGCCGCCCTTGCCCTTCTTCCTCTTGTCGGCCTTCGACTTCTTCTTCGCGGTGGGCCCCGCCTGGCGGGAGCGATGCGCCTTGTGCGACTGGTCAAGGCCCGCGCCGTCCGCCGCCATGGCTGCGATCGGTGTCGGCCTGGCTTCGGACTTGCAGGAGTTGCAGTTGCAGCAGAGAGAAGAAGAAAGAAGAAGAAGGAAGTTGTTAAACCCTCCTTTGGTGAAGGAGACGGACGGGCTGAGCAGTTCGTAGGTTTAAGGCATAAGTCGGCGCGTGAAGAAGTCGAGGAAAAATGGCGGTGAAGGGGAAAGGATAAAGAGGTTATGGGCCTGGGCCTGGGCCTGGTCCGGGCCGAAGACCGGGCTTAAGTTGTTGTCCCAAGCCTGCTCATGACCTGGAAGATGTGTTGAACTGTTTGGGCCGGGATTGGGCTTGGGATCGGGTCGGGCTGGGCCCAGTGTGGGCATGCCGGGCTTTTTAAGGGGCTTTTCCGAGCCTGTTTATTTTGCCATTCAGCACTTGGTGAAGGCTGGTTTGGGAAAGACTTTCCCATGGATGGACGCCCCTTAGGCCAAATTATAGGTATTTGTGAAGTTTTTTAGAAATCCCATTCAGCAAAAGTTAGTGTTCTAAAGGCTGAAAGCCAAGATAGATCCTAAGGTGTCTTAGGCTTTTCAACTTTCTCGGCATGCGAGTAGCCTAGAGTTAGTAGAAAAAATTTCTTCCAAAAGTATCCTCATTAACTTTTTGTTTTTCCGATTTTGATCTCATTGAATTACTGTTCATTTTCTTCTCTATTGAGGTCGGCCGGTGTGATTACACAAAGCTACCAAGGATAGACAATAGGCTGGAGAGCAGCTAACGTGGTTGCGGCAACCCAGGCGACCATCAATGGAGGGTTGCACCATCTAGATCCCCGCGACCCATATCACATGTAGGTTACACAACCCAAGTCACCTAGGTCACGCAACCCCTCATGAAGTTTGCAGCAACCTCCATGAGGGGTTGCAAGGGTTGTGTGACCAGGCGCCCCTCTCCTAGGTCATGCGCCCTCATCGATGGTCTCCAGGGGTTGCCTAAGGTCTTGTGACCCGGCGATAGGTTTGGATTGATAGTAGCTGCTTGCCCTTTGTCAATCAATTGCGTTTTTTTTTTTAATAACAAAAGTTCTTTTGTAAATATAATTTTTTAAAACATTATCTTGCTCAAAGGCACTTCACAATAAAATTTTAAATTATAATTTATCAAACACAATTTCAAGTTTGGAAAACTCCTTTAATTTAAAGTCCTTTACATTTTTTCAAACATTTTCCCCAAAAGTCCAACTAAATGCACTTTAAGCTAGTTACTCGACTCTAGATTGACTTTATTTAATTGGGTCTATCAAGGAGACAGTTTATGCAACGGTTATACCACGTGATTACAACACGTGATGTAACAAACTGATTAAAAAGCAAGATGAACTGATTAAAAAGCGAGATGTGTGACCTCTATGGTGTGAATTATGATAAGATTTCAAATACACGAGCATTAGAGTTTTTGTTGTTACACTCATCGCCAATCGTTGAATGTCATTGTTGTATGAACATCGCCTAAAATTCCATGCCCATCACTTCGGCCGTGTCACTAGTCACCAAACTTTGGTGTCGGATATCGGACGTTGGACAAAGTACTTATTTGGCATCATTAAATTGATTTGTTCAAAAATTTTGTCATGCGCGCCCTTAGAGTTTTTGTTGTTACACTGTCATTGTTGTATGAACATCACCTAAAATTCCATGCCCATCACTCGCAAAGTACTTATTTGGCATCATTAAATTGCACTTTCAGCATAATTTTATGACTTGACTGCATTTTTTCTTGTAGAGGTCGAGGATTTAATTGAATCAATTGAAATATTTAGAAGTCAATTGCATCTTTAGCTAAAGATCTAAGATTTGATTAAATCAGTCGAAAAGTTTGCAACTCAATCTCATTCCGCACAAATGCCTGTAGAAAATTTCAATCATTCGCTACTAGAATGTTTGGTTTGAGGTATTAACGAAACACCAACTATTCACTAGGCGACTTGTCATTGAAGGCCCACAAAGAACAAGTAAGGATGCCAATATTGGCAATACACCCAAGCATTCCATACGTAAGATTTAAGATTTATAGTACAATTTTCCCTACATATTCACAGACACCTGAAATTACGAAAAAACTCTAAGAAATTTCAAATATTACCTAACTTTTATTAAGTCATCTTTTTTTTTTTTGCTCAATTAAAAGGGTTTGGTCTAAGATGCCAAAAGGGAAATATTAACCAATAACTAGGCAAAGCCTTCGACCAAAAGGAAAAAAGAGAAAAGCTAGGCAAAAGTACACCACTGCAAGCCCATCACGTGTGAGTGGAGCCGATAATATACCAAATCGAACCCGTCAACTTTAACTTACAAATTAAGTTTTGAACCGTAGAGTGGCTTTCTCCAAATAATCCAATTTAAAGAGCTCAATATAATTTCTCATGTCAACTTTCCAAGTCTCGAATAGTTCACCTTGATTTGATTTTTAATCACGCAAAAAGTACACTTAAAATCCCAAAAATTTTTCAAAAAAAAAAAAAAACAAATACTATAATTTATCAAATTAGTGTAATTGAATTTTTCCATTAATTCCGTCCAATTTGATTGACGAAAAATGTTGACTAACAGAGACGATGTGATTTCTAATTTTTTATTACAAATTTTATTTTAAGTAAATAGAAAAAAGTTAAAAGTGAAAAAAGAAAAGATAGTTGAGAGACTAGGGGTGCATGACAAACTGAATTTCAGTTCAGAAACAATTTTTCTATTAGGCACTGTTTTTGGAATAAAAATCCATTTGATAAACCCATTTCGTTTTTTTATTTCTAAAATAGATTTACATTGCCCAGAAATAGATTTGGAGCAATCGAAGTAGAAATTTTCTACTTCTCTATTTCGAAAAGAAATCATAAATAATTTCTCCATGAAATTTTCTATTAAGATGAATATGCTTAAAAAAGTATTGTCAATAAGATGGCAATGGAATCATAATATGTCGGAGATTCCATCAAATCGTGTTTTCAACTTTTGTAATGTATTTCTATTATTTTGTATTTTGGGATTTTCAATCTTTGCTTTTGTAATATGATACTGTATTTGATGATTACTATCTCAATTCTTGTAATGTGATATTCTACTTGAGGATTTCCCTTATTTGTAATGGTTCTTTATGACAAGCTCTATTACACTTCGTAAAATTCGCCGATTTTGTAAAATTTGCCGCAAAATTGCCCAATACACTTCTTTGCGTTTCTTTCTAAAACGATTGCTCAATATCGTAAATCGTGGCGGCGATCGACGTGACACACTAGCATGAAGGAGATTGGAATAGAGTTGCCCACCTTCGTTCTACTAGAGTTTTGGGAACTTTCTATCATACTCAAGAGTAATGCATATTGATCTCTTTTTTCTATTGTATGGAGACTATTGATAAGTATATTGTTTAACCGTAATTGCCTAGTTAGGTGGATGCTAAAGAATTTTGTGTGAAAATTTAAAAATTTGATATAACAACTCTTACTTTGTATTTTTTTTTTCAAAAAAGGGAGACTTTACTAAAAAAAAAAAAAAAAAACTCTTACTTTGTATTTGGGTCAATGGGTTCATAAGCATATGAAATTTGTAAGAATAGACATCTCATTTGCTCCAAAAAAAGAAAATTTTGTTTTAAGAAATAGAAATTTTATACTATTATCTAACGAATTTCTATTTTTGAAACAGAAATTTTGTATCGTTATCAAACATATTTTTTTTCCTCAGAAACTCATCCAGAAATAGAAATAGAAAAATCAATTTCTGTTCCAGAAACTATTTCTAGAATATGCGCGCCCTTAGTGACCAGGGCGTGACCATTGTCGCCGCTGTCAGCAATGGTGGTGGGAGAATAGTAAGTGGAGTGTGTTGAGCCTTGCCCATCTTCTAAATTGGCGCGAGGGTTGTCGACCCTTATCTCGATCTGATTGAGGGCCACCACTGGCGTAGGCCCTTACTTGCAATTGGCAAGGGTTGCAATCCTCCCCCAAATGGGGTTAGGGTCGCCATTCCTCGACTAGCTCGATCTAGGGAAGGGTTTGTAGGCCCTCACCTATGGTCAATGAGCATCACCGGCCGTATCGTTCCTCACCACAATGTCTCTCTCTTTTTAATTTTTGAATTTAGCTTATGTTTTTTTTATTTATAAAAAAATCGTATTAAAAAATAGAGATTGATCAAAATAAAGTCTCCACGCAGGATACAAAATTAATAAAACAAGCTACTTAGTCAAGTTAGACAGAATTAATAAAAGATTCGATTTGCATGAAGTTGATGGATTTTATGACTTTAATTGCTCGTAAGTTGTAAGACTTAATTACACTTAACTCCCATAATTTATTTATGCAGAAAATGAGAGAGACAGAGAGGGGAGGGAGAAGGCGAGGAAAATGAGAAAGGAGAGCGCGGATTAACATTAAAGCCCGGTCGTCTTCCTCTCGGAAGAAGGAGAGGAAGAAACAGAGCAGCCAAAAACATGAGGAGCAACAGCAGCAACAGCAGCACCAACACCAGGAACAACAGCAGCAGCACCGGCAGCAACCACCACCTCCGGCCAGACAAGGCCGAGAGCCCCGACTCCCGATTCAACCAGACCCTCCGCAGCGTCCAAGGGTACGCCACTCCCTCCTCCCTCCTCCATCGCGATCCCGCATCTCGCGTCCGCCGGCCTTCTCCTCCGATCGCGGACGGGGCCAGCGGACGGCTCGAAACGGTTCCGATTGGCGGTGGAGCGCCGGATCTCCGGAATCGGAGCCGGCAATGGCCGTGATCTGGTTGTTGTGCTCTCGAGCTCGCGCGCGCTCCGGAGCTTCGAGATTTCCAGAGCTGTTGTTTCGATTGGGGGTTTCCGCTTTTACGATCGCGGGAAATGAATGGGGGCCGGGGGTGGGGGGGGTGATGTGGGGGAATTGAAGTGCGTCCTGCTGATTTTCGCGGCGCGCTTGTACGAAAGTCGTGTGCTTGGATCTGTTTGGTATCGGTGCCTCGACATTGAAGTAGATGAAAGTAGGAGCTTCGGTAGCTGATTTTTAGAGTGAGGAAATGGATCGGGAAGGTCTTTTAGACTTCGGCTTGTGTTGAAGGACTCGAGAGAGACGAGCTGCGGTGGTCTTCTATTGCTCGATGCTGGACGTAGGACTTGAGCTTCTATTGATTTTTCTTTTAATCCGTAGTGGGATGTGGTAGTTCAAATTTGTGAACTGGTAACGAGTTCTTGGTTCTGTGTAACTTCCTTTGCTTCTATCGTTTAGTGTGTGTCTGTGTGCACCGTGCACGAGCAAGAATGTGCGCTTCTGCATGCCCATGGACGATAGCTGCATTTGGTGCATGTGTCTTTGCCTACGTTCTCCTTGGGAGCCTGTCGCAATTTCAAGGAGTCTGGCCTACAGAAATGTGATGCCGGGTGGTTGTATCGTATTTATTTGACATATGTCTGTGCGGTATTTTTTTTATCGGCCCTTTGCTGCATAATCTGGCCATGAATTTTTCTGTGGTAAATGTGACTGCTTTGCCTTAGTCACTACATCAACTTTAACATCGAAGATGCCATTGGTAGGTTGCTCAAAGGTCGCAGTATACCTGGAAAAGTATTGCTGGCCAGGAGATCGGACCCGTTGGACGATTCGAGCTGGCAAGACCGCTCTCCTAAGTATGAACGAAGTCTCTCAGAGAATGATACTGGCCCAAGTGATCAAACGGACAAGTCAATGGAGGTAGTACAGATGATGTTAGTTGGTCTTTTGTCATCACTACTATAGATGGTCGATATTATGAAAGTTTAAAAATTGGGAATCGAGTGAGAGATTTTGCTTCTGATCTAGGAAGACGACAAAGGTCCTTTTAAGCCGAGTACACACGAGAATCTCAACAGGTCTAACTCCTCATCGGATGTTCATAGTACTCCCAAAGAAGTGCAGAAGTCCGCCATTGGTGCGAGAGCTACAGATTCGGCAAGGGTCATGAAATTCACGAAGGAGCTCTCAGGAACCGTCACATTAGGTATGATGAGGATTTCCTTGTATAACTTTTGCATCCTGATGAAAGAGGGATAGTGTTCCCCTATTTTATTTAATAATGATGGACTGGGGAATGAACTCACATTAGCAGTTATTCTTGCTCAGATTGGTTGGATGTGGTTAATGTTGCTTGTTAAGATGTTTGAACTGGTCGACAAAGAAGAGAAGGATCTGTATATTTGGATGACACTTCAACTTTGTGCACACTTCCTCTTTCTTCTAGTAACCTTGAGAACAATATATAGTCTCGATCTCATAAATGATTAAATGGGCTTTTCTTGTTAGTAAATTACAGGCAGGTAGTTATGTATTACACTACCAAGCTAACTCCGTGGTAATTCTTTTTTTTTGCTTTTTAGTCACTCACATTGTTTTTGCTTAGTCTGAAATTCGTCAAGTAAATAAGCTTAACTTACTCATTCTATCTGGTTTCCTGATATTGCAGTCATCCATGCACCTGTGTCCAATTTTTGACCTTTTAGGGGCCTCTTTACATTGTATTTTCCTAGGCTTTGCCTTGTATGCCAGCTGCTTTTTGCTGAATTAGTAGTACTGGTTAGTTTGATGCAGAAACAAGGGTAAAAGTGACAAGGCTTGTTCTCACTTATATAGGGTTCATGAAAGATTTTAAGCATTGGTTCAATGGAGCCTTGTGCATTTTTTTTCTTGATCTTTTCATTAATAGAGGTTCTTTTGTTATTGCATACTGAGTGCAGCAGAGGTTCCTTATGATTAAACTTGGTCCTTAAATCGTATTTCTGTGATGATGACATTATGTAGAAAGGTTGCGAGAGTTGGCATGGAGTGGAGTACCACCATATATGCGCCCTACGGTTTGGAAACTCCTCCTGGTAAGCTAAAGCTGTTACTTTGGGAAGTAGAGTTAGCACATTTATATCCCCAACTGAGCCTTTGAAAGTTAGCAATATCTCTTTTGTTGACATACAAAGTTAAAAAAAGTAAAAAGGAGCCACATTCAGTTGTTGAAAGAATTTCTTACTGGAACACGCATTTTTTTCAATTAAGGTTTCTGTTGGTGGCTGCCACATTAGATTTTGATTCTATAAAGGTGTATTTATAATCATTCTCAGTGTGCTTATTGCTATATGAGGTGTAATTAGTTTATATTAGTCAGTTCGTTTGTGGTCCAATCTCTATAAATATAGAGAGGCATCTGGTGGTTCAATGCAGTCCACTAGAGGCACAAATATCTTGTCCTCTGAGTCTTACGTTTTTGCCATACACTCTTTTACCATCTCAATCTGAAGCTTTCAGTGTCATTTATGTGGAATTGATTTTGACCTTCAACTTATCATAATGTGATTGTCCTACCTGCCTGGCATGTCGCTGTAATAATGTTTCCTTCTGCGGGCTTATTGGGTTTCATTTAAGAGTTATATTTTTGGAGTGCCTCGTTCATATTATGGTTGATAGAATATTACCATGTAATCGTAATTTGGTGGAGGCACAGAGCCACTGAAACCCTCTCCTTCTCTTCCTTTTCTTGCCCAAATAATAAAAATAACCTGCTAATACAATCTTCATGAGTTAGGATTCTTTTGATAGTAAATGTCCCATTTTCTCATGCCAGTACAATTTAAGCTCACAGTAGGATTTAGCTAAACAATACTAGTAGGTTAATACTAATGGGGATGAACAACGAGATTTGGTTTTGCCCAATACCATTGTAGATGTAATTGTCTACAGGCTGAGGGCAAATAGCAACATTGTTATACTCTTTTCTGCTAACTGAGGAATTCATTAATGGCCGCCTAAGGGGTTACATCTGCTGTACAAAATTAATTACAATAAGATCTTGAAAGTTCAGAGAAGTTTGGGTACGGGAAAGGGTGCTAACTGAAAACCACTAAAAAGGCCTGACAACCATTCCTCCTTCAGAACCATTATAGGAATTTCAATATTTTCAAAAGCCTTTTGATTCATTTCCTTTAAAATCTTTCAAAGAAAAGAAGAATGAACTGGACAGCCATTTCTTTTATCTAAATGCAGACCAAGTGCTGGCTCATACATAAAGACTTAGAGAATGAGGACGGGTAGCAACAATTTTTAACCAAATGCTCTCTCCATGTCGGTCCATATTGTTGATCATGCATGAAGATCCATAAATCTGGTTTAGCAGTTCACTGGATTGGAATTCATTAATATGATTTGGTTTGACTAAGTTTATTCATAGTGTGAAAATTAAATATGGACTGACCACAGGGATATGCACCACCTAATTCAGATAGAAGGGAGGGAGTCCTGAGAAGGAAACGCCTTGAGTATCTTGACTGTGTCGCTCAGTTCTATGACATTCCAGATACTGAACGTACAGATGAAGAGATCAGCATGCTTCGCCAGGTATATTTTGTTATATATGGCCATGTCTATGATTGAACTAATTTTCTCATATTCTGCTTCTCACAACTTTTGTATACTTTGATTAGATTGCTGTGGATTGTCCAAGAACTGTACCTGATGTTTCATTCTTTCAGCAAGCCCAAGTACAGAAGTCCATGGAGCGCATCCTGTATACATGGTCAGATAATCTTCTTTGTACATGCTGATCAACACTTTAATCGCAATATATGAAAACTGAAAACCTTGCTTACCTGAAGCACAGATGAGGGTGAAATGGAATTTAGAGTAGTCTGAAGCTACCATTTGACAGAGTGCTTGAATGTGTAACTGAAAAGCTTAATCCAACAGGTGGAGGGAGAGTAGAATGTGCAACGATGACACCATTTGCTGTTCTAACATGTCATCCTCATGCTCATCGTGTTCCTCTATTTTTCTGACATAGCACAAGATATCTTTTGCTTCAAAGAGGAGGCTAGTATTTATGGTGTCTAGCATCCACAATTGAATGGCCGCTTGACTTCTTAGATAGGGCAGGAAGGCAGTGTTTTTGTTGGTGGTAATGACTACTACTCATCCCATTTTTTCATATCACACTGAAGACAGAAGGTTTAGGAAAAATGGAATGACTTTTATTATTTAGAAAGTTTTAGGATGTGTCGCAATTTTTCCTTCTTTCATATTGATCAAAGGGCCTTCTATATATGAGCTTTGATGCTTTTTCTTGCTGGGAACATTTTCTTTTTATCGATTAACCAAAAGATTCATTGATAGGGCACTAAGGGCTGCTAATTATTTGTCTTGATATGATACCAGTATTTTCTATTCAATTATTTTGTCATAACTTCATGTGCTCCCTATATAAAAGTGTTTAATTTTACAGTTAAAGTATTGATGGAAGAAGTCTATAATATCTTCTTGTCACAGGCGAAGCTGTCTGTACCAACCTGAATTGATGGTGTCATGCATTATCTCATAGGGTCTCATGAGGATCTATAATAGCAACAAACCATACATTGCTGAAATTAGTCACAACCTAAAACGATCTTCATTAGACATTTTCCTATTGTATAAAACTTTCCCTTCCCTGGGCTAAACTTAACTGTGGCCATTATGAAGTGTAAGAACTAAAACTGGGAGCTCTCTGGTTCATCAAGGAGATTTCGTACTGAGATTTAAATGATGGTTCTTATGTGGTGGGTTTTAAATATGGCTGTTAGGAAGTACCGTTGAACTATGAGGTAGTTGTGCAGTTTGTGAATGTCATTAGGACCAAGTTGAACTGTTGAAGCAGCTCGACTGAGGTTCCATCTTCACTTTCTTTGCTCCCTGTCTTCCCTGAGGACATTTAGATGTTATGACACTTTTGGAAGGAATAGATGTTATGACACTTTTGGAAGGAACACTACTAGATGCCTTCTCCTGGTCAACTTAATCTCTCCGTAGGGATTCCACTGGTTGATTACTAAATCCATGAAATTTTTAGCCTCTTTTGAATTCCTAAGTTCTGCAAGCTTTGTCTCTGCCAGTTCATTTTTATAGATTTGTAATGCTCTAGTATCTGAAGAGTCTAGATGGATTTCGCTATGTGTTTGTTGATCTTTCTTCTAATGCTTAGCTGATTAAATCCAGGGCTATCCGTCATCCAGCTAGTGGGTATGTTCAAGGAATAAACGATCTAGTCACGCCATTTCTAGTCATCTTTTTGTCAGAATACTTAGAAGGAAGTGTGGATAATTGGTCACTATCTGATTTGTCTCCTGAGAAGATCTCTTACCTAGAGGCAGACTGCTATTGGTGTTTGACAAAGTTGTTAGATGGTATGCAAGACCATTATACATTTGCTCAACCAGGAATCCAACGGCTTGTCTTTAAGCTGAAGGAATTGGTCAGGCGCATTGATGGTAAGCCTTAGTCATGAGTTTTTTGAGTTGATAATGGACATGTATGCAAAATTTCAGTACCGCGACATTACTGATTATAGTTTATTGGAGACGGATATGTCTACTTGTGGTTTGACTTAATTTGCTGGGAGTGTGTTGAGCAGTGCCCTGACAGATGTCTTAGATCTTTCTAAATATAATGTTTAGCAGCTTTACACAGGTCTACACGTATGTTGATTAGGGTGCTGTCAATTGGTAAATTTAGTTGCAGCAATGGACTCGAACTGAAGATGCACTACAATTCCTTTCTGAGAATACCTTGGTTTCACTTCATATACATGAAAACAACTCTTAACGACAAAATTGTCTTTTAAGAAACATGCATATTTTTAAGAACAAGAATGTCTCAGCTTCATAAGCACCTGTGACTGTGACCACTGCATGTGACATGTGAAAGCAAGATATATGGTGCCATTCTCAATTTTTCTGTACTTATGACATTCATAAATTGCTGCATACATCGTAATTTCATATCTAATGGGACAGCATGGAGCGCCTTCTGAAATTTGTACTTAGATCTACATGGCCATATCGACTGGGTTGGATTTCTGGATGCGCATAGCATAGTTGCTTGCATAAGAAGAAATGGTGCATTCAACTACCATGCCATTTTCTGATTATGCCACTCTTTCATTGATGCTCAGATGTCCGATTACCCCATTTGTCCGTGTGTTAGTTTTCATTGCAATTTTGGAATTATTTGCTATTATTTAAACTTCTCGTTCTTTAAATTGGACCAGAACCTGTGTCAAGACACATGGAGGAGCAGGGCCTGGAATTTCTGCAATTCGCTTTTCGCTGGTTTAATTGTCTCTTAATACGTGAGGTCTGTTGTTACTTGAGCTTCTCTTAAGTCTTCACTTCTTTTACTTCTCTTGAACTGAAGGTGCCTGTGTAATTGTGATTTTTCTATTTTTTTCCTATAGATTCAATATTCAGGCATGAAGCTTCTAACCTAATTCTTCTTATCAGATCCCTTTCCATCTCGTCACTCGCTTGTGGGACACATATCTCGCAGAAGGAGATGCATTGCCAGACTTTCTTGTCTATATATTTGCTAGTTTTTTGTTGACGGTATGAGAGACTACCACTCCAACTGCTTTACAGAACAATTTAATTAACTTCTCTACATGTTCAAATTGTTTTTGGGAAAGCAGTTATGAATTTGATTCCTTTATACGTATTTGGCCTGTGAATAAGAGTTTTTTGTTCTTAACTACTTGATATTTGGTTAACTTCCTAGTATGTTCACTGATTTCCTTTACATGAAGGACACCACCTGTCATATGGGATCTCAGAACAGAAAAAAACCTGAAAGATGTTGCTTCTCAGTAACATCTTGATCTGTCACGTATTTAAGTTTTGAACAATTACTCCAGCCCATTCCATTGTGACTTGCCACAATATCTAGCTCAAGCCTTCTCACATGAATATAGTCTAACATGATGTGAGAACCAAGAGCATTTTTGATAGACTGCAGGAACCTTTCTGAGGGTGATCTCACTCCCATGAGCTTTAGGTTGGAAACTGATTGAGTTCTCCATTTGTTATGCCGATGCCCTCTTACGGCCGGTTCAGGGGATGGATAACTGGGTATATATGTCAAGGGGAGTGATGTAGAAATATCTTTCAGGTTTCCTGTAGCTGTAGATAGTGCTGAATGCCAGCCAGTTAAAGTGGATCTTTCTCCATGAATCCCTCAATTTGCATTTGATCAACCAACATCCAACTCATTGTGGAATTAATATTTGTGGTGGTTGCTCAAATTTGATGATCGAAGCTGTCTAGGAATTTTTTTAGCTCTTTTGAAGCTTTTCCATATGTTGAGTGATATAAATCTTCAATTCTTGGTGCGCAACTTCTGTTTTACTATGTTTCGACAGCATTATAAACCTTTTTATTTCTGTTATTTTTGTCTAAAGCAAGTAAAGTGAAACTGAAAAAGTTAATATTTTCATGGCTCTCAAACTTGCCTGCCGGTTGATCTCTACATTACAGTTTTCTTCAGATACATTTGGAATGATCACTATTGTATTGTTCCCTGTGCTGTGTTCAGTGGTCAGATAAACTTCAGAAGCTTGAATTCCAAGAAATGGTTATGTTTCTTCAACATCTTCCTACGGAAAACTGGACTCACTTAGAGTTGGAGATGGTGCTTTCTAGAGCATTCATGTGGCACAGTATGTTCAATAGCTCACCCAGTCACTTGGCTAGCTGAAGAGAGTACGGTTGCATTGTGCTCTTTGAAGGGATGATGATTTTTTTTTTCCCTCAATTTCTTTTCCTATTTCATGTGCCTTTTCCCCCCTCCAAATTCTTGCAGTGTTTGATTATCTTACAGAGTAGTTCTTTTTGCTAGCTTCTGTGTCAATTGGATGTTCTTGTTTTGTAGTGTTCATACTGGTCCTTCTTATATTTGTAGACATGTAGATATAAGTGTTCATGGGAGCTACAAGAAAGGAATGCATATGTGAAGATAAATTTGTTTTGCCTCCTTTTCCTGCTTGATGAGTTGATGTGACCTTACCGTGATATAAAGTGGGTTCTTGATTCCTTTTTTGTGTTGAGGGTATGCAGAGTGATTTCCTAAAGTGCTTCCTGTTGACGAGTGTCCTCTTTGCACTAGTTAAACATACTACACGAGGAATAATGCGCTTTTCAAAACAGTAATTACACATGACACGAGACAATGGGTGCGTCCAAACTATTAAGTTTCCTTAGATAGTTGCTTGACTAGGGTCCCTTGTGGTACTCGTTATCATTTCTTAATATGACTAGTAATTTTACATTTAGGAAAAAACTTACGACCTATTAAGTTGAAGTAATGTTGCTATCCCTCGAATTATTACCATGCAAGAAGTAACTACCAATCCATCTGTAATATACTCTGCTGTAGCTACTCTATTTAGGTGATAAATGTGGTCGATAATCGGGGCATGGATTGTATCTGTTTCTTGAGCAAGTAACTAGCAGAAACGCCATGTTCCACATCATCCATTACTTCTCATCTGGGAAGAAGGAAAGAGCTATCTGGGAAAAAGGAAAGAGCTTTTCAAAGATACATATGCTAAATTATCTCTTTTGCCCCAAGCTAAATTCGACAAATTTCCAGCCTTTCCTTGCACTAATAGTTAGCCCATTATGTTAGAAGAAAGAACAACAATGTAGTCTCATCATAAAATCATTCTAGTACAGAGGATCAAATGCATTGGAGCATCATTAAATGATGATAAAATTCACAATGACGGATAGACAAGTAACGCTACACCCAGGATTATCAACAATAATGCCTATCGACTGATCTATCAAGAATAACTCAACTAGAAGCAACTTGTGACCATAACAATGAGGTCCATCCGTGAACATATAGAACACCTACGCTTTCTGATTAATTAAAAAACCTGTTCCATATAACCTAAGTAACAGTGACTCTGCAACACTGGCGTGAGAAAAGATGCCAACAGCACCTGCTATAAACATTCGGAATCTGCTTCAACTGGCCTAAGCTCCTCTGGATTAGAGACCTACCTATGCACCAACGGGCATGAAATTTTGACAGCGATTTATCCGTGTTTCTATTTCAATAAAAATTTCAAGATCCTACTGCAAACCACATGCAATGATTTTGATAGAAGTCAGCAAAACTGGTGCGTCTTATCATTGCTGGAGCAGAACTTCTAGCTGCCCATGCTTGCACAGCTGTAAGTCCTTAAACAAGATCAAACGATCTCCTCTTTGGCTGTAAAAGAAGAAGAACAGAAGTTAAGAACTTCATCTTAAGAGGTCAAGTTTCAAGTGACGAAATGTCAGAAGTAAAGCTCAAGAATCAAGAGAGCAAAAGGATAGTAAAAGCTAGAGTCGTTGCAATAATAATTCTCCCAGCCACCAGAGGTTTTCAACAGTAAATGGAACACTGGACTCAAACAACAAAATTACTTCAAAAATCCCAAAAATTATTATAAGCAACTATTTATGAAAAGAAGGAATGCATTCTTAGTGTATATGTAGAACATGACAGCAAAAGACAAATTGGACCACCGACCAGAAAGTACTGTGGTTAGGGTAGCATGTCCTAAACTCCTACTTGAACAAGCCAAGAGTATAAAGCTCTAGTTCATGTTGCATCAAACATTCATTTTTGAGCAATGATGACTAGCATTAAAGAAAATTCATATCCAGATAACATCCAAGAGACATGAGCACTTGTATCAAAAGATAATTCCAAAGCTACAAAAGACAGGAAGGATCAGAGAGAAGCCCATGCATAAAGAAAGGCATATAGAGAACATAATGCTAGAATGAGTATGGAAGAGTGAATTCCTACGTATTTTCTTTCGACTTCTTCTAGGAACTTCTTAGGAGAATCCAAATATTCAACACAATCTCTCTTCACGAACTCTACCAGATCTTTTTCTCCAGCCTTCTCTAGATTTCTTATGAGAATCATCAGGGTAAATTCATTTGGCATACAGCCAGCTGCTTTCATCTTCTCATAAGTCTGCATTGCCTTTTCAATCATGTCTGCCCTTAGATATGCTCCGATCATCTCGGCATAAGCCCTTGCGTCAAGTTCAACCCCTTCTTTCAGCAGTCCGGAGAAAACAACTTCAGCAAGAGCAACCATTTTGTTCTCTCCCAATAGTTGGATCACGTCGCAACGCAATGCAAAATCAGTTCCGTACCATTCCTCCTTGCACACGTACTCGAAGACCTATAGCTGGAATCTTTTTAGATGGAATGAGGACAGTAAAATGGAGATATTGAAATAGTGCATCCGGAATTCACACCACCCGTATGTATATAGCGAGGGTATTAATTTGTTTCTCTTTCTTCTCAATATACTTATGACGACAGTAGTTTGAATATGCCCAACGTTGTTTCCCTTGATGAAACATACAAAACCTGCATGTCTGCCCAATGTTGTTGTTGTTGTTGTTGTTATTATTATTATGCTTTAATTTAAAACTAATCTGCACAGTTATATTCTCCTTTCTTTGTGAATGCCTAATGTAAAAGATTGAAAAGAATACCCAAACCCGAACTCAGAAAATCCTAAACATGGATAAAATCAATAAGGCCAGAAAAGCCTACAAGAATCATTGTTGCAAGGTAAGCCAATCTCATCAGTCAACACTCAACCCATTTTCTACAATTCACCCATGCCACTCACTAGCTCAATGCACCAGTTGAATCGCCAATAACCAATACAAAAAACGAATTCACCAAACTTCAGAGCAACACTCAATTGCCCAGATCACTTGCTCTGCTCATACCAGTTAAAGCATCCGCTACAATCAAAATTGCCTTTTGGAAAACGGACATGCAAAGAAAACAAAGACCCAAGAAGCACAGACACCCAAAATGGCTTTCTAAACTTTCAATTCCTATGTGGAAGGGCAGAGATTTTTCACATCACACACCAAAGTTACCAAGAGAGAATTCGAAAACCAACAAGAAAAGCAAAGAAAACAAAGACCCAGAACCACGGGCGCAAAAAAGGCGATACCTTGAGGGCCAAATCGACCTCGTTCTGTCTCTTGAGCTCAGCGAAGGTGTTCAAGAGATCGGATTTCAAGAGCCGAGCGAGGGTCGTGCTCAGGACGTGGTTCAACCGAGGAGTGGATTTGGCCAGCTTGAGGGACTGGACGGCGCGAATGGCCTCCGTGGACAACACGTCCGACCTCCACAGCGGCCTCCTCGTACTGTTGCGCAGCCCGCAGGTGACGAAGCTCGCGGTGGCCGGAGCACGGTGGAGGCGCGGTCGGACAGAGCGGAACGGGAGAGACAGAGAAGCCTCCATGCCTCCTCCTCCACTTTGGGTTTTGTGGAACCAGGCTGAAAAATTTGTAATAATTCTAGAATCAATTGCAAAAATAGTTTAAGAAGATTACTGGCTTTTGTTTTTCTTAATAAAAAGCGACAACAGTTATGTATTTTGAAAGGTTTTGTGAGTATTGTGTAAAATGAAGTTCAAGAAATAGGTATTGCAAAATATAAAAATAAGTAAAAAAAACAAAAAAGTAGAAGTCATCTCAACACATTAAATATGAGATCAATCCTAGATATGCAACACTTTCGAGATTTGTATTACTATTCCTAGTATGGATTCTGAAATTTTCACAATTATAATTAGAGAGTATACCATTTCACTATTTCTTGATTTGTGCGTGTCATCCTTATACAGGACCATAGGACCATATTAATCTTCTCTATATCATTCCCATTTTATGGGATGTCTCTTAAGAAGAAGCCTTTTGTATCCTACTTGGACAATATAAACTAAGATGCATGTGTCACGGGCCTAAAGAAGGTCGACCCGAGAGGTTCCCGAGGACGACCGCGACTCATCCGTGGTGGACCTCCTATGCTCGCTTGGATTTCCTACGAGCCTTCTTCCCGAAGTTTCTAGAAGACTCTAGCCCCATTTATGTCGGTAGCTAGTAGTTGGTATGTCGGTAGCTAGGAGTTAGCATTTATGTCTAGTAGTTACCGTTAAGTGTCGGTAGTTGAGGCGGTGCGATCTTGTCCGCCGGTTAAATTCTAGATCAATGGTTGTAATCTGAGGCCCTCGACTATAAGAAGGGGTGTCCTCCTTCATTTGTAAGCATCCACTACTTTCGTAATATAAAACAAGTCTTCTTTCCAGAGCTCTTCTCTCTAGATTCTTTCTCTCTCTATGATCCGGGTAAAGCGAGCGAGTGAGCGTTCGACTGAGCAAGGCTTGGCTTAGGTGCTTCGGTGATCCATTCCGATCCTAAAGTGCCCGAGTCGCCGCGCGGTCACGATCCCAATCGATCGGGCCCGTGACACATATATATTAGGTTGATGTGGGACTCTTCCTAATTTCAACTTATTTTAAGACTGGCCATGGGGGTTCTCGTTGCTTGACTTTTTTTATTCATATAAGGCCCACATTTACTTCCAAAGTTAGGACATATGGCCAAGCAACTTGGCCATTTCAAAAAAAGAACTATAAATGTTCTGCTTTCGCCCTCTCCTGCCCACCTCGTTTTATCTAAAGTAATTTATACTATAAGGGCTTGTTTGTTAATGTTCTTTGTTTCTATTTATGAACAAAATTTCTATTTTTTTGTTTCAGGGAACAAAAAAAGAATAGAAACACGTTTGTTTGTGTTTTTGTTCCAAATCTATTTTTTTGTTCTTAGGAACACATTTGGAACAGAAACAAAAGACAAGAAAAACGTGTTTTTTTATTTCTAGAACAATTTTTAAGAACAAATTTTCTCTCTCCTCTCTTTTTCTTTTCTTTTTTTTCTTCTTTTATTTTTCTTTTTTCTTTGGCCGGTTGCCGGCCTCGGCCATGGCCGGCGATGCCGTCGAGGGCCAGCGACCTCGCCGGAGTGTTGCCGGCCCCTGGCGAGGCTCGGGCTCGCCCAGATCCGGCGAGCCCGAGCTCACCCAGCCCACCGACAAGGCTCGTCGGCCCGGTGGTGGCTCGGTGAGGCCGAGCCTCGCCGGCGCGGGGCAAGGTTGGGCGAGCTCGGGCTCGTCGGATTTGGGCGAGCCCGAGCTCGCCCAACCAAGGCGAGGTCAAGCCTCGCCCAACCATGGCGAGGCTCGGCCTCGCCGGGGGCCGGCGAGCCTTGCCGTGGCTGGGTGAGGCCGACGGCCCTCGTCGGCCGGTTGCCGGCCATGGCCAAGGCCGGCGACCGGCCAAAAGAAGAAAAAAAAAAAAAAAAAAAAAGAAAAAAAAAAATAGAAAAAAATTAAAAAATAAAAAGAACATAAATTTACCAAACGTGTTTTGTTCTTTTTTATTTATTCCCGGAACAAGTTTACCAAATGCGTTTTTTTATTCAAAAATTGTTCCTCGGAACAGAAACGCTTTTTTCTATTTATGTTCTCTGGAATAATTTTTAAACAGAAATGTTACCAAACGCGCTCTAAGCCACTTTATTTTAGTTCATAATGCAAGAGTCAAGTGTTCTGCTTTTGTGACCCTTTTTCTTTCAGTACACTGGGAATAATGTAGTGTCTTATGTTCCTTGGTGTCTTTAAGGTTCATCTTGACAGAATCATGTTCTGCTGTTATCTTCCACCCTAGTGTGCGGTAATACCTTCGTCAATCGCTAACATGGCGAATATTTGTAAGACGGTATATTACATAAGCTGCCAAACAAACGATAAGCAGTGATGAACATTTAGAGGTCGATCTCTGCAAACTTAGAGGCCAAAATGAGTAGCAATGATGTGTTCGGAGACGATTACCGAGTGTTTTTTAGCTTAAGAGGATCGGACTCTCGCCATGGATTCACTGACCGCCTCTACCATGGCTTGGGTGGATGTCGGGTTCCGTGTTTTCAGAGATGACGATGAACTCCAAGTTGGCAAAAAAAATGAAAGACAGCTTCACTGTGCAATAGAGAACTGCATCTAGTCATTGATGCCTCTGCGAGCTCACGGTCATGTTACAACAAACTTCTAAATTGAAGGGGAAGAAAGGAATTCTTCCCATTTTCTATGATTTGGAACCTGAGGATGTCAAGCTTAAAACTCCATTCTACCGTGATGCCATATTGAAGTTGAAGTTGGAGCAAGAGCAGAAGTTGAGTATTGTCGATGTGGAGGCTTGTTGAAAGGCTCTTCAAGAAGTCGCTGAACTCAAGAGATGGAACCTAATAAAGGATGACAATAAGCTCCTCACCTTTTTCTTTTTCATGGAACATGTTCTTGATAAGAAGCTTTACCTGTCGGAAAAGAAAATTGCAGTAATCAAGATTTCTATTGTTTAATATCTGTGAAGGTCTCTTGTTTTGCTTAGCTTTAACTGTTTTAACCTTTTTTTAATCCCTGGTCTTTTACTTGGAAAAGGAATAGTCAATAAAGTGAGTACAAACATGAATGGATGTATTATGATCTTTTCCCACTAAAACTGGTTTGCAATTAATTGTGACAGCCAAGGAGGACTAATCAAACTGGTCATTAGGGTGGTTTTGAATAAGCCAAAGACAATACACAAGTCTATGGTTAAACATTTAGTTGGAATGGATGACGGAGTGATAGATACAAGAAAATTATTAGATATCGAAGCAAGTGGTTTTTGGCTGGCTGTAGCTCATGGAATGGGAGGCACAAGAAAAACAACTATTGTCAAGGTTGTCCTCAATCAACTATTATCTCACTTTGGAATGTGCAATAGTTTCCTTGAAGACATCCAAGAAAAAATCATCAAGAGATGAATGAATAGTTAAGTTGCAAAAAAGGTTATCATCGGATATTGTTAATTCTTCCGCGGAACATTGATGATGTTGGTTATGGAGAGTGGAGGATTGGAGAAACACTCCACAAAAAGAAATCCTCATTATTCTTGATTATGTAGACAAGTGAAGAAGTTAGTTAGCAAGTGTACCTTGTGGTTTAGGCTCCAGAGTTATTATTACAACTAGGAATAAAAATGTTTTGCATGATAAAGAATTAATGGATGATGTTCTAGATTACAAAATGGAGAAAATGAGTTTCGATCATGGGCTGCGGCTTTTCAGCAGGCATGCCTTCAAGAGAGACACTCCATTAGATGACTACCACATCCTTTCAAGAGTTGTTGCCTCCATGACTGGAAGACTTTGGCTCTTGAAGTGTTAGGTGGGTTCCTTTGTCGGAAAAGGAAGGAGATATGATAAGAGACGACAAATTTAGTAAAATTCCTGACAAGGATGTCGCAGGAAAGTTGGAGATCAGTTTTGATGCCTTAAGTACTGACTGATGACAAATTTTTCTAGATATTGCCTGCTTTTTCATTACAAGGCAATTCACATGTGGAAGGATTGTGCATTTTCTCCAAGAGTGTGTTAGCTATGTCCTCAAGAGCATGTCCTTGATAAAGTTTCTAATTGATGAGGTGTTACATGATGCATGATCAACTAAGAAATCTTGGAAAGAAAATCGTCCATGAAAATGCTGTAACAGATCCTGGAAATAAAGCAAAGCGACAACCATCAGCACATATTCTGTTTTTTGCCAAGTATCTTTCTTTTGAGGCGTTTCTTCTCTCTGTGAAATGTGATTGTTATACAGAGAAGAGGAACTCCAACTCACTGACTAGTTTTTACTGTCACAGAGGAAACGAAATGTTCAAGCACTCCATCTAGCCTGACATAGTTTTCAAAGCCTGACAACTAACATAGAACTTTTATAATCGGTCAACTTTTTAAAGATTACTTTAATTATAAGTCACTTGAGATTATTTTTACCGTTGGGAAGATGGAAGAATTGGGAGACTTTTGGACAACATAAAGAGATAATAAGTTTCCTTAAATTGCCACGCAAGTCAAGTGCGACAAAGATAAACAAAAAATATATTTTCAAGGAACTTTTCAAAGAAGAAAAAGAAATAGAATTAGTATGTTGAAGGCTGAGAATGAAGAATGGATTAGAGACCCAGCTCAACTGAAAAATATGACTCTTTCCTTTTTCACAAAGCTTTATACTTCCTGTGGTCCGAGAGCCTTTGAACCGATCTTATCGCAATGTCCTAAGGTGGTAACAGAAGCTATGAATACGACTCTAATAGCTGCCGTTACTCGAGAGGAAGTCAAGTATGCAACTTTTCAATTAGGAGCCACTAAAGCCCCTGGACCCGATGGTTTAAATGGTTTGTTCTATCATAATTATTAGGATCTTATTTAGGATGATGTTTTCCACACAGTCCAGAATTTCTTCATCAGAAAATCTAACAGCCCTTTCTTTTATCCCAATGGTCCCAAACCCCGAGAGGTTAGATCAATTTCGCCCTATCAGCTTATGCAACTTCATATATAAGATCATTTCCAAAGTTTTGGCCAATCGCTTAAGGCCTTGGTTGCCAGAATTAATTTCTAAAGAACAAAGTGCCTTTGTATCTGGGAGGCAAATACAAGACAATGTCCTGCTCGTTCAGGAGGTTATCCATTAGTTAAAGGTGCGAAAAAGAAAGAAACGATTTCAGGGGATTCTTAAATTGGATATGCAGAAAGCATACGATAGGGTGGAATGGGATTTTTTAAAAGCTTATCTTGATCAAATGGGCTTTAATGATTGCTGGATTACTTGGCTGATGCAATGCATTACTACAACCTCTCTATGAGTTAAGTTCAACGGCGAATTCCTTACCTATTTTCAACCATCAAGGGGACTTAGGCAAGGTGATCCACTCTCTCCTAACTTGTTTATTTTGTTGGCTAACCTATTGTCCAACCTTATCCATCAAGGCATTGATATGGGTAACCTACGAGGGATCACACTTAATCGTTGGTGTCCCGCTTTATCCCATTTATTCTTTGCCGACGACGCTATCTTTTTCATTGATGGAATGACCCGAGAATGTCAAAATCTAGCAAGTATTCTGAATCAGTATTGCCTAGCCACAGGTCAAGCTATAAATAGGAATAAATCAGGTTTGTTTCTTATTAAGTTTTGCCCTCCATCTAGCCTGACATAGTTTTCAAAGATTTCACATTACCGTTGGGAAGATGGAAGAATTTGGACAACTAAGTTTCCTTAAATTGGACAGAGGAACTTTTATAATCGGTCAACTTATGAATTAGATATGATATTATGGTTTTTGCTTTTCGTTTTACTTTAATTATAAGTCAAATAGATGTCCTTGAGATTATTTTCATAGTCTGTCTTCGATATAAGTTACATAAGTGATCAAAAAAAGAAAAAAAGAAAGAAGATAAGTTAGAATTGGGAGACTTTTGAAGTTTTTTTTTCACCCTTTTAGACTCCATAAAGAGATAATACTATGGGAATGATGAATAAGCTACAGCTTATTATTATACGCGTGCCACGCAAGTCAAGTGCGACGTTGCAAGGATAAACAAAAAATATATTTTCAATTTTGACTATATTTTTCATCTTGATAACTTTTTCGACTTTAACCGCATCACTTGATGGTAAATTGATTCTTTCTGATGGTTATAACCAGAAAGTTGAAGCTACCCTATCGACAAAACTGCAGGAAATCTTGCAACGAAGGAAAGTGATTCAGTCATAATCAATTTGAAGAATTGTACTTCGACTATCCCATCATCTTCTCCTTCTTGATTTTTGTTATTATATCTATTATAATCATTCTTTCTATCCTGTTCTGACCGGACAACGCTTCTTCGCTTCGCTTCAATAACTTGATGCAATTCTTCATCCATCGTGCACTATCCACTATATTCGCACAGGGATTACACGTAAACAGAAAACGGAAAATACAAAAATTGCACGGTGTACTAAACCGCGTGAATATATTATTCTACAGCTTTCGAAAGATAGCTTCCATCATAAAAATATAATGGAAATATACACCGATTTTATTGGTAAACATATAAGAAATATGAATGAATTGAATTACTAATGCCTGTAACCATAATACGGGCCCCATTCAGGTCTGTAGAAACAACCGAAATGAATCATCAACAGCCAAACAAAGGCAAGAAGCTCTCCACCTCTGCTCAGCACCTGCACATGCGTCTCTCCATTGATATGAGTTGCTGCATATGATAGCATCTCGACCCACACCCCGCTCATCACCTCCCACTTCCTTTCCTTGAACTCTTCTTCCATATGTTGGGCCCAAAAGATCCCCGCATCGAGCAACGATTTCGTAGGTTCAGTGTAGGGCGATCGTTTGAAAATTTCCTTGCATAAGCTCTCCACATTCTTGGTAGAAGCAGTGATGCAGCCCTGTAGCTCCCACAACGTCCTCGCCAATGTAATTTGGGCAATGCCGGCCACGGCGGACACCACGATAGGTTGATTAAGTAAAAGATATAACATGTAGTCGGAGAGGATCTTGCTGAATTCCCTTTCTTCTTTTTCAGTTGTGGGGTTCTCTATGTTATATAGGATTTCGGTAGCAATATGCCACATTATAATACTGTCCTCGTAATCAGAAAAGCCCCTCAAACTAGATTTAAAATCGCGGTCATTGTTCTTCGACAGGACAGTACTAAGAAATAGATCACCTTTAGCCGCATATATCTTCTTTGTATTAATTGCATTCTCATCTTCCGTAAGATCATTGCTACTCGTGTCCTCAGATTTACGTCTCACCTCCTTAAAGATAAAGATCCATAACCTCATAATAAATGGATTCGTTGACACGTACTCTGTGTTCGCAATCATCAATCTTTTCCCATCCATGTTCCTTGGACCATAGCTTCTAGTGATTGTATCAACAGCTTGATGGAAACTGGAGACGACCTTCTCGGTCATATAAAGTGCAAAACTGCAGATATTAGAAAAGGTGATGTTTTCCCCGTGCCAATCGCGCTTATACATCTTTCTTGGACTCTCCTTCAAACTCTCAGATAAAAGATTGCAAGCAGAAATGGATTCTGACCACCTTCGAAATAATAATGGTGTATTTAAGACCACATAAGTAACCTTGTCGTTAGGCTTTACTTCACATGTGGCAAATTGAGGCTTCCTTAGGTCGTATGCGGCGGATACCAAGTTGTAGAGAAATGAATCTAGGTTGTACGATCCTATTTTGTACCACTTGACTCCAGCAACAGTCCAGTCAGAGAAAACGAGCGTGAGCATAGCCATCACATCAAGAGTAATTCCTCCGAAAAGAAGGATATAAGTAATTTTCACATCAAGTTTAGGAAGCTGTTGCTCCTTCAAGCAATTGAACAGGACCAAAGCCATCACAATGTTAGTGAAGGCTATGAAGCGGAAAATGTAGCTCCACTTGGTACGTATTACCAATGCTTTTGTGTGGAGCACCTCATAAATGAAATTGAGTTCAACTGATATCACCCTTAATGCATCCATAGCAGAAACTGCACGGAAATATTCTTGGCTTATTTGACGTTGTCTACGTGTGAAGATGAGATCTGTAAGGAAAACCTTAGAGATTTGAAAGAAGTAGTAAGCATGCTTCACCACAGTGCTCTCGGCAAGCTTTGCATCTTCTTCATCGTGAGAATATCCATCCAATAGATCAATGAATTCAACAATAGAGTCGTTATCTGTATCGTCAAGGGAATCTTGTTGTGAGAGCACCCATTCCTTAAACCTTGGGAGGCTCGAGAGATTAAGTGCCAGTATCTTCTCCACAGTTTTTATGACCCCAGCAAGAAAAACTAGCATTGTTGGGAACACTAGCGACCTATTGTAGGGAATTATATGCACGAAGACATGGATGACAGCACCGACTTGGAAGGTGAGACTGAACAGGTGCCGTCGCCAAAGCGTATTATCCTCCAAAGAAAAGGCAGTGATGTTGTCCGAACCGCCAAGATGTAACAAGAGAAATGAGGTCCAAAATGCTCGAAATGCCGTATCTACTTCAGCTGCACCATTGGACTTGTTGCTTGGGTTATGAGAGATGAGCCCGATCGCAAATGTAGTTACCCAATTAGCCATTAGATAGGCCATCCACAAGAGGAAAGGGAGGTGGTTGTTCGTTATTTTCTTTCTAAGGGGTGCAAAAAAATGAAGAAAGACTTGAAGCAAGAGGCTCAATATGACAAAACCTCGAATGTTCCATTTATTCCACAAATATGAAATGTAGCTTAATGCCATTACTTGTTTAGTTTGAATTTTGTCAACCCTCTATTATATAATTCCGGGTATAACTTGTATAGGATGAAAGATGACAAATGCATTGAAATGATCCCTTGCTTGTTTGTTAGAAAATCAGTATCTATTTAAAAACCCAAAGAGGAAAAGAATCGCGACCCAACCATTTGGTAAGTGAACTTAAGCAAGGTATCTCATGCATTAAATGGTAGAAGAAAAGCATCTCCTGCATGGATGATGATGATGCTCGTTGCTTTGTGATGGGTTGATGTTTTATCATCAAAGAGTCCCATCTCAATTTTATTTGCACCTCATGCTGTAAGTACCAAAGTTTTGAACCAGAAACTTCAAAGTTTTAAACTAGAAACTTCAATATCCATGATTGGATTGAAGTTTTTAGTGATATCACATCTAATAAGACACTTGATATAATTGATAAGTAAGATACTATCTAACAATTCGTATGAGTATGCCTGCATAGGATGAGTAGGTTATTATCCATATCATGAAAATGAAATTCTCCTAAATCAATTTAAAATTGAGAATCTGATAGGCCAAATTTATGGGTTACGTTCAAAGAGGTAAATCACGTTAGTTGCCTCTTTTCAACCTTTTGAG